>CM032446.1:6530971-6888471 GCA_019049505.1 Pachyrhynchus sulphureomaculatus | reverse complement strand
ATATGACGTTTCACATTTTTCCTAAGGTGATTCCATACATGTTCTATCGGATTCAGATCCGGGCTTTTTGGTGGCCATTGCATAATCGGTATATCAACTTGATTAAGATAATCAAGTACCTCTCTAGCCACGTGAGGTCGAGCGTTGTCTTGCATAAACAGGAAATTGGGCCCCACAAAATGACCGAAAGGTATCACATGTTCTATTACAATATTCTCAAGATAGTAGTCAGTATTCATGGATCTCGTACGGACAGGAACTAACTCTGTGCGAGCATCAAAGCAGATGCCACCCCAGAACATAACAGAGCCACCGCCGAATAGAATCCTTGCAGAGATATCGCAAGGAGCAAACCTCTCGCCTGGTCGTTGCCATACTCGCTCACGACCATCTAGATGTTTTAGACTAACCCTAGTTTCATCTGTGAAGAAAACTTGTTTCCAATCATCCACAGACCAGTTTTCGTGATTTCGAGCAAAACGTAACCTGGCAACTCTGTTCTCTCTAGTAAGCAAGGGCGCAGTGGCTGGTCTCCTACTGTTTAATCCAGCTTCATTTAACCGTCTTCTAACTGTTTTAGAAGAAATTGTGACATTGCGAACAGTTCGTTTCTTATTATAGAACTAGTGACAGTCCTGTTTCTTAAAGCATAATGTCTTATAAAACGTTCATCTAGGTCGCTAGTGCATCATTTTCGCCCTTGCCCTAGCCTTCTAGCATAAGTTCCTACTTCATTCAAGCGTCTTACCATACGACTTATTGTGGAACGATGTTTGCCTAACAAATTGGCAACATAACTCTGACAATATCCCTCGTCCAATAAAACTGAGGCTCGCACTACCTCGTGTTCAGTTAAATTCCTTGTTCGATTCATTTTTCTAATTCTTTGGGGTCAAAAATAAAATAGTCTACCACAAAAACGTATTACTTTGAAAAAAGGAACAATTTGTAAGCTTACTTTTTAAAGAAAATCTATCGCATTATTATAGAAAATTGTTTATCTTCTAAAAAATTCTTTAAAACTGTAAATCTAAAACGAATTATTTTGATTTCTGTCATGAACAACGAAACAAAATATGCATAGCCTACTATTCAAATACTCGATAAACTTTAAAAAACTGACATAAGAAAAAAAGATAAATTAATTTTCAGATTGTTGCGTTAATTTTGTCCAGGAGTTTATATATATATATATATATATATATATATATATATATATATATATATATATATATATATATATATATATATAAGCAGAGGTGGGCCATTCGGGTCTTAACCGAACTGGGTAAGTATAGTGACCTGCAGTGCTCATTGAATCGTTTCTCTCCCTTATATATCAATCACTATACTTCGCTCATTTCAGTTTATTTGACTTCGCATTTCATCATCATCATCATCACTATCTTCATTTCTGCGTTGAACTCCATTTAGGGTATATCTGTTATTTATTAATAAGGATAATAGGTGACAGATAAATAAAAAAAAATTCTAGAGTATAGAGTTATTAATAAATATAAATATAATATCGAGTTATGGTTTAGACTAGGATTGGCATTCTGTTGCCTGTTGTTTTAAACTTCTATTCCAATTTTCGAACCGTCGGTTGTGTGGTGTTGGCCTTGAGTTCCGTTATATTTTTGGTAATAATAATAATACTGAAACTATACAATATTTAATAATCACCACCCCTATCACACTCTTTATCTATTATCGACGACATAATTTTGCGTCCTCTTTACTAAAAGAACGTAAAAATAATGTAATTTTCAAATTCCTATACTCCAAAAACTCTTAAAAAGTACTTTAACCTCATAAATGAGAAGCAACCCTTTTCACTCCCTACCCCACTACTTTAACCCCGTACATGTTTTACTATAAACAATATGCTTAAAATTTGTCCAAAAAATCTGTAAATATTCCAAACGCTATTTAGATTATACATTATTAAACAACTCTCGCCTTTTTAAGCCCCTTTCTGAGTTACAGTGGTAAACAATGAAAAAACAACCTAATTTTTGAAATTGTCGTCTTCAGAAATCCTAAAAAGGACATATAACACGATATATACGAATCAACCCGTCTAATATCCTCTCTCATCCCTTTTATGTTTTACTATAAGTATTTAGGCGTAAAACTTAATTATTATTTCGACAAATAAGAACAGGAAAGGGTCACCCCCTTTGACCTGAAGATATATCGTTCGATATTGACTTCATCCCCTCCTTAGATAATATCTATGCAGCAAGTTTGACATTGATTTCTCATTTTGTTTGAGAGTTATTGTCCCAACAGACTGACGAAAATAAGTGACTTGTAAGTGTTTTCCGTGATCTAGGACCTCTAAAATGTCAAGAAAAGCAAAAATGGGTTAGCATTATTATTTTCCATGTTGCGCATGGCGGATGAATGAGAGAAACGTTCTGTCCGCTTTTAATTTTGGTGATTAATATGAACATTAGTGATTAAGGAAAAACCTCATTTCACAACACTACTAAAAAAAGACTGTAGGGAAAATGTTTATAGCCACGAGAATGTGGCGGGATTAACAATACCAATCAAAACAGACTATTAATCCCGCCAAATTATTTTCGTCTTCTTCTTCTTCTTTCTTATATGGCGTGTCATATAAGTAGGCATACTGCAACATTCCTTCCACCTTTTCGGAGATCTGCCCCTAGTTCTTCCACCGCAGGAGTTATTGAATTTGGCCCTTTTTATCAGTCTGCTGTCGTCCATCCGACCTACGTGTTTATTCCATTGTTTTCTTTTAGTTCTGGTCCATTTGAATATTTCTTGGATCTTAATTAGTTCTTGTAGATTTTTTGTTGCGGATTCTGTCGTGGATAGTTTTTCCACATATGTCCCACACACTGTCACCTTCATTTATGTTGTCCTCATCATTTGTGCTGTTTTACATGTGTCAGCTCTTGTTTCTACAGCATATGTAAGGATCGGTCTCGCTGTTGTCTGGTATATTCTCATTTTACTTTCCACTGTAAGCTGTTTATTTTTCCATACTATATCCGTGAAACAACCTGGTATTACTGATGCCTTCATGGACTGTTGTTTTACTTCCCTATTTAAGTCTCCGTAGCTTGTTATCATTGTTCCCAGGTATTTAAAATTACTAACCTGTTCAATAATACTTTCTTGGATCTCGAGCTGCATCTTAATAATTCTTTTGACGCTATCATACGCTTTGTCTTGGTTGTGTTGACAATCATGACCAATTTTCTCGCTGTAAATTGAAGGCAGGAAAGATCTTTTGAAGGTTGTCTTCAGAATCGGAGATGAGGACTGCATCAACGACGTAGTGTGGAAGTGTGTGTTACCCATTTTGTATCCTCTAGTTTTTGGAAAATTCTCCACTATTCTATCAATGACGAGGTTGAAGATAATGTTACTAAGTGAATCGTCTTGTCTTATTCCTGCGTTTATTTTTACTTTTTTGCTCAGTAGATGTCCCACTTTTATATTTGCTCTACATTCTGTGTTAATATCATGCATGCTTTTGCCTATTTTTATTGGTATTTTTAATCCCGCCAAATACGAGGTGTGATTTTTTTCACGAATACATTACGACAATAATTTGACAAGGAAACAATATTTTGTCTCACGACATTTTCATGGATAGATAACTTTAAAGAACACCCTCGTAATTGACCTCATATATCTCATCAATAAATCTTTGACGGTTACATCAAGATTTATTATTCTTCCATATGAACTTATCTATTTAAGAATTAAACTTACGTAAAGTTAAATGTAATTTTGTTACCTAATCTAGTTTCCACATTCGTGCGAATAAAATTTTAGCAAATGCAACTCACTCATTTTGTAAATGGTAATAGCGTATACCACGCACAACACAATTTACAAATGTCAGTTAGATTAGGCTTATTTAGTAGAGATGAACACGTTAAAAATGTCAGTTGTTGCAGAAGTTACATAAATAAACATGAGCAGAATAGCAAATTGCTTTTTTATTAATTTCTTGCTTAGTTTTATATAAGTGATTGAGATCCACGAACAAATGCAAATTATTTTTATATTTTATCGGAGTATGTTTTAAGTTAAGACATTATTTTTACCTAGCTGTAGTACACACTATTAAATTAATTTTGTTGTGTTGAAAACTTGTTCTTCGTACCCAAGTACATCCGTGCCGATAAAAGGAAATTTCGCTTTTATATATGAAACTTTTCATATAACTCTAGGGTAATCTTGGAGGCTCTATATCTGCGAGGAAACTAGGTTTTTTCTATGGGCATAGCACAAAACCAACATGAACGGCCGTTCATGTTGGTGTTGACTCACTTTAAATCGTATTCGGTGGGAAACACAGTCCTGAGAAAATCATTTTAAAGGGATGAGGTTTTCCATATAAAAAACTGCTTGAAAAGGAGGAGTGAATGTATATTTGGAAGCAGAGTCCCAAGCATGGAAGCAATATTCCATCATTTACTCCAGTCGGAATACGATTTTGAGGTGAAATCGTCGGGTACTGCTACTTTTTATTAAAAAAATACTGGTCTCGACGAGTACATTAGGGAAAAAATATTGCGACGACTGAAAAATATATCAAAAATGGCTAAAATTATGTTTGGATCAATTAAAGTAATGTCCATTGAAAATATTACACCTATTTAACAATAAAAAATGACACAAGAAAAAAGACGACAAAAACGGCCAATTTCTACCAACCAGGAGGTTCAAATAATAATAATAATAATAATTTTATTTCCTCTTTTCTGCAAAACGACATTAATATTACACTTTACATTATACATTTCAATATTTCCTCTACAAAAAGAAGAAAAAGGAGCTGAAAACAATTAAAACTGTTCGAAGTTCAACCCCATGTAAACTACATCATCTAGCATAAATGTTCATGAATTAAAGAAAATAATAACACTAAACGAGATAGAGAGAGAAATGCGACAAAAATTAATCTAATTCACTAATTGGTTTAAAATACTTTTTATCCTCTTTCTAAATATCTCAGGTTTAAGGGTTTTTAAAGCAACAGGTACGGTATTATAAAGTTTATAAATATTGTAGGAAGAGCTTCTTTTAAAAAGAGCCGTTCGGTGAGGTGGTGGAGATATAAGTCCACCAAATCTTAAATTCAACCCATGAACGTCTGTTCTATAAATAATTTTATTTGTTAGGTATGGTGGGCAGTTATTAACAAAAAAAACATGAAACATTACCAAAGAATGTAGTCTACGTCTATCCTGCATATTCAACTACTTAGCATCCTCTAATTTGTGCGACACGGACTGAAATTTTCTTATACCATAAATGAAACGTAAGCAGCTCCTTTGCACTTTTTCAATTCTATTTAAGTTTACTTTATCTAAACACGGTCCATACATAATATCACAATAATTAAAGTGACTTAAAACAAGGGAATCTGCGAATTTTACCTTGAGACATTCTTCCAAGAGATGTAGATGAGGGTAAAGCATTTTCAGTGACATATAGGCTCTTTGTATAATATGCTCTACGTGATCTTTGAAACGCAAATATTATAACACCTAAATTTTTTGAACTATTTTGCAATTCCAAACGTTGGCCAGCAATGTTTATACTGATATCATGCTGCAAACGGTCCCTATATTTACCAAAAATCATGACAGATGATTGATGAGAGTTAATTAGCAAACCATGGCGCTCCGAAAACTCCACCAAAGCATTTAAATCATTATTTACCATTGCTTCAGCCATTCTCCAATCACTAGACAAAAAGGAGTATAACAGTTGAGTGTCATCAGCATAGAGATATGAGTTGACATGCTTCAAACAAGAAATAAAATTATTCGTATAAATTGTAAAAAGTAGAGGTCCCAATATGGAGCCCTATGGTACGCCACACTTTACCAGTTCCCTCGATGACTGTCCCATGGACGTTTCAACGTACTAGAGTCTGTTGCTCAAATAATTTCCAACAAACCCGATAGCACTATTCGAAAAACCTACAAAATTTAGAACAGCTAACAGTAAGTCATATCAAACGCCTTGGAATAGTCCAAAAACACCAATATCAACGATTTCCCAACGTCCAAAGCTCTAAATATGTCATCCGTCAGACCTAATAAAGTTGTTGTACAGCTGTACCCCTTTCTGAAACCCGACTGATTCATGGGTAAAACAGAGTTATTTTCTAAGAAAAATCTTATTTGCTTATCAATTATTTTTTCCAAAATTTTTGAAAGATAGGGTAGGATACTTATAGGACATAGTTCATTAAAAGATTTAATATCATTATTTTTTGGTAAGGGTGTAACACGAGCTATTTTCCAGGTATCTGGAAATATCCCCTCCAAAATGCAACAATTCATTATATTAGTAAGGAAAGGTCAAATCCTGGGACAACATAAGCACAACATTTCCAAACCTACAGAGTCAGAACCTGTAGCTAGTGATTTTATACTAAGTAATTGAGATTTTACTTCATCTGTAGTAAAAAACTCAAATTTTTCTCCTATGTTTGTGTTCATATTATTTAAAAAATATTCTATCAAATTTGGATCCGTCTGTCGGTCATTTCTTGAGAATTGCAAAAAATGATCATTAATATCAGAAGGTCTATTTAAGACATCCGGAAGATGCTTAGCTGTAGGTTTATTCACAATATCCAAGTTTCTCAGTCTTTGCCACAATATTCTGCTGTTACCGTTATTCGCGCAGAATTCTAAATATTTTTTTTTTCAGTTCTTATAGCGATGTTAGTTTGTTTGCGTAACTGTTTATAATAGTTCCAATGTTCTTGATTTGTTGTTCTATTGTATTTATGAAACGCTCTATCTTTCAATCTAATCATAGTTTGTACAGTGTCTGTCAGCCAAACCGGTTTTTATTTCTTTATTCCAATGGGTTTTAAAGGAGCCAGAACATCAAAAATATTTAATATTAGAGTGTTCAAATATGAAAGTTTGTCATTAATGTCTACAATATACACAATGTCCTCAAATGGGGCATTTTCTAAAAAAGTCGCGATCGATACGTTTTAAATTTCTTATTATACAATGCTTTTTACTTTCTGATACTAAATTAATATTAAGGCAGCAATCCACAAGCGCATGATCGGAAACCTGAGGAAAATTTTTCGTTGAGGCAGTATATAGTATGTTGTTCATAACCTCTTAAATTTTTCGTTTTTTTATTTAGAATCAAAATCTATCAGAATTTTAATTTATCTTCCATAAATTTAAAATAAAATTGCAAAAATATGCCAATTTTTCACCGGTCGCAATATGTTTTTCCTTAATGTACTCATCGAGACAAGTATTTCTTTTTTTAAAAACAAAGGTAGCAGTATCGGACTATTTCTGTTTTTGGCCTGTTTTGGTCATATTCTGACTGGAATATACGCCTGTTCACGTCAGCCCCTTTCTGGGTTAAACTTGAAAGCAATGAAAAATAAACTAATTTTGAATTCCTAGGAAAGAATATATAACACAATTTATAGGGAGCAACTTCCTCTAATCTCCTCCCCCATTTCGCTCCTTATATATTCGTGAAGAAAAGCAAAAATATTGATGCGTGATTTTTTTCGCAAATACAATACTTTTCCGTAGCAAGAAACGTAAGAACTATACAAACTTAGAAAAGGCCCTGCATATATGCAAATCAATTAACTTTACCTACTTTATCCATGTAGACACTTTTACTAGTTACAAATCAAACAACTTAAGGTAAAATATATACTTCCGAATGAGAAGCACGCAACGAGGAAATAATTCATATAATTTTTAATTAATAAATTAATGTGAGACGCTGTTCATGATCATAATTAATAAATACAATTTAATCATGGTCAGTAGTTTTGAGGGATTTGGAATGTTAAATCGGTTATATCCAAATAACTTATCATTGATATAAAAATTAAAAATTGACAGTTCTATGTTTCGGCAATTTCCATGAAATTACTTCCCTCGCAAACAACGATCTACTTCAAAATTAGTGAAATTGTTTTTTTTACAACTAGGATGTTGGTAATGTTGAATGATGAATGCCATGTTCCATAAATGATTTATTACTCTTAATACAACGAAAATAAGGCAGGGTTAAAGCTTAAAGTGCTATTCTATTTGCCAGGAATCAACCATTACTGCAAGCATTCGCGTAATGACAGATACATACTTGTAATACTTCTTTTGATTGTGTTAGCCGATACTTGTTGGAAATTCATAACAAAATTATATAAAGACAACATTATGTTTTAATTTCCAATATATTTAAAGTCACTTGACAATTGTTTCACCATACAATGGCTTCTTCAGAAGTAAATAAGAAAGAAAATTTTTAGGTAGTAATCCTGGTTATATAGTGCTTAAAACTATCCTTAATTACCTAAGATTATGCTAATCATTTCATTATATTATTTACAGACAGAATTATTTTAAGAATGATTATCTGTGGTACTATTTCCGACAACTAATAAAGATTAAGTAAGGGTGAATGATTTAAGTCTACCTGTTCGTTTAATAATTGATTGGAGTTTTTCCGTTTGTTAATTTCAAAACATTCAAGCAAATTTAATTTTTTAGATTTCTTTTCTACATGTAGGATTTTTAACGTATCATCAAGATTATGGGATTCGTTTACTATATGGGTTGCGTAATGTGAATTGTACTTATTTTTTAAATAACTATGTTTATGTTCTTTAATGCGAGTTTCAAAAGATCTACCAGTTTGTCCTACGTAGGTTTTAGTACAAGATTCACAATTTAATAAATAAACTCCGGATTTTAAGGATTTCTTAGATTTGGTTTTGTTATTCAAAATTATACTCCCTAAGGAATTACTGGTTTTGAATGCTATTTTATTGTTCTTTTCTATTAAATGTTTGGAAATTGTTCTAGCTATTTTCACTGTTTAGAACTAAAAATTCATCAAAAACGCGGTAAGCAAAAATATTGTTTACTGGTATAGATATGTTGACGATATCATTTCCTGTTTCATGGGAACAGATAGACAACTAACAATCCTCCTTCACTTCTTAAATAATTTGCATCCTAATATTAAATTTACCATAGAATTAGAAACCAATAACTCCAAATTTCTTAGACATATCTATATCAAAAGTGAACAATAAACACGATTTCTCGATTTTTCACAAACCTTCACATACTGACACAGTCATACACAATAGTTCATCCCGCCCTTATCCTCACAAAATGGCAGCTTTTAACTCTTTCATACATAGATTGTTACATATCCCTATGACTAAAACTAATTTTAACAAAGAATTCAACATAATCAAACAAATAGCAATTAATAATGGATATGACCCCAACGTTATAGACAATATCTTGAATAAAAAATCCTTTAAACAAGCAATCTCTCTAATTTATCCCACAATTAATGACAAAAAAGGAAAATTTAGTACACTCACATACACAGGGAAAATAACTAGAACAATTTCCAAATATTTAATAAAAAAGAACAATAAAATAGCATTCAAAACCAGTAATTCCTTAGGGAGTATAATTTTGAATAACAAAACCAAATCTAAGAAATCCTTAAAATCAGGAGTTTATTTATTAAACTGTGGATCTTGTACTAAAACCTACGTAGGACAAACTGGTAGATCTTTTGAAACTCGCATTAAAGAACATAAACATAGTTATTTAAAAATAAGAATAAGTCACATTACGCAACCCATATAATAAACGAATCCCAGAATTTTGATGATACGTTAAAAATCCTACATGTAGAAAATAAATCTAAAAAATTAAATTTGCTTGAATGTCTTGAATTAACAAACGGAAAAACTCCAATCAATTATTAAACGAACAGGTAGACTTAAACTATTCACCCTTACTTAATCTTTATTAGTTCTCGGAAATAGTACCACAGATTTTCATTCTTAAAATAATTCTGTCTGTAAATAATATAATAAAATGATTAGCATAATCTTAGGTAATTAAGGATAGTTTTAAGAACTATATAACCAGGATTACTACCAAAAATTTTTCTTTCTTATTTACTTCTGAAGAAGCCATTGTATGGTATAATTTTGAATAACAAAACCAAATCTAAGAAATCCTTAAAATCAGGAGTTTATTTATTAAACTGTGGATCTTGTACTAAAACCTACGTAGGACAAACTGGTAGATCTTTTGAAACTCGCATTAAAGAACATAAACATAGTTATTTAAAAAATAAGAATAAGTCACATTACGCAACCCATATAATAAACGAATCCCAGAATTTTGATGATACGTTAAAAATCCTACATGTAGAAAATAAATCTAAAAAATTAAATTTGCTTGAATGTCTTGAATTAACAAACGGAAAAACTCCAATCAATTATTAAACGAACAGGTAGACTTAAACTATTCACCCTTACTTAATCTTTATTAGTTCTCGGAAATAGTACCACAGATTTTCATTCTTAAAATAATTCTGTCTGTAAATAATATAATAAAATGATTAGCATAATCTTAGGTAATTAAGGATAGTTTTAAGAACTATATAACCAGGATTACTACCAAAAATTTTTCTTTCTTATTTACTTCTGAAGAAGCCATTGTATGGTGAAACAATTCTTAAGTGACTTTAAGTATATTGGAAATTAAAACATAGTGTTGTTTTTATATAATTTTGTAATACTTCCCTCGTTTACCCTCCGAAATATCTGTGTTTCAACGTCTCTATTGTCTGAATGGCTTCCAAATGAGATCAGCCCTCCGTTTCAAATTTGCTACTCACATATCACTTGAAATAGGAAAGAAATTTATGGTTGTAAATGAACTCGCTAACTCGCTTATTTCAAAATTGTTCACAACGTTCGCTTCTTCCCTGCTGAAAGGATGTAATAGTATATCCATCTCATTAAATGTCATAATTCTGCGCAAAATAGATTCCGCTTTCCATTTCCATGCAAAACAAGTGAGAATCCCTTCCAAAACCTAAACTCTAGCAGCTTCTTATTCTCCAACGTTGTGACCTAACGAGCTGAAATTTTTCGGGATCTCAACTCCTTCCCAACGGTCGTTTGCATACTCCCGTAGCTGTTAGTAAGTCTTCAGGAATTTTAACCACTGCGAAATGTTAGCACTATGACCCTCTTTTTTGCTCAACTTGGACGCTACTGCGTTATCATCGCTACACCAAACACTATATTTTGCACTGGGCCCCCGTTTCGCTAACCATTGATTGACAATTCTCACTTCTTACATGGTTAGCGAAACGCTTACCGAGTGCAAAAATAAAATGTTTGGTGTAGTGGTCATAACCGTTATGCAGTATTATAGTACCAAAGATTTTAAAGTACCAAAGTAGTCTCAATATCATACGAAACTGGCCTGTAACAAAATAATATAATTGTGAGATTTACAGTTTAAATCTTCTGTAGTTAACATTTTTGCCTAACTTCAAATAAGCAAGTTAAAGAGATAGTCCATTTATATTCAGTAACCCTGTACATTAAAGAAAATATACGTAAATCTATTTCCATGCATACATTAATAATTTAATTTGACAATTAGGAAGTAACACTTTTAACTTCAACATTTATTCTGGTCTAATTTTTATTCTCTGACGTTAATTAATCACTTATAGAACACGCATTCATCATTCAGTATTACCAACGTCCTAATTACAACAAAAAAAAATCAATTACCAATTTAGAAATAGAACATTCTTTGTATTCAAAATTAAGATATCATTAATTCGACAGCAAAAAATTTCATTAACATAAAATTGGGCGGTATGAAATACAGTTTAATTTGGCTTTGCAAAATCAGTCTAATAGAAACTGGAGCACTAGGTTGATAATAGGTAATTAGATTTATTTTCATTTCGATAAATCACAATCTTTTAATTAAATGTTGCAACAGATACGTACGGATATGTACGGAAAAAATCATTAATTAATACGTATCATATTTAGTTGTTAAAGGCAGTTTAAGGCGATTGCTTTATTTGGAGCAGTTGATATGAATACGTGACAACATGGACATTTTCTAGTTTCATTAGATAGAATAAATAAATATCAGAGAATTATATCTAATCTGTATATACTATTATGTTCAAAAATTACTAGTTGACTGTCGAATCATCCCTGCTGATGAAGCTAACTTGGTTAGCGAAACCCGCGTCGAGTGCATAAATAAAGCGTTTGGTGTAGTGGTGATATATACTGAGTAGTGTTTACACGATTGCTACAAAAAGACAACTAAACATACGCATCTGAAATTTCACAGTAGATAACACCTAACAAATATCATAATAATTTGCTCAATTTAACGCCATTTGTGTGTCAGGCCGAGGATTTTTAGAACACCCCTCGTACCTTATTGGCTTAAATAAAAAAGCGTTTTATATAATTTAATATATAAATCTATTAACACACTAGCCGTGGTCGCGGCTCCGCTCGCGTGGACTTGATTCACTATTATCGTCACTGCTTATTCCTTATGTTACCTAACCTAATAAAATATATCCTATATAATCGGATAAGTGGTTTTCGAGTGATAAGCAGACTAACGGACAGAGAGACAGACAGAGCGACATTGCATTTTCTATATATTATTTGTTTTGCTACATGATATTGTTCCATATTTAATGGTTTAAGCAGTGTATTGTAAGAGAACACGTTAGCGACAAACTTTTTTCCAACTTAATTCACTATTATCGCCACTGCTTATTCCTTATATTACCTAACGTAATAAAATATATCCTGTAACCTGGCCAGGGAACATATGTAAATTTTACAAAAAAAACACGTAAATCGGATAAGTGGTTCTTGCGTGATAAGCGCACTAATGGACAGACAGACAGACAGAGAGGCATTGCATCTATAATATATATAGAATGCAACCTCTCTCTGTCTGTCTGTCTGTCCGTTAGTGCGCTTATCACTGGAGAACCATTTATCCAATTTGCGTACTTTTTTAAAACATACATATATTCTCTGGCCAGGTTAAAGGCTATATTTTATTACGATAGGTAGCATAACGAATGAGCAGTGAGGATAATAGAGAATAGAGTCGGAAAAAAGTTTGTCGCTAGCGCGTTCCTTTGCAATACACAGCCTAAACCATTAAATATGGAACAATATTATGTAGCAGAGAATATCTATAATCTATAATATACATAAAATGCAATGTCTCTCTGTCTATCTGTCTGTCCATTAGTGCGTTTATCACGCGAGAACCACTTATCCGATTTACGTGTCTTTTTTTAAATTCATACATATATTCTTCGGCCAGGTTATATAATAATAATAATAATCTATATCTATAATATATATAAAATGCAACGTCTGTCTGTCTGTCTGTCTGTCCGTTAGTGCGCTTATCCCTCGAGAACCACTTGTCCGATATACGTAATTTTTTAAATTCATACATATGTTCTCTGACCAGGTTATAGATATATATTTTATTACATCTATGATATATATATATATATATATATATATATATATATATATATATATATATATATATATATACATATATATATATATATATATATATATATATATATATATATATATATATATATATATATATATGTATATATATATATATATATATATATATATATATATATATATATATATATATATATATATATATATATACAGTCCCTGGCCAAATTATTAGACGCACTATATTTTTTTTAGTAATTTTATGTTTCTTAAGAGTTTTTATGCAATAATGGTATATTTAAACTACAATATTGTTGATTTTTATTTAAAAGAATTGTTGTAGACTACATATTTGTATTTATTTTTAACATATGGCAACACTGTGTTGTCAAAGTGATACATGAACGTAAACAAGTACAAACCTGTATCAGTCGCGATCGGAATCGAATCAGGTACGGACGTGTTTCTGTGGCTTTATGGACTGTGATTGTTTGTTTAACAGTTTTATACTACTCAGTTATTAGTTTATTTTGTATGCAGTGTTTTAAAAAAGTATTTGGACTATTTTCATTATGGGTAGAAAAGGCGATCTTTCACCACGTAAAAAAGCTGAAGTGAAGGCCCTTGTTATTGCGAAAACATTTACAAACCGAGAAATATCACGAAGATTGGAGGTTTCTGAAGCAGTCAGGGAAGGAATTAAGCCCGAAAAGAAAGAAAAGATGCGGTAAAAAACCAATTTTCACTCCACGGTCAGAGAGATGTTTGAAGAAAATTTGTGTAGAAAACAGATTTACTACCACAAAGGTAATAAAATCACAACTCTAGGATGCTAGCGTAAATGCTTCTGAGCGCACTGTTCGAAGAAAATTGAAAGAATTAGATTTTAAGGCCTGTCGCCCCGCCAGGAAGCCCAAGGTAACAGCTGCAATGAAAGCAAAGCGCCTGAAGTGGGCCAAACAATGGCAAGACAAAGATGTGGACTGCTGGAGATCAGTAAGATACAGCAATTTAATCAATAATTGATACATTATTATCATTTTCAGTTAAATAAAGCAAATAAACATGGAAGTTTATATATTTTTTGACAGGTCTGCTTCAGTGACGTGAGCACATTCGAAATTTTGCAGAATAAAGCTCAGTATGTGCGTCGTCGTCATGGAGAAAAGTTTCATCCTGATTGTGTCGTCCCGACGGTTAAACATCCCACCAAAGTGATGATTTGGTCAGTCATCAGCGGCAAGGGCACTGGACGTCTGTGCGTCGTCAAAGGAATAATGAGGCAAGATCAGTACAAAGAAGTATTACAAAATCGGTTGATTCCGCAGCTCAGAGAATGGTTTCCAAATGGGGAACCATTCACTTTCATGCAAGATGGAGCTCCCTGCCACACTGCTCGGTCTGTTAAAGCTTTTTTGGCAGAAAAAAATATCCCTCTGTTGGATTGGCCCCATTGAAAATGTGTGGGAGCTGATGAAAAGAGAAGTGGCTAAAGATGTGATTACCAACAAAACCCAGCTCCTAGAAAAGATTATTCATGTGTGGAATCATCATCCTCAAATGCAGGAGACAGTACAATCTTGCATTGATAGCATGCCGCGCAGAATTAAAGCTTTGATAGCGGCTAAAGGTGGCTCAACTAAATATTGACTTTTACTAACATTAATTTCACTTTTCTTTAAAACTTAATAAACTTATGCTTTTCTAAATTAATGCTGTTTTATTTATGTCAAATAAATAGGTAATTGATTGGATAATATAAAAATAAAAAACAAATCAATTTAAAATAATAAAACGGTACAATATCACTCGGTAATTAATATTTTACATGAAATCTTGCAGTGCGTCTAATAATTTGGCCAGGGACTGTATATAAAATGCAACGTGTCTCTGTCTGTCTGGCTGTATGTCTGTCTGTCTGTTAGTGCGCTTATCACTGGAGAACCACTTATCCGATTTACGTACTTTTTTTTTAAAAACATACATAATGTTCTCTGGCCAGGTTATAGGCTATATTTTATTACAATAGGTAGCATAAGGAATGAGCAGTGACGATAATAGTGACTGAAGTCGGAAAAAAGTTTGCCGCTAGCGCGTTCCCTTGCGATAGACAGCCTAAACCATTAAATATGGAACAATATTATGTAGTAGAGAATAACTATAATCTATAATATATATAAAATGCAATGTCTCTCTGTCTGTCTGTCTGTCCATTAGTGCGTTTATCACGCGAGAACCACTTATCCAATTTACGTGTCTTTTTTTAAATTCATACATAGGTTTTTTGGCCAGGTTATATAATAATAATAATAATCTACATCTATAATATATATAAAATGCAACGTCTCTCTGTCTGTCTGTCTGTCCGTTAGTGCGCCTATCCCTCGAGAACCACTTATCCGATTTATGTGATTTTTTAAATTCATACATATATTCTCTGACCAGGTTATAGATATATATTTTATTTCATCTATAATATATATAAAATGCAACGTATCTTTGTCTGTCCTCTGTCTGTCCGTTAATACGCTTATCACTGGAGAACCACTTATCCGATTTACGTGCTTTTTTTTAAAACATACATATGTTCTCTGGCCAGGTTATCTATCTATAATATACATAAAATGCAACGTCTCTCTGTCTGTCTGTCCGTTAGTGCGTTACGTACTTTTTTTTAAAACATACATGTGTTCTCTGTCCAGGTTATAGGATATATTTCATTGCGTTAGGTAACATAAAGAATAAACAGTGACGATAATGGTGAATCAAGTCGGAAAAAAGGTTACCGTTAGCGCGTTCTCTTGCAATACATTGCCTAAACCATTAAATATGGAACAATATCATGTTGCAAAGAATATAATATATATAAAATGTTACGTCTCTCTGTCTGTCTGTCTGTCCGTTAGTGCGCTTATCACTTGAGAACCACTTATCCGATTTACGTGTTTTTATAAATTTATACATATGATATGTTCTATATAATTCGAAATAAGCCTAGATAATGGGAGATAAGGTGAGATAAAGGGAGATAAGTATAAATAATGGGAGATAAGGAGAAATAATGAAAGATAAGCAGAGATAAACCTAGATAATGGGAGATAAGGTAAGATAATGGGAGATAAGTATAAATAATGGGAGATAAGGAGAAATAATGGGAGATAAGGAGAAATAATGGGAGATGCGCAGAGATAAGTCTAGATAATGGAAACTATGTAGAGATAATGGGAGATAAGGATAAATAATGGGAGATAAGGGGAAACAATGGCAGATATTTTATTACGTTAGGTAACAAAAGGAATAAGCAGTGACGATAATAGTGAATCAAGTCCACGCGAGCAGAGCCGCGGGCACGGCTATTTATAGATAATTTGCATTAAAATTTATATTCGAAACGAAGTGCGCGATTAAAAGCAAAATCAATGCTGAATAAGGCCTAGAAGGAAGGCAAGTATGCTTTTAAATTTTAGGTTTTTCACAAGCCAGAGATATAATTTATTTTATTTTACTCGGTGTTTCGCCGGTACTACAATAAGTTATTTGAGTTTGTTCTCTTGCTTGTCGATTCTAGCTTGGTTGATAAGCCGTGATACAACGAAACTGGTCCCGGGATGAATTGACAGATGAGATAACAGTAGTCACTGCTGAAATATGGACTTTGTTCTTTTTAGTAATTGATATAAATATTTACTAATCTGTTACAGCACTAACGATTGAGCCCCTAGCTGTAATTTTAAGTAACAATTCCTCTGTCTGTCTTTGGTCTGGATCGCTACAAGTATGCAGTTTGTTTTATCTTACTGCGATGCATTGTCAATGTTGTTGTAAAATACTTAGATGCTATTTCTCAACTACTGATCAGCTGCTCCAGTTTTCAGCATAGCGTGAATAATATAATTCACACCTTTTACTAAATAATTACCTTGTATATATTCATTATGAAAAAATTATAACTTCTCATGCAAAATAATACAACACTGATATATAAGTGCTTTTACAAGGGTAAATCAAATATTTTTATATTATCATCGTAAAATGAAGCAGAGCGCGTCAGGAGCCAACGGCTCACGAACGATTCCATGCCGTCGTCATTTTCGAAAAACTTGCCTCCTAACGCTTCTTTAAAAGCGCCAAACAAATAAAAGTTGCAAGGTGACAAACACGGGCTGTAGGGATGCTATTCCAAGCGTTTTCAGACCATTTGTCCCAATTTTTGCTGAGTCAATGCAGCTGTGTGGGGCCGAGCGTTGTCGTGAAACAGTTTCCCGCTCTAAGTAGGCATATCGTGCCTTTTTTGTCGATAAGCTAGTTTGACTTGAGCGATAGGTCGCTCATGGTGAAAATCAATGAGTAATATGCTCCTGTAATCCCGAAAGACAGTCATGAGAACTTTCCCAGCAGAAAGTCTACTCTATGCTTGCCCTTTTCGATTCATGAGAGTAGTAGTGTACTCACGTCGCATCATAGGTAACAAAATGCCTCAAAAAGTCCTTTTCGTCTGCCTGTTATCGTGCCAAAGGCCTTTCACAACGAGAGGGGTTTCTTTCCATGCGTCTGTCTGTAAGCGAGGAACCTACCTTGCTGACACTTTCCGCAAACCTAAGTCATCCGTAATAATTTTTCGTATACTTCCGAACGATATTCTAGCCTCCAGGAATTGTCAGACGCCTGTCCATTAATAAGCTCGCGAACAGCCTTAATGTTCGAATCTGTGTCAGAATAACTCAGATTTTTCACCGTTTTCCTGACATCAACAGCAAAATTTCAAAAGGCTTTATATTTTCTAGCGTTAAAAACTTGATAATAATGCGTTCCGATTTATATTTGACTTACCCTCGTAAATTGGGCGTAGTCCATAACATTTCTCGCTATAGTTTTTTATTAATAAGTAATGCCATAAAAATGGCAAAAAATTCAAACAATACTATACAATAGCATGTAGGTCCTATCTGATATTAATCGATTGTTAACAGTTAGAACGTGTCATATTATAGTCACACGCTCTAATAGCGACCTACTACAAGAAGGATTTCTTTTTTATTTAGATATGATTTATTATTGAAAGGACTGAATAATGTGTATTACCTAACCTTCATTTTACATGCACTGAAAATAGGTTTACGTCCAAGTTTTTAGGGCATAATAAGGAAAATTCAAGTTAGGTTATTTTCCATGTCACATTTTACAAGATAGGCAGTATTAACAAAATAATTGCAAAAGTATAAAACATAGTAGGTTCGAGTGTGTTTTTCTTTAAGATATCTATCTGGCTATAAAAAAAATTGGCCGAGCTTTAAAAAAAGCACCATATACAAAAAGAGTTAACGTTATGTATTAGTACTCTATTTGCCAATGGCGATACAAGTACAAAGTACTTTTTCCCGATTGTGAGCTTTGCTCTAAATTACAAATTTTGTCAGTGTATCATCAGACGGCGCACAATGGGGCGAATGCGTTATTTTTCGGTCATTTGCTTATAACTTCCACATTTGTTATTGGAATGACTTCAAACTTAATACACATAATGTACGATTAATATATGTTCAGTATATGAAATAAAAATCATACTATATACTGTTATCGCGTGCGCAATAAACCGTTAAGATGATTATTTCAAAATACTAGACAACAAATTGAAAAATTTTTCGATTACATGAGTGCGAATAGTCATTTTCAATGTATTTTTGCCTGCTGAACACGAATCCGTTGTCCAAATTTGGCTACCGCGTCGTAATTTTGAGAAAAATGACGGAATTTTGCAAAAAACGACGGTTTCAAGGATTTTCATGACATAATACAGGCACAAATATTTTTCTCATAAATTTCGTTAATACTACGCGTAAGTATCAACATTTAGCTTTAAAACGCCTTTTATTTCGTTTTGGTACATATTTTCGAGGTATAGCTAAAATTAGAAACACTATTTGCGCTTACGCAGCATTAATATCATTGTCCCGTGTTACGATTGCCCTACGCATGCTACATGTAACGGAACATTAACCCATCAAAACACTCATGAAGCGAATAATATTTCGAATATCAATTATCTGCTCTTAGCGTTACCCAGGATCAACGACATGGACGTGACAAATATTTGATCCCTCGGGGTGCTTGATTTTTGTGAGTCCCCTTGCCTCTCACATTTGTACTTCTTGTTTTAATCATCGTAATCTGTATCATCATCACTAAAATGTAATAGATGTTTTACATCTTCGGACAATTCTTTCTTCTTACGTTCCATCAATTTTCGCGAATTAGATATTATCTGATCTGAAGCAATCATCAAATTATTAAAAATATCTTCATTATTATATATTCGAGACACTCTTCGCGAATGGTTTTCTCTATATTTTCTGAAATATTTGTGATTTTCTTCCTGAGCATCTTCAGATAATTGCCCTACTGGCACGATAGCACATCCGATGCATCGTTTATAATCTGCTGAATAGTTTTGATTCTGTGAATAATGATCTTTACATGAATTATCTTTACGCTTTATCGTGCTCGTGATAATAAATTGTATGATTTTAATTTCATATTTCTGAAAATATATAAATCGTACATTAGTATATTAAATTGAAGTCATTCCACTGACAAATGTCGAAGTTATGAGCAAATGACCGAAAAATGTCGCATTTGTCTCACTACGGCGCGCGATGTAAGTAAACACTCGCATTGAGATCGAAATTTCAAAGTAGTCAAGCCGCGTTGCCGAAAAGAGGCAACAAGAGTTTAATTGCCCTTTTTTTAGAAGTGTATACTTCATAAGAAATGAGGAGTATATCGTCATTTTTTCATTTCAGTGGAATATTGCCCGAGAGAATAGCTGAGTGGAGAACGTTAGATCAAGTCGGGGGAACTTTAATATCCATTTTTTTACCAAAGGGGGACGAAGGGGGATAAAAATAGGATATATCCGGAAACTAGAGACTTTGCCCTATCAGATGGTGAAAGCGCCATCTCATTCCACCTCATTCCAAAAACTTTATACATCTTTGAATATTGAAGTAAGAATAATTTTTTGTGTCGAATATGTCAAATGTTTGTTAATATATTATAACACTCTAATGACGTTACACTAAGATTAATTTGTTGTTTGAAACCTAATAAACAAGTTCTAGTAAGCGTTTCACTCATATTCGTAGTTATGTTGTCCACAGAGAATTTAGAATGTAATTTCTCGAATTACAGAAATTCCAACATTGACGAAAATGTCACACTTCAATGGATAATTTTAAGGAAGGCAGAAGGAATAAATTAGTTATAAACATATATGGTTTATGATATATATTAAAGGAAAAAATCGTCCATATTCGAAAAATACATCTTTAATTTTTCCATCCAATATCCGATTTTTTACGCCGTCGCCCCAATGTGCGGCGTCCAGATTTGTGGACCACTAATATCCTTTGAGATATGGTTCTTAATTTTTTACTGCTCCCTTGATTGTATAACACAAAAATATAGGGGATATAGATTTTGTAGGTAGTGAATGGTAGTACTTTTCAATATATTGTGATTAATGTCTCACCATAAGGAATTATATCCTTTTTTAAAGTTTCGAGTAGTAAGGCTTGGATTTTTTTAGTATAGGAAAATCAAATTCACTATTTATTGTACAATTTGTTTTTGCGAAGGAAGAACTAATAAGAGTAAATACCGTTACCAATATTTTTATAAATAAAATTCCATTCGGTAAAAAAATTGACAGTTGAACTTTAGATAATTACATAACTAATAGACACGACGAATAGTAACGTTATAACAGAATAAATTTATAAACAATAACAATTCAGTACTCGCGTGAGCAAATTATAATTTATGTTCAGTAATAAATGCAAAGAGTTCCGTTACTTTTTATCGGATCTGTATTAATACCGAGTTATGTCCTTCATACAGGGTGATCTTACATGGCCTGCAAAATGTATATAATGTAATATGTATATATGTGAAGTAAATGTAGCGTAATGTATATAAAACTAATGCATATTACGATTTACAGCATAATTTTAAAAAACCATAAGTGTTTTGTTTTTAAATTTTGGTACGGAACACTACAAAAACTAGAAGTAAATGTCTATTAATTTGTTCAACAGAATTTGTTCTATATTAAGAGAAATTTATTTTAGTATTCTTTAACTTGTAGAAGTTGCATTGTTCAGTTTGATCAACGCATGACGCTTCCTGTCACGCTCCTGTTCCTCATCTACGTCCATCAAGTGCCTAATTTTTTGACAAACCTTCCTCGATATAACACCAATTTAATTTTTTCCCTTCTTAAAAGGGTTGTTAACGTTATTAATTAAGTGCGGTATTCCTTTAATATGTTTCCTAAAACTTCCACTGAAAGTAGTTGGGGAACTCGGCAAATGGGCAATAAAGGATGTTCACACTATGTTCATCTAGCCAATATTTCGGTCCTAGGTTGGGACCTTCATCAGGGCAAAAAATGCAGTGTGCAAATTACTCTAACAAGAATGACCATAAGAAACAATTGTAACGACAAAGACCAACATTAAAATAAAAGGAACACTTCACTACATATTAATTCAAAAAACGGTGTTTACAGCAGGGATGCCATTAGAAAATTTGGATGCTGAATATATATATATATATATATATATATATATATATATATATATATATATATGGTATATATATATATATATATATATATATATATATATATATATATATATATATATATATATATATATATATGTACATATATATATATATATATATATATATATATATATATATATATATATATATATATATATATATATACATATATATATATATATATATATATATATATATATATATATATATATATATATATATATATATATATATATCAAAGGATGTATTAAAGCATGAGAATTCAAAGAGGGAGGGAAGGGGAAATCACTAGATAGTGGCAATGACAGAAAAAACAACCGTCCTTGAATGATCGATCGAGCCAAGCAAGGGAAACGATTCCTAAGAACCCTGGACCAAAGGACCTACAACAACAGGAGGAAGAAATAGAGAAATAGAATATTAGAAATTAACCTATTGAGATAACGGACTATTATTTTGGAGATAAAATATCATAAATCGAATGCGGACAGGGAATTATCGCATGGCATTGAAATATCACAGGAAAGGAGAAAAAAAACTGCATATGTTACTCAAACGATCTAGATCGGTTCTTTTGTTGATATTGTGGGGATTTTCATTGATGTAACACATTTCGAGGAATTCTCTCTTGAAAAGATTTTTTGAAAAATGAAGTATTTTGGGTTCATTGAAGTTAAAAGAGGGAGGGAAGGTGATTTCCCCTTCCCTCCCTCTTTGAATTCTCATGCTTTAATACACCCTTTGATGAACAAATCTCCTTTCCAAATTAATATTTCAATAATTAAATCAACAAAAAAAGAAATTAATAATTTAATATAATATACTATCCTCCCTTTTCTTTTTCTCTTTTGCTAGCTCTCTCCTTTCCCGCCCTTTTTACCCAAAATTCACGGTTGTTTTTGATTCGAATTTCCATATCGGTTTTAAGGTCGTTCAATTGGTAATTTCTTCTTTTCTCTATTTGACCATTTATACATTTTTCAGTGGACCAGTTCTCCTTCCGGTTGTTTACAATTTTCGGTTTTAGATTTTTTCAAAAAAGTCCCTTATCTCTGTCAGGTAGCTGTCTTCTGTCAGCTGTATGTCAATCGTTTCGTGCGTGATGCGGCCACAGGTGGTTGTTTCGGGTGAATTAAATAAAAATGTTTTCAGCATCCAGGGTTTTCAAACACATCCCCGTTATAAATTCGATCTTTTCAGCTTTATGTACTAGTTTATAGTGTTTACTTTAATGGATTATTAGTCGTTTCTATGTTATAAGCTAATTACGGCCATTCATGTTAACTCAACCTCTCACTATTCATGTGAGTGTTTTGTCTTATATTACATCTTATATTATATTTTATTGTATTTTCTACATAAGTTTATTAATAATAATAATAAATTGAATAATTTAATTTTTGCCCAAGTTTTCTCAGTTAGTAGACTCATTCTCCTTTTCAGTTTTTGCCCTGAAGAATGTCCCAACCAAGGACCGAAATATTGGCTTAATGAACATTGTGTGAACATTTATCACGCCCTTTGCCGAGTTCCCCAACAAATTATATATATTTATATATATATATATATATATATATATATATATATATATATATATATATATAGATGATTATCGGGAATCGGTCTGGACTGTAAATAAAACTTTTTTCTTCTTTAAAACTCAATATTTCGTTATCGTTTGATAACTTCTTCAGGAGTAACTACAAAATTAATACACCTATATTAACACACTATTCTCTTTCGTCATTTTAATGCGTTGATGAAAGAGAATAGTGTGTTAATATAGGTGTATTAATTTTGTAGTTACTCCTGAAGAAGTTATCAAACGATAACGAAATATTGAGTTTTAAAGAAGAAAAGAGTTTTATTTACAGTCCAGACCGATTCCCGATAATCATATATATATATATATATATATATATATATATATATATATATATATATATATATATATATATATATATAAAGGGTGATTCATTTAGAGGTACTTTTTTTTAAATAAAAAAAAATGAATAAAAACAATTTTATTTTATAATCTTTCTTATCATATAAAAGAACCATTCTTTACAATTATTTCTTAAAGATAATTTCTTTCAAATGTTGTCCGCGACTACGGTTAACAACGTCCATTCTGAAGTTCCAATTTTCAATGACGCGTGTGAGTATTTCGGCCTCCAATGCCTCAATTGTAGCTGGCTTATCCATGTAGACTTTGGACTTTACATAGCCCCAAAGGAAAAAGTCAAGAGGTGTGATGTCACATGATCTAGCCGGCCAATTCACTGGTCCAAAGCGTGAAATGATCTGTTCGCCGAATTGCTCTCGCAGTAAAGCCATGGTTTCACGGGCTGTATGGCAAGTGGCGCCATCTTGTTGGAACCAAATTTCGTCGAGACCACGGGCTTCAATTTCTGGCATCAAATAGTCTGTTATCATGGCGCGATAACGGTCACCATTCACAGTAACATTCCGGCCGGCCTCTGTTTTGAAGAAATATGGACCGATTATTCCACCGGCCCATAAACCACACCAAACAGTTGTTTTTTCTGGATTTAATGGCAGCTCTTGAACCTCTTCAGGTTGTTCATCACCCCAAATACGGGCATTTTGTTTATTCACGAACCCATTAAGTCAAAAATGGGCCTCATCGGTGAACAAAATTTTTCTCGAAAACAGTGGATCTTCTGCAAGCTTGTCAAGAGCCCAACGACTAAAACGGAAACGATTCGGTCGGCTTCAGTTGTTGCACTAGTTGAATTTTGTATGCTTTTAAAGAAAGATCCTTACGTAAAATACGCCAAGTTGTTAAATATGACAGGCCAAGCTGTTGAGAACGGCGACGAATCGACACTTCACGGTCTTCGCGTACACTCTCCGCTACCGCCCCTATATTTTCTTCACTACGTGCTGGATGTGGTCTATTCGGTCGAGCATTATCCAATAATGAAAATTGGGTCTCAAACTTATTGATGGTAGAGCGAATTGTGCGTTCGGTAGGCCGATTATGTGGACCATAAGTTGCTCTAAGCGCCCGATACACATTCCTCGTATAACGCCCATTTCCGTAATAAAGTTGAACAATTTGTAGACGCTGTGCCGGGCTAAGTATTTCCATTATGAATTGTCAAACACTACTGAACAGGAATGCCACTTCAGTTGACACGACGAATGCGCAATCTGCAATTAAATCCCCATCACAAAAAGTACCTCTAAATGAATCACCCTTTATATATATATATATATATATATATATATATATATATATATATATATATATATATATATATATATATATATATATATCAGATTGATGCACGGTCGATAACATATCACCAAATCTTACATTTATAATGGGTTTTTATCAAGACATCACAAGAAATTATAACATCCAAACTACAAGACTAATGAAACAGTATCTCAAGACACAGTTGAAATTGGCAAGCAGTGTGAACCGAAGGATATTTTTGTTACGTTGCCGATCTTCTGAAGTTGTCCCTGCACATCTCAACAATGGCATGAGGAACCTTGAAAGTATGTTGTTTACAAACGGCAGTACAACCCAGGTAGATAATTTTATTAATAGTTTAAGTAAAAAAACTTTGTCTTTCGAAGTAAAATTGACTTCTAACAGCATCTCGATTGCACAGCGGAGGTTGACGGACATTCGATTAAAATTAAAAAGCTATTTGCCTCCACATATATTTAATGAATATGAAAAGAGAGTTAAGCAAAAATCAACTTCCGGTTTAACAAGATCAAACAAAAGAATTTACAGATATTTCAAAAGATAATGAACAACAACACTAATGACCAACAATTATTTAAAAACAATACAAAGTGGTACAAAAACATATCTAAAGTTGAAATCCCTAAAGATGTTTCTGACTTTCTTTCACTGGGTCCCAAATTTGGTGTACCGGGTACGTATAAAGATATTAACGTTGGCAGTCTATTGGCGGAGATTGAAAATATAATTGATGACACCCCAGAGAATTCTAAGGATATTCTCAGAGCGAGAGCAACTAATTTAGCAACTAACTTCCTTTATAAATCAAAATTTGAGAAACCCCATTGGCTTAGTCGTATCTTTAAAAAATCAAAAGAATTCCTAAGATCTCATCCGGAGATTTACATCTTTCAATCGGACAAGGGGGGGTGCACTGTTGCAATGGACAGAAATGAGTATATTCATAAGACTGAAACTTTACTACAAGACGAGACTACATACACTTCACTATCTAAAGACCCTACCAGTACTATACAAACAAGCTTTAATGATTTAATAAAATTTTTAAAGAACAAAGGCGAAATAGATGAACAACTGTACAAGAAGTTAGTAATTTACAATTCCACATTTCCCAAAACTCTACTGTTAACCCAAAATTCACAAAACAAACACTCCTCTGAGACCAATTATAAGTTCAGTGAATTCAACGACATACAATCTATCAAAATACTTAGCTAAAATTTTGAGTGTTGCTTTTGAGGATGACACGGATTACAATGTTAGAGACACCTTCTCGTTTGTCAACAAAATAAAGGGAGTGACACTACCAGAAGAGTATGTATTAATATCTTTGGATGTAGTATCTTTATTTACAAATATACCTCTAGACTTAATCCTAACTATTCTGGAAAAAAAGTGGGAGCTGATTCAAACAAAAACCATGATTTCAAAACATAATTTCTTGATTCTCATTAAATTCATCTTCAACAACACATATTTTAGTTTCAACCAAAAATTTTTCAAACAAATTTTTGGAACTCCAATGGGGTCTTCTATCAGTCCGGTTTTAGCCAAGGTGGTGTTGGACCATCTTTTGGTAACGGTGGTTCCTCAATTACCATTCAACCTACCCTTTTTGTACAAGTATGTTGATGATCTGATTTGCGCTGTACCCAAGGGTAATACAGAAATCATTTTAAACTATTTTAATGCATTCAACACACATATACAATTCACTATCGAAATAGAACAGGACTTTAGTGTTCCGTTTTTGGACACTAAAGTAATAAGAACGAGTGACAACAGTATTATACTTGACTGGTATAAAAAACCCACAGCGTCAGGCAGATTCATTAATTATTTCTCTAATCACCCAAAAAATCAAAAATTTAACACCGTAATAGCAATGAAAAACAGGGTCATACGCATCAGTGATGATAGGTTTCGAAAAAGAAACCTAGACGAGCTGTATAACATTTTTGTCAACAATGCCTACCCTAAACACATTTTACGAAAATTAATTTATAATTCGGATAGTGTTGATGCCCCTACTGACGAGACGCCTGCGCAGCATAGGATATACAGGAAGCTACAATTTATAAAGCCAATCACAAACTCAATTGTCGCCTTATTCAGAGATTTTCCAAATATAAAAATTGCGAAATACAACAGCATACGAGGTTCTGACCTGTTTTCAAAAATAAAGGATAGAACACCTATTTTATATAATAACTCTGTAGTATATAGATTATCTTGTTTACAATGTGAAGCGTGTTATATTGGGCAGACAGCTCAGTGGTTGAAACAGAGACTCACACAGCATAGGAGTGACTCCCGATTGGGAAAGAATTCGTGTGCTGTGGTGCAACATAATTTGAAAACGGGTCATAATTTTGACTATAACAACGTTAAAATCTTAGCTCATGACAACAACTATAAAGGGAGACTTTTTAAAGAAATGTACCATATCAACAGGGACCCAAAGTCAATTAACTATAAATCAGACACTAATCAACTTAGTATTATATATAGCAACATAATTAATAGGTATTAATCATTTACAATTACAGCAATAATAACAAATAAAGATTTGCCACCTCTTAGTATAAAGTAAATTAAAGACGTTTTTCTGTTGCTGTTTTTCCGTTTCGTTTGGAATTCACGGCAGTGCATATGTACCGAGGCTATTTACTCTCAATTTGTTGTAGTAAATCGAGATGTTGAGTGTTGGTTTCCAGGACAAACTCGCATTTTCGTACGTGTTTTAATTGATTGTTCATTTGTTTCATAATTGTTTGTTTTATATTTCAATATTTTAATGCCTTGACGAAAGAGAATAGTGTGTTAATATAGGTGTATTAATTTTGTAGTTACTCCTGAAGAAGTTATCAAACGATAACGAAATATTGAGTTTTAAAGAAAAAGAAAAGAGTTTTATTTACAGTCCAGACCGATTCCCGATAATCATATATATATATATATATATATATATATATATATATATATATATATATATATATATATATATATATATATTTATATATATATATATATATATATATATATATATATATATATATATCAGATTGATGCACGGTCGATAACATGTCACCAAATCTTATATATATATATATATATATATATATATATATATATATATATATACATATATATATATATATATATATATATATATATATATATATATATATATAATATATATATATAGCTCTTAACCAGGGCATTTTGCACTTTGTGCCCATGGGGGACTTTTAATCAGATCTACAAAAGCTAAAAAATGCAATTTAAAAAAATTGAGCCTTTTTCCATAAGATCAGTGCGGGGTTCTTTAAGACAGAAGACCAGTGGCCATAAAGGTCTTCATTAGATACCCAATGGAAATTAGAAATTACCTATATGAATACGCTTAGTTTTACAGGTATAAAATCTTTCCTACATCTTTGATAAAATGAACTTTGCCAATCGAACGTCACGCGTTACCGATTTATTATTATTACAAATGCGTACATTTTACAATCAATTTGTTTTCTTTTTCAGGCTTACCAATGTCATGTTTGTAAATACGTTCGTATTTTGTAACATTGTCCAATGGCGACACGTATTTCTTCTGTTTTTTTTGGTATTGACAATGAACGTGGCGCCAATTAACTAAAAATGATTTCTTGCAAAATGGCTTTGGTTAATTATATTTTAAATTTTTTACCTTGACAGAATCAATCCTAATATTTGTTCGTATCTGGGTTGTCTTGCATAACTAGAACAGTACTAAAAAATTGTGGTTCATTATCACCTAGTTCGTTTTGAATAGAACAATGGATAAATGGTGAAGGTTTCAAATTAAATAGAAACCAATAAGTGACCACCTTTAAGAATAATTCTCAATACTTATTTCTTTAGGATTGAAGAAATTGCCTGCTCTACTTGAGGCGAAATAAAATGTTCCAAATCAACCATTTTTTGAGCCAAAGTGTCATTCCTGAAATACAGGAAAAATGCAAGATTCGAATTGGTGATTTACTATCAGGTGGTTTGTTGTTGATATGTTTAAAATGTTTTTCTTATGCATATTTTGAAATATTAGACAGCGAATGGATATCATATTTCAAAGAACTCTTAGAAGAAAAGCGACCCGCGTTCCAACAGGAAAATGTTATCCACAATACCGATAACACAGGGCAACAAAAAAATATTTTTGTTTTGGTGCCTGGGATCTTAGAGCTGATTTTAACTATATTTGGGACGCTAAATCTATACATGCAATCCGTTTTTCTCTATCAGCTCTACTTTTTTAGGTACATCAACTTATCTACCAATGTGGTTTTTATTCAGTATATTCATTTATGAGAGTTCTAAAATTATTATATATTCATTAATGTAGGTACAATGGTTTTATTGTCAGTCTGTAATTGAGTAAATTCCAGGTAAATCTATAAATAGTGGAACCATTACCTATCAGGTACCTGAACTGACCCTTTTAATCACCTAACTCGGGTAAGTCTCGTCAGTTTGTGCGTTCTTACTAATGAGAGTAGATCGAATTCGGCGTGTTATTTTATGTTAAGAAAAGAGTGTTTTTGTGTTATTGAACAGAATTAAAATGAGTTCAGGTTCCAGTTCAAGAAGAAGTTGTGTAAATCAACCTGATGTGTTTTGCTATATATGCGGAGAATACATGTTTCAACAAAACAGACAAACTATTACTGACTTTGTAAAGCGAGCGTATCTTGGATACTTTGGAGTTAAGCTTGGTGATCAGGACAAAACGTGGGCCCCGCATCTCGTATGTAAAACTTGTACAGAGCATTTACGGCAGTGGACTACCGGGAAAAGAAAATGTCTAAAATTCGGCGTACCAATGGTTTAGAGAGAACCAAAAAACCACTTCAATGATTATTATTTCTGTTTAGTAAATACTAATGAAATCAATCGAAATAACCGCAGTAAGTGGACTTATCCCAATTTAGACTCGGCAATACGCCCTGTCCCGCACTCAGATGAAATACCGATTCCAACATTTCATCAGCTACCACATATCTCTGATGACGAATATTTTCCCTCTGATCGCTCTTCTGATGCTAATAAAAGTTCTGATGCTATTGAAACTAACAGTGACTATGAGGGGACGTCATCAGTTCCTCAACGCTTCAATCAAAATGAATTAAATGATCTCACCAGGGATCACCAGGGATAGTAGGGACAAAACACACCACTGGGTTAGAAAAGATTGGCTTCAGAGAGAAAACATGGACGTTGGGGAAAAGAATGGCATTAACGACGCTTTGGTTGAAAGAGAAAAAATCATACTTCCTCCGTTACATATAAAGTTGGGCTTAATGAAGCAATTTGTAAAGGCTCTTGATAAGAATGGGTCTTGTTTTGCATATATAGGGGTAAAAATGCATCAGTTGAGCACAGAAAAACTCAAAGCAGGGATATTTGACGGCCCACACATAAGACAATTAATTAAGGATCCTGCCTTCATAAATTCAATGAATCAAGTTGAACGAGACGCTTGGACATCATTTGTTGCAGTTGTAGAAAATTTTCTAGGCAAACATAAAGCTCAAAACTATGTTGAAATGGTTAACAAGATGCTTAATAGTTTCAAATCCTTAGGGTGCAATATGAGTATTAAAATACACTATTTACACAGCCACTTAGACCGTTTTCCAGAAAATTTAGGAGACATGAGTGAGGAACAAGGTGAAAGATTTTCACCAAGATATTAAAGTTATGGAGGACCGCTACCAAGGAAGATGGGACATGCACATGATGGCAGATTACTGCTGGAGTTTAAAAAGAGACTGTTTAAACAAACATTCAAGAATGTCGCGGAAAAGAAGCTTTCCAAGTGTTGAATGACTATTTCATTTCTTCAATGTTTTTTTTTTGTTTGTAAATACGACATAATATTGTATTTTGTATAACTAAAATAAAAATTTCGTATCTACTTTTGTTTACTACACTTACGGATTTGAGTTACAATAATGTAACTTATATTTCTCTAAAATTGTGTATCTTAAAAATTTGAGCTCCTAGGTACAAATGAATACGTTATTTGAATTCAGGACATCAAATTGATATAGAATCAGCTCAAAAAACCTCGACACCAAAACAGCTGTTCCCCTGTGTAATAGAATACAAGTGAAAGATAACCATGTCAGGTAAGCTATTACCAGGTGTACAAGTATGAAATGCGGATTTTTTTTCTAAAAAAACATGTTAAATTTGGAAGAATGATAAAAAGTGCTTTATTCAAAGTATGCTCCATCGCTTGTTATACATTTTTCCCATCTTTCAGGCAATTTGTGAATACTACGCCAGTAAAAAATCTTCCTCTTTTGCTGCGAACCATTGATCGAGCCATTTTTTCACATCTTCGTACGAACCAAAGCGCTGCTCAGCAAGTGCGTGACCCATCGATGCAAACAAGTGGTAATCGGAAGGAGCCAAGTCTGATGAGTAAGCTGCTTGGGGTAGAACTTCCCAGCTGAGTGCTTCCAACGTGTCGCGAACTGGTTTTGCCGTATGTGATGGAACATTGTCAGGAAGAAAAATGACTTTGTGTTGCCTCTTTCGGTATTCTGGCCTTTTTTCAAACAGCGAACGGTTCAAATCGGTCAATTGTTGTTGGTAATGTTTAGTATTAATCTGGTCTTACCAAACACAGAACATCGTCTTTCTGCCAAAACGATTCGGTCTTGCGGTCGATGTGGATGGTGCGCTTGGGTCAATCCACGATTTTTTGCGCTTGGAATTCTCAAAATAAATTCACTTTTCATCCCCTGTAACTATACGATGCAAAAACGACTTCCCTTTGTACCGAGCGAGCAAAATGTCACACGTGTTTTTGCGCTTTTCCATTTGCCTGTCGTTCAACTCGTGTGGTACCCATTTACCGATCTTCTGAATCTTTCCCATCTCTCGTACCGGATTGGAAACAGCTTGTTGACTAACGCCCAATTGCTCGGCGAGTTGTTTTTGTGTTTGCTAATCATCTTCGTCCAACAATGCTTGCAATTCCACATCTTCGTATTTTTTTGGCGGTTTTCCACGTTCGTTGTCTGCAGCATCGAAGTCACCACTTTTGAAACGCCGAAACCATCGTTCACATGTATCTTGCGATGGAGCATGTTTACCATAAGCTTCTCGAAGTAATCAGTATGATTCAACAGCAGTTTTCTTCAAATGAAAACAAAAAATTAATGTTGTCGGCGAATGCTCTTTGTTCGGCATAAATTTCGACATATTGAACACAACAACACAACACTATGCACACACTTTTCCAATTTATCACTCGTGCGCGTCTGACACTTGTTGATGACACAGGGTCAAATCTTTATAGCACAAACTGCATTGGTGCACCATCTGTTGTCTGAAATCCGCATTTCATACTTGTACACCTGATAAAACGATCAAGCTTAGAAAATCTCCAGGACCTGGATGACTCTACCCGGAATTTATTAGATACGGTCCCCCGAAACTGACATAAATGATAAAAAACCTATTCGAAAGGTGTTTGAATGGCGAAAAGACCCCGATAGAGTGGAAAACATCGTATGTTACAACAATACATAAAAAGGGACCAAAAGATAATCCAAAAAATTATCGAGGGATAGCAGTGATTCCAACAATTGCTACAATTATATTCACGGATTCTTAGAGACCTAATCGAAGAAGACATAAAAGAAAAACAACCGGAAGAACAGGCTGGATTCAGAGATGGGCGATCTACAATGGATAATATCTTCACTCTAATAGCTCTCGAAAAACGTATACAGAAAAATAGAGAAACACATATTGCACTGATTGACCTAGAAAAAGCGTATGACAGCGTATCTGCAGTACAACTATGGAAGGCAATGGAACATTTCGAAATAAGACCTACCTAGATAAACGCCACAAGAGAATACTACGAAAATAATTCTGCTAAAATAAAAATTGATCGCATTTTAACAGAGGCATGCAATACTACCAAAGGCCTCAGAGAGACATATTGCATGTTACCAACTCTATCTAAAATCTACTTAGACAGAGCTTACAAGGATGGTCAAATAAATGTGGGAATATGGGACTTAGGGTTGGAGACGACACATTATACAGTCTATATTTTGCGGATAATCAGGTTGTCGTGGCTGAAGATCAAGAGAATTTAGGATACATGATTAGAAAACTCCAAGAAGAATACGAAAAAGCGGGGCTAAAGATGAACATGAGTAAATGCGAATACCTAGAGGTGGATAAAAATGAATGCAATAACCTACCATTAGAAGCGGGAGAAATACAAGGTGTAGAAAAATGCAAATACTTAGAGATTACCCTAAACAAGCAAGGAAATAGCAGGGATGAGATAAAAGAGAGAATAATCAAAGACAGAGAAGAGTGACTGGAGCTCTAAACTCACTCTTTTGGGAGAAAGATACTAAAAAGGAGACTAAGAAACGAATATATAAGAGCTTAGTGGAAAGTGTGATGTTCTACGGATGCGAAGCGTGAGATATTAGTAAACAGAACAGACAGAAGTTGCTGGCGACCGAGATGTACTTTTTACGAAGGAGCTGCGGGAAATTTAGAATGGAAAAACTTCGAAATTCGCAGATAAGAGAGATAATAGGCAAGGAACAGACAGTCGCAGATGAAATCGAAAGAAGACAATTGGTATGGTTTGGGCGTACCAAGAGAATGGATCAAAACAGATGGCCCAGAAGAATACTCGAGCGGATACCACCTGAAAGGAGAAAGAGGGGACGACCGAGAGGAAGTTAGCGAAAGGATGTAGAGGAAGCCATGAAGGCTAGAAACTTGGAGACGAAGATGTGTTGTGACAAAAAAAAAATTGGCCGTAGATAATCCGTATATTTATTATATCTTGAAATACATGTTACTCTTATTTGAGTTTCATTTTGCTCAAGAAATTTGGCAGGGCACCTGGCCGAGTAATAATGTATCCGGTCAAATCGGGTATCCGGCCAAATCAGTCGTCTAATGTCGCCAGGTTTAACAAAAATAATTATATTTCAGAAAAAGCATATTTTGGAAGGAATAAGGATATTAAAAATAATACTGTATAGTGTGTACAAAAATTATGTAAGAAATAATTATTATAAAAGTATTGCCATGATATAAAAATGAGACAATTCGGTACTGTCCCCTCTAGACTATTGTGGATGGTCTCAGCGTCATTCAGTCGGCTGATGGTATACTATACTATTACAGTCCATTATGCGCGCTAACACAAAAATGGATTACTCGGTATACAAAAGATTGCAACGTCTTAGCGTTTTTCGTAAAAATTATCAATTGATTCCTAATTCCGCAATAGATTTGGCCATCATCGTTTTTATTATTATTCGACGGAACTTTTAATAACCCCTTGTAAGTAAATTTTAGGTCAATAGTCAACATTCAAATTCAAAGGCGCAATGCTAATTAATACTGAATGCAATAGCGTTTTTTCTCAAGCTGCAACTGGTACTTGCTATTTGAAATATTCGTTACTCAACTGTGGGCGATTCATTCATTATAGCCACATGTTCTTTTTAACATTTTTAGGAGTGTAACTGTATTAAATAGTATGTAGGGTTTTTCATAATACATGTCAACAGTAGAAAATTTTGTTTGTCTTTGTTTCAGCGCCCTCAATGGCATTTGTATTCAGTATTGAATGGCAAATCATCATGTAACACGCTTTGGGGGTCAGCATAATTAGTTAAGTAAACTACAATCTATTTTTCAGAATTAGTTTAAGAATCAGAACCAGGAAATTTAGTGTATACTCCGAAGGTAACAGTGTTTTCCACAAAAACTTTTAACTATGGTGAAACGTTTCACTAATATTACTTTAAGCTATCATATCCTTAAGAACCGTAGAAAGTTTTACAGAATCTGGCCTTTCTTACTCTCACAACAATCCATTTTTCATTAAAAATTTCAGCATAATCAATCGTCTTAGAACTTACTGTATACCGTATTATTCATGTGAAAAACTCTTTTAAGTGAATATCAGGGTTACAGGGAAAGTCGTCCTAGATAATTAAGGACGTTATAGTTTAGGTCGTTTCTGACCGATTTGAGTCTATGACATGATGTCCTAAACTTAACCGTTTTCGAGATATTGAAGTTTAAAGATTTTCTAAAAAAAACCATGTTTTTTTTGCTTTTATATCGATTTTTTTTTATTAGAGGTTTTCGAGTGCGATTTTTTGGTTATTTTTAGTTAGTCTGTATGTCAAGTATCAAAAATCATCAAAAAAAATTTGAACTAGTTACTAACAGTTTCAAATGGCGTGTTTCCTACTTTAAATCAATAAAGAGAAAAAAAAATGTATGGAAGTTATTCCATTTTAATCCAAATTATTTTAAAAACTTTTACGTCTTTTTAGCTATCAAAAAAGAAGTTTAATAGAAAAACTGTACACAGAATGACACCTAAAGCGGGCTCGGGTAGCAAAAGGTAAATTTTTAGTTCTAGGTGAAAATACGAAAAATACACATATAAAACCTTGCAATTTAACATTTTTTATTAATTATTCATGTTCTATATGGTCGCCCCTATTTCTAACACAAATTCTCATTCTTTTTCTTAAATTACTTTTCACAACGCTGGTTGTGAGGTGCCGCCTCATTTCGTCAGCCGCATCAATTATTTTTTGTCTTAGGACATCCACGTTTTCGATAGGAGTCATCTGGTCGTATACGAGACTTTTCATGTGACCCCACACATAAAAATCCATCGGTGTTAGGTCTGGGCTTCTCGCCGGCCAAGGTATGGGTCCGCCTCTTCCAATCCATTTGTTGGGATAATTGTCATTGAGCCATGCACGAACACTTCCTCTGCAGTGAGCTGGGCAGCCATCGTGTTGAAAGTACATGTTTTGTCTCAAACCAATAGGTAGGTCTTCCATCAAATTAGGTAAATCGTTCCGCAAAAAATTGTAGTATTCCTCGCCATTCAAATTATCTGGCAGCAAGAATGGCCCAACCAAATAATTTAAAATTATACCCATCCACACATTTAAGCTGAATCTTGTTTGTGATTCTTTCGTTCTTTTTTTGTTTGGGTTGCCTTCCTCTTTAGAAGCCCAATAGTGGGCATTGTGGTAGTTTGTAAGACCGTCTTTGTCGAATTTCGACTTGTCAGTCCATAGTATTTTCTTAAAAAAAGATGCATTTTCGACAACGGTAAGCATAAATCTGCAGAATTCTAATCGTCGCAACGGATCCCCTTCGTCAATGACTTGCACGGGCGTATAGTGGTAAGGGTGTTGCCCAACAGTATGCATTACAAACTATACCTTCCACTGCGAAATACCAAGCTGTTATGCGACAACATTTGTAGATATGGTTGGGTCCAACTCAAAGAGACGTCGTATTTCGTTTTCTTCGTCTTCGTCAAAGATACGTGGTCGTCCCATGTCAGTCCGCCGTCTTTGTACGGAACCAGTTTCTCGTAGTCTTCGATAAGTTCCATCAAATACGCTAACATCAGGTATACGACGAGTAGGATATCGCAGTATGTATTCATCACGTGCAGGCGACGACACTCCTTCGCAAAATCCGTAACACATTAGGATGTCAGCATATTCCTCGTTGGTATACATTGCCATATTCACAAGCAGAGATCAAAATCCAGTTACGAGCCAATTCACACAGTCAGAAGATGAAACACAGATATTTTTGAAAAGCACGGTATAGCACATCTACCACGGACGAATCGCATGAGCAGACTAAAAATCATTCAGTAATGTTTAGTGAACAGAAAATGTTACTCGCACAGAGAGTACCCCGACCGGAAAAAATGCTTACCCAACCCTTTTCGTTGTTTGAAGGTGCAGGTAGTAAACCGGTAATTGGTAGTATCTAAATTCTATTATTAAGTTACTTTACATTTGGGCCTATTGAAATCTCATTTTCTTAAAATTTTCAATAGATCCAGTAGATATTATACCGTTTCAGATAGCTAAAAAGACGTAAAAGTTCCATACATTTTTTTTTCTCTTTACTGATTTGAAGTAGGAAACACTTGGTAAAAATTCGTAATTTAGAAATATTAACAAGCCGCCATTTGAAACTGTTAGTAACTAGTTCAAATTTTTTTGATGATTCTTGATACTTGACATACAGACTAACTAAAAATAACCAAAAAATCGCACTCGAGAACCTCGAATAAAAAATGGAGATAAAAGCAAAAAAAAACATGTTTTTTTTTAGAAAATCTTTAAACTTCAATATCTCGAAAACGGTTAAGTTTAGGACATCATGTCATAGAGCCAAATCGGTCAGAAACGACATAAACTATAACGTCCTTAATTATCTAGGACGACTTTCCCTGTAACCCGAATATATATATTAGAAATACACGTCGCGCTGGTACTTCACATAAGAATGAGGTTCAGCTTGTTACTTCGCGTACAACGCTTTTCAAGCAGTCTTTTATATGGAGAATATCATCCCTTTGGAATAATTTGCCCAGCGCTGTTTCCCACCGAGTACAATTTACAGCGATTCAAGAATAACGTGTGCTAGACCCATAAAATATATATATATATATAAATATATATATATATATATATATATATATATATATATATATATATATATATATATATATATATGTATATATGTATATATATATATATATATATATATATATATATATATATATATATATGTTACAATAGAGGTTTTTACGGATGGTGGAATGTAATACATTAAAATTCCGGGTTTCAATCCGTTCGTTTAACATTGAATTTGTACGACGTTTCACCAAAATCTCATTTGACATTTTCAAGTGTTCTTGCTGCTACTACTCGATACTGTTAACTTGCTGCTGTGCAGCAATAATATATATATATATATATATATATATATATATATATATATATATATATATATATATATATATATATATATATATAAATTTGAATAATTTAATTTTTGCCCAAGTTTTCTCAGTTAGTAGACTCATTTTCCTTTTCAGTCTGAAGAAAGTCTTAACCAAGGAAATATTGACTTAATGAACATTGTGTGAACATTTATCACGCCTTTTGCCGAGTTCCGCAACAAATTTTATATTTAAGACGTTTGTTAGATAGTGACCAGCAAAGAGTTCGCAACATATGAGAGAATTTTTTATTGTTAGGGTATCCAAATTTCTTTTTCGGGTAATCAGTTCTGCATGTTCGATATCTTTAAACATGATTTTGATATATGACAAGTGATCGTTGGTATCGCGGGGGAACTGAATAAACTGACATAGAATCATAGTTAATTGAGAGAATATTGAAAAAACTTAAAGAGTAAAAGTATTTAAAATTTGATATAAAAACCTACTTGCAAAATTGTCCTACATCAAACAATCAAATCGCATTTTTTTAAAAATATTTCTTTTTCTAGTTAAGAACTTTTATTTATTTTTTTGTCTAAGTAGTTTAATTGAGTTAAATTTCTTTTGCTTTGTACATAATTAGAAATATTTTTTGTTTTTTTTCACAACTGAAGGAAATAATTCAAAAAATGAGTTTACGCTTGAATGCAGCAATAATTTGTATCTAATTGCTATTTCGGTGTTTTACAATAAAAAATATTCTCAAGTATTTTAAAATGTATCAGTTTTTTGATCCTTGTCATATTTTACTTAAGTTTAAAACATAAATTTTGCAATTGCTGTTGCAATGATTAATAGCCTTAGCAATATTTTATAAATCAAAAAATGCCTAGATGCTAGAGACAAAATTCACTTATCTGAACAAATGTTTTAACGGTTTGTTAAAAAATTCAATTCTATCCTCTCAAAAAGTACTAATTAATAATAATAAAAAAAAAAACAAAATTAACTTAATTTGACAATGTCAAACCATTATTAAAACACGGCATGTCCGCCATTTCGCTCCATACATAATATTGTTCGAAATCGTATTTCTCTCGAAGCATTTTTATGTATTTCGGGAGTTATTTGGCCCACACAGTTTCCAGTCGTTTTTTATAAATGATATTTTTTTAGTACCTCCTCAAAAAAAAAGTCTAAAGGCGAAAGGTCGGAGAACTTGCAGGCCAAAGATTTTCTGCTAACCGGCTTCTCGACTAGTTGCCAAACTCCTCGTATAACTAGTTGCCTACAGCAATGATTGAGTGAACACTGGCGTCATCTTGCTGAAAGTACATATGCCTTCTTTCCAATCTTTATTAGTTGTTATTATCTGTTTATAAGGGAAAACCAAGCAGGATTTACGGCTGGGAAGTCCTGTATTGATCACATATATATAGTCAAGCAACTGAAATGGAAAAAAAAAAACTGGCCAAAAACAGAGAAATTCACCTAGCTTTCATCGATATAAGAAAAGCTTACGATTTAGTCGCTAGAAGTCACCTCTGGAAAGCAATGTCAGACATGGGTATCCACAAAGTATTAATAAAAGCAGTAAAAGAGATATATAGAAATAATATTAAAAGAGTAAAAATTGGTAATAAGGTAGGGGCCAAAATTAGAACAACAAAAGGACTACTACAAGGGTGTACAACCTCTCCGACACTGTTCAAAATCTACCTGGAACAGACCTTAAAAAACTGGAAGAATAAATGTCAAGGTATGGGAGTCCCAGTAAGAGACGACTACTTATACAGCTTGAGTTTCGCAGATGACCAAGACGTCATGGCACAGGATGAAGAAGATCTCAGCTATATGATGAGGAAACTGAAGAAAGCTTATGACAAAGCTGGGCTAGACATAAACTTTAATAAGACGGAATACCTAACAACTAAGACAAGAGAAATAGAGATTCTAGAAATTGAAAAGAACGTAACAATTAAAGTAACTGGAAAATTTAAATGCCTGAGCACTATAATAACAAGAGAAACAACATCCGAAGAAAAAATGAAATCGAGACGGGACAAACGAGAACCTGCATCAGACAGTTAAAGTCAGTACTATGGGATGAGCACATAACGAAAACCAACAATGTCAGAATATACAAAACAATCATTGATCATGATAATTAACAAGATAAATAAACGCGGTAGAGATGGAATGTTGGAGAAGGTGTTGTAGGGTGACACGGATTGATAGGATCAGGAACGAGGAAATAAGAACGAGAATGGAAATAGCAAAAGACGCAGTACATACCATAGAAGAAAAACTATGTGTATGGTCACGGAAGAAGAAGCGACGACAGAAGGTGGATTAAGAAAATCACAGAGTAGAGTCCAATTGGAAGAAGGAAGAGGGGAAAACCTAAGCGCTCGTGGCGGTATGACGTCAATGAAACAATGGAAAACAGAGGGTTACAGGAAGAAGACTGGGAAGATCGAAGAGAATGGAACGCGAGATTAAGAAAAGAGAGACAGCGTCAGCTGTAACAGATCCTTAAATATATATATATATATATATATATATATATATATATATATATATATATATATATATATAAAATCTAGAAAGTCTGACAAATCTGTCTGTAATTATAAGTAAGTAGCAGCATTTAAATAATTAAATACAAACATACAAATTAAATTCGTAAATTACACTTACAACATTACAATACAACAAAAAAAATACATGCGTAACAAGATGGCAGATTTCTTTTAATAGTGTTTTTTTATTTCAAATTTTTGGCGCGCTTGTGATTTTAAAACTTGCTTTTTTATAGTGCGTTGATCTAAATATCATGCAAAAAATGTAAATTTCTTGGGAGGGAAACATAAGAAAGAATAATGAGACTTGATAAATATTAGATTAGAGTAAAAAGAATAAACTATCAATTGAAAATTACTTTTTAAGTTTATTTGCGACTTGCAAAACTTATTTTTAGTGTTCCGTACGGAACACTTATAAGATCACTTCGGTGTCTGTCTGTCTGTCTGTCGGTCTGTCTGTCTGTCTGTCACACCCGATTTTCTCGGAAACTATTTGACATAGAAAGGTGAAATTTGGTAATAATATAGGAATTGATGGCCTCATCAGAGCCATGTAGTTTTGAGAATTAAATTTTGACTTAAGGGGTTAGTTTTGGGGGGTGAAGTCGGAAGTGAAAAAAAAATTTTTTTACTAGGTCATCGAGTGTGGTGTCAAATGAAAGCTTGTGAAAACACGAATAAAAAATATATATATAATATTATACTTGCGCGCACTTTTCTTTGTATTATTTTTAAAAATTCGCGAAAAATCGCTGTCCCGGGCCTTATCTTGAAAAGTACTTATCAAAAAATTTCGAAAAAATTCTGGAATATTCTCCACGGGGTGTAGATTGAACGAAAATTATCACGAGTGCATTATCTTTAATAATTTATATTGTATATAAAAAACAAAAATTTCAAGGTCATCAGATTTCAGTAAAGATTGGAAACAAACTTTGTTGAAAACTCATTTGGGGTGTATTTTGTGAAGTCACCGATCATTTTATACCACCGTAACATAAATTTTGACTTAAGAGGTTCGTTTTGAGGGGTGAAATCGGAAGTGAAAAAAAATTTTTTTTTACTAGGTTATATACATATATATATATTTATATATATCTATATATATATATATATATATATATATATATATATATGTATATATACATATATATATATATATATATATATATATATATATATATATATATATATATATATATATGTATGTATATATATATATATATATATATATATATATATATATATATATATATATATATATATATATATATATATATATATACACATATATATATATATATATATATATATATATATATATATATATATATATATATATATATATATATATGTATGTATATATATATATATATATATATATATATATATATATATATATATATATATATATATATATATATATATATACATATATATATATATATATATATATATATATATATATATATATACATATATATATATATATATATATATATATATATATATATATATATATATATATATATATATATATATATATATATAATGTAATACTTGCGCACACTTGCGCACACTTTTCTTCGTATTACTTTTAAAAAAATCGCTGTCCCCTACCTTATCTCGAAAAATACTGATCAAAAAATTTTGAAAAAATTCTGGAATATTCTCGACGGGGTATAGATTGAACGAAAATTATCACGAGTGCATTACCTTTAATAATTTATTTGGTATATAAAAAAAAACAAAATTTCAAGGTCACCAGTTTTCAGTAAAGATTGGAAACAAACTTTGTTGAAAATTCATTTGGGGTGTGTTTTGTGAAGTCACTGATCATTTTATACCACCCTAACAAAAATTTTTATTTTAAAAACAATCAACGTACGGAACACTAATTGTGCAAGTTCAACTTGCACTTGACCGGTTTTTTTTAAACTTAACTACAACTGTAATCAGTAAACCGATGCATTTAAAAAAAATTAGGACTTTTTTTGCTGTAAAAAAAGGAAAAAGCAATTAGATATAAATATGTAACTGCAACGCCGGCGTTCAAGCCAACATCCATTTTTTGAATTATTTCTCCCTGTTATCAAAAAAAAATAAAAGAGTATTTCTAATTAGGATCAAAACAAAAGAAATTTACCCCCATTAAACTAGAAAGACAAAAAAAATTGAAAGTTTTGTGCTAGATAAGGAAATATTTAAAAAAAAAGTAGTAAGTATTTCCTCAAAAAATATTTATTTCAATATTTGCATGCATTTATTTCGTTGCCAGATTTTACATGCACAGAGAGCTATAGTATTAAAGACTAAGCTTTACAGACCCTCTTATTATTTCTTTCGTTTACTAATACATGAACGACTTGCTCGGAATTCACTTTGCTGATCCAGTTTAAATGGTAGCCCAGTCGCTAAGGGTTTTGAGCCCTCATTAAATGTTAACAGTTTACATTTTGGTAGACAGGTAATTTTTTGAGCGTAGAATGCAATAAAAAGAAGTTTGCTAAAGTTTGATGTACGCTAAGCCCACAAAATCCAAAATAAAATCAAAAATTCGGTTTTTCGGTAATATCTGGAAAAATAAAAAACATATCGAAAAATTAATAGCACCACGCGAAAGAGCGAGAAATTTTACAAGAAAAACAGTGTATCGATTTTTTTTCCAGATTTTTTTATTAGCGTGAGAATTTATTTAAAATTCAGATAGGTGATTCAAAAAGTATAGCGCGCCAAACATTAATTTGAAAGTCTACGCGCACCGCTCGAAGGTTAATCGATATTACATTGTTTTCAGAGTGTAAAAAAAAAAAAAAGATAGCTTCTTGAAGAGGAGACTTTCAACTTTGCGATGATACTAATAGTTTTTATTTTTATTGCTCCATAATTTGTAAAACTTAAAACGAAATTTTTGTTTGCATAATTTTAACGGGTATACAGTAAATTACAAATATTTAATAAAATATAGTATTGAAGAAAAATTCCTGGTACATACGAGTATATATCATTATTATACCTTAAGTTTCAATATAAGAATAATTAAAAATGCCCACATTATCGCCGCAGGCAATTTTACGTTCAAAGCAGTACGAAATGGTCAAAAAAAGTCGAATAATTTTTTTTTAGGTACTTAACTGTATACTTGATATTAGAAAATACTTAAAAACCTCAAAAAAATTTCCTCTTTTTTTGTAAATTTACTCTTAAAAAAGTCTTCATGATAGACGTATTTTTTGGATATTATTAATCATACAACTTAAACTTAAAATAAAAAAAGATATTTAAAGATGGAAAATGAAAAATAACAGCTTAAGCTTTTATATATCATTTAAACATCCAGGTACAAAGAAAAGAGTTACTGAAAACACAAAAATTCCAAATTACTAGAAGAAATTAAATGAGTTACGTACTCATTGGCCGTCATATTGGATCTGCCATTTTGAATTTTTCAAATCTGTTATCGGATTCTTAAACAGCACCTCAAGAAACCCCTTAATAGCCGATTTCAAAATATTTAGCGGTACAACATTACTTTAAACATAAATGAGGTTGACAGCATGATTCCCACTAAACCTGAAAGGGTTAAACCAGCCATTTTATTTAAATATTTTTTTTTTAAATTAAAGTAAAACTAAAAAAAAAATAACCGGTCAAGTGCAAGTTGAACTTGTGCAATTAGTGTTCTGTACGTTGATTGCTTTTAAAATAAAAAATGTTGTAACGGAAGTATAAAATGATCAGTGACTTCACAAAACACACCCCAAATGAGTTTTCAATAAAGTTTGTTTTCAATCTTTACTGAAAATTGATGACCTTGAAATTTCTGTTTTTTTTATATACTAGATAAATTATTAAAGGTAATGCACTCGTGATAATTTTCGTTCAATCTACACCCGTGGAGAATATTCCAGAATTTTTTCAAAATTTTTTGATAAGTACTTTTCGAGATAAGGCGGGTGGACAGCGATTTTTCGCGATTTTTTAAAAATAAAACAAAGAAAAGTGCGCGCAAGTATTACATTATATGTATTTTTTACTCGTGTTTTCACAAGCTTTCATTTGACATCATACTCGATTACCTAGTAAAAAATTTTTTTTTTTACTTCCGATTTCACCCCCCAAAACTAACCCCTTAAGTCAAAATTTAATTTTTAAAACCACGTGGCTCTGATGAGACCATCAATTCCTATATTTATTACCAAATTTCAACTTTCTATGACAAATAGTTTCGGAGAAAATCGGGTGTGACAGACAGACAGACAGACACCGTGTTCTGTACGAAACACTAATAATCTATATACAGTCGACACTGTTTATAGTGAAACTCTATATAGTGAAAAACTCTTTATAGTGCAATTTTTTCAAGACCTAGAATATTTTAATGAAATTTCATGTAAAAAGCCCTGCATATAGTGAATCTGTAAAATAGTAACACTCTATATAATAAAATTTTTACCGGAATTTTATGTATAAATTTTTATGCATTTATTGAGATCTTGGCCATTTCGGGTTTCCCATTTTTATCTAACATTAGCACGAATTCCATTTTTATGACGCATTCTTTTGAAAAGGTTCTTAACGCGTTTATAACGCCTAATGGTTGGCAATAATTCAGGTAGATTTCTGTGAGAAACCCGGGGAATAACCCATTTTATAGAAACCCGGGGAAAAAACCCATTTTATAGTCGAGGCCTAGTAATTCGCAAATTCAGGTTCAGTTCCTTTTTGTTTAAGAATCAAGTAAGATGTCCAAGCGAGTGTGTTTAAGTTTAGCTGAGAAAATTAAAGTTTTGGAGGAAGTTGATGAGGGCTGCAAAAAAATTGATGTTGCTGCAAAATTTGGTGTTTCTCCAAGTTGCGTCTCTCTGATAATAAAAAGTCGCGACAGTATCATCAAGAAACCTAGTGTTCCAAGGAGTCGACAACGAGTACGGGTGAGTACTTACGAGGATGTAAATGAAGCAGTTTTACGATGGTTTCAAGTGGCCCGTACGCATCAAAACGTACCAATATCGGGAAATTTAATAAAGCAAAAGGCTCTACAATTTGCTAAAGAATTTAACTGCGTTAATTTTCAAGCTAGTGAAGGGTAGTTGAGTGCCTGGAAGACTCGCAATTCAATTGTTTTCAAGACGGTGTCTGGCGAGAGTGCAAGCGTTAGTCAGGAGGACTATGATATTTGGACTGAAACTGTTTTAAAAAAGTGCATTGAAAAAGTACGAGCCAAAAAACGTTTTCAATTGTGATGAAACCGGTTTGTTTTTTAAATGTTTGCCAAATAAAATTTTGCTTTTAAAAGTGATAAATGTTTTGGTGTTAAAACAAGTAAAGAAAGGGTGACACTTATGGTTGGAGCAAACATGGATGGCTCAGAAAAACTGAAATTACTGCTCATAGGTAAAAGCAAAAATCCCCGTTGTTTAAAAGGAGTTAAATCTCTGGAGTTAGATTACGCCAATAATAAAAAGGCATGGATGACTTTTGAGATTTTCGACAGATGGATCAAAGAACTCGACACGAAAATGAAAAGCCAAAAGCGAAAGATTGTGATGTTTATAGACAATTGTCCTGTACATCCAGTTACTGTAAGTAAAAAATTCAGGAATATTGAATTAATCTTTTTTCCACCAAACATGACCTCCAAATTGCAACCTATGGACCACGGTATTATAAAAAACATAAAACATCATTACCGAAACAGAATTTTTCACAAAAGTGTTTAATGCGATTGATAACAACCTTCCAGTCTAAAAATTGATTACCCTTAAAGAGTGTATAACCGAAGTCGCTAAAGTATAGAGTGAAAATGTTTCTCAGAAAACTATCAAAAACTGCTTTTCTAAAGCAGGTTTTACTGAAAAAATTGACGAATGGAAAGAAGAAGACGAAATGGATCTCGCTACCTTGAAAAGGCGATGGGGTATTCTACAAAAAACTGCTACCGTCGACGCAGATTTTTTACTTGAAGATTTCTTAGAAATCGACAATGATGTTGGCACGACAGATCTCCCAATTGACCAAGACATAATTGACGATATAAAAAGTATAGAAGATCATGAAGAAGAAACTGAAACCGGGGAATGTCCTGCTAAATTTAGTGGAAATGAAATAAGAAATGCATTTGACATTGTGCGAACTACTCTCAGGGGCCAGGAAAGTGTACCTGATCAAAACTTTATGCATTTGAATAAATGCGAGAATTTTGTTGAGCAACAATTATTTTTCAAAAGTAATGTTCAAAAGAAAATAACTGATTATTTTTCCTAGTACGTATGTACTTAGTATGTACATATGTATTAACAGATTTTGTGTTATTCTTTTTATTTCGTATGTAGTACATACATACATAAAGTCCGTACGTTATATCTTTACACGTGCGTTATAGTTTTCAGGCAATATCCCAGACGACTATTATATTTTTTGCTCTTTTTACCAATACCTACGATTTATTGGTGAAAAGAGACAAATAATATAATAGTCGTCTCTTATATGGCCTGAAAACTATGACGCACGGGTAAAGATATAACGTATGGACTTTATGTATGTATTTAGCCCTGTACATGCTATGTACTATTTAAACTTTCAAATGTTTAATAAAATCTTTTCTAATAATTCAATTTTGCAATTTTTTTTGTTGCTTGTATCTTATAAAATACAAGTAAATGATTACCAATATAAAATACATACATAGCAATATATACGGATTTTTTCTTTATATAGTGAAAAACTTTCTATAGTGAAATTTTGGTCAACATTTTGGTCTTTCACTATATAGAGTGTCGACTGTACCATTTTTTTGTACTATTAGTTTTTCGATATCTTTTTTATTTTTCGAGATATTTGCGAAAAACCGAATTTTTCATTTTATTTTCAATTTTAGGTTTAGCGTACACTTTAGAGCAGCAAACTTCCTGTATGCCAAAATGCAGCCTGTTAACATTTAATGAGAGCTTTTCGTCAAAATTTGCCTCTGACGACTGGGCTATGGCTAATATTCGTCCCTAGGAAAGATTCTTATTATTTTCTTTCAATTCGGTGAAAATGCTAGTGCTAAAGTTACAATACTCCTTACTATTTAACAATTACAAAATTTCTTTTTAAAATCATTAATTAGTAAAACCAAAAACGATTTCAGAATATTTTAATAAATTTCAAATCTCCAGCTGTTTTTAAGATTAGGTAGAACGTTCACTTCACTTCCAAAAAAAAAAAAGACTTAAAAGAATTTCCTGGAGTGGTTACGTTAAGCACATAAAAATTAATAAAAAAAATTCTTACTAACGCTGGTTATCCAAATTATTAGGTAACAAAATTAAATTTATATAACATATCGACTCGGCATTATTTTTGTAAAGATGCCTCGAAGTTAATTTATATTGCAAATAAACCACAGACAGTAATGTCAATGCCAAGGTGCCGCTTCTTTTCTGCATAAATATTACTAGGTTATATAACAGGCTCGCACCAATCAAACCTGTGGCTGTTAAGCAATAAATAAACGACAATTTGTTGTATTTTAACGCAATCGTGATGATGTTTTATGCATTGGAATTTTTGTTTTAATTAAAATTAAAGTATCGAATGCGTAATGAATACATCTCTTGCCATAGGGAGGTATTATATTCAGGAAAAAACTATACTGCGAGCTTTTTACATTTCATTACGTTTCAGGGTCCCTAAATTACGAAAAAGATAGTCCTCTATTTTCGTGATTCTATCTGTCTCGCTATAGGCATGATTACTATCGAATGAAATGATATATTGATTCGAATTTGTATTTTATCCGCGAAGCCCACATGCTGCAGGAAAACTCTTAAAGTTGCTACACGCCTGCGGAAAAAGCGATGCATGTTGCACTGAATCGCTGTAAATTGAACTCGGTGGGAAACACAATTCTGAGCAAATCATTCCAAAGGAATGCTTTTCGCCATACATACTTGAAGTAGAAATTGAGCCTATATTTTTTTTAGCGATATTCCTTTTGGGGGAGGGTTGAAAGAATGAAAGTCAATCTTCTTCTTCTTCTTTAGAAACCCTTTTTAGTCAACCTCCTGGACATAGGTCTCGCCTTTTCCCTTCCATTTCTGTTTGTCCTGCGCCAACGGGTATCAGAATTTTCCTGCGGTTCTTTTCACGTCGCTTATCCATCTTGCTGGTGGTTTTCCTCTGCTTCTTTTGTATGTTCTACGTCTCCATTGTTCATCTTGAATCTTCCCGTCTTGCGATGTGTTCTAACCCAGCCTATTTCAATGCGGCTACTCTCTCGATAACGTCATACTTGAAAGTCTATACGTGTCGTATATTTTTAATATTGTCATGACATTTTTCGGGGATCCAAGACAAAATATAAAATGTTTAAAGAGTGGAAGAGGTTGTTTCGTATGTTGGATTGGATAGATCTTTTTCACGGTTCTTGGAGATGAGGACACTTCAAAATTATGCTATTTTTTTCATTATTTGTCAAATATTTAAGAAATTAATAAAGTGAGGTAAAGGTTAGAGAGGTCGTTTTATATATATCATGTTATATGTACTTTTTAGTATTCTTAAATTCGAGGAATATGAAAATTGTGCTATTTTTCATTATTTCCAATTAAGTATCGTTAAACATCAAATGGGGGAAGTTAGACAATTTAAAGGAGCGATACAATTGACGTTTCTAGCCCACAGCGTGTAATATGTTCTTTTCAGAGTCGTTGAAGTCGACGAATCTGAAAATTAAATTTTAACAGGAACTGTATACGGAGAGAAATTGTTTTTTTTGGTTAATATCTTAGCATAAAGTGTGAGAAAGTCACATTTAGTACTTATTTTGGAACTACTTATTTGCATGGGAAGTACTAATTAAATGATTACCAATTTTTTTAGAATTTTTTTTATTTCAGGTAAGATCTCACGAACAATCACTGGAGCTTGGTGCCCAACGGCGCCGTGGAAAAACCCCATTGCCATATATTGATAACGATCAAAAGGAATCTGTATAAAAATGGATTTTTCGAGATTGTAATTGAAGACTCCACAGTGACGTCCTATTTTTACTCGAAAAATAGGAAATCTACTAGAGGCCGTTATCTCTGACACACTGTGTGTATGTTCAACTTTAACCTGATTAAGTGCTACCAGCGAATATAAGAATCCGAAAGGGAGGACTCCGAAAAACCTCCTTTTTCATGAAGTGGGCTATTCGAATTCGAAAAAAATATGCTACTGTTGTTTTTTACGTTCTCGGTTCTGTGGTAAAACCTAGATCTGATCTGGTTGCCAAGGAATTTGAAACTTCTTTTTGTCGAGTTGATAAATTTTTAATACTACCATATTATATTTTTCATGGTATATGCCACTAACGAAACGTGTTATGAATGAGTCTGATAAAAATCTGGAAAAGCTGAGTTTGAGATATAGTTAGGGTTATAAATTAATTAACACTATTTTAATTGTATAACTGAGATGTCCTTTACTTTGTGAGAGTGCATTTTAAATTTCTAAATGAAATGAAACGAATTATTTTGTTATTTGTCACTTATTTTTTATTTATCTGCTACTGCAGTTTCGTTATCAAGCGTAATACTACTATAGTAGTATTACGTTTGACAATGTAGAAAACCTACGAAACTACAGTAGGAAAGAAAAACCTAAAATTAAGTGTAGTAGTATTACGCTTGATAATGTAGAAAACCTACGAAACTACAGTAGGAGAGAAAATAAAAAATAAGTATAGTAGTATTACGCTTGATAATGTAGAAAACCTACGAAACTACAGTAGGAAAGAAATAAAATTAAGTGTAGTAGTATTACGCTTGATAATGTAGCAAACCTACGAAACTACAGTAGGAGAGAAAACCTAAAAAATAAGTGTAGTAGTATTACGCTTGATAATGTAGAAAACCTTAGGAAAGAAATGAAATTAAGTGTAGTAGTATTACGCTTGATAAAAAATAAGTATAGTGTAGAAAACCTACGAAACTTGATAATGTACACAGTAGGAGAGAAATAAAAAATAAGTGTAGTAGTGTTAGTTGTAATTAGAAAACGCTTGTATAACGTTGAGAAAAAACCTACGAAACTACAGTAGCAGAGAAATAAAAAATAAGTGACAAATAACAAAATAATTTGTTTCATTTCATTTAGAAACACTATTTTAAACAAAATCCTATATGATCCACTGTAGATGTAGTTTGTAACGGATGGACCATCTGTTCGTTCCTTTTTAAAATTACTGTAACAAATGGAAAACATATTTTTTACAGTTTTTTTCTTTATTGAAAAGAGTAATTTGGCCGATTAATTAAGAAATATAATTTCGTTCAAATGGCTACGGTCGCTGGTTAGCTCATCCTGTCAACCCAATTTTTCAGTACATTTTCAGTGGTTTGTGACCGAGTTTAAGGCGCAAAAGATCGTGCTGGAACCAAAGCTACTTCAATTCCAAATCATCAAATTGTGACCACAAAAAATCAGTTATGATGTCTCTGTAACGCACTCTATTTACCGAAATGTTGTTGCCAGCAAACCAAAAAAATCTATTGATGCTACCACTCCAAAAACCACATGAAATAGTTACTCTTTGAGGACCCATTCGCTTTTCTACGACGACGTGTAGCATTTCAGAACCTCAAAATCTACAATTTTGTTTGTTTCCGTATCCGCCGAGCTGAAAATGAACTTCGTGCGAAAAGAGCAAAACTGACATAATTTTTCAACTCATTTGAAACTTCCATAAAGAAGCGAGAACTAGGTGGATGGTTAGAGTTCGACCTTGTAAGCAAATAATAGATCTTTATGCAGAATTCTCCTAAGAGTGGGGCGACTAATGTTCAATTCTTGAGATCTGTGACGAGTTCAGATTCTTGAGATTTCACCCACACTTTGAGGAACAGCAGAAATATTTTTGTATGTGCGCACTGTACTAGTACGAGGATAGGTTAGGTTATTAATAAGAATACCAGTTTCATGAACTCTCGTAAAGATTTTCCGTACGTAACATTTATAAGATCATTCTGGTGTCCGTCCGTCTGTCTGTCTGTCACACCCGATTTTCTCCGAAACTATTTGACATAGAAAGTTGAAATTTGGCATTAATATAAGAATTGGTAGCCTCTTTAGAGCCGTGTAGTTTTAAAAGTTAAATTTTGACTTAAGGGGTTAGTGTTGGGGGGTAAAATCGGAAGTGAAAAAAAAATTTTGTTAGGTCATCGAGTGGGATGTCAAATAAAAGCTTATAAAAATACGAGTTCAGAAATATATATAATGTAATACTTGCGCACACTTTTCTCTGAATTATTTTAAAAAATATGCAAAAAGTCACTGTCCCTTATCTCCACAGGGTGTAGATTGAATCTTTAAATCACTTTTCTGATCCATGAAAAAATCAAAAATTTTAAAGTCATCATTTGGGGTGTGTTTTGTGAAGTCGTTGATTATTTTATACCTCAATAACAAAAATTAACGTACGGAACACTAATTGCGCAAGTCCCACTTGCACTTGACCGGTTATTTATATTTCCCAGCCTAAAGCGACGCATTTCGAATGGTGAAGATTTAACATCAAATTTTAGGCGCGTTCACGTCTCCAGTGTTGAAATAACGCAACGTTCAAAAAGAAACGAATGCAATTTAAAATTGATTTTCCTGCATATACAAATCTACGAGTATAATAATTCTATCATTTTACGACGATAATTATTTAAGGTTTTATTAACGAATACTTGCGTTTTTATATTAAAAAGTAAGAGTATCACTGAATATATACTTAATCGCTTAAGTTTCCATTAATATAAATAACAAATTTATGATTTTTTATTATATCACAGTTATTCTGCATTCCGCACAAGTCAAATGTATTAGTGTGGGCTTTATATTGATATCGTGAGCAATTAATAATAAAGGTTTTAATATAGCCCAAATTAGATGTTGATATGTTTGATAATACCTTGCATGGAGTTTTTGTAATTAATTTGAGAAATATTTAGAAGTACTAATAATGGAGGTTTTAATTCATTAACTAAACTAACTACTAAATCTAGTGTTTTAAATACATATGTAGTGGGCGAGTACAGGTTTTTAGAGATATTAAATACCTGGAACATCTGTTCAGCTAACCCACGAAAAATTTCATGAAAAAACGTGTAAATTCCTACTTACAAAAAAACTTATTCTTACAAAAGAATTACTGACTGAAAAAACTAAAATTGAAACAATACTGAGTGTAATAATTAATCAATTTTAAATTGATTTAATATACAACAGACAATTACAAAAAAAGAAATAGAATTACAAGGAAAACTAAGAGCCAAGTGCAAGCTGGATTTGTGTAATCAGTGTTCCATATAGTGTTTGCTTTTAATTTTTTTTACGGAAGCATAAAATGACCAGTGACTTCACAAAACACACCCTAAATGAGTTTTCAAAAATTAGTCTAGGACTCTGACACAAACTTGTTTGTGATGGCTAAAAAAATTTTCTACAGCGTGAATTGCTACATCGTTAGGAATCTAAAAATAACAAACGGATTCTACAAACAACAAACGGACATCCACAAATATACTTGAATTCAAGAAACACGAAATTTAAAATCAATAATAGACTACATTATAATTAAAAACGATACCACCATCAAAATAAAAGACGTAAGAGTAAAGAGAGGGGCAGAATGTGGAACAGATCATAGACTATTAATAGCAAATATAAAAGTACCGTGGTACAAGACAATAAAGCAAAAACAAACAATATATAAAGAAAACAGAAATACTAATGAGATAACAGAAAAAGCAGACAAGGAAATAAAATACATAATACATTTACTGCAAGACGAAACGATAAGAGACCTATATAGACGACGATTAGATCAAAAATCAAATGAATTTAACTACGACAACCTCCAACAGATGTATGACCACATAAAAGAATACATCAAACAGGCGTCCCTAGAAGCATTAGGTAAAGAAGACAACGAGAATGAGAAACATAAAATTAGAATCTGTGAAAAAACCAAAGAATCTATAAAGGAGAAAAAAAGACTATACGAAAAATGGCTGAATACAAAATCAGAAGAAGATCTACAGAAATATAAAGAGAAAAATGCAGAAACGAGGAGGATGATAAACAAAGAAAAGAACGAGAGATGGGAAAAATCGTGCGAACATGTAGAACAGTATATAGGAGGAACTAGAAGTACAGAGTCATGGAGAATAATTAAAGCATTAAGGACTAACAATAGAGAGAAGACGTATATAGAGTACATCCCAGAAAGCGAATGGGAAGAATATTATAAGAAGCTGCTAACAGAAGATAGACAAGAATTCCAAGAAGAGAAACCTGAAGAAGAACAGAATAAGGAAATAAAAGAGATAGAACTAACTATGAAGAAGTAAAGAAGACAATAAAAACACTCAAAAATAATAAATCTGCAGGGCCTGGGGGTGTGGTAAATGAAATGATTAAGTAAGGATCTAATAAATTACATCGAATGCTGAGAAACATGTTCCACAGAGCGATAAATGGAGAAAAAATACCAAAGGAATGGTCAAAAGCTTATATAGTATCTATAGTTAAAAAACGAGACCGTAGAAAATGCACAAACTATAGAGGCCTAAGCATAATATCGAGTATGGGACGTTTGTATGGAAAAATTTATCAAAAATATCATGGAGGAAAATATAAAAGGAAAAATTGGAGAAGACCAAGCAGGCTTTACGGCCGGAAAATCATGTATAGACCACATATATGTTACACTATAAAACAAACAATGGAAAAAAAAAACTGGCAAAGAATAGAGAAGTTATCTAGCCTTCATAGACATAAGAAAGGCCTATGACTCAGTACCAAGACAAAATTATAGAACGCAATGAAAGAAATAAGCATTGAGAAAAAACTAATATACGCAGTAAAAGCTCTTTATGAAAACAACACAGTGAACATAAAAATAGGACATAAAATAGGGAAGAGACTCCAAACATCAAAAGGCCTATTACAAGGATGCTCTACATCCCCAACACTATTCAAAATATACCTCGAACAAACATTAAAAAAATGGAAGCAAAAATGCAGTGGAATGGAAGTCCCAATACGAGAAGATTACTTATATACTCTAAGTTTCGCAGACGACCAAGTAATCATATCGCAAGATGAGGAAGACCTCAGTTATATGGTAAGAAAACTGAAAGAAGAATACACTAAAGCAGGATTAGCAATAAACTTTGATAAAACGGAATATCTAACAACAAAGAGGGAAACGTAGGATAATCTAGAAGTAGATAACGAAACAATAATCAAAGGAACCGATAGATTTAAATATCAGGAACCATCATTTCAGAAAAACGCAACATCAGAAGATTTAAAGCTAGATTAGGACAAACGCGAACATGCATAAGACAATTAAATTCGATCCTGTGGGACAAGCACATTACAAAGAGAAATAAAACACGCATATACAAATCAATAATACAAAGCATAATGACATACGGGTCAGAAACATGGACGATCAACAAAAGAAATAAATCTAAAATTAACGCGGTAGAGATGGAGTATTGGAGAAGATGTTGTGGAGTGACACGTATGGAGAGAATAACAAATGAAGAAATAAGAAGCAGAATGAACATCAAAGAGAACGCAATAAACACCATTGAAGAAAAACGATTAAAATGGTATGGACACATAAGACGAAGCGAAGATAATAGGTGGATAAAGAAAATAACGGAATGGAGCCCTATAGGGAGAAGAAAAAGAGGAAGACCCAGACGATCGTGGAGAGACGATGTGGACGAGGCTATGGAGGATAGGGGTCTAACAGATGGAGACTGGGAAGATAGAAACGGATGGAATCAAAAGCCTGTTATAGAAGGAAGACAGCGTCATATATATAAAATCCTTATATATATATATATATATATATATATATATATATATACATTGTCTATCAAAATTCTGTTTCTAGTAGATCTAGTATCTTTTATCATTTGGATATGTCCAATCCTATTTAAATGGGTCGATAGACTATTTTTAACAAGTCATCAATTGAAACCCCACTCGATGACCTCAAATTTTTTTTTCACTTACGATTTCACCCCCCAAAACTAACCCATTAATTCAAAATTTAACTTTCAAAATGCTACGGTTGTGGCATGAATTCCTATATTTGTGACAAACACTCAACTTTCTATATTAAATAGTTTTGGAGAGAATCTGCTGTCACAGACAGACCTACACTGAAGTGATTCCATAAACATTCTGTATTTACATCTACAACGAGCGAATTCTGCTATCAACTCCAAACAAATACAGTTTAATGATGAAGGTCTTAACATCATACACCATCTGTCCCAAAAGTTCCCGGACTGATTTTTTCCGGCCATTAAGCAGCGCCATCTCGTACACAACAAAAAAGTTTGTACTCACATCTGTAAACAACACATTTCCATTCAACCAGCCAGTTGTGATCAATCAGTGTTAAGTAGTAGACGTCCGAACTGTATGTGTCGTAGTCGTGTGATGAAGCAGCAAATAGTGATCAAATTTCATGTGAAATTTGATAAAATAGTTACGAAGACATTTGAATTTTTCAAAAAAAACTTACGATAATGATTGTTTATCGCATTCTTGAGAGTGGTTTAAACGCTTTAAGAAAGGACAGAAGTCGTTTGGGGATGATGCAACGTAAGGGCATCTCAGAACCAGTAAACCGACCGTTATCTTTCATGTAGATTCATGACTGAAAAGCTTCATATCTCTAAATCAAATGTTCAAAACATTGTCAGGAATGTTTTGACCAAAAGGAAAGTTTGTGCGAAGTTTGTTCCCCATAGCCGAATAACAACAACAAAGGGTGGAAGCCAGCAAAAACTTCATCGAAATGAAAAATGTAGAAAATAATCACGGCAAATTGCGCAATAGGGTTTCGCCAAGACCGAAGAAAGTACGACTGACAAATTCAAGAACAATGGCAATCCTCGTCGCATTTTTTGACGCTCAAGACATTATCCACAAAGAATTTGTTCCCGAGGGCGCCACAGTGAATGCCAGATCCAAAAACTAAGTGGGTGTCATGGAGCCACTTTGCAAAAGGATTCAGCGGGTTCGACCGGAACGATGGAACGCAAAGGGTTTTTTCTTGCTTGATGACAACACGTCCTCTCACACAGCTGGAATTGTGGTGTGGTTTTTGGCGCGAAAACCAGTGTCCGTACCCCACCATCCTTATTCGCCTGATTTAGTCCCTGACTTTTTTTATTTCCGAAAATCAACCTGTACATGAAGATTTGGAGGACATTAAAGTCTAAGCTAAACATGATCTCAAAAGAAGATTTTTCTAAGTTTTACATGGTTGTATGAACGTTCTGAACGTTGTATTGAGGTCAGAGGGGGGATTAAGTAGATCATCTGAAGTAATTAAACGTTCACTTTTGATGTTTCTATTTTTTTTTACTAAGGCTGGACTCTTTGGACAGAATGTGTATAAGAAGAGTTCCATGCTATCAGACATTAACACACTTTAATCTTCTGCGGATTTTTTATTCTATGTGTCCATTTTATATATTGGACACTCTGTAAACAATTACAACAACAAAATGCGTTCATAAATCATAAATACATAATAACAATTAAAAAAAAATGAACTTGTTAATTTGACTTATTCAATTAGTCGTGTTCGCCTGCACACATTCTGAACTCGCTAATATGTCAAGAACATTAATGAAAGGAGGAGATTTGCTAATTAAACAATTGTTATATGCCAATAAAATAAATGAAATTGGATTGGAATAGAACAGGAATTACTTTTATTAATATTACTTGGACGGTAGTAATCTAGACCATAAAGTCGATAAAGAAATTTTAAGAGAAAAATTGGACCTCATTTCGATTTTTTTTACAATGTCTCTTCTTATCGTTCTTATAGGAAATTTCAGTGTAACCAGGCACCATATGCAACATATTTATACGATTAAAAACACTCTCTTTTAGTGTAATCCAGTGGAGGATTTAACAAGGCAGCATTTAGTATTTACCGCCTGTACTCCTCTGATCATGACTACTGTCAAACCGCATTGAGAAAATTCAATACCGAAGTGGTGAAAAAATGACCCTTTCATTGCATATCCTCACATTTCAGAACGCCTAGATCACGGAAAATATAGTTTATCATTTCGTCGATCTTTCTGTCTGTCTGTTTACTTTTGGCACGATAAATCTCGAAGGACATCAGATACCTAACTGAAATCTGGTAAACATATATAGTAATATTTTAAGTAAAAAACCGGTCAAGTGCAAGTTGAACTTGCACAATTAGTGTTCCGTACGTTGATTGTTTTTAAAATAAAAATTTTTGTTAGGGTGGTATAAAATGATCAGTGACTTCACAAAACACACCCCAAATGAGTTTTCAATAAAGTTTGTTTCCAATCTTTACTGAAAATTGGTGACCTTGAATTTTTTTTTTTTTTTATATACCAAATAAATTATTAAAGGTAATGCACTCGTGATAATTTTCATTCAATCTATACCCCGTGGAGAATATTCCAGGATTTTTTCAAAATTTTTTGATCAGTACTTTTCGAGATAAGGTAGGGGACAGCGATTTTTTAAAAGTAATACGAAGAAAAGTGTGCGCAAGTATTACATTATATATATATTTTTTACTCGTGTTTTGACAAGATTTCATTTGACATCACACTCGATGACCTAGTAAAAAAATTTTTTTTTCACTTCCGATTTCATCCCTCAAAACGAACCCCTTAAGTCAAAATTACGGTGGTATAAAATGATTAGTGACTTCACAAAACACACCCCAAATGAGTTTTCAACAGAGTTTGTTTCCAATCTTTACTGAAATCTGATGACCTTGAAATTTTGGTTTTTTTTATATATCATATAAATTATTAATGGTAATGCACTCGTGATAATTTTCGTTCAATCTACACCCCATGGAGAATATTCCAGAATTTTTTCGAAATTTTTTGATAAGTACTTTTCGAGATAAGGCCCGGGACAGTGATTTTTCGCGAATTTTTAAAAATAATACAAAGAAAAGTGCGCGCAAGTATAATATTATATATATATTTTTTACTCGTGTTTTCACAGGCTTTCATTTGACACCACACTCGATGACCTAGTAAAAAATTTTTTTTTTTCACTTCCGACTTCACCCCCCAAAACTAACCCCTTAAGTCAAAATTTAATTCTCAAAACTACATGACTCTGATGAGGCCATCAATTCCTATATTATTACCAAATTTCACCTTTCTATGTCAAATAGTTTCGGAGAAAATTGGGTGTGACAGACAGACAGACAGACAGACAGACAGACACCGAAGTGATCTTATAAGTGTTCCGTACGGAACACTAAAAATGGAATTTATAGTTTTTGGATGATGGGGCTTGAGAGAAAAGGGATTAGAGAGATGGAAATCCATAGATCTTGTATACTTTTAAGAATATTGTGAGAATATTTCCTAGTTTTAGTGACATAATGAACAAATTTCAAATCAAATTATTTATAGGTATGAATATATCTTGTTATACGTTCTGGTCAGGGTTCTTGGAGCAGGAGAATCTGAGAATTCTATTAGTTTTTCATTATTTCCAATCTTAACAGAAACAGTATATAAATTAATTAATTCATTATAGAGTGACCTCAATGTAAACGGTATTATGAAAATTGGTATATCTCTAAAATAAAACTAACTGAAAAAAAATATTAATAAATAGCGTCCCCCAAGACGTAAAATTAGCTTAAAGAGGTTTCTAATTTTAAATCACGCTCCTGTCTATCTGACAGAGAATTGAAATCTACGTATCGATACCCATTTTACTATTGCATTCAGTTGACTATTTTATTATTTGCATACTTCAAAACAAGTAACGAAAGACGTATTTCTGCAACAACTGCAAATTTCTTAATAAAAAATTAACACATCTGATATCGATAACACAGAATAAAAATATCAGTGTTTATGTTTAATTAAGCAAACTGTACCAAAAACTTCTTGTCACTAATCCTCAACACCATCGATTAGACACGTTTTGCATTACTAATTTGCAATATTACACGAAAAAAATATTTATCTTTGCAGGACGTGTCAAGATGCATAGTAGTAATAGTAGCAGTAGTAATAAAATGAATGGGTGGTACCTTGAGTCCCTGGTGTCACCTAGATCTAAAAGTTCTTATGTGACTCCCCACTGAGTCGAGTCAGGGTCGCAGTACTAGTCCGGCATCTCCTGCCAAAAGTCATAGGCTACTCACCCTGACCTCTTGTAGAACTTTGGGTTCACAGAATGGTTTACCCCAGTATCTATATCTCTTGACCATTAGTGCAGGACATTCGCACAGAATATGTATACTTTCTCCCTCGCACAGCCGACATGTTTTCCGTTCAGTCAGTTTGAGGTTGTACAGATGGGCCTGTAGTGCCACATGTCCCGTAAGGAGCTCTCAGACTGCCTGTCGTAGTTTGTTTCATAAGGAGTTTGGCTTGACGACACCCCGCTCCCGTAGTCCAAGAGAATTGGTGTTCTTTATCCAACCATTCTTGATTTTATTTTTACCAAAAGCGAATGGAACTCCTACAACCTATTCAGGTGGGTCCTCCCAGGTGCCTCTTTTGGCGCGTTCGTCCTCTATTTCATTTCCAGATATAGCTTGGTGGCCTGGTACCCCACATTAAGGGTACCTCCTAATGTGTTTAGTTCTTGTACACATTCCTTTATCAGCAAGCTGTCCGTGGTGGATTTGGCAAGAGCACGATGTATAGTAGACACGTAAAACGTCCTTACCATATTATCAACGAGTATCCGTGGTCTTGTTGCTGCGCTTTTAAAACTCTTTGTCTCTCATATTCAGGCATTCCAGTGTTCATCTCAGCTATGCCATAAGCGGCACATTACCTTCTAAAATTAGGTAGTCCAGTAAAAGTAATTTTAAACAATGTTCAGATTTAAAGAAATCAATGAGTATTTTAATATAATAAACTATTTTCATAACACCACATATATATATATATATATATATATATATATATATATATATATATATATATATATATATATATATATATATATTTATCCAGTACTTCCCATGTAGATACAAGTCAATATATATATATATATATATATATATATATATATATATATATATATATATATATATATATATATATATATATATAGCAAGCTAGTTACAATAAATGAAAAAGCACAAAGGTCTATATTGTAAATAGTGTTAGTTATTTATCCAGTATTTCTCATGTAAATACAAGTCTATATATATATATATATATATATATATATATATATATATATATATATATATATATATATATATATATATTAACTTGTATTTACATGAGGAGTACAGGATAAATAACTACCACTATTTATAATATAGACCTCTGTGTTTTTTCATTTATTATAACTAGCTTGATCGACTTTGCCGCCTATACTGGCAGCACAATAATAATAATTTGATTCTTTATGTAAGTAAAAAGGGACATATTTTATTGAAATTCTACTAACCGTAATTACTTAATATCGACGTGAAAACAATTTAAAATAATTATGTTGTTGTAATAAAACAACGAATGGCGTGCTAAATTAAATTAGCCAAGTATGGTTTTTGCCGAGGTGAAGGCTTTCGTCAAATTCATTACATTTTTCAATTAGTCTGCGAATGGATTGTATAAACTCGTTTGTGCTATAGTCTCTGCAGAACTCAGCATGTTCAGGAGGTTGATAAGCATCTAATTTAGCCCTAAGTCGGTTTGTTATTATCTTTGTTACCAGTTTGTATGGATGGGGAGGAAGGCTTACAGGTCGATAGGTGTCTATTTTTAGTTTATGTAGCAACACCACTTAGGCATTTTGCCATGTTTCCGATATGTTCCCGTCCTTCAGACATTTATTGAGGAGTACTGTCATAGATTCAACCGTGGCGTTTCCCCGCCCATTGATATCATCTCAGGATAGTCTCATCGATCACATTTGAAGGTTTCGGACTTTGTTTTTCATAGGGTGTGCTGTAAAAATCTTCAACAATTTGAATCAGGTCTGTTTCACTCTCTTTTATAATACCATGTGTGTCTTTTAATTGATGCGTTCTACTTCGTCGTTGTTGACTGCCTTCAGAACCTTCATATTTTTGTTGTTTTCAATTGTTGTTTCCACTAGTAGCGTATTTTTTCTTTATGATTTTATTTAAATTCCTGTATTTCGGTGTTCTTTTAATCATTTGTCTTCTTAAATATAGGCTTTATTAAAGTAACTACCACTACTAAAGAGAAACATATGCTTTTAGTTATTGTTTTCATTTATCATATTATAAGTAATTACCAATTCCGTAATTTTTCTTGTCGGTGTCTAAAACGATATTTTAACCCACTTCTGAATCTATTATTTTTAAGAAAATATTGATACCATTATATTTACCTCTCTTGCTAAAGAGAAGTTGAAAAATTACACTACGAGATTTTTGTATTTGTTCATGTTTCAAAAGCTTTAGATCGCTAATAACATAAATCTCATTTTTGTCGGTCTATCGCTCTGCTGGCACGCCAACTCACCAACAAAATGATAAATTTACTTCAGATTTGGTATACATGTAGTACTACAGTGGAAATAAAAAATTATAGGTTTTGAGCGCCATGTCTTCAGAGGAGAGGGGTAAAAGAGGTATGGTCCATACAGGTTGTATATTTTCAATAGTATTATACGAACTTTATTAAATTTTACTTTAAGTAAAATTATTTACAGCAATAGTATGCAAAAATCGCGATTATGTGACTCCAGATACAACTCGTATTTGTAAGTATTATAAGATATTTCATGCGCCCACAAAGTTCTGTTGTATGTGAATTTACAAATAAAACAAAGAACTTTTTCTCAAATTCATATTGGGTTATCACAAAAATAAATCCAAAAATACCGCCGACATCATGATCGAGCATTTTTACGGTCCAGTCGGTCCCGGAATGTGTTTTTGACCTCCCGGATCTGATATTTCGACCGACTTCCGAGTCCAGCCATCAATTTAAATGGTAATTTTGACACATTAAAAAGTTCCGGGCGTAATTACAATGATAAAAGAGAACAGTTAAATCGTTAAATGTCGAGATCTTATCTAAATTTTAAAATGTCCGGCCAGTTTGTTGTGATCTATGAGTATTGTGATTATTTTTAATCTAATTAGCTGAATAATACATTTGTATAGCTAAAGATAACGATTATAATGACATAAATAATAATACAAAAAACTGTTTGTTTATAAATATTGTTGGCGAATTTAAGAAAAGGTGCAGTAAAACATTTTGAAATAAACTTTAGAGAGATATTTGTTGTAGATCCGCAAAAACAAAAATTGCCAATATTGCAAGCATGGTAGTATATAAAGGTAAAGACACTGCATATAATGGGAAATAATCAAAAATATTAAAAGTTTTTAGAACCAGCATGACCAATTTTGGGTCAGGTTATAGGTGAACACAAGCAAAAAGAAGTTTTAAAAGTTGCCTTGTATAATTAACTAGCCGGGCCCGCGGCTCCGCTCGCGTGGACTTGATTCACTACTATCGTCACTGCTTATTCCTTATGTTACCCAACGTAATAAAATATATCCCATTATTTCCCCTTATCTCCCATTATTTCTCCTTATCTCCCATCATTTCTCCTTAGCTCCCAGTATTTCTCCTTATCTCCCATTATCTCATCTTATCTCCCATTATCTAGGCTTATATTGAATTATATAGAACATACGTATAAATTTATAAAAAACACGTAAATCGGATAAGTGGTTCTCAAGTGATAAGCTCACTAATGGACAGACATGCAGACAGACAGAGAGATGTTGCATTTTATATATATTCTAGATAGGAGATTATAGATAACCTGGCCCGAGAACAAATGTATGATTTAAACACGTAAATCGGATAAGTGGTTCTCAAGTGATAAGCGCACTAACGGACAGACAGACAGAGAGACGTTGCATTTTATATATATTATATTCTTTGCTACATGATATTGTTCCATATTTAATGCTTTAGGCAGTGTATTGCAAAAGAACGCGCTAGCAGTAAACTTTTCTCCGACTTGATTCACTATTATCGTCACTGCTTATTCCTTATGTCACCTAACGTAATAAAATATATCTTATAACCTGGCCAGAGAACATATGTATATTTAAAAAACAAAGTACGTAAATCGGATAAGTGGTTCTCCAGTGATAAGCGCACTAACGGACAGACAGACGGTTAGACAGACAGACAGACAGACAGACATAGAGACGTTGCATTTTATATATTATATTCTTTGTTACATGATATTGTTCCATATTTAATGCTTTAGGCAGTATATTGCAAGAGAACGCGCTAGCAGCAAACTTTTCTCAGACTTGATTCACTATTATCGTCACTGCTTATTCCTTATGTCACCTAACGTAATAAAAAATATCCTATAACCTGGCCAGAGAATATATGTATATTTTAAAACAAAAAGTACGTAAATCGGATAAGTGGTTCTCCAGTGATAAGCGCACTAACGGACAGACAGACAGATAGACAGACAGACAGACAGAGAGACGTTGAATTTTATATATCTTATATTCTTTGCTACATGATATTGTTCCATATTTAATGCTTTAGGCAGTATATTGCAAGAGAAACGCGCTAGCAGCAAACTTTTCTCCGATTTGATTCACTATTATCGTCACTGCTTATTCCTTATGTCACCTAACGTAATAAAATATATCCTATAACCTGGCCAGAGAACATAGGAATGCTTAAAAAAAAGCACGAAAATCGGATAAGTGGTTCTCCAGTGATAAACGCACTAACGGACAGACAGACAGACAGAGAGACGTTACATTTTATATATATATATTATAGATATTCTTTGCTACATGATATTGTTCCATATTTAATGGTTTAGCATGTTTAAAAAAAAAGCACATAAATCGGATAAGTGGTTCTACAGTGATAAGCGCACTAACGGACAGACAGACAGAAATACGTTGCATTTTATATATATTATAGATGTAATCTATAACCTGGTCAGAGAACATATGTATGAATTTAAAAAATCACGTAATTCGGATAAGTGGTTCTCGAGGGATAAGCGCACTAACAGACAGACAGAGATACGTTGCATTTTATACATATTATAGATATAGATTATTATTATTATTATTATATAACCTGGCCAAAGAATATATGTATGAATTTAAAAAAAAAAAACACGTAAATCGGATAAGTGATTCTCGCGTGATAAACGCGCTAATGGACAGACAAACAGACAGAGAGACATTACGTTTTATATATATTATAGATTATAGATTATAGATATTCTCTGCTACATAATATTGTTCCATATTTAATGGTTTAGGCTGCGCTTGCAATGGAACGCATTAGCGGCAAACTTTTTTCCGACTTCATTCACTATTTTACGTCACTGCTCACTCCTTATGCTACCTATCGTAATAAAATATAGCCTATAACCTGGCCAGAGAACAAATGTATGTTTTAAAAAAAAAAGTACGTATATCGGATAAGTGGTTCTCCAGTGATAAGTACACTAACGGACAGACAGACAGACAGACAGACAGAGAGACGTTGCATTTTATATATATTATAGATGAAGTGTTTTTTTTTTTAAAAAAAATCCTTGTCATGAAATGAAAAAATTGTTTAGTTGTAGAATTATTGTCGTTGTTCTAGGTATTTTGACGAAATTTCGGACGAGTTGGATGCCTTTTGTAGCCTTTACGATTTTTACTTCCCTTTCTATTATTACTACCCTTACTATACTATAGTATTTGTGAAAAAATTACACTACGAGATTTTGGCATTTATTCACGTTTCATGGCTCTTAGATCATGAAAAAAAAAACATAGTTTCATGTTCGTTAGTCTGCCGTACTGACCAATTTGAACAATTTCTGTTTTTAAAATACTCGTGAACACTTCTAGTTTACTCTCCAACCGCAAAATTTTAAATAAATTGACTTATTATGATTATATCTGATCATATATCGGTTATTTGAAAAATATATATTTACCCCCATATTAGAAATAGTACAAATTTGGTATTTTAACGTATATACTTAGATATATTAAAAAATATGTGATACTCTAATCTCAAAAAATAACTTCCAGTTGCAAACTTAATCATAAGAATGGAACAGTTCGCCTATCAGTCAATCTACGTATAAAAACTACTGTATTTTAGATACTTTTATGAACTATATAATAAAAATGCCCTACTTATAACGAAGAATATTGATGTTTGTGTCACATTTTTTTCTCTAATTATCTTCGAATTCGAGTGGAGAAGGTTAATATATCTAAGTATATACGTTAAAACACCAAATTTAGTAAAATTTTGTTCTATTCCTAATATGAACTATAACCGATATATGATTAGATATAATCATAAAAAGTTAATTTATTTAAAATTCCGCAGTTTAAGAGTAAACCAGAAGTGTTCAGGTTAGTTTAGGAGTATTTAAAAACCACGTCTTGATTTTTGTCCAAAAAATGCCTTATTTTTCCCAGCAGTCATCTGCCAGCCTTTTGGCACGATAACTTCTGAGAACAATGAGATAGCTTTTCAAATTTGGTACGCTTATAGTACTTAAAATAGAGAAAACGGGAATAGTTATGGGGCAATATCCCTAAGGAGAAAGGGAGTGAAAATCTTCGAAGCTTATCTACATAAGCGGTTTAAAGAGGTGGGGAAGAATGCTGGAGGGCGTGCTCTCTTGCAATAAAACCTAACAATAATTCTGTAGTCTCCGCGAGCTATATATATATATATATATATATATATATATATATATATATATATATATATATATATTATATCAAGGATTTTCTACAGCTGACGCTGACTTCCTTCTCTCAGCCTTTGATTCCATCCGTTTCTATCTTCCCAGTCTCCATCTGTTAGACCCCTGTCCTCCATAGCCTCGTCTACATCGTTTCTCCACGATCGTCTGGGTCTTCCTCTTTTTCTTCTCCCTATAGGGTTCTACTCCGTTATTTTCTTTATCCACCTATTATCTTCGCTCCGTCTTATGTGTCCATACCATTTTAATCGTTTTTCTTCAATGGTGTTTCTTGCGTTCTCTTTGATGTTCATTCTGCTTCTTATTTCTTCATTTGTTATTCTCTCCATACGTGTCACTCTACAACATCTTCTCCAATACTCCATCTCTACCGCGTTAATTTTAGATTTATTTCTTTTGTTGATCGTCCATGTTTCTGACCCTTATGTCATTAAGTTTTGTATTATTGATTTGTATATTCGTGTTTTGTTTCTCTTTGTGATGTGCTTGTCTCACAGGATCGAATTTAATTGTCTTATGCATGTCCGCGTTTGTCCTAATCTAGCTTTAATCTCTTCTTCTGACGTTGCGTTTTTTGAAATAATGGTTCCTAAATATTTAAATTTATCGGTTCCTTTGATTATTGTTTCGTTATCGACTTCTAAATTCTCCACGTTTCCCTTCTTTGTTGTTAGATATTCCGTTTTATCAAAGTTTATTGCTAATCCTGCTTTAGTGTATTCTTCTTTCAGTGTTCTTACCATTTAACTGAGGTCTTCCTCATCTTGCGCTATGATTACTTGGTCGTCTGCGAAACTTAAAGTATCTTCTCGTACTGGGACTCCCATTCCACTACATTTTTGCTTCCATTTTTTTAATGTTTATTCGAGGTATATTTTGAATAGTGTGGGGCCTCTATAGTTTATGCATTTTCTGCGGTCTCCCTTTTTAAATATAGATACTATATAGGCTTTTGACCATTCCTCTGGTATTTTTTCTCCATTTATCGCTCTGTGGAACATGTTTTTCAACATTCGATGTAATTTATTAGACCCGTACTTAATCATTTCATTTACCACACCCCCAGGCCCTGTAGATTTATTATTTTTGAGTGTTTTTATTGTCTTCTTTAGTTCTCCATAGCTTACTTCTATCTCTTTTTTTTCCTTATTCTGTTCTTCTACAGGGTTCTCTTCCTGGAATTCTTGTCTGTCTTCTGTTAGCAGCTTCTTATAATATTCTTCCTACTCGCTTTCTGGGATATACTCCATATACATCTTCTCTCTATTGTTGGTCCTTAATGCTTTAATTATTCTCCAGGACTCTGTGCTTCTAGTTCCTCCTATATACTGTTCCACATGTTCGCACAAGTTCAGGAGTATTTAAAAACCACGTCTCGATTTTTGTCCAAAAAATGCCTTATTTTTCCCAGAGTGCGTCATTCTATCTGCCAGCCTTTTGGCACGATAACCTCTGAGAACAATGAGATAGCTTTTCAAATTTGGTACGCTTATAGGACTTAAAATAGAGAAAACGAGAAAAATTATTGGGCAATATCCCTAAGGAGAAAGGGAGTGAAATTTTTCGAAGCTTATCTATATAAAGGGTTAAAGAGGTGGGGGAGAATGCTAGAGGGCGTGCTCTCTTGCAAAAAATCTAACAATAATTCTGTAGTCCCCGCGAGCCAGTATATGTATATATATATATATATATATATATATATATATATATATATATATATATATATATATATATATATATATATTAAACACGTGATCATAAGCAAAAACTCTACATTACAAAAACTCTATAGAGCAACCAAAAGATTGAGGGAGTCAATACCTTTTACTACTTGGGTACGACGGTAAATGAAAAATGGGACCACTCACTGGAGATTCGATACAGAATAGAAAAAGCGAAAGCAGCCTATACAAAAATGGCCAAGGTATTCAGAAGTCATGACCTCAGTTTAAAAATAAAAATAAGACTTCTCAAATGCTACCGTCTTTCTGGTGCTTCTATATGGGGCGGAGTTTTGGACTGTAACTACGGCATTATGTAAAAGGTTGGAAGCATTCGAGATGGCATACTTAGAATATCTTGGACAGAGCACACTACCAATGCTAGAACTCTTAAGCAAAGACTTGGAAATTGTTAATACAATTAAAGAAAACTCGAATATATGTGCCACATCATGTGAAAAGAGGAAAGATATGGTCTACTCCAACAGATACTGTAGGGCAAGGTGGACGGAAGAAAAGGACCAGGCAGAACACGTGTTTTGTGACTGAAAAACCTGCGAACATGGTTCTCAACAACAACAACGGGAGTATTTCGTGCGGCTGTAAACAAAGTTCTAATAGCCAGGATAATAGCCAATATCTGATAACGGGTCAGCACAAAAAGAAGAAGAAATATATATATATATATATATATATATATATATATATATATATATATATATATATATATATATATATAAATTTTCTTTGATCATATATATAAAAGTTTAATAAGCTAGGAGAGAGGAATAGAGAAGTTACTTCACATATATCGTGTTAGAAGCCCTCTTCAGGTTTCTTGGAGACAAGAAATCTGAAAATTGTAATATTTTTCCATTAAATTCACTTAATTGGACATGCACGTAGTTAATGACAGTATTTGACGAATCTAAAAATTGTATTTGTAGCCGATTTTCTAAACTCACGCCGCACTAAATAGTACTGAAAAATTTATTTTTTACACTAGTGATGGAAAGCTCAGCTTAGAAAGTAATAATTTTCCGAACGAATGCGCAACATTTCTTACAACTCAAGTCAATTTTAAATATTGGACATTACATTCATTGTGGGAGTATATTCGTCCTTAAAAATTAACAAGCATGTTAAACAATAATTATCTCTTACAAAAGCCAAGATTTCAATATGACCCAATAAGAATTAAGCCTCTAACATTTGTCACCGGCTAAAAACATATAATTGTATATATTTTTTATATAATTGCATGGTAATTTAATACCGAAATATTTTGCAAAACGTAGGAAGTGACCTAAAAAGCCAAACAAAAAAAAAATACTTCTCGGGTTGCACAAACCCGACACTTGAAGGTCGTTAGATTTAAATTTTTGCAAAATATTTTTTGTGAAATTAATTTATACGATTTGATAATAATAAACAAATTTACTTGTAGTTCAGTTTTTGGCAGGGATTCGATACACGGGAACCACTCTTTAGTATAACAGTACTGCTTCAAAAATACTGAGATCAAAGAAAGGATGTATACCAATGCTTCATTAACTATCAGAAAGCGTTAGACTGCGTCGAACATAATGATCTAATTAGACTACTGGAAGAGAGGATGGAGATAAAAATGATCTCACTTTAATAAAGAACCTGTACAGTAATCAAACAGCATCGGTAAAAATAGGGAGTCAAATTACTCATGCCTTTCCAATAGAGAAAGGTGTAAGACAGGGCTGCGTCCTATCGCCTCTGCTATTCCACCTCTATTCAGAGGAAGTTCTCGGCCGAGCCGTAAGTGAATCAGACGACGGTGTCAAGAATATTAAAAAACCTATTAACAACCTTCGCGAATCATACCGTTATTATAGCTGATAGCCAGGTGGAGCTTCAGCGCAAGATCGACAAAATATTCGCAGAAGGAGATGCACTTGTGTTAAAAATTAACATAGACAAACCAAAAGTAATGGTCATTGGCAGAATACCAAATCTGCAACTGAACATCATTTTGAACGGTAAACGCATTCAACAAGTTCCGATATCTTGACAGTACGGGCGATCCAAACAACCGCCTAGGCCGAAACTACTCCCGATAGTTTTACCAGGTCTGACATTGTAGGTGATGGAAATTGCCTTTTCCGTGCAGTTAGCTTACACTTATATGAAGTTGATTGATTGGTCCGTTACTTTGTGACAGTACATTTTAACAATAAAACTACTTAATTACTTTGTTAACTGTCACTAAATATATTTGTAAAGATTTTACAATTGCGTTATCGCAATTTCGTAGTACAACTATATTGTCAAACGTTTAACTAAGACTAAAACAGATTTTTGGTTTTTTATGTTTATATGATGAACAGATGTGGGTCGATTATATGTTACACAGTTGGAACAAAAGAGAATTCGCTACGTCTAATTGACTATTCAGTAAATTTATATTATGAACCTTTGAATGTCTGTAAATTAGATTCTAAGAAATTGAGTTTTGACCCTTTAGGTGCCATATGGAGTATTTGTAAACAATTGATATTGGAAAAAGTATGGCCTGTTTCTAAGAAATGTTTAGCAAAGTGTGATTTTTCATTTTTTAGCCTATAAGGGGCATTGTGTTCTGCGAGTCTTGTCTTGAAATGCCGTCGCGGTTGGCCAAACGGGACGGAATTAGCTTATACTTTGTGAGGAGCCCAACATTTTTCTTGATTACCGATTTCTACACCAAAATATGCAAAGTATACTTTTTTTATGAAGTCAGTAATGTTTCTTTGATGTTTTGTAACTACAAACTCACCACATATATAACAAAAAGTGTTAGAAGAGTTTTTACAACCACGATTTGCCATACTTTGAGTGTGAATTAAAGCACATGAGTTAAACACTGCAATGCGAAGTTATAGTAACTGGAAGAAAACAAATAGCTGTGACATTTATCGGAACTGCCAACTGCTATCATTTGAGTTTACTGCCAACATTATAAAATTCTGACTTTACTGCCAACCTAATAACAGTCAAATGATAAAAAATAAACTTTTGACATTTTGAATATTAAAATGTGAAAAATTGTTATTATTATTTTCGGACTCAGCACACCAAAAAACATAGGAATCAGGTAAAATTATCGAAAAAGTTTTTTCATCGTTGGCCTGTGTAATCATGTTTAGTTTTCTCGCTTCCAAATTGAAGGCACGCAAGATCTTCTGAAGGTTGTCCTCAGAATCGAAGATGAGGACTGCATCATCGGCGTAGCAGATTGTGTGGAAGTGTGTTGCTCATTTTGTATCCTCTAGTTTTTGGAATATTCTCCACTATTCTGTCCATGACAAGGTTGAAGATAAAGGAACTAAGTGAATCGCTTTATTTTATTCCGGCGTTCAAGAATAAAAAGTTTAATAAATTTATATCGAACATAAAGAAAGACTGATTTTGTCAATTTCCTCTTTATTTTGTTTTACAAAAACTATATGACGCATTTCGCTATCACTGTAGCTTCGTCTGATACAAAATGATATCTAAATTGAATGTTATTACATTTTAATAAACACCTTAAGGTAAGTAGATAGTAAAAATTATTAGTACGTACCATTGAATATTGATGGGATATCCATTCTAAACTGTAAATGTTGTATAAATTAAGCACATGTAAGTTACCATAGGTAGGTATCTCTCTGTTCAGTTAAGATGATGTCTGAATTTTTCATTCTATTTATTTCTAAATTTTCCAACATGTTTAATTTAACTCCTTGGTTTTGTATGTGTAGAATTTTAAATTTGTCGTCAAAAAGATAATTGGATTCTGCTAAATGATTACTGTAAGCAGATTCGGTTTTGTTTTTTAAATAACTTCGTCTATGCTCTGAAATCCGAACTTGGAAAGAACGACCTGTCTGCCTATGTAACTTTTAAGACAAGAACCACAATTTAACTGATACATTCCAGATTTTTTTGTTTTATTTTGTTTTCCTTTTGCATTTTTCATAAATTTTCCCAACGAGTTGTTTGTTCTAAAAGCTATGTTGATATTATATTTATTTAAGTGGTTCTTAATTTTTTCTGATGTGTTACCAAAATAGGTTAAGATATTTTTTATCCGTATCTTGTTCCTTCGGGTATATTAAAGAAATAGATGGCATTGGTATAACAACTAAAGACGAACCGAAAGATTCGCATTTTTGGAGTCACCAAAAGTGTTCTTCGTATTTGCTGAACCAACCCAAGACGTGTTTTCGCCGTATCACGGCTCCTCAGTTGGACTAGGTTCAGCTCTGCTTGAAAAGACTTTGTAAGTCACCGACAGAGTGCAGTATAAGCATCTATTTAGCATAGTTTTCCTAAAGAAATAGCTTTATTTCTTAATTTTTTATTCAGTATTGAAACTATGGTATCAGGAGAATATCCGTTGTTAACAGCAATTTGTTTAATTAGATTTAATATCTTTATAAAAATCATCTACAGGTAAGGGGACGCTCACAAGTCTATGCAACATACTGTGGTAAGCTGTCAATTTTTATTGTAGAGGGTAAACTGAATTTATATTTATTGTAGTACTAGCTGTGTCCACGGCCCCGGTCGCGTGGGCTTTATTCACTATTGTCATCACTGCTTATTCCTTATGTTACCTAACGTAATAAAATATATCCTATAACCTGGCCAGAAAACATATGTACTTTATAAAAAAACACGTACATCGGATAAGTGGTTCTTGAGTGCTAAGCGCACTAACGGATAGACAGACAGACAGAGAGACGTTGCATTATATATATATATATATATATATATATATATATATATATATATATATATATATGTGTGTATATATATATATATATATATATATATATATATATATATATATAAATATATATATATATATATATATATATATATATATATATATATATATATATATATATATATATATATATATATCATAGAAGATTATAGATAACCTGGCCAGAGAAAAGAAAAACACGTAAATTGAATAGGTGGTTCTCCAGTGATAAGCGCTCTAACGGACATACAGACAGACAGAAAACCGTTGCATGTTATATATATTAGGGAAGATTATAGAGAACCCGGCCAGAGAACAAATGTATGAATGAAAAAAAAAAACACGTAAATCGGATAAGTGGTTCTCGAGTGATAAACGCACCAATAGACAGACAAATAGACAGAGAGAGGTTGCATTTTATTTATATTATATTCTTTGCTACATGATATTGTTCCATATTTAATTGTTTAGGCAATGTATTGCAAGAGAACTCGCTAGCGGCAAACTTTTTTCCGACTTGATTCACTATTATCGTCATTGCTTATTCCTTATGTTACCTAACGTAATAAAATATATCCTATAACCTGGCCATAGAACATATGTATGTTTTTAAGGGAAAAAGTACGTAAATCGGATAAGTGGTTCTCCAGTGATAAGCGCACTAACGGACAGAGAACATGTTTAAAAAAAAAAAGTACGTAAATTGGATAAGTGATTCTCGAGTGATAAGCGCACTAACGGACATACAGACAGACAGAGAGACGTTTCATTTTATCTATAATATAAATATTCTTTGCTACATGATATTGTTCCATATTTAATGGTTTAGGCAGTGTATTGCAAGAGAACGCGCTAGCGGCAAACTTTTTTCCGACTTGATTCACTATTATCGTCACTGCTTATTCCTTATGTTAATTAACGTAATAAAATATAGCCTATAATCTGGCCAAAGAATATATGCATGATTTTAAAAAAAGCACGTAAATCGGATAAGTGGTTCTCCAGTGATAAGCGCACTAACGGACAGACAGATAGACAGACAGAAAAACAGACAGAGAGACGTTGCATTTTATATATATTATAGATCTGTATGTTAAGGTTTGTAAAAAATAAAAAATTTGCGTTTATTGTAATATTTGGTTATCGTTAAGTCAAGAAAATTAATTTTATTGTCGACTTCTAATTTCATAGTGAATTTAATATTTTTATGTATTAAGTTCATATAATTAAAAAAAAAAGTTTACGCTCTGTGATAGCGAAACGCGTCATAAAGTTCTTGTAAAATAAAATAAAGGGGAAATTGACAAAATCAGTCTTTCATTACATTCGTTATTAATTTCTATCGAGTAAGAGCCACAACAATACAAAGTTTAATAAATTCAGTTCGGTTATTTTCTAGCCAGGATGCGATTTAAAAAAATTGTCAAATTTGACAAGTAACAATGTTTTTTTTTTTATCATATTTGGCTTCTTCATAAAAAACTAAGTTTAGTAGTAAAATAAATTTTGTGATATGCCAAACAGGAAAATCTGAGCCACTTAAAAGTTAAAATTCGGTTCAAGACACTGAAAGTCAAGTTGTCAACGGACTGAAAAAATGCTATTTAATGGTGTGCTCATATGTAGAGGGTGCCATTTAAAAAAAATCCTAGCTGGCTTTGTAATTTGTCAAATTTGACAAGTGACAAAATTTTTTATTATTATATAAAAAACAAGTTTAGTACTATAAAAATTTGCTTGATATGTAAAACAGAAAAATAGTAAATTATTTGAATGTTCCTGCTCGGAGCATGTTAAAACCCATAAAAAAAAATACGTTATATATAAGTTATTTTCAATAGTCGCAATAGAGTTTTTGTGAAAATATGGGTTCTAGGATATGCTGGGAGAGATATTTGTCTCTCTATACAAAGCCTAGCCAAGTCACTAATTATACTCCCAGGATGTTAAAATCCAACGGATAAAATTGATTACAAATTGCAAATTATTTTGGGTCCTATTTACCTACTTTAAAGCTAGTTACTATGCAGCCAAAGAATCTATATTAAACAAACTTTACAGTATAATTAGATAACACAGAAATAATGGACAAGTTTTATAGTCATTAATATTGCTCGGAGGTGTCAAATGGCAATAATTTCTAACGAGATATTACGAAATGAAAACAATATAAACATACATTCACATACGAATGCTAAAGCAAAAGATTTGTGCTAAAATGTTACGAAATATGATGAATGCGGTAACATATTAAACACCTAATTGGTTGTGACCTTTATGGTCGATGAGTTACGGCTTAATTGGCGAATAATATTTTTCGTTATAAATTGGTAATAAACATAGATGGGAAAGAGGTATCATATTCTATTTTAATTACCAATAAAAAATATTACTTCATCATTTGTCATCTAAACAATCATATGTTGATCTCTGCCATAGGAAATCATAAAAAAGAACAATAAATCATAGTTCTTGTATCTGCAATTATATGTTCTAACAGGTTTTGTGTTAGTCACATATTTACATATTTTGTAGGGAGGTCAAAATACTTTTTGGTTTTCTGTAAATATTTCAAAAGGTGTCCCACTTGGCGTTATTGGACTCCCAGGTATTATTATTCACAAAACAAAGGGAACAATCTAAATAAAGTCTGAAGATTGGTACGAGGGCGCTCTTCTAAGAAAGTGGCCTATTGAGGATGCAAACGGAAACACCAAATAAGACACATATTACTTTTCAATATAATCCTCCATTATAAATAAAATTTATGGAGTTTACGGTAGGTTCTAGGTTAAACATCTTAACATTTACACTTCTGAATTAAAATACAGTATATCTGTTTCACTGAATTTATTCAGATCACTCTAATACGTGTTTCGGTCTTGCGACCATTTTCGAAGAGGTTTACAGTAAGACTAAACTTAAGTTCTAAAATATATTGCATTTTGATGGTTAATTGGTACTAAATTTAAATTAAGAGGTAATAAAATTGGGTTAATTACAGGTAGTCTATCGTAACACGGCGTCTAATATGGGGGTATTTCCAAATTCTATTTGGGTGTTTATTATTTTTATATTATTTTTAATGGCTTTTTTATTTTAAGAATTTCTAAATAATCCAAATATTTTCCTTTTTGAGCATTGTATAGCAACTTTGCCCTCTCGTTATTAAAAAGGTAATTATGGTCTATGCAGTGTTCAGCAAAGCCTATTAATTTTTGTTTATTTAAAATAGAGTGCCTGTGTTCTTTTAATCTTTGTTGTAGACTCCGTCCCGTTTGTCCCACGTAGATAGAATCACAGTCATCACAATTAAGTTCATATATACCCGATTTTCCAAAGGCATAAATATAAATGGCAAAGAGCTAAACCATCTCAGATATGCAGATGACATTGTACTCATTATAACTGATTTTGAAGAACTGCAAGATATGGTGAGACAACTCTCAGAAGCGTCAGAAACAATAGGACTGAAGATCAATATGACCAAAACCAAGATAATGACTAATACAAACGATCTAAGAAAAATAAGTCTGAACAGTGTCAACTTAGAGACAGTAATTGAATATATATATATATATATATATATATATATATATATATATATATATATATATATACATATATATATATATATATATATATATATATATATATATATATATATATATATATATATATATATATATCTGGGACAAAATAAACAAGGAAAATCAAACGGCCGAAATTATTAAGAGTTGGATGGGCTTGGACAGGCTTTGGGAAGTTGAAAAGGGTTTTAATAAACAAAAAAATACCCCAATACTTTAGAACTAGAGTATTTGATCAATGTGCTCTTCCAATTCTGATTTGCGGTTTTACAAACTTGGATATTAACTAAAGCAAAAATGGATAAAATAGCAAAAGCATAAAGATCAATGGAAAGAATAATGAGAGGAGTAAAGTTATTAGATAAGAAAACGAATACCTGGGTCAGACAAATAACAAAAGTGGAAGATGCCAGAGAACGGGTAGCAAGACTAAAATGAGACTTTGCACGTCATAATGCCAGACAACCAGACCAACGATGGAACGCGGTAATACAGCGGTGGAAACCATGGTTAGGGAAAGGATTAAGAGGACGCCCATAGATGAGATGGGGAGACGACTTAAAACGAGTAGGAGGACTACACTGGAATAGACAGGCACAAGACAGAAACACATGAAAGAGTTTGACGAAGACCTATGTTCGAAACTAGATGACATAAAAGCAAAAGAAGGAGAAGAATACCCGATTTTCCATGTTTGTTAGATCTATCTTTGTTATTAACTAGGTATTGGACTATATTGTTTTTATTAACATTTATACAGTTTATTTCTAACTTATTAATGCTACTGTTGATTTTGTTACTAATATCACTGACATAGTTGATAGCAAACCATTTTCAGTTTTCGTATTTTAAGTCTGGTACGTAAAATTGTTTAAGTATATTTTTATGTTTTTTGTTTTCTTCCAGTTTATCTATAATCTTCTTATAGTGCCATCTCCATTACTGAAGTTGGGCTGTAATCACGGCTTCTCTATCCTGTGCAATTCTTAATAAAGTATGGGTATCTAGACCTGTCCAATCTCGTATATTTTTCAGCCAGGAACATTTTCGACGCCCCTGACCTCTTTTCCCTTCAATTTTCCCTTCCATCAACAACAAGAGCAGTGAGTAACGTGGATCCCTATAAATATGTCCCAAGTAACGAGTTTTTTGTCTTTTAATAAATGACAATAGTTCTCTTTCTCTACCCATTCGACGAAGTACATCTTCATTAGTAACACGCTCTGTCCAAGAGATCTGCAATATTCTGCGCATGACTCATAATTCAAAAGACTCCAAACGATTCATTGCTCGCACTTCCAAGGTCCAGGCGACAACTCCATATAAAAGTACTGGATATATATAGACCTTTGCAAAACGATAACGAGTAGCCAAGGAGAGGGTTGAGTCTGTGAGGAGGTGTCTCATTTTGAGAAAAGCCATTCTAGCCATTTCAATGCGAACTCGTACCTCAACTTCAGGATTCAAATCATTAGTTACCCAACACCCTTAATATTTAAATTTGTTTACTTGTTCTATCAATTGATCGTAAACACGAATATCCGTTTGCAACCCGGGTGTTCTTGAAATGACCATCACTTTCGTTTTATTAACGTTTACTTTCATGCCTAAAACATCGCCTGTCCTAGATATATTGTTCATAAGACGCTGAAGTCCATCCGCTGTATCTGCTATAATAACGGTATCATCAGCGTACGTACGTTATCTATAATAATTGGATTATACCCGTTGTTTCTGGCTATTCTTTTGATTATGTTCAGTTCTTTTAGATAATTATCCGTACTTAGTGGAATGTTAGTTAATCTGTGTATGAGACTGCGGAAGGTTCACATTTTGGTCTATCTGTTGTAGTTGGTTTTCGGAAATTTTTTTTATTTATTTATTTATTTGAACCAGACTTATTACAAATTCAATACAAAATCTGCAATACCTATAAAGATAACACAAGTTATCTGCACAATAGGACTGGTGGACAAAAATCCTTAAGAACACAATTATAATAAACTATACTAAAATACACAAACTTAAATTTAAAAAAAAAATATATATATATAAAATGAAAATTTATTGGTGGCAGTACGAGGCTGGTTTGAAAAGTCCGTGCAAAAATAAAAACTACTTATGTGTTTGGGGTAAACCCTTTTTATTTTAGGGGGGATGTGAAATGAGTTGGAATCCTATTTCCATTAATTTTGCGGCCACAACTGCTGAGGTGTGTGCTGGTGCGTTGTCGTGATGGAAAAGGACTTTCTTGTGGGCCAATCGCGGGCGTTTTTTCTTGCAGCTCGGTTTTCAAACGGTCCAATAACGATGAATAATATTCACCTGTAATAGTTTTACCCTTTTCCAGATAGTCGATGAGGATTATCCCTTGCGAATCCCAAAAGACAGTCGCCATAACCTTTCCGGCCGAAGGAACGGTCTTCGCCTTTTTTGGTGCAGATTCCCCCTTGGTAACCCATTGTTTAGATTTTGTTGTTTGGTCTCAGGGGTATAGTAATGTATCCATGTTTCATCCACAGTGACGAAACGACGCTTAAAGTCCTCCGGATTCTTCTGGAACAGCTGCAAACCATCCTTGCAACACTTCACACGATTCCGTTTTTGGTCAAGCGTGAGCAATCGCGGCACCCATCTTGCGGATAGCTTTCTCATGTCCAAATGTTTATGCAAAATATTATGTACCCGTTCAGTCGAGATGCCCACAGCACTAGCAATCTCACGCACCGTAACTCTTCTGTCATCCATCACCATATCATGGATTTGATCAATGATTTCTGGAGTCGTAACCTCCACAGGCCGTCCAGAACGTTCAGCGTCACTTGTGCCCATATGGCCAGTCCGAAAATTTTGAAACCACTTATAAACTGTTCTAATCGAAGGTGCAGAGTCACCATAATGTTTATCAAGCTTCTCTTTAGTCTCCTGAGGCGTTTTGCCTTTCATAAAGTAATGTTTAATCACCACACGAAATTCTTTTTCGTCCATTTCTTGAAAATCACTCGACTTCCTTGATTCACACGAATGCCAAACACAAAGAAATAGACCAATATGGCTGAAACTTGGTGTGCGTTCATTCAAGAGATGCTACTAACTAAACATGACCTCGATACGCGCCGGTGGTGCCATCTCTCGGACTTTGCACGGACTTTTCAAACCAGCCTCGTAGATACAGAAAAATTCAGAAAACAAAAAGCAAAAACAACAAAAAAAAAAACGTACTTTCCATTAATTATATTGTGGCCACACTTATATCCGATGATCCAATCCAACCTTTAAACTTTTTGTTCAGAGTCTTACCTCTTAATTCTAAATTATTCAGTTCCCCTGGCAGTTTGTTAAACACCTTCATAGCAGTAATCTTACTGCTCTTAAATTTTATTCTTTTATTTATCTTTGGCAATAAAAGGTTTTTGTTTCTAGTCTTACTATGAGATTCTGCGTGTTCCTTTCGCATATCTGCATAATAAAGCAACAATGACTCTAATGTAAACATCTGTGAGATATTTAATGGGACAGAATAATTAGTTTGTTTTTTCAAGATTATCCTTAAGATCCTATTTTGCAAATTCTGCAACCGAATCCCAACATTATCATATGCTCCAGCCCACGCAATCCATCCATAAGAGCAAATGCTATGGAAAAGAGCATAATAAATCGTTAATAGAGTCCCCGTCGACATAGTTCTTGATAATTTAGCAAATACAAATAGCAGATATTTTGTTCTTTTCACTACATTCTCAACATGCTTATCCCATCTCATATGGCAATCAAACACAATGCCCAAATATTTACAGAATTCAACCCTTTTTACTCTACTGTGATTAATATTAATAGTTACATCACTCGGAATGCTATCACGATACACACCAAAAGTCATGAAGACTGTTTTTGAAATATTCAAAGATAACTGATTTAATGCTAACCATGTGCTTACTGTTTTTAAAAGATCATTCATTTTATTTTGGATTTTATCCCAAGTTTCTTCAGTGCTTATAATGGCTGTATCATCCGCATATGACATCACAGACTGCTTATCCAAAATTTCAAGCATGTCATTTATGTATAAAATAAATAATAGAGGTCCAAGGATTGTTCCTTGTCGGACTCCACATGTAATTTGTTTAGGGGCACTGACAGTACTTGCTATTTTGACAGTCTGTATCCTATTATTTAAATAACTTCTAATTAAGTCATGAGCCATACCTCTAATACCGTAATGATATAGTTTTTTTAAAAGAATTCCATGGTTCACTGTGTCAAAAGCTTTAGCTAAGTCCAAAAATGTTACAATTATTGGAATATTTAGGTCTAAATTATTATAAATTGTATTACTCAAGAAATTTAAAGCATCTTTAGTTCCTTTACCCTTGACAAAACCATATTGGTGTTCTGATATTAATTTGTTTTTTCTTAATAAAGTTGTATAAGCGAGAGTGTATGATTTTTTCGAAAATTTTAGCTATATTAGATATTAAAGAGATAGGTCTATAGTTTATTGGATCATGTTTTACACCAGCTTTATAAATGGGTACTACCTCTGCAGTTTTTAATGCGTTTGGCCAAACAGATGTATTAATGCTTAAATTAAAAATATGACTTAAAGGTTCAATAATCTTATCAGCAATACTCTTAATAATTTTTACATGTATTCCATCGACTCCTCCACATTTTTCTTTTAACCGATCTATGATTGCTCGGATTTTATGAGGGTCTGTTAATTTGATATAAATTGAGTTTCTATTCATTTTTGGTAAGTTAAGTGACGCTCCCTGCGGATTTCAGACTCTATTTTATTCTTTACATTTAAAATTTTTAATTCTAAAAAAGTAAGTGATTTCTCTACTTTGTATGGTGAATTGGATGTTATGATTGATTTTTAACTAGGAATGAAAATTTAAACAACTATTTAAGATCACCACTTATGTTTATTATATTACTGCTGACAATTGTTTCGACACACAATTTTCATCCCTAGTTATTATGGATCTCCATCAAGCAACGGCTAAGTCAGTGCAGTACAATTGATTTTATTTAAAGTTAATAAGAACTGTGACAATTGTCTATCGGTTCTTTTCCAAATGCAGAGAATATCGTCAACATATCTTGCCCAAAAGTGGACATGTCTGGTTACATTTCTATAGTTTTCATTTGAGAAAAGGTTTTTTCAAAATTAGCCAGGATTGCTTCCGCTAGAGGGGGGCTTAGAGGGCTTCTCATTGGTACGCCACTGTTTTGTTTATAAAACTATAAATAAAGAAATTCAAACATATGTTAACATATTTCCAACCAAAAACGTTACAGGTAATAAACTCTACAGCCCCTGTTATGTATAGTATGCCGAAACTTCACAAAGAAAACATACCAATGAGACCAGTTGTATCGCCTTACAAACTATGTAAGCAACTCACTATCGATCTACCTAACACCATAAACTACTTTTCACCTTATTCAGTAAAAAATTCGTGGGAATTAGTCAGACAACTAAAGACGATCAATTTACCCACGAACTGTCAGTTTATCTCATTTTGATGTAAAAAGCCTTTTCACATCAATTAACACAACAGAGGCAAAACTGATACTAAAATTCCTTATAAATAATAGTGATCTGTCTAATCCTAACAAAGTTAATATAATCAAAATTCTAGACATCGGTCTAGAACAAAATTACTTTAAATTTAACAGTAAAACATATAAACGACAGAATTAAAAATGACAATAATTCAATATGATATATTCATTTTTTAGTCTAAAACATTTAAAGGGTTACAGTTTTCATTACCTGTTGGCTTCTAGCTATTTTAAAGGTTAGTAGAGAAGCCAAATTGAAATGTAACAGTCGACTAAGAAGGTAACCTGTTCTTGTTCAGTCTATACTTAATATATCGATTTTTCCCTGATATAGCATAACTATTAATCAAAATTAAATATTTTGTTTTAACTGAAAATTTTTGAAAATTATATATATATAGTTTTACCAAATTTTTCTAGCGTCTAACTGACACTGAGTAATTTATATTCTCTTAAAAAGTAATGTCTATTATTTTCTAATAAAGAGTTTACATTAATTTCCCTCCAAGTAAAAATTTCCTCACAATGGGTTCGGCATTAATAGCCAGCCCATGACTCTAGTGTGACTTTTATTTAAATCATTTCCATCGCAGTGTTATTAAGCCCAACCTTTCTTAAGTACTTTGGTCATGATCACAGTCATCGACTGAAATTTATTTTTGTTTACAGAACATTTATTTCCCGATTTTTCTAGCTAATTATTTTTCCTCCGAAAAGAATTAATCTACAGATAAATTATATACTACTATTTGGACAGAATTATTTTTACATTTTAGTACTTCCTTCCAAAATTGAAAAACGAAACACTTATTGAATCACTTCGGTGTCTGTTTGTTTGTCTGTCATAGCCGATTTTCTCCGAAATTTATCACAAATATGGGAATTGATAGCCCTATCACAGTCGCGTAGTTTTGAAAATTAAATTTTGACTTAAAGGGATAGTTTTGGGGGGTGAAATTGGAAGCGAAAAAATATTTTTTCCAGGTCATCGGGTGGTTTAAAAATAAAAAACCGGTCAAGTGCAAGTTAAACTTGCACAATTAGTGTTCCGTACGTAGATTGTTTTTAAAATAAAAATTTTTGTTAGGGTGGTATAAAATGATCAGTGACTTCACAAAACACACCCCAAATGAGTTTTCAACAAAGTTTTTTTCCAATCTTTACTAAAAACCGGTGACCTTGAAATTTTGTTTTTTTTTTAAATACCAAATAAATTATTAAAGGTAATGCACTCGTGATAATTTTCGTTCAATCTATACCCCGTGGAGAATATTCCAGAATTTTTTCAAAATTTTTTGATCAGTACTTTTCGAGATAAGGCAGGGGACAGCGATTTTTTAAAAGTAATACGAAGAAAAGTGTGCGCAAGTATTACATTATATATATATATATATATATATATATATATATATATATATATATATATATATATATATATATATATATATATATATATATATATATATATATATATATATATATATATATATATATATATATATATATATATATATATATATATATTTACTCGTGTTTTCACAAGCTTTCATTTGACACCACACTCGATGACCTAGTAAAAAAAAATTTTTTTCACTTCCGATTTCACCCCTCAAAACGAACCCCTAAGTCAAAATTTATGTTACGGTGGTATAAAATGATCAGTGACTTCACAAAACACACCCTAAATGAGTTTTCAACAAAGTTTGTTTCCAATCTTTACTGAAATCTGATGACCTTGAATTTTTTTTTTTTATGTACCATATAAATTATTAAAAGTAATGCACTCGTGATAATTTTCGTTCAATCTACACCCCGTGGAGAATATTCCAGAATTTTTTCGAAATTTTTTGATAAGTACTTTTCGAGATAAGGCCGGGGACAGCGATTTTTCGCGAATTTTTAAAAATAATACAAAGAAAAGTGCGCGCAAGTATAATATTATATATATATTTTTTTACTCGTGTTTTCACAAGCTTTCATCTGACACCACACTCGATGACCTAGTAAAAAAAAATTTTTTTCATTTCCGACTTCACCCCCCAAAACTAACCCCTTAAGTCAAAATATAATTCTCAAAACTACATGGCTTTGATGAGGCCATCAATTCCTATATTATTACCAAATTTCACCTTTCTATGTCAAATAGTTTCGGAGAAAATCGGGTGTGACAGACAGACAGACAGACAGACACCGAAGTGATCTTATAAGTGTTCCGTACGGAACACTAAAAATGAGGTAATGCTTGCGCAAACTTTTCTTTACATTATTTTAGAAAGATTGCCATAAACCGCCGTCTCCCTACCCTACCTCTAAGAGTAGTAATCAAAAAATTTCGAAAACATTCTAGAATAATCTCCATAAGATTTATATTCCTATTTCAATAACATTATGCTTATACAAATGATAAAAAATGCTAGTTCTACTAAACGCAGAACCTTGATATACAATGTGTTTTGCAATTTTCCTAATGATACAGAAGTTCACGTTGTGGAAAGTTTTTTTAGCCATTATAAACAATTTTGTGTCTGAATCCTAGATATTGATTTTTGAAAACTCGTTTGGATTGTGTTTTGTGAAGTCACTGATCATTTTACATTACCGTAACAAAAAATTTTATTTTAAAAACAAGCATGATACCGGACAGTAATTGCGCAAGTCGACTTGCATTTGGCCGCTTTTTTTTGATATTATTTAAAATACTAAACATATTGCATCAGGCGATCACATCTCTTACTTAATAACAATATTCTATAATTAACGGTAGGCCTTATTTATGTCCATAAGCAAATCTACAAACCATGAAAATTTTGCAACTCGGGAGACTAGTATGCATACGCAAATAATTATTTAAATCCGCCCATACTAAACTAGAGCAATCATTGATTAAATCCATGATATGGTGATGAATGACAGAAGAGTTAAGGTGCGTGAGATTGCTAGTGCTGTGGGCATCTCGACTGAATGGGTACATAATATTTTGCATAAACATTTGGACATGAGAAAGCTATCCGCAAGATGGGTGCCGCGATTGCTCACGCTTGACCAAAAACGGAATCGTGTGAAGTGTTGCAAGGATGGTTTGCAGCTGTTCCAGAAGAATCCGGAGGACTTTAAGCGTCGTTTCATCACTGTGGATGAAACATGGATACATTACTATACTCCTGAGACCAAACAACAATCTAAACAATCGGTTACCAAGGGGGAATCTGCACCAAAAAAGGCGAAGACCGTTCCTTCGGCCGGAAAGGTTATGGCGACTGTCTTTTGGGATTCGCAAGGGATAATCCTCATCGACTATCTGGAAAAGGGTAAAACTATTACAGGTGAATATTATTCATCGTTATTGGACCGTTTGAAAACCGAGCTGCAAGAAAAACGCCCGCGATTGGCCCACAAGAAAGTCCTTTTCCATCACGACAACGCACCAGCACACACCTCAGCAGTTGTGGTCGCAAAATTAATGAAAATAGGATTCCAACTCGTTTCACATCCCCCCTATTCTCCAGACTTGGCTCCCTCGGACTACTATTTGTTCCCCAATTTGAAGAAATGGCTGGCGGGACAAAGATTTTATTCAAACGAGGAGGTGATTGCAGACACTAATGGATATTTTGCAGACTTGGACAAATCCTATTATTCGGAAGGGATCAACAAACTAGAACATCGTTGGACGAAGTGTATAAGCCTAAAAGGAGACTATGTCGAAAAATAAAAAAGGTTTACCCCAAACACATAAGTAGTTTTTATTTTTGCACGGACTTTTCAAACCAGCCTCGTACAATGTGTTTTTCAATTTTCCTAATGATACAGAAGTTCACGTTGTGGAAAGTTTTTTTAGCCATTATAAACAATTTTGTGTCTGAATCCTAGATATTGGTTTTTGAAAACTCGTTTGGATTGTGTTTTGTGAAGTCACTGATCATTTTACATTACCCTAACAAAAAATTTTTATTTTAAAAACAAGCATGATACCGGACAGTAATTGCGCAAGTCGACTTGCATTTGGCCGCTTTTTTTTTATATTATTTAAAATACTAAACATATTGCATCAGGCGATCACATCTCTTATTTAATAACAATATTCTATAATTAACGGTAGGCCTTATTTATGTCCATAAGCAAATCTACAAACCATGAAAATTTTGCAACTCGAGAGACTAGTATGCATACGAAAAATAATTATTTAAATCCGCCCAAACTAAAACTAGAGCAATATTTACAGTAAGTTTTGTAATGTTACATAGTTATTTCGGTATTATTGGGTAATTAATAATTCTAAACCTGAAACATAACAAGGCGAAGTAGATTGTTTTAAATCTATTTATTTTAATTATTTATCAGTAACATTGTTCGCTAGTTAAATTAAAATTTACCTTCTTTTTAAAATAATGGATGTAATTTGTGTTAATTTTTTATAAATAAATGATCATAAAATTATTGGCTTCCAGAATCACAATAACAATAATCTCAAACCACTGTTTTATATTATTTGTTTCAATTATTTACCAATTGCGCTTTTTAATACATTACATAGGTATACAAAAAAATTCTGTTTTTCAAGTAAGACACGTATATTTTGATTAGCATATGCATTAACATGACACGTTTAATAAGAATTTCAAAATTTTACATACCCAACAAAAAGGTTTAAAACTAAACCTTTTAGAGACAATTAGAGGATTCGATCTCGGGATCCTGGGTCCCGGGATCCCGGGATCCCGGTCGTATTTTAGTCCCGAAATTTTCGGGATTAAATTTAATGAATCCCGGGATTTTCGGAATTAAAATATTTTTTGTATATAAGTCAATAAAAATGTGCGTGAAACGAAACGCACTTAATTTCATTTGACGTTTTGATGGCCATCTTGTGTACACAGCTGATTTCATTTGTTTTTGCTAACGACCGGTGCCGGGTTATGTGTAAAAGTGTGTAAAATATTCGCTTCTCGTCGTGTAAGTATTGATATTTTTCTTGTTAATTGGTGATAATCAATGAATTTATTAAAAAACAACAATGCATAAATGTGTCTGAATAAATATAGATGAAAAACAACGAGTGTTATTTTCTGTAGCTCTAAGAGGTTATGTTTATGTTGTGCATAGACTTAAATGTTTTTTTTTTTCTTTTTTGTTTAGGTTTAAGAAGTAAACAACATGTCACTATCCAAAGAAAGTTTTTATGTCAAACATAAAAAAGATGAAGATGTTTCGTCAGTGTGGAGTCATTTTTTAGTCGATAAAGCGGGTAGCTCAGCACAATGTAAGCGTTGTTTCGCTATTTTAAAGACTTTAGGAGGATCAACCAAAGGCCTACATACTCATCTATCTTCAAAACATTCTGTGAAAGTAGATTCTGCTAAGGCATTTTCCTCAACGGGCCAAAATAATGAAGGACCACCTTTGAAGAGAAAAATTACGTCAGTCGCCGACTATTTTGTGAAGTCTGATACCCTCGACGATGTTTTGGCCCGTATGACTGCGCTAGATGGTTTTCCTTTTAGCGTATTTGTGACATCAAAAGATTTAAGATCGTTATTATTAGCAAAAGGTTACTCAGACTTACCTAAATCTGCTTGAACAATCCGCAACAGAGTAGTAGACTACAGTCGAAACATAAAAAAACAAATGACAGCTGAACTATCTACATTAAAAAAAGGAGGACAACGATTTAGTCTAAGTTTTGATGAATGAACGTCTAGCTCTAATAAGAGATATATGAATTTAAATATTCATTCAGGCAAAGAAAATTGGAATTTGGGACTTATTCGAATTAATAAATCGCTGACAGCCGAAACTTGTGTTCATACACTAAAAAAGCGGCTTTTGGAGTTCCATATCTCATTAGATACCGATATTGTGGCAATAGTGACCGATGGTCCAAATGTAATGCTGAAGGTTGGAAAACTTGTTAATACAGAACACCAAGTTTGTTTTGCACATGGTATTCATTTAGCCGTTTGTGATTTATTGTATAAAAACACACCTGCAAATAAGCCTACCATTGATGATATTGATGACTCGGATGATGATAATGAAGAACTAGACTCAGGATTAGCCATTGAAACTGGAAATGGACGGGATTTGACTAATGATCGAAATATTAATGAAGTAATAAAGAAAGTTCGTAAAGTAGTTCTTATTTTCAAAAGAGCATCCTTGAAAAATGATACAATACTTCAAAAATATGTTAAAAAAGAACATGGAAAAGAGCTTAATTTACTGCTCGACTGTAAAACGCGTTGGAATAGTCCCTTTACAATGCTGGAGCGATTTGATCTTTTAAAAAATAGCGTAAAAAAGGCACTTATTGACCTAAATAATGCTGTACAATTTGAGGAATCAGATTTTCAACTCATTAATGAGATAATCAAGGTCTTGGCGCCAGTTAAATTATCCGTAGAAGCACTTTGTCGTTCTGATGCCAATTTGTGCACGGCTGATGCGACACTCAGGTTTCTTTTTCAACAATTGCGTGAAAATGATTCAATTTTGGCTTCCAAATTGAAGACACATTTATTGAACCGCATGAAAGATCGTCGACGAAATGAGTTAAGTGGAGTATTAAACTATCTACAAAATCCTCATACTGAGAAGACTGAGACTACTGAGAGTAACAATTTGGATACTGATTGTGATGTAAAGGGGTTATTTTCAAGTCCAAGCAAGATGGCAATAAAAAAAACAGATTATTTCATTAACTGCAAGGATGGAAAACAATGATAATGAAGAAAATGACATGAAAATTGCACCTGTGCATACAACTAGTAAAACTGATTTGACATTGAAAGAAAAGCTTCAGAACGAAATAGAAAACAGCATGAAAACTATAAATCCAGAAGCATATAAAGAAACTGATCTTTCTAAAATCATTAAACAAGAAATGAATCTTTATGAGAATAGTTCCTCACGAGGTTGTAATTTGGAGAAGACTTATAAAAATTTATTGACGATTCCTCCAACTTCCATCGAGCCTGAACGCGCTTTTTCCGCCTCTTCATATTTGTGCAACAAATTGAGAAGTATGCTTTCGGATGAGACGTTGGATGCGTTGTTATTCCTTAGATTTTATTTTCGTGGCTTAAATAAGTAATTCATAAAGTTTCTGGTCTATTTAATTTAAAATTTGAGTACCTATGAACATTGATCTCTTTAGCATATAGTCTTTTTTATAGTATATATAACTAAACAAATTTTAAGAAGTTGATTTGTTTTAAAGTTTATTGTAAAATAAAATAAAAACAAATTAGGCAATTATGAAACTATTTCATAAATTATTTACAGAAGTGCCTAGTTTGTTGTTTATTTTATCAGAAGAAAGTATAATTTTGTTTTGTTTTTCGAAGATTTAACTAAAGATTTAAAATAAAGAGTTGATTTTGATATGTTTTACTGACTTTTTGTTACCACTTTCTATTACCAATACAATCCCGGGACTATCCCGGGATCCCGAGATTAACTGTAGATAATCCCGAAATCTCGGGAATAGAAAAATCGACCGGGATCGAATTCTCTAGAGACAATGCAAATAAATCGATTAAGGACTACAGGTACTTTACTCAAGGACCAGGTAGATTTAAACAATTCACCATTATTGAAGTTATTCCCCCCCAATTCCATGTCTGTGTGGGTTTTCCAATACTATCAATGTAATTTAATTAGGTGTAATATTATAATTAAGACATTATATAAAATTGTAAAACATTAAACCTAACCTGACAGTGTAAAATATAGATCTGAAGAAGCTGCATCGACAGGGAAACGCGTCATCACAATTTAAATAAACCAGTGGAAATTGACTAAAAACAGTCTTTTATTATATATTTGTAATGAATTTCGATCAAGTAGAAGCTACAACCATCCGAAATTTTATAATAAATACTACCTTTGAATGTCTCAAGCTAAAGAACAGCTTAATTTTAGGACAAAAATATTTTACTGTTTCGTTCGTTTTAATTATTATTTTGTTATATTTTATTCGGGGTAATATTTTAACCTACATTGAACTTTATTAATTTATTTAGTCTTAAAATAAAATTTATGAATCTATCTATCATACATTTTCATACTGCTTAAACAACTATAAGTATATTTTACCGTAATTGAATAGTTATTGTTATTACTTACCCAAGTGATGACTGTCAACGTGGAACGTACTCTTTAATTCTTCTAACGTCATATGTTTATGAACCTGTAAACAAAAGTTCATAAATGAATTTTACATTTAATTATGAATATATTTAAATACCTTTAAAATTAATGAACTGAGGAAATAGGAAATGTCTATTTTAATGTTTATTGTTCATGTAGTTTTAGTAAGCGTGTCTTGTAGTAAATGGAACTGCCAAGAATATGTAAAATGTATTCATATATTCTAAATTATTGAAGGACGTAATGATGATATTTAAAAAGAAAAATGTATTTCCTATTTCAAGTGGCGTCAAGTTTTGGGGGGGGTCAATAATCATACAGTTATTAGTACAAATATAAAGGCCTAAAAACAAGAACACGTTTTAATAAAAATTCGTCATGTATTTTTGATAACTGATTTTCGTTACTTTCCGTGTTCTCAAATATATTTCAAAATGCACTTTGTGAAAATTTAATATTTTTGTTGCAGCACATCACAAATCGCACACACGTTTCATCTAAGATATCCCAGTAACCTAATTTCCTTAACAAAGATTACAATACACGAGGTTGATAAAAAGAAAAGAACTAGGTGTATGTATTATGACTTTTCTTGTGCATTTGACACAGTTAGATACAACTTACTGTTTCAATTGTTAAAAAAACTATGGCATTTTCATAATACTTTAGTGTCGCTGACATCTCACTTATACGAAAAGTCTCAAACTATCATATTGAATATCAAGGGTAAGATTGTAAAATCACAGCCATTCGCGGTTGAAATCTATGTTCCTACGGGAAGTAAATTGTTAATTCTTTCTGTTTGAGATTACATTTTGCAAATTATTATTATACTTTGTGACTAAAGTATACGGGAGCCTAAAGCCATCAATAAGTATGCTGCAAATAGGGGAAATTCTTTTTAAGACTCCAAATGCTGCCAAAACCAAACTTTGACATTCAAAGAGAGAAATTTATCATCATTCCTGGGACTGTCCATAGATTCTCAATTAAACTAGAATAAACAAGCATTGTGTAATTTATATTTTGCGTGTTTCCCAGATCACGCTTCCAAAGACAAAATTAGAGCATTTTTGGGCTTGGAATTTTCAAACTAAGATCCTTTACCTTCCCAGCTAGGAGGTTAAGCGCAGTGAAAGGTCAAATCCTATAACTTTGATATAAGGTTATATAATTTAAGAAAGTAGTTTAACACGTGTTTTTTTGCTAGAATTGTATCTTTGAATCAGGTGGTGTGACATACCATTCCGACACCCAACAGTCAGTGATAATTTTCTGAGGAAATTTTTTAATAATGCCTTAATATTTTGAAATGAAAAATAAGGGACACTACAGTCTATACCAAAAATTATTACAGAATATGAGAAGAACACGGCGTCCACTGCTCAGGTTCTTTAAGAGTATAATATCCAAATTCGAGGCCCTGTTAAGCATTTCTGATGTCGCTAGAGCACTTCCTAGGAACCAAAAACAACAGCGGATGTTAACGCTTAACTTGACTTTTAATTGAAACAAAAAAAAAAACAAAAAAACTGGCAAGTGCAAGTCAGACTTGCGCAATTAGTGCCCCGTACCGTGATTGCTTTTAAAATAAAAATTTTCGTTATGGAGGTATAAATTGATCAGTGACTTCACAAAAAACACCCCAAATGAATTTATGAAGTTGTCCGTTGCTTTCTGACAGTACATATTAACAACATAGGTTACAGAGTATACTTTTATTTTGTTAACTGACACGTATAAAAAATTGCACTAGGCGTGACTGCAGTTTCATATGGTAGTACTACTATATTCTCAAACGCAATGAGTAAATTATAATCAATATAGTTTTGTTGACTATTAAAGATTAGGGGTTTTTCCTTTATTTTAATTACGGTCAAACAGGCTTAAAAGTGTGAAATTTTTAATATGGGTGTGTAAATTTAATAGATTTATATTGGGATCTTTATGGTTCTTGTAAATTCCGATTGCTTCTAAACAACCTAGTTTTTTGCCCTTTTGTTCATAATGTAAAATATTTAGACTATTTATTCGTGGAAAGTTATGTGACGTCTCTAAGAAATGGTTGACAAAATTGGAATTTTGTATTTTAAGTCTATATGAGTCATAATGTTCTTTATATCTAGTGTTAAAATTTCTTCCTGTTTGTCCTATATATAGGCTATTGCATTTATTACATTTTACCACAATCTATAGACTCGTGATTTCTTAAATTTATCTTTTTTACTTTTAACATTGAAAATCATATTTGAATGTTTCTGTGAGGGCTTAAAAACAATACTATTGTTTCCATTTTTCTTTAAAATATCTGAGATTTTATAGGATATTTGCCCGAAGTATGTGAGAGTTGTGTATTTTTTGGGGGAAGTTTTGATTTTAAGGTATATTAGACTAATAGTTAATGATGTCCGTTTTTTGGAGATCAATTTGTTAATTTCAGAGACATGGTATTCATTATTAGCAGCAATAGATCTAATGATATTGAGTTCCCTCTCCAGATCCGTTTTTTTCTAACGGAATTGAGAAGGCTCTATGTATCATTGATCTATAAGCCGCTAGTTTATGGGACATTGGGTGAAGGGAGTGTTTAGGTAATCACCGATACAACAATACCTAAGATGTGTGTTTTCACTAGCTTTCGTTTGACACTCCACTCGACCTTTCAAAATTTTTTTCTTTCACTTCCGATTTCACCCCCCAAAACTATCAAAACTACACGGCTTTGATTGAACAATCAGTTCCTATATTTATAACAAATTTCAACTTTCTATGTCAACTAGTGTCGAAGAAAATCGATTGTGACACATGACCAGATAGACCGCGAAGTGATTTCGTTTTTCAAGTTTGTTACGGAACACCAAAAAACATAGTACGTTTATACCAGAAATGTTAAGTAAATTCACCGATTTTCTAATAATCAATAATTTAATTTGAAATATTAATAAATTATCAATTTTACGAGATGTTGGTTTATATTTACCGTTCTCAACAGGAGGCGTTCGATAGACAGTAATTAATATTTTATTTATCTAATAACAATAATTAATAGATAGCTTGTATATTGCCGCAATAGATTTAATTACATGAGTTTAAAAGATCAGTAAAGAAGGAAGTATTTTTTTCCCATCTTTGCTAATTTTTTTAAAGTTTTTTTCGTGATTAATGTCAAATGATGAAAGGCAAGGTTAAATATACCTAGCCGGTTTTCCTATTTTTATTTACTTACGGCAATCATGAAAACAAAAAATGAGTCTATAAAAGTAATACATCTCAAGACCTCAATATAAATATTGCACGAAACACACGTTCTACTCTTATTGAGTCACATTTGCGAAATAGAATAGTATCTATTTTAAGACCATCCAAGCAAATCACTATTTTATTCATGCTTTCTTTGTGGCCTAGAAGCATGCTGTAAGATATATGAGGATCATTCCAAAAGTGAACTATTTGATCGGGATGTCAATTTGGCATATAAAAACGGACACTTTTTTGGCGAAAATTTTATACTTTTGTTTTCTAAACGCCGCCATTCTTATAATTTTCAATATTTTTTAAAATCCATGGTTGATGATACGGAAAATTATATCTATTTTAATGATCATTTTGTTTTTAGTGTTCCGTACGGAACACTTATAAGATCACTTCGGTGTCTGTCCGTCTGTCACACCCGATTTTCTCCGAAACTATTTGTCATAGAAAGTTGAAATTTGGTAATAATATAGGAATTGATGGCCTCATCAGAGCCATATAGTTTTGAAAGTTAAATTTTGACTTAAGGGGTTAGTTTTGGGGGGTGAAATCGAAAGTCAAAAAAAAATTTTTTTACTATGTAATCGAATGTGGTGTCAAATGAAAGCTTGTGAAAACACGACTAAAATATATATATATATATATATATATATATATATATATATATATATATATATATATATATATATGTATATATGTATATATATATATATATATATATATATATATATATATATATATATATATATATATATATATATATATATATATATATATATGTATATATATATATATATATATATATATATATATATATATATAATGTAATACTTGCGTGCACTTTTCTTTGTTTTATTTCTAAAAAATCGCGAAAAAATCACTGTCCACCTGCCTTATCTCGAAAAGTACTTCTCAAAAAATTTTGAAAAAATTCTGGAATATTCTCCACGGGGTGTAGATTGAACGAAAATTCTCACGAGTGCATTACCTTTAATAATTTATCTGATATATAAAAAAACAAAAATAATTCAAGGTCATCAGATTTTAGTAAAGATTGGAAACAAACTTTGTTGAAAACTCATTTGGGATGTTTTTTTGTAAAGTCACTGATCATTTTATACCTCGGTAACAATTTTTTTTTTTAAAAGCAATTAAAAGCAATCATGCGTTCTTTGTAGTCTAGAAGAATGCTGTAAGATATATGAGGATCATTCCAAAAATGAATTATTTGATCGGTCCAAAAATGGCAATTTGGCATATAAAAACGGACACTTTTTTTGGTGAAAATTTTATACTTTTTTTTTCTAAACACCGCCATTTTTATAATTTTCAATATTTTTTAAAATCCATGGTTGATGATACAGAAAATTATATCTGTTTTAATGATCATTTTTTTTTTTTTTTTGATTCCATACAATATGGAGGTGCTAATTACGGCAGCAGTGGAGCTACTTTTTTTTCGCCTGTCCTGTTACTGGGGCCTAAGTCCCGTAAATTTCAATCTTTTGATCGGTAAAAATTTGTATGTATTTGTACACAAATAGTAAATATGTTCTCAACATTTTAAAACATTTGATGCAATAGTTTTCTTTAAAAAAAAAATCTAAAAAAATATTTTTAATAGTTACACTGGTATAGCCCCTTAAGCAAAATTCTAGTGAATTTCTTCGACATTTAGTAATAGTAGATGAAACATGGATTTATTATTATATGCCAGAGATGAACAAGCAGTCAAAAAAATAGACGGCATCGGCAGCAGGTGAAAATGCGCCCAAGGAAGCAAAAACAGTTTCGTCTGCAGGAAATACCATGCTATGGTTTTTTTTGGAATTCTCATCGTGTTGTTCTTATAGACTACCTCGAGAAAGGTAGAAATTTTTTTTTAATCTTTCGTTTTCTTTATTAGATCGAAAACTTTTGGAATGGCCCTTGTATATGTTGAACCACGGTGACAGGTTTATGTAAACTATTTTTGTTAATTTTGAGATATAAAATCTTTATTTATTAACTTAACTCAAGAGAATTAATATAAATAATGTTGAAAAATTGTGCTAACAAACCAAACAACTGCAATAATGTCTGTGCTACTAGCAAAGCTCAGATCGTAAAGAAAACTTGGCCTTATACGCCCTCAAAGAGAGATACATAACCTGATAGAAAAAAGAATATAAGGTCCTGGATACATTTTTAAATATTAAAATCAATATCAACTATTAAAATCGCAGCAATTATCTATTGTCGAATTATCTCGGGATGCATTTCGTCGTATTTTGACTCATCAACAGAGCTAAGAACGATAGAAAAGAGGATAAAACTCATAGTACGTATCACAGTACCTACTAACACAAATAATTTGTAAGATTGTAACTCTGGCTACTATAATCCTAGTTTTAAAGGCATAGCTGCCCTCTGTCAGGTATAATGGGCTAAAAATTATGTCATTTTTGCGTTATTTCCAAATTTAACAGAAATAAGTTAGTAAGAGAAGTACTGAGTAGACAACTTAACCATGTTTTCATGATAGTATAAAAATTTGACGCAATTGTAAAACAGCTAACCTTTTTAAGTCAGTTTTTGTTTGTATCATGTTTATGGCGTAGTACTCCTAGTACAGTTAATTATAGCGTTTATGTTTGTTTGTGCGTGTTTAAAATGCCTCAGGCCATTGAAAATGCCGCGGATTGTGAAATACTCGCTATAATTGGATTTCTAAATACAAAAACCATAAAAGCCGCCGAAATTCATCAGCAGATTAGTGAAGAGCATGGCGAAAACGCTTTGAGCGATAGAATAGTCAGGAAATGGGTAAGAGCATTTAAAGATATTCGTACAAACGTGCACGAGGGACTAAATGGGTGACTGTAAGAATGACTTAGTGCGTGTGATTAAAGTTGATGAAAAAGTTTGTTCCTGCAGTTTAGCGGTCAGAGATACGACACCAAAACGGCCGTGCTGCGGTGGTTAGCAAACTGGGGGGGCAGATTTCTTTGAAAATGGAAAATAGAAGTTGGTCTTACATACGACAAGTACCTGCGAGTATATGTAGAAATTATTTTGAAGAGTAGATTAAGATTCATGTAAAAATAAAATTGTTGGAAAAAATGTCCTTTTTAGTTTTCCGTACGGAACACTTATAAGATGACTTCGGTGTCTGTCAGTCTGTCTGTCACACCGGATTTTCTCCAAAACTATTTGTCAAAGAAAGTTGAAATTTGGTAATAATATAGGAATTGATGGCCTCATCAGAGCCGTGTAGTTTTGAAAATTAAATTTTGTCTTAAGGGGTTAGTTTTGGGGGGTGAAATCGGAAGTGAAAAAAAATTTGTTTACTAGGTCATCGAGTGTGATGTCAAATGAAAAATGAGTAAAAAATATGTATATAATGTAATACTTGTGCACTTTTTTGTATTATTTTTGAAAAATCGCGAAAAATCGCTGTCCCCCCCCTTATCTCGAAAAGTACCGATCAAAAAATTTTAAAAAGATTCTGGAATATTCTCCACGGGGTATAGATTGAAGGAAAATTATCACGAGTACATCACCTTTAATAGTTTATCTGGTATATAAAAAAAAAACAAAAATTTCAAGGTCACCAGTTTTCAGTAAAGATTGGAAACAAACCTTGTTGAAAACTCATTTGGAGTGTATTTTGTGAAGTCACTGACCATTTTATATCTCCGCAACAATTTTTTTTTTAAAGCAGTCAGCAGGAACACTAATTGCGCAAGTTCAACTCATACTTGACCGGTTACTTTATTTTTTTAATATCAAAATGATACTTACTTCAAAAACGAACCTTATAATTAAATCAATAAACCATTTATAGACTAGTACTCGTAGTACTGAAAGATATTTTCTTGCACGGATATTTATTTGCCTCAAAACATATTTTTATAGCCGTTTTCAATATTAATCCTCAAGATCACCTTCGAAGCGTCATTAAAAAATACTTTTGTTAAATATTGGTAATATATGTCTGGAGTATATTTACAGATTTATAAGTATCGGTACAAAACAATAAATTTTGTGTACTCTGTTAATGTGGTAATTTATATTGCCAACAAAGCAGAGTACAGGACCTTTCAAGATATTTTTGTTTTTGTTATCTGACGTCTGCAGCATTTTTGTTGCAGAAAAAATTTTTGTAAAACCAATAATATTTCAGAGTGATTTAAAATTCAAATTAATGGATCTTATTTGAGGTATACCTGTAAATGCATTAAAAAGTTAAAAATAATCTTAATTGTTTACCTCCCTCGTCTTTTCTCCGAATATTCGGGTTTCTTAAAATCATATTTCTTTGTATATTTAACAGCCGTAAAAGTATTTTTTTTTTGTTTGGGTGAAGATTTTAAGATAATGAACTCCTGGACAAAATTAACGCGACAATCTGAACATTAATTTATCTTTTTCTTATGTCAGTTTTAAAGTTTATCGAGTATTTGAATAGTAGGCTATGCATATTTTGTTTCGTTGTTCATGACAGAAATCAAAACAATTCGTTTAAATTTACAGTTTTAAAGAATTTTTTAGAAGATAAACAATTTTCTGTAATAATGCGATAAATTTTCTTTAAAAGTAAGCTTATAAATTGTTCCCTTGTTCAAAGTAATACGTTTTTGTGGTAGACTGTTCTATTTTTGACCCCGAAGAATTAGAAAAATGAATCGAACAAGAAATTTAACTGAACACGAGGTAGTGCGAGCCTCAGTTTTATTGGACGAGGGATATTGTCAGAGTTATATTGCCAATTTGTTAGGCAAAGATCGTTCCACAATAAGTCGTATGGTAAGACGCTTGAATGAAGTAGGAACTTATTCTAGAAGGCTAGGGCAAGGGCGAAAACGATGCACTAGCGACCTAGATGAACGTTTTATAAGATAATATGCTTTAAAAAACAGGACTGTCACTAGTTCTATAATAAGAAACGAACTCGAAGCTGTTCGCAATGTCACAATGTCTTCTAAAACAGTTAGAAGACGGTTAAATGAAGCTGGATTAAACAGTAGGAGAGCAGCCACTTCGCCCTTGCTTACTAGAGAGAACAGAGTTGTCAGGTTACGTTTAGCTGGAAATCACGAAAACTGGTCTGTGGATGACTGGAAACAAGTTTTCTTCACAGATGAAACTAGGGTTAGTCTAAAACATCCAGATGGTCGTGAGCGAATATGGCGAAGACCAGGAGAGAGGTTTGCTCCTTGCAATATCTCTGCAAGGATTCCATTCGGCGGTGGCTCTGTTATGTTCTGGGGTGGCATCTGCTTTGATGCTCGCACAGAGTTAGTTCCTGTCCGTACGAGATCCATGAATGCTGACCACTATCTTTAGAATATTGTAATAGAACATGTGATGCCTTTCGGTCATTTTGTGGGGCCCAATTTCCTGTTTATGCATGACAACGCTCGATCTCATGTGGCTAGGGAGGTACTCGATTATCTTAATCAAGTTGATATACCGATTATGCAATGGCCACCAAAAAGCCCGGATCTGAATCCGATAGAACATGTATGGGATCACCTTAAGAAAAATGTGAAACGTCATATACTCGTACCTGCACCTAGAAATCTGAGAGAACTTGAAAATGCAGTTATCACAGAATGACAGCAAATTCCTCAAGATTTTATCCAAAATTTAATTAGAAGCATGCCTAGGCGCATAAACGCTGTCATCTGAAGTAAAGGAGGCAACACACGCTACTAGTGTCCCAGTTACACCATTAATTTTGCTACTAGTGTCCCAGTTTATTTTTTTCATTATTACATAATTTCAACGATTTTGTTATTAGGTCTTAAGAATAATTTTAATTCTAATCTTATAGAGAAATTTGGTAGCTAATTCACTTTTAAAGTATCCGAATAAGTTTTTTCTAACTTTTAGTGTAACCAATGTTCATAAAAAATTATTAAAATTAATTCATTATAGAGATTTGTATGATTTAATATATTGTTGCGTTAATTTTGTCCAGGAGTGTATTTTGACTGTGCAACCTCTTATTCAAAAATTTATTAATATTTTCCTTTCCTTTACGATCCAAAGTGAGGCACATTTTGCATGTAATAAGCAGTAAAACGATTTGTTAAGCGTCTTGTTTGTCACTTAAATTTTTTACGAGCATATTTAGAACCATATTTAATTTTTAGAATATTTTTATTATTTTATTATTATATTAAATTAATACATATTTTGGATCAAATTTAATTTTTAGTATTTATAGCATAAAGCCACGATATTGAGTAGATATATACTACTGCGTAATCCAAAGGAGTTTTTACGTCAATTCATAACAATGGACGAAACATGGATCCACCACTACACGCCTGAGTCGAACAGATAGTCCGCAGAGCGGCTGGAATCACATAAAAGCCGACCGAAGCGTCCAAAAACACAAACATCAGCTGGAAAGATTTTGGTAAGTATTTTTTTGGGATGCGCATAGATTAATAATGATCGACTATCTTGAGAGAGAGGCGAGCAATCACCGGAGACTATTACGTAGGGTACTTGGACGGTTTGAACGGTGAAATCAAGAAAAAAGGCCGCATTTAGCGAATAGAAATGTGTTGTTTCACCAAGATAATGCACCAACTCGCAACTCCATGGTGAAATTGGACCAAATGGGCTAGGAATTGCTTCTTTATCCACCATATTCAGAAGGTCTGGCCTCCAGTGATTATGAGCTCTTTCCAAATTTGAAAAGGTGGCTTCAGAGAAAGAAATTTGGCTCAAATGAAAAAGTGGAACGGGAAACTAAGACTTATTTTAGAGAACTTCACAGCTGTTTTATATAAATGGTATACAAATGTTGGAAGATCGCTAGAATAGGTGTATCGTTTTGGATATTGAAGTTAGGATTAACATCGCTCTACCAGCGATAGTTTTGAAAACCCATTAAACGTAAATATCGCTTCGTCAGAGAAAAATATTTGTCTTGATATAAATCTGTAATTTTCCAAGTCTCTTTGAAACCAAGCGCAAAATTCAAATCTTCGTTCGAAATCTCCTGCTTTTAAAGTATAGATAAATTGGGGTTTGTATGGTTTAAATTTTTTTAATCTTAAAAGTCTCGCAATTGTAGTTTTACTGACATTCAATAAAGCTGATCTTTTCCGAAGTGAATCTTTTGGCTTTTCTAGTACCGACAGCATTACTCCGATGTTTCTTTTTAAATTTATTTTCATCACTTCTATAAATCTTGAATTTATTCATTAGATATTCTACAGTTGTGAAGTGTGCAGTTTTATCAGGGTGTCTATATTAAACATTTCTGTCTAAAAGTTTTATAATTATCTTCAACTATGAAAACCATTTTAATTTTATCTTCAACACTCAGTTTTACTGGCATTTTTAATTATTGAAAATACAGACTAACGTTAGCTTTGAAGTTTATTGACAGTTGTTATGGCTGCTATACACGCTCCGGTTTACCTGACAGGTTTGCCTGCACAGGTAGACCTGCGCAGGTAAACCGGAGAGTGTATTGTAAAATTCGTACAGGTTTTTTGAACTGTACAAGCGACCGGAGTAAATATGGAAAAACATATTTTTACCTGTGCCAGAGTTGCGCAGAAGAATGCGCAATGGTTTTTATCCTTCTTTTTATTCAGTGAGGTTTCAAAAGAGCAGGTTTGCATAAAACGTTTATATTTTGGTGGTTGGTGGTTTATATTATTTATTATATGAAGAGCTATAAAGGCTGGTAGTCCACTATCCCGCTTCTCTGGCATAATTTTAATCCAGAACTGCACAGTTTCACCATTGCGTGTGTGGGTCCTAACCTGTGCAGGTAAACCTGTTGAGGTATACCTGCACAGGTTGCCTGTGCAGGTATACCGGAGCGTGTATAGTAGCCTTTAGATATTTCCAAAGATATGTTCAGTTATTTGCAGCCTAAAATTTGTAGTGATTTCGTTTTTTTTTATTTGTTACTGGAGTTTTTTTGAATTTTTAACTAGGAAAGCCACAAATCTAAACGTTAGCTTAATTTTTTAGTTCCTATTGACTTTTTAATCAATATTTTGCTCTGTATTTAAATTTAAACACACTTTACTCCATTATAAAACATTATTTTTTATTTTCCCTGTATAACATATATATATATATATATATATATATATATATATATATATATATATATATATATATATATATATATATATATATATATATATATATGTATATATGTATATATATATATATATATATATATATATATATATATATATATATATATATATATATATATATATGTATATATGTATATATATATATATATATATATATATATATATATATATATGTATATATATAAATATATATATATATATATATATATATATATATATATATATATATATATATATATATATACACATACAGTCGAAACTAATTGGTCGTTGCTCTCTCTGCCTTTCATTCCTGATCTCACAAATAAATTAATCCATATCTTATGTACTGTTCCTAACATTAAAATTGCCAAATTTTTTTTTTTCCAAAAATAGACGTGTTTTCAGTAAATTGAAGGCTCCTCTGCCGGTTCTCTCTATGTCAGACGTGGTGTATTCAATCCCCTGTCCCAATTGCCCTTCAATCTATATCGGTCAGACTTCTCAATCTCTCAATCGTCGTATTACACTTCACAAAAGTGACACTAGATGTCATCCCTAAAGATGTGCTTTGGCAATCCATTCTGTAGAGAATGGTCATTCCTTCAACTTCAATGAACCTAAAATACTTCATTTCTCAAAAAATCTTTTCAAGAGAAAATTCCTCGAAATGTGTTACAACAATGAAAATCCCCACAACATCAATAAAAGAACCGATCTAGATGGTTTGAGTAACATATACAGTTTTCTCCTTTCTTGTGATGTTTCTATGCAATGTGACAACTCCCTGTCGTCATTCGATTCATGATATTTAACTCTCAACTATCTATTTCTTTCTCTTTTCCTTTATTTTGTTTCTGTGGGTCCCTTGGTCCTGGGTTCTTAGGAATTGTTCCCCTCATTTGCCTAGATTCATCATTCTAACATGGTCGTTTTTCTGTCATTGCAAAAGTCTAGTGATTCCCCCCTTCCCTCCCTCTTGGAATTTTCTTGCTTCAATATACACTTTGATGAAGAAACCTCCTTTCTCAAATTAATTTTTCAATAACTAAATCAAGAAATTATATAAATAAATAAATTTGATTCATAAGTTAATATAACATTCGATCCTTCCTTCTCTATTTCTCTTTTGCTAGATCTCTTGTCACTTTTTACCCAAAATTTGCATTCGATAAAGTCTGGCACGAAGGCTTAATCCTTAAGCTTATCCGTTTTGGCTACCCTTCTCACCTAACAACTCTGGTTCAATCATTCCTCGCCGATAGGACTTTCCAAGTCCGTATCGAACAATCCCTGTCCGAGGTAAAGAGTATAAGGGCCGGAGTCCCACAAGGCTCCGCCTTATCCCCGCACCTATTCAATATCTTCTCGTCCGATATCCCTAAGGATCGATTCACCAACCTCCAATTGTACGCAGACGACACGGCCATTACCGCTTCAGCAGCGAGAATTGATCACATCACGGCCCGACTTCAACGTCACCTAACGCGCCTCTCTGACTGGTTTGACCGGTGGAGGATTAAGGTCAATCCAGCCAAGACCCAGGCCATAATCTTTGGAAAAGGCTTCCGCATACCCCCTCCTCAACTCTCACTGAATGGAACTAGGCTCCGATGGGCCAACAACATCAAGTACCTGGGCCTTCTATACGACGAACGGCTCGTATGGAAGGACCAAGTGCCTATGGTCGTGCGCAAGGGAAATCAGCTTCTAGGGAAGCTGTATCCGCTCCTGAATCATCGTAGTAAATTATCAACTAACAACAAGTTGCTAATTTACAAATCGATAATCAGGGCCGGACTTACGTACGCCTGTCAGGCCTGGTGCCAGATGTCCAAAACTCATCGGACCAAGGTCCAGACAGTCCAAAATAAAGCCCTCCGTATCATAGCAGGAGCTCCCTGGTTCGTCCGTAACAATCAGTTGCACAGGGAGTTTGAAATGCCCACAATAAAAGAATTCACGCGTAATGCCCAGCTTCGCTTCCTTGAGAAAGCAGCGGTCCATCCTAACCCCGAGATAGCGAACACTTTCAGAGGCAACGTAAATGTCGGCAATCGATACCTACGACCAACGGACATTCTACCACTAGTCTAACCAACACTAGATTCAACATGGACTACCCTTGATTAATTAAGGCCGTAGTTTAGTTGAGCAACTCCTTCAGTTTTAAAAAGTGTAAACAACACATACGACTAACACAATTATAACACCACACCCCCGGAAAATGGGGAACTAGGTTAAGTTAGCATTAAGTTAGCATTAAGTTAGGTTAAGGTAGGTTAGATCCACATATTAGAAAATTAACCTTAGAGTTAGCATACATCAAATATCTAGACACTGACAAACCAGAATTGTAAAAGGAGTAGAGGGTTTTCCCAGCTCACAAGGAGTTTTAGTGGGTATGCCAACCCTTCAGGTCGGTGAGCCCCACATACCTGGAGCACTTTGGGGCACCCTTACGGTGACGCAGACTGCTCCAGAAATCCATAAAGCGGATTTCTCCCTGTATAAAAAAAAAAACCAAAATTTGTGGTTGTTTTCGATCCGAATTTCCTTATCGATTTTAAGGTCGTTCAATTGGTAATTTTTCTTCTCTTTATTTGACCATTTATATATTTTTCATTATACCAGTTCCTCTTTCGGTTGTTTACAATTTAGGTTTTTAGGTTTTCAATAAAATCCTGTAACTGTCTTTTGTCAGTGGTATGTCAACCATTTTGTGCATGGCGCCGGCTACAGGTGGTTGGTTCGGATGAATTAATTACTAATTAATAATGTTTTCAGTATCGAGGGTTTTAAAACACATCCTTGTTATAAATTTTATCTTTTTAACTTTGCGTATTAGTTTATAGTGTTTATTTTGATGGATTGTTAGTCGTTTCTATGTTACAAGCTAATAATGACCATTCATGTTAACTGTACTTCTCACTATTCATGTGAGTGTCTTTTCTCTTTTTTATATTACATCTTATATTTCATTGTACCTCTACATTGGTTTATTAATAATAATAATGATAGTAATAAAATGATAGTAATAATAATAATACACACGAAACAAATACAAGCACTTAGGAAATTCTTTCACAGCAAGCAAACGAGCCTCCACACAGCGACAGTGAAAGCAGACAAAAACTACACACCTCTCGACTTAGCCCGGGCAGACCACTCAGCAGACACACACAGTCACACCCAACTACAACAGGAAAAGATGAAAACGTGGTCAGAGAAAACACTCCACGGAAAACACAGATACCACATAGAACAAGACCACGTAAATAAAAAACAATCATACACCTGGTTACAGGATGGGCAGCTATTCCCTGAAACAGAAGGCTTCTTACTTGCCATCCAGGATAAAGTCATATTAACCAGAAACTACCAAAAGCATATCATCAAAGACCCGACTATTGCAGAGGACAGATGTAGGAAATGCCACCAGCAGAAAGAAACGATCGAACACATAACGAGCGGATGTAAAATATTGGCCGGAACAGAGTACACAGCCAGGCATGATTCAGCTGCCAAAGTAGTTCACCAAGCACTAGCCACAACATACAAACTCATAGAAAACACAGATCCCTACTACAAATACACGCCAACATCCATACTTGAAAATGAAGATTACAAGCTCTACTGGGACATCGATATCCATACAGATAAAACAGTCTCCGCCAATAGACCCGATATTACTTTTCAGTGCAAAAAAGGAAAAGTCACCTATCTAATTGACATAGCTGTCCCCAACGACATAAACATCTAAACGAAATACACAGAAAAAATTTCCAAATACACAGACCTTGCAACGGAAATAAAAAGGCTATGGAGACAAGAAAAAGTCATCATTGTCCCCCTCATTATATCAGCCACAGGCCTTACACCCATGACATTTACACCACATTTAGTACAATTAGGACTCAACACAAACATACACAAAAACATTCAGAAGTCAGTGATTTTGTAAACATGTAACATTGTCAGGTCATTCCTTAATACGGAATGGTAATAGCGTTTGTGCTGACTTGGTTTTGGCCCGTCAGCCAAACATGGAACCACATTGATCAAATGTGAGAAAGAACTTTTTATAATAATAATAATAAACTGAATAATTCAATTTTTGCCCAAGTTTTCTCAGTTAGTAGACTATTTCTCCTTTTCAGTTCTTGCCCTGAAGAAGGTCCCAATCAAGGACCGAAATATTGGCTTGTGTGAACTTTTATCACGCCCTTTACCGAGTTTCCAAACAACTTTTATATTTAAGTATATATATATATATATATATATATATATATATATATATATATATATATATATATATATATATATATATATATATATGAAGGGTCCAGGGGAAAAACAACTTAAGTCCACAAAATCTAATTTCGAGAAAATTGAAATTTAGCGTTCCAAGTCTCTAAAATGCCAGTAAACTGCCGAATTATGTTAAGTTTAAAAAATTAATAGATATGGTTCATAAAAGTGTTTTCTGTGTAATTATTCAAAAAATTTCATGAAAATATATAAACAGGGTCCACAGAGGCATTTTTTGTAAAAAACAGCTGGACTTACGTTGTTTTTTTCCCTGTAAGTTGGGTACCTATAAAAAAAATTAATAAATTAATGTTTATCACAATTTTTCTTTATTAAAAAACAGAAACTTTACTGTATTACATAAATAATCTAAAAGCTAATTATTTTTTGTATCAACAAAAATAATGTTATTTATTATTTATAACTTTGTTTTATAAGTTTTATTTGTTTTAAAAAAGGCAAGCAAATAAAGTTGCTTATTTATTTAAAAAGTTGAAAAAAAATTATTTATTATTTTAAAAGTTAAAAAAAAATCGCTCATTGATCAATGTCAATAGGAGGATCATCGATATAATCGTCAGCGTCATCATTATCTTCATGATCATCATGTGGCAACTCCATATAAAATTTTTTGATTGCGGCCGTTCTACAAATTTGGATAGGTGGAGTAAGTCCCTATATTTGGCCTTCTTAATGGGTACTTTTTCAGTGTATAAGCTCTTCAGTTCAATATTTTTTTCGGATTCAAAATTAGTACTATTCTCTTTCTTTCCCTTCGGATTTCGAACGACTTTACTTTTCTTTACAATGGGCTTATTTTCATAAGGGCCGAAATAGGTGGACTTGTAAAATATCGCATCTTGGTTTTTGTCTTTTAAAACTTGCATCATGCGAATTGGTCTTGTCTGAAATGGACACTTTGGTTTATATAAAGGTGACAAAAACAAAATCTTTTCCACAGTCTATAACTTCAAAAGCTGTTGGTTTATCTCGAGATGTACATAAAACCTCTCTTCAGTCGTCTGGGTGCTCAACGTATGATTTTTGGTTAACTAGCCCCATATTTTTATCGCACTCTAAGTAAGAATGCCCTCTAATCGGAAATACCACCTTAATGGAATCAAACCTTTCCTTTTTTGTTACTAAAAAGTGAATCATTCTAAACACTGTGTAGTTCTTATTTTGCCCGGCACAGGAGTCACAAAAGATTACTAGTTCTTTGACATCCAAAGGCAAAATTTTGTAAACAAAATGGTATAGCATTGAACATACATCGTCTGCACCTTTTTTAGCCACAGACTCGTCGTACGTATAGAATATAGATCTTGAATTTGACAATATGTGAATGTTGAAGCTGATAAAGTTCAGCTGGCGCCTGTAATATACGTCATTAGTTGTTATATTAGGGCAAGGTAAATTTTTCTGAAAATCCATTGCAATAGCTTGGATAGCTGAATTCTTTACTGATTTTTTGCGATAATGTCGTTTCAAGGAATAGAAACGATCAGCTTTGGTTAAATGAAGCTTATATTCTTGTTCTTTTTGTGCAGTTTGTGCAGTTAATGACTCGGTCAATCTTAAATCTTCATCACCAGACTTAATTTTTTCTTTCAATACTTTAATTTCACTTTTCAGGACATCACAAGTACTACAAGTGTCTTTCCTTGGATATCCAAAGGAAATATTAAAATTGTTTTCGAAAATCTGTCTAAATGTTTCGTACGAAACTTTGTTTTGGGGAAATTTTTTGATCGTACATACACCAGACTTTTTTAATATTCAAGTCATCCGGTAGATATAGCTTTTTAGTGTCTTTCAATGAGTAATGAGATTTTCTTCCCCTCAAATTTTTAATGAAATCATTGACTTGTTTTTTAATAGTTTTAATTCTTTCTTCTGTAACCCCATGTAACGAAATAAATGCTTTTTGGCAAACTTGTATATCTTGGGTATTATTGTTTTCCCCTTGTACTAATCTGACACGATAATACTAATCTGACACGATAATTAAAAGATGCTGCCTTAGCCATGGCAATATCTTTTTGTCTGGGACGCCTTCGGATTACAGGAAGAGTTGTCATTAGACCGCATAAATATGAGTTTTGATCATTATAGCTTTCTAATTCATTAAATTCACGAATAATTCTCATACGTTCGGCATTAGATATAATATCAAAACAGCGAAATCTTTTACATTCACAGTTAGGGCCAGTTTCGTGAGATGCTACTCTAAGTTTTTTCATAACGTCTGTTATCCTACCTGTTTTTTTTTCGTTTTTTTGTAGGTCCATGATTTGATTTTAGCTCTTTGTCAGATGAACTATCACAATCACTTATCATAATTTTTAATAATAAAAATGTTTATTTCAAAAGAAAACTAATTGTAAACACACTAAAACCTTTGCATAAAGAACTTTACTAAAAAAATCAATCAAAACAGTGACTGACTGAAGTGACAGAAAGTGTCTGACGCAATACTTTAAAGAATGTCATAAGGCGCCCGCCTTCAATAGATAGCAGCACTAACTCGATTTTGAAATAAAATGGACTGAAGTTGTTTTTCCCCTGGACCCTTCATTTATATGGACTAGGTTTGATATCCATCAATGTTGAATAAACTAGCTGAAAGCTATGGTATTTCTTCAATAGCTAGCAGCACTAACTCGATTTTGAAATAAAATGGACTTAAGTTGTTTTTCCCCTGGACCCTTCATATATATATATATATATATATATATATATATATATATATATATATATATATATATATATATATATATATAATGAATAAAAACTATAATTACATATGACATATATCTAAATATTTTCCCATTCTTCCTTATCGCAACGACTTTGCAATTGACTGATTGATTGATTTGACTTTGAAATAATTCATTATAGTTTTCATTGCCTACTATTTAACATAAAGAAAAGAAATTGCGGTGGCTGAATGGATGAATGTTGAAAAAATATAAATGAATTATTGCCTGAGCAAAATATTTCCAAAGCTATTAGCACATTTTTATTATACCAGCAAGGTATATATGTAGGGAAACAGTACAATACAATGGAGGCCAGTTTTATTATCACCAATTTTAAGCGCATGTGACTTTAGAAATTTACCCTGCACCCTTCCAACAGTCTTTATACGAGGCTGGTTTGAAAAGTCCGTGCAAAAATAAAAACTACTTATGTGTTTGGGGTAAACCTTTTTTATTTTTCGACATAGTCTCCTTTTAGGCTTATACACTTCATCCAACGATGTTCTAGTTTGTTGATCCCTTCCGAATAATAGGATTTGTTCAAGTCTGCAAAATATCCATTAGTGTCTGCAATCACCTCCTCGTTTGAATAAAATCTTTGTTCCGCCAGCCATTTCTTCAAATTGGGGAACAAATAGTAGTCCGAGGGAGCCAAGTCTAGAGAATAGGGGGGATGTGAAACGAGTTGGAATCCTATTTCCATTAATTTTGCGACCACAACTGCTGAGGTGTGTGCTGGTGCGTTGTCGTGATGGAAAAGGACTTTCTTGTGGGCCAATCGCGGGCGTTTTTCTTGCAGCTCGGTTTTCAAACGGTCCAATAAGGATGAATAATATTCACCTGTAATGGTTTTACCCTTTTCCAGATAGTCGATGAGGATTATCCCTTGCGAATCCCAAAAGACCCTTTCCGGCCGAAGGAACGGTCTTCGCCTTTTTTGGTGCAGATTCCCCCTTGGTAACCCATTGTTTAGATTGTTGTTTGGTCTCAGGAGTATTGTAATGTATCCATGTTTCATCCACAGTGACGAAACGACGCTTAAAGTCCTCCGGATTCTTCTGGAACAGCTGCAAACCATCCTTGCAACACTTCACACGATTCCGTTTTTGGTCAAGCGTGAGCAATCGCGGCACCCATCTTGCGGATAGCTTTCTCATGTCCAAATGTTTATGCAAAATGTTATGTACCCTTTCAGTCGAGATGCCCACAGCACTAACAATCTCACGCACCTTAACTCTTCTGTCATCCATCACCATATCATGGATTTGATCAATGATTTCTGGAGTCGTAACCTCCACAAGCCGTCCAGAACGTTCAGCGTCACTTGTGCCCATATGGCCAGTCCGAAAATTTTGAAACCACTTATAAACTGTTCTAATCGAAGGTGCAGAGTCGCCATAATGTTTATCAAGCTTCTCTTTAGTCTCCTGAGGCGTTTTGCCTTTCATAAAGTAATGTTTAATCACCACACGAAATTCTTTTTCGTCCATTTCTTGAAAATCACTCGACTTCCTTGATTCACACGAATGCCAAACATAAAGAAATAGACCAATATGGCTGAAACTTGGTGTGCGTTCATTCAAGAGATGCTACTAACTAAACATGACCTCGATACGCGCCGGTGGTGCCATCTCTCGGACTTTGCACGGACTTTTCAAACCAACTTCGTATTCGATGAATAATGAGAACTTCATCCAACTGATCTTTGATATTTCAACAATGACAATGTTAAGTAAATTTAAACGTAATGAAAGATTCTCCAGCCGTTCCAGTCGTCGGTCAAATATAAGCTCTAAATCCTTGGATAACCTAATTTATAGAACACTTAGGGTGATCATAGACTACTTTAAGCCATTTAGGAAAAAGCCGTTTTATTCTTCGGACACTTTATCGTGATTATTAAGATTAGTAAATTTTACTTCTTCTTTATTACACTGTATGACCTTATTTGAAAAATTCAGCTATGCAACGTTGATAATCCACAAACTGTCAAATCTTCGAACAGAAAGCATGGTACCCTTTTACAGTTAAACCACCGTTCATCATCATCTCAGTCAGATAGACGATACTGTGCAAATATAGAAAATTATAGACCATATAATGATTTAATTATTAATATCTGTTGTAGCTTGAACTATAATAAATATTGAAATGTCATACTATAGCAACAAAATACAATATTAACGATATTCATTATGTTAGCACAAAATAACAATAATCTCTTCAGAGATACACTGTAACTGTAGATTCCGCTGGGGTAACTCAAGTTGTAATGGACTTTCGCCAACATATATTTTACTTGGAATTAGAAACAGTTAGACGATATTTGATAATTAATTTTTTACTTAAGAAATAATGATTGCAGTCAACGTAGGCAATAAGAATAATAATAACAATCTATTATTCAAAATACATCATAGTTTACGACCTTGTGTAACCTATAGGATATATAAAACTACTGCAAAAAAAAAAACAGATTTTGTTATTAATGTTAATGAAATACTTGCATCTACAATGATTGATATCCAGTCCCAAATCAATCATTATTTTTTTATGACATCAACGATCAATCTACTCCAAGTAGGTGTATACCCATACAATCGCATTAGTGCAAACAGAAACGATGATTTTTTGATTGATCATAAAAAAATTTGGATTATTTGTACATTAATTAAGTTGTTTTTTTAGAATGGGCAAAATTACAATTAATTATCTACATTTTTAATTCATTACTTGTCGACATTTGCACAACAAAATGTTTGTCTCATAGGAATAGTAGAAACATTTGTTTAATAAATGATGTCATAAATAATAAAATGTAAAAAAATTAAGAAGTAAGCTTGAAAAAGAAACAGACTCAACTTTTTTTCTGGTCTCGCGAACTAATCACTTTATTGACTATAATTGTTCAGGATACGCTCTAGAAGTAATGTAACATTGTCTAATATAAGGTTTTTCGGAAATTAAGTGAGTGGTATGAGGAGTGCCAACACTAATCGAAAACTTCCAATGAAAGCATTTATAGAAGAAGCTTTTTTTGGGTATGGGCTGAACTGTAGCGTATTTTCAGTAGAAATTAGAATAGTTAGACAGTATTTGATAATAATTTTTTTACTTGAGAAATACTTACTTAATCCTTATGCCTTTCTACCCCTTTTGTTAGGAGTGTAAGGCGCATGAAGTTGAGTTATTCTATATCTGTCTTTTCCATATTTTGAATGGTTGTAGCTTCTACTTGATGGAAATTCATTATAAATATATAATAAAAAAAACTGTTTTTAGTCAATTTCCACTGGTTTATTTAAATTGCGATGACGAGTTTCGCTGTCGATGCAGCTTCTTCAGATTTACATTTTACACTGTCAAGTTAGGTTTAATATTCACAGTTTTATATAATTTCTTAATTATAATATTACACCTAATTAAATTACATTGATAGTATTGAGAAATCCACACAGATTTGAGTTAGGAGAAAAAATTTAATAATGGTGAATTGCTTAAATCTACCTGGTCGTTGAGTAAAGTACCTGTAGTCCTTAATCGATTTATTTGCAGTGTCTCTAAAAGGTTTAGTTTTAAACCTTTCTGTTGGGTGTATAAAATTTTGAAATTCTTGTTAAATGTGTGATTTTCTGTTAAAAGATGATTAGCATATGTTGAATTAGATTTTCTATGGATGAAATTTTTTTCGTGTTCTGTAATTCTTTGTCTAAATGTACGTCCAGTTTGTCCGATGTATGTTTTAGGACATGAGCCACATGTTAATTGATAAACCCTTGATTTACTGTCTTTATTCATTTGTGGTTTGTAGTTTTTAAGATATTTCCCTATAGTATTATTAGTCTTGTAAGCTATGTTGATATTTTTTTTGATTTAAAAATTTCCCCAGTTTTTCCGTTGGTTTGCCGAAATAGGTTAAGCATTTAAAAGTGGTATTTCTGTCCTTAAAACGTGGGTATATTTCTGAGATTGCCTTGTTTCTAAGTTTTTTCCTAACGATACTATTGATTAAAGTAACCGAATAACCGTTGTTAACGGCTACTTGTTTTATGTAGTTTAATTCTTTAGTAAAATTTTCTTCTGATAAGGGGATATTAGTTAGTCTAGGTATAAAACTATGATAAGCTGCAAGTTTATGATGGTTAGGGTGGTGAGAACTATTGTGAATTATGGTATCTGTATGACAACGTTTGTGATATATTACAATAGTAAGGAAGGGTTAATTATGGGGAGTCCATTAAGTCCATTACTTGCCGAAATTTTCATGGACAGTGTTGAAACAATGATATTTAACAACCATAATAACAATAGTAATAATTGTCTATACTGGTATCGATACGTAGACGATATAATTGTATGCTTTACAGGTACGGACAGACAATTAACTTACTTTTTACAGTATATTAATTATTGACATAGAAATATCAGTTTTACAATGGAAGAAGAAGTTGAAGGGAAAATCAATTTCCTAGACAATCAGTAAAGCCATGAAAAAACATGAATTTGCAATATATCACAAACCTTGTCATACAGATACCACAATTCACAATAGTTCTCACCACCCTAACCATCATAAACTTGCAGCTTATCATAGTTTTATACATAGACTAACTAATATCCCCTTATCAGAAGAAAATTTTACTAAAAAATTAAACTACATAAAACAAGTAGCCGTTAACAACGGTTATTCGGTTACTTTAATCAATAGTATCGTTAGGAAAAAACTTAGAAATAAGGCAATCTCAGAAATATACCCACGTTTTAAAAAGGACAGAAATACTACTTTTAAATGCTTAACCTATTTCGGCACACCAACGGAAAAACTGGGGAAATTTTTAAATCAAAAAAATATATGCAACATAGCTTACAAGACTAACAATACTATTGGGAAATATCTTAAAAACTACAAACCACAAATCAATAAAGACAATAAATCAGGGGTTTTCCTATCAATTTTCTAACATGTGGGTCATGTCCTAAAACATACATCGGACAAAAAATATCTGGACGTACATTTAGACAAAGAATTACAGAAAACACGAAAAAAGTTTCATCCATAGAAAATCTAATTCAACATATGCTAGTCATCTTTTAAGAGAGAAAATCACACATTTAACAAGAATTTCAAAATTTTAGACACCCAACAAAAAGGTTTAAAACTAAACCTTTTAGAGACAATGCAAATAAATCGATTAAAGACTACAGGTACTTTACTCAACGACCAGGTAGATTTAAGCAATTCACCATTATTGAATTTATTCTCCAAATCTGTGTGGATTTCCCAATACTAGCAATGTAATTTAATTAGGTGTAATATTATAATTAATAAATTATATAAAAACTGTGAATATTAAACCTAACTTGACAGTGTAAAATGTAGATCTGAAGAAGCTGCATCGACAGCGAAACGCGTCATCGCAATTTAAATAAACCAGTGGAAATTGACTAAAAACAGTCTTTTATTATATATTTTCTATATTTTCCTCTATATCCTTCCATCCTGTTTAAATTGTCGATTGCCTCTTTTGTTTCTTCTGTATTAGTTTCGTCTGTTTGTGTGTTAGTTCTGTATCTTGTTCCGGTATTATGTCTCTATGTTGATTTTTGTATGCTGTGTCATTTCCATCTGATAGATCTTTATAGTATTCGCTCCATATTTTCATAATTTTGCCTTCTTCTTTTATGATATTTCCTTCTAATTTTTTGCATCCATTTCCTTTTCTCTCTGTTTTTGTGATTCCTATATAGTGCCTTTGTTGTTGTTCTGTAAGCTCATCCTCTTTTCCATTTATACCCCTATTATTCCGTGTTCTCAATCTAATAACTCGATAAATATTTACCATTTCTTTCTTCCTATCTATTTCTTTGATTATCTTCTTATTTATATTCATTTTACTAGTCCTCTCTTCCGTATCCTTTATCTTTGCCAGGGTCGTCGTCAATCTACCGATCTCTCTCCTTTTTCTCAGTTTTTTGACGTGATGGTCGTAGTATTCTTTGTTTGTTCTTTCAGTTTTTCTTCCTCAATGTCCCATTTATATTCTCTTCCTTCGATTACGATTTTTTGATATCCCGTTTTCATCCTTTGTGCATTATTCCTCTCGTTCTCTGCTATATACTTCAATTTCTTTTGAATTTCCCGTTCCTCTTTTGTTAAATCGTTGTTTATGTAAACTTTCTCTCTTAGGTTTCTCAGTTTGATTCGTTATCTCCCGTGTTTCCAAGTTCTATCTTGTATATAGTCACTCCTATTTTTATCACATCTTTAATCTGTACTTTTGGGTCCATAGTAGTCTCCATAAAACGTTCTACACCCATTTTCAGATCTGATTGGCTATTTGCTTCAAATCTCATTCCCGATGTTACAATATTATTCCTTACGTTGTCTTTTTCCAGTCTACTCATCTTGAAATCCATAATTTTCATATTTTCTCTAATTATCTTATTTTCCTCTTTCAATACTTCATTCTCCTTTCTTACTCCCTTCAACTTTTGTTGGTATCTCTTCTGATCCTGTTTTATATCCTTTATATCTAACATTAGCTCTCTGATCATTTCTATCAAATTGTTTATCTTATCTACTCTTTCGTTTTTTTCTTTCTGTGGTGTTCTTATCAGCTTTTTACTCTTCTTGAATAATCTCATTGGCTCTTCCTTTTCTTCGACTCTTCGTCTTTTCGAGTCTCCTGAGGTAGAATCATCGCTATCCATTGTTCTTTCTATTATAAAAACTTTACGTATGTTCCTCGTATATTCCATTTTCAAACACGGGAGAAAAAGAAAAAAACTGTTGTTTATATTTCTTATTACCGTAAGCAGTAAAACGATCAAGGTCGTTGCTTCTCGTTTCGTTAGCTTCATACAATTTCACAGAATCATTCTCATAAACTTCTAAATTTTTTACTTATTGTCTTAATTCCAGCACTACACTCTGCTTTATTTCTAGTCCCTCTCGTTTGCAATCGACAAAATAATTAAATAGATCGAAATATTATCGTAATAATGCTCGTTGAACGAGTTGACTATTGCCGGGCGTTCAATTTACATGTACACACTTCGCGATCCAAAACTCCACTCCACTTAGAAATAATTTGATAATAAATTTTTTACTTGAGAAATAATAATTGTTGATTTGTAGGATAGGTTAAACAGTCTATAGAAAACTGGTGTTAGTTCAGGTTAGTTGAGGTTTTTGAGTGCTAAGGGTATTCTATCAGCGTCAGAAACTTTTTTGGAGTGTAGTTTCATTAAAATAAGTTTTATGATACACTGTCTAAAAACAATATCGCGCATCCTTGACTGCACAGTGGGAATAGTTGGTGGTGGTTGGAAATCGACTCTAAACTGTGAAGCACAAGATGCAGTTAACAAGTTGTTTGTTGATTACTGCTCTCCAGCTTTGGCGTGGCCTTCCTCGCTTTCTTTTTCCATGAGGGTTCCAATTTAAAATCTTTTTAGGTAGTCGGTCTTGTGACATTCTCTGTACATGTCCGTACCATACCAACTATTGGGTTCTGATTTCGTCCACTATATCGTGCTTTATTTCTAAAGCTCGTCTTATCGTGTTATTTGGTATAACGGTCTTTTCTGGATTTTCTGGCTGCTCGTCTCCAGAAATCCATTTCTGTAGCTTTTAGTATTTTTTTCTGTTCATTCCTTCAATGGCCACACCTGGGAGCTGTAAGTTCTTATACTTTTCACTATTGAGTTGTAAATTCTCTTCTTATTTTCAATGGTTATGTTTTTGTCCCATAGTATACTATTAAGCATTGCAATCGCTTTTCTTCCTTGGATATTCCTCTTGAATATTGCTTTTTCCAGTGTTCCGTCCCCTAGATATTCTCGTTCCCAAATACTTATAACTGGCACAGTGTTTGATGGTGTGTCCTGTGGCCAGTTTCAAGTCCTGCTGTTGTCCTCCGACACACATGTACTCGGTCTTTTTAATATTGATTTCTAGGCCCCATTTTTCATATTCCTCCATAAGTTTTCGTGTCATGTATTCCATATCATCGATGTCCTGAGCGACCACTACCTGGTCGTTTGCAAATGATAGCGTGTAAAATGTAGTATCGTCATCCAGTGGTAATCCCATACTGCTGCATTTCCTTTTCCAGTTCTTCAGTGTACTCTCCAAATAGATTTTAAATAGCGTTGGGGATATATAGCAGCCCTGTTTCAGACCCTTTGTGACCTGGAACCCTGTTATACCATATTTGGTTTTCACACTACTTCTTGCGTCTTGGTATAAGGATTTTACGGCTATAATTATTCTGGTGCTTACATTACTCTGTTGTAGTGTTTCCCACAATCTCATTAGGGGCACGCTGTCGTAGGCCTTTTTTAAATCAACAAACAAGACATGGACTTCCTGATCAAATGCGGTTTTCTTTTCTAGGATTTGAGTCAGTGAGAAGAGATGGTCTATTGTGGATCTTCCTGCTCTAAAGCCTGCCTGTTCTTCAGCTACTACGTCCGCGTATTCCGTTTCTATTCTATTTTTAAGTATTTTTTCCGTATATTTCTGCTAATAGATCCTGTAACCGTTATTCCCCTATAGTTATCGGAATTATTTTTGCCTCCTTTCTTATGAATTGTTGATATGTATGATATTTTCCATTCCTCAGGTACTTCTGATGTGTTAATGCATCTTTAGAATAAGTTCCTCAAAGCGCTAAATAGCTTTTCAGTTCCGTATTTTACTATCTCTCCTGGGTGGGATGTTTCTTGGTCCTGGAGCTCTACCATTTTTTAGCGTTTTACATACTTCTTTAACTTCTGATGTTGTTATCCTTATTGGGGATCCTCGTATAACTATATTTGGGTTTCCGTGTTGGGTACTTTTGAACTCTGGTCTATCTTCTATTAGCATATTTGTAAAATATTGGTTCCATTTTTCTGGTGTTATTGGTGAGAAGATTTCTCTTTTCCGTTCTGTTCTCATATTTTTAAGAAGTCTCCAGCTTTGTGTGCTTTTTCTTCCTCATATGTAACTGTTGAGTCTTGAGCATGTCTTTTCCCCATTGGTTGTTCTTTTTGTCACTAATCATTTTGCGTACTCTAGCTTGGGATTCTTTGTATTTTACTTTGTCGTTTGTGCTCTTTGAACTTAAGTATTTGTGATAGTTAACAAGTTACCTTTGTCAATTGATGTAGTTGCGATAGTATTATCTGGCCGTGTGTAGTGGATTAAGTGAAATTTTCACTAATGGTATCAGCGACCTGGAATTGTTAGGTAAAGTCAATCCCAAGATATAAGATCCTGCTTTTTGCTTTTTCAATGGGGCAATAAACGACCCTATTAAGGTTTTGTGCATAGTTGCCAGGTATTACGATAAACGTATTTTTATTTTACCTGCTTTGTATACCGCCCTCGCTTGTACCTGCAAGCATATTGGATCTATTTTTACCGGTATATTTACTACCTGGCAACCCGGTTTGGAGCTCTTTACATATTTGATAATATAAGCCTAATGACCACAGGTCCCCATTAAGATTCGAAAGATACTTTTTATTATTTTTATTTTTAGTTTTACTTACAACTTACAAAGTAACGGTTCTATTTTAATTACGTGGCGTCCGTGGAAAAATTGCAATAGTGGCTATCGCAAGAGAAAACATTTATCACTTGGCGCTAAACAAATAGTGAAAAATGTTTACGACAGTTTGGTAAAAAGAAATTTGAATAAACAAAGTGCTTTGCGAGAAACCAAACCTAACCTGAACTAACAAAATCCCCAATTCCTACGATTAAGGGTATTGTAGGAAAACCATCACTAAGGAACAGGAAAAAACGGAAAAATTTTCAAATGCATAATGTAGATGATTGTGAAAAAGACGACATCAGGAGAAATTGTACACAGTTGGTTTAAGACTCAATGCAAATAAAACAAAATATATGATTATAAGCAAAGAATCTAATATTGAAGATGGTGGTATTACAGTCAGTGGCACAAAAACCACTGGGACCCAATTGTGGAAGTCCAAATTCGAATAGAGAAGGCCCAAGCCGCATTTATGAAGAACAAAAAAATCTTAACTAGTCACGTCCTATCATTAAAACTACAGATGAAAATGGTAGACTACTATGTCTTTCTGGTTCTCTTGTACGGCATGGAAACGTAGACGCTAACTGAAGCAATGCTTAAACAGCTGGAGGCATATATTCTATGTATGAAGAGCAGTTGGTGCCGATACTAGTCAAAATAAAATTAAGACTGGTGCAGGACGGGACCAATATACATTGTGGCCGATCAATCCTTCACAGAACTCTCTTAAGAATGGGATTCACGTTCCGAAAAATCAACAAAAGTGGTGGAGTCACAAAGATTACCAATCTGGCGACATATTTATTTACAAGAAATTAAAAAGTTTCGATCAGAGAATTGGACAATAATTTATCTTGACGAAACATGGTTCGATACCCATGACACTGTGAAAAAAGGGTGGGTTGACAGGAATACAAAATGTCAGACTAACGCACCTTCAAATAAAGGTAAACGAATAACCATTTTGCATGCTGGATCTGAAAAATGCTGGGTTTCCAATTGTCTACTATTATCTGCAAAAAACATAAAAGATTCTAGTTTGGACTATCACGAAGACACGACTGCAGAACTTTTTGAAAATTGATTTCAAAATTTCCTTTTGCCAAATGGTCCCGAACAGAGTGTTATAGTTATGGACAATGCAAGTTACCATAGTCGCCTACTAAATGAGATTTCTAATGCAGCCAACACCAAATCGGAAATACAGGAATATATTAAGTTGGGAATGTGGAATCTTTGGCACAATGATACTACTCAATATATATCACCACTACACCAAACACTTTATTTTTGCACTCTTCGCGCGTTTCGCTAACCATGTTAGCTTCATCAGGAGCGATGATTGACTGACGTCGAGTGCAAAAATAAAGTGTTTGGTGTAGTGGTGATATATATTGAGTAGTAACAGGAATATATGTTAGAAAATGACATTTATTTTGACTTTAGTTATAAAAAAGTGATCTTTTGGAAGTTAAAGACTATAAATTGAAAAAGAAATATTTGTGATAGTATGGCTGAGAAAATGGGACACACTGTTTTGCGGCTTCCTCCGTATTATTGTGTGTTTAATCCAACTGAACACATTTGACATCAAGTTAAATCAATAATAAGGGCACAAAATGTTTCTCCTACTTTAAACGTCTCAGTGGTTGAATTAGTAAAAAAAGTTATAAATGATATACCTTGTGAAAGCTGGAAGAATTCCATTCAGCACGTTGTTAAAGTTAAAGATTCATATATTTATGTAAATAATATAAAACCACTGTTAATTACCTCAGCTGATTATAGTGATAGTGAAACCGAATTAGGCTTAAGTTAAAATATATTTTTATTTATACAATATGTCCCCTCTTGTAAACTCCATTCTTTCAAACTGTATATTTGTACTTCTTATCCATTTGTTTTTACATGCATCTATAAATAAACATCTCCAAAAACACTTATAATTTTATTTATTTGAATTAATGAATAAAATTCTTAAGTCCATCTCTGCAACGTATCATAAACAAAAGGTCAGAATTTTCATATTTTCCACTTAAAACTGCAAAAATCAGATCTTATATTTTTGGACAGGCTATACATTCACGATCTTCTAAGTGAGTTTCCTAATCCATAGAAGCATTTTCTCGAGTTGATCCTACGGAGATCTTTCATCAGAAACACTAGAACTAATACTTGGCATAATAGCAATCCACTAAAACTCATTTTCCATTTAAAATGTATGTATTTTTAGTGTTCCGTACTACATGGCTCTGATGAGGCTAGCAATTCCTGTATTATTACCAAATTTCAACTTTCTATGTCAAATAGTTTCGGAGAAAATCGGGTGTCAGACAGACAGACAGACAGACACCGAAGTGATCTTATAAGTGTTTGCGTACGAAACACTAATAACTTGATCCAAACGTTTTTAGTGTTCCGTACGGAACACTTATAAGATCACTTCGGTGTCTGTTCGTCTCTCTGTCCGTCTGTCACACCCGATTTTCTTCGAAACTATTTGTCATAGAAAGTTGAAATTTGGTAATAATATAGGAATTGATGGCCTCATCAGAGCCATGTAGTTTTGAAAGTTGAATTTTGACTTAAGGGGTTAGTTTTGGGGGGGTGAAATCGGAAGTGAAAAAAAAAATTTTTTACTAGGTAATCGAGTGTGGTGTCAAATGAAAGCTTATGAAAACGCGAGTAAAAAATATATATATAATGTAATACGTACGCGCACTTCTCTTTGTATTATTTTTTAAAAAATCGCGAAAAATCACTGTCTACCCGCCTTATCTCGAACAGTACTTATCAAAAAATTTTGAGAAAATTCTGGAATATTCTCCACTGGGTATAGATTGAACGAGAATTATCACGAGTGCATTACCTGTAATAATTTATCTGGTATATAAAAAAAAACAGAAATTTCAAGATCATCAATTTTCAGTAAAGATGGAAATAAACTTTGATGAAAACTCATTTGGGGTGTGTTTTGTGAAGTCACTGATCATTTTTAACTTCCGTTACAACATTTTTTATTTTAAAAGCAATCAACGTACGGAACACTAATTGCGCAAGTTCAACTTGCACTTGACCGGTTATTTATTTGTTATACACATATATAGGGTGTTTTTTATAGAGTTATAGAACTTTGAAATGGAATAAAACAAAGATGATTTTTTTAAATTGACATGAAATTTACTTTATTCGAAAGATAATCTTCTGGCATTAAAATTTAAATATGACTGCTGGCATATGACCGCCACGGCTGGCTCGGACGTACTCTAATCTGGAGGTCCAATTTTCGATGACTTTTTCCAACATTTGTGGCCGTATATCGGCAATAACGCGGCGAATGTTGTCCTCCAAGTGGTCAATCGTTTCGGGCTTATCGGCGTAGACTAGCGACTTCACATATCCCCACAGAAAATAGTCTAGCGGCGTTAAATCGCACGATCTTGGAGGCCAATTCACGGGTCCGAAACGTGAAACTATGCGGTTACCAAACGTTTCCTTCAATAAATTAATTGTGGCACGAGCTGTGTGACATGTTGCGCCGTCTTGTTGAAACCACAGCTCCTGCACATCATGGTTGTTCAATTGATGAACGAAAAAGTCAGTAATCATGGCTCTATAGCGGTCACCATTGACTGTAACGTTCTGACCAGCATCGTTTTTAAAGAAGTACGGACCAATGATTCCACCAGCCCATAAAGCCCACAAACAGTCAGTTTTTCTGGATGTAACGGTGTCTCAACATACACTTGAGGATTATCATCACTCCAAATATGGCAGTTTTGTTTATTGACGTATCCATTCAAACAAAAGTGAGCTTCATCGCTAAACAAAATTCGCTTATGAAAATCGGGATCAACGGCAATCTTGTTTTGGACCCATTCACCGAATCTACGCCTTGCTAGGTGATCGTGTGGCTTCAATTGTTGCACGAGTTGGATTTTGTAAGCACGCAAACCAAGATCTTTCCGCAAAATCTTCCATAAAGTGGATGGACACATATCCAATTCCTGTGCACGATGGCGGATAGACTGATTCGGGTCTTCCTCTACGCTACGCTCTACAGCAGCAATGACTTCTTCTGTACGCACTGTACGACGTCTCTGTGGATGCGTATTATCATTTAGAGTAAACGTGGTGCGAAAACGTTCCATAGTTAATCGAATTAATTGCTCTGATGGACGATTATGTTGACGGTAAAATGGACGTAGTGCGCGATACGTATTTCGAACAGAACCATGATTTTCAAAATAAATTTGCACAATTTGGAAGCGTTGTTCAGGCGTCAGTCTATTCATGTTGAAATGCCAAACCAAACTAAACATAAATCACTTGACAGCTGACAAAATGGCCGCCAGTTAAAAAAGTGTTGCCAACTTAAAGTTTTATACCTCTATAAAAAACACCCTTTATTTCGAATTAGAAAAAAACTTGCGAGTACACATTTTATTTATTTGGAAGTCTTACGATTACTTGAAGGACATGGTTAAAGCCCACTAACACCTATCTGACCTTAGATCCCTATCATCCATTGTTAAAAGCAACTATTATTGACAAGAAGATAGCAAACATTTTGTATTGTATTTCACCAATTACCGAAAAAATACTTCCTGCACTGAACAACTTATCTTTCTCAATTTACTAAGATACGATAATAACCTTTTTTTTATAAAGAAAATAATCAGATGACCTTCCAAGGATTTTGCAACATTTCTTGAGCAATGTTTTATTAGGAAACCTCGTAAAAGAAGATCACGTGGAACAAATAATGTTCATTATAAGTTTTTAATTATTTACATTATAAAAATTAAATGTTTATTACATATTATACAATATTACATATAATTATTAATTTTGCTGAATAATTAAAGAATGAACACAAATAAAAGTAATTTTCACATCTTGCAATAAAGCACATCCAATCTCTGTAAACAATTAATTGCTAGTGTATTATATTCAAGAATTTTGCAACTGTAAAATTACGCTTATTATTAATGGTAAAAAATATATTTTATATTGTATTTTAATAATAATTAAACGATTAGATTATGTTAACAAAAGAAAAGTGATTTATCCAGTACTTCCCTGGTAAACAGACAGTTTAAATATACGAAGGTGCCCTTTTAAGTTTGCTATCTAGCGATAAAAACTGGGCAAGTGCAAGACGGATTTGCGCAATTAGTGTACGTACGATGATTGTTTTTAAAATACGAAGCTTGTATCAGAAGTGACTTCACAAAACACCCTCCAAATGAGTTTTCAAGAAAGTTTGTCTCCGATCTTTGTTTTTAATACCAGATAAATTATCAAAAATAATACGCCGGTACTCATTTTCATTTAATCTACACCCTATGGAGGATATTTAAGAATTTTTTCGAAATTTTCTAATTAGTACTCTTAGAGATAGAGTTCGGGGACCAGAATTTTTGGCAATATTTAGCTTTTATTTAACACTCCACTCGATAACCTTGGAAAATTTGTTTTTTATATATCAGACTAGCCGTGCCCGCGGCTCCGCTCGCGTGGACTTGATTCACTACTATCGTCATTGCTTATTCCTTAAGTTACCTAACGTAAAAAAATATCTGCCATTATTTCCCCTCATATCCCATTATTTCTCTTTATCTCGCATTATCTCTATATAATTTCTATTATCTAAGCTTATCTCTGCTCATCTTTCATTATTTCTCCTTATCTCCCATTATTTCTCCTTATCTCCCATTATTTCTCCTTATCTCCCATTATTTCTCCTTATCTCCCATTATCTCCCATTATCTAGGCTTATCTCGACTTATCTCGCAATATTTCTCCTTATCTCCCATTATTTCTCCTTATCTTCCATTATTTATACTTATCTCCCATTATCTCACCATAACTCCCATTACCTAGAGTTATCTCTGCTTATCTCCCATTATTTCTCCTTATCTCCCATTATTTATACTTATCTCCCATTATCTCACCTTATCTCCCATTATCTAGGCTTATCTCGACTTATCTCGCAATAGTTCTCCTTATCTCCCATTATTTCTCCTAATCTCCCATTATCTCACCATAACTCCCGTTACCTAGACTTATCTCTGCTTATCTCCCATTATTTATACTTATATCCCATTATCTCACCTTATCTCCCGTTATCTAGGCTTATCTCGACTTATCTCGCAATATTTTTCCTTATCTCCGATTATTTCTCCTTATCTCCCATTATCTCACCATAACTCCCATTACTTAGACTTATTTCTACTTATCTGCCATTATTTCTCCTTATCTCCCATTATTTATACCTACCTCCCATTATCTCATCTTATCTCCCATTATCTAAGCTTATATCGAATTATATAGAACATATCATATGTATAAATTTATAAAAACACGTAAATCGCACTAATCTACAGACAGACAGACAGAGAGACGTTGCATTTTATATATTATGTCCTTTGCAACATGATATTGTTCCATATTTAATGGTTTAGGCAGTATATTGCAAGAGAATGCGCTAATGGTAGCCTTTTTTCCGACTTGATTCACTATTATCGTCACTGCTTATTCTTTATGTTACCTAACGCAATAAAATATATCCTATAACCTGGCCAGAGAACATATGTATGTTTAAAAAAAAAGTACGTAACGCACGGACAGACAGACAGACAGAGAGACGTTGCATTTTATATATATTATAGATAGATAACCTGGCCAGAGAACATATGTATGTTTTAAAAAAAGCACGTAAATCGGATAAGTGGTTCTCCAGTGATAAGCGCACTATCGGACAGACAGACAGAGAGACGCTGCATTTTCTATATATTATAGATATAGATTATTATTATTATATAACCTGGCCAAAGAATATATGATGAAATTCATTATAAATATATAAAATAAAAGACTACCCATGTTTTAAGGACAGAAAAACCTTATGCTTAACCTCTTTCGGAAAACTAATAGAAAAACTGGGAAAATTTTTAAATCAAAAAAATTTCAACATAGCTTACAAGACAAACAATACGTTTATACAAAGAATTACAGAACACGAAAAAAGTTTCATCCATAGAAAGTCTAATTCAACATATGCTAATCATCTTTTAACAGAGAATCACACGTTTAACAAGAATTTCAAAATTTTACATATCCAACAAAAAGGTTTAAAACTAAACTTTTAGAAACAATGCAAATAAATCGATTAAGGACTACAGGTACTTTTCTCAACGACCAGATAGATTTAAACAATTCACCATTATTGAATTTATTCTTCTAATACCACTTCTGTGTGGATTTTCCAATACTATCAATATCATTTAAATAGGTGTAATATTATAATTAAGAAATAATATAAAATTGTAAACAATAAACCTAACTTGACAGCGTGAAATGTAGATCCGAAGAAGCTGCATGGGCCGCGAAACGCGTCATCACAATTATAAATAAACCAGTGGAAATTAACTAAAAACAGTCTTTTATTATATGAAAAGTTTTTGGTCTAGCTACTTGAAACACACTAGCCCTACATTAGGCTTATTTTTTTAGCGAACATGCCCTATAGAAAATGAACCACATATGCGGATATTAATTTAAACGGAAGGAAATTACCAGTTGTTTAATTAGTGTAAGTAGATACACATATTATGTCAGCATGACGAACTTTACATACAACTACTTTCCAATTACGAAAAAGAAATTCTCCGATAGTCATAATAATAATACAATAATAATCATATAGCGTAATATAGACGCAAAATCGTTCAGTTAGTTAATATGATAGTAAAATATAATAAAGAAATTGAACGAATTGTTCGGTGGAAAAGGAAGTTTTCGATGTAATTCCTTATTTGTGATTTTGAAAGAGAAAATTAAATGTTTATTTGAAGCCTTAATAACTAGTTAATACTACTTGAAACGGAAGCGTTCATGAGTATAGTTAAATGAGAGATTATGGTTCTGGGGATTAGATTGTGTCAATTTTAAGCAACTTTCCAACATTTCATTAAAAATTGCAAGAAGTATCTTCCAGAAACTTGACTCTTCAAGATTAGAACACATACACCGTAAAAAATATAGACCATTATCACAAGACCCCATGAATTAATGTCTTTAAATCTTGTCTCTCTATTCTTCAGTACCATCAATACTAAATTGACAAAGAGCAGCAGTACCCTTTACAGAAAACAATTTACTTGAAAGTAGTTGTTATTTCATAAAATATAAACACAGTTACAGACTATCAGTCACGACCTACCAATAAGAAAAACTATCAGCAATAGGAGTGCGTGGACTTCCTCTTTCCTGGATTACATCTCATCTTTGTGAATAGTCTCAGAACAGACCCACGATTTGAGTGTAGAATAAGTAAGTAATTACGGATACATTTCAAGATATACACATATTTCCTACCCTATTCAACGTTTATTTAAACCAGTGATTCCCAAAGTGGTTCAGGTGGACCCCCAGGGGTCCACGGGAGACTCGACGGGGGTCTACGTTGGCGTGAAAAAAAAATGGGGGTTCACAAGTTGTAAGTGAGGGTCCACGATTCGATAGTAAAGAACAAAAATGTTGGTTTGGCTTTACCTAACAATGTAGGCAGATAATACACTACACAAAAAAATTAAGGGAGCAAAAAAAAATTCCAAATTTTTCGGTGATTTTTGACAGGCTGTATTTCGGTGAAAAATGGTCGTATTGAGACTTTTTTTAGGAGCTACGGTTCTCATGCAATCCTAACAGATAGAGCGAAAAAATAATATTGCAAATATTTTGCTTTTTTTTTGGTTCACGGGCTTGAAAAAAATTTTTTCAGTTAAGCCGGCATATGGATCAGATAACCTGTTTATTTAGCATTAATTTCCCTGTTTTAAAACCTCCCTTAATTTTTTTTGAGTAGTGTATTTTAAGAAGGTCAGCGACTGTTACTTGTAAAAACTTGCATATTCGATATTCAGTACAACGCGCGTCGAGACTTGCAAAGCGCCGCCCACCCGCCCCGCAACGCAACCCGTTCAGACGTGCAAAGGGACGAAATACGACTTGTGCTGTGCTTGCAATCTTGCATGAACTTGTTTGATTCTTCACCAATTTAAATATGAATGCCAAGGACAAACGTTACTCATTTGTTTCCGGAATTTTGAAAAGAAAAATGTGAGTGAATCGATGTCAGTGTTTGCCAGTGCCGGAAAAAGTAAGTACCTGCCTATTTGTTATTCATACTTTTATTTTATATTGTAATAATATTATATTTGTTATGTTTGCGTGTAGTAGATACGTAATAAAAATTAAATACTGAACAGGGCCATTATTTCGATACTTCTATAAAAGAACAGAAAGCCGAGAAAGATTGAACTTTTAGTACTTTTTATTATAAAATTATTTATTTACCCGACTGTGGTGATTCACTAAAGGAGAAATATATGGTTGACCTGCATGTTTGTACATATTTCAGTGCCCTCGTTAGTTGCTAATGCTAAATGACTAAAAATATTTTCATAAATTCTACGTGTCTTTATGTACCACTCGTAACGTACATCAAAGTAATAAATAAATTATTAAAATCGCGGAGTTTTGATGTCAAAATATTCTTTAAAAGTATTTACAGAAATATATCAAAATATGATTAATCAAAAAATATTTTATAATACATTAAAATAGGTTCAGCCGTTTTGTGAAAACTTCTATATGGGTCTTAGCAGTTTATTGCTTTTAATAATTAAAATCAGAAGGTGTCATCCTGATAAAATAGGTAAAGATTTAAAATATTTTCAAACATTGAAGGAAGAATATGAAAAGAGACCCACTGTGCACAGTATGTTCGCTTCAACGTCTCAAAGTAACGATGATGGCTTGCGGGCATCTTACAATATCTCATTGCTTATAGCGAAATCTGGAAAACCGCACACCATCGGAGAACAGTTAATTTTACCCGCTGTTGAAGAGGTTTTAAAAACTGTTCTGCACAAACCTCCATTTGACGTACTCAAAAGAATTCCTTTGAGTAACAACACTATACAACGACGTATTGATGAAATGAGCTCTGATATTGAAAACTTCTTGTGTAATTATCTGTAAACAACTCATTTTTCTATTCAACTGGACGAGTCAACTTTACCTGGTAATGAAGCATTATTATTGGCATATGTTCGATTTGTTTATGGATGAAGAAATCCATGAAGAGCTGCTATTCGCGAAAACTTTGGAGACGGACACTAAAGGCAAATCAATATTTAATGTCCTGAGTGATTTTTTTAAGGAAAAATCGATTCTATTTACAAACATTATTTCTACTCAGTATATATCACCACTACACCAAACACTTTATTTTTGCACTCGACGCGCGTTTCGCTAACCATGTTAGCTTCATCAGGAGCGATGATTGACTAGTCAATCATCGCTCCTAATGAAGTGGTGATATATACTGAGTAGTATCATTGTGCCAAAGATTCCACATTCCCAACTTAAACATTATTTCGATGGCAGCAGATGGACCTCCTGTCATCTTCGGGAGATATCGTGGGTTTATAAGCCATCTTAAAAGAATTATACCAGGAGTAACTGCAATTCACTGTGTCATCCACCGACAACACCTGGTAGCGAAAAATTTGAGTGATAGATTGCACCAATCGCTTCAATTTGTGATTAAAGCAGTTAACAAAATAAGAAGCAATGCGTTGAATACCCGTTTATTTGCACAATTGTGCGGCGAAAATGATGAAGACTTCCAACGATTGCTCTTACATACTGAAGTACGCTGGTTGTCGAAAGGTGCATGTTTAACAAGATTTTACTCACTTTTTGAATCAGTTTTTAGAGTTTCTGGAAAGTAAAGATCCAGATTTAAAAGAAAACTTGATCAAATTGAAAGCAGACATCGCGTATTTGACAGATTTGTTCAAAAAATTTAATGATATTAACTTGCAGTTACAAGGGGACAGACTAAATTTAATAAAAACAAAGGGTGTAATTTCGGCTTTTCTTGGAAAATTAAAATTTATGAAGCAAAATATTAGTCGGCGCGAATTCTCCCAGTTTCCAAACTTCTCACAAGCCGAATGTCTTGATGAGGATATTCAGACATACGTTCAACATTTAAATGCCCTGCATCATCGTTACTTTGAGACGTTGAAGCGAACATACTGTGCACGGTGGGTCTCTATTCATAGTTTTCCTTCAATGTTTGAAAATATTTTAAATCTTTACCTATTTTATCAGGATGACACCTTAGATAATCTTCGAGCTTCGATGGTTTCATAAAGTCATTGCTCAAAACTTTGTTGCATAAAAGGCATATGGGCAATCGTTTGTCTGCCTTTGATGGAAGAAAACCAAATTTGAAATAATCAACACTGTACTGTCGGCATTTCTTTTTAGATTCAGCCATGTTTCGTATCAGTTACATACCTGTAAAGAAAAAAATGTTTGTTTTAGTAATCATAAGGCGACTTTAACAGGATATGGCTATTTTAACAGAATAAAATAGGATTAATTAATTATTGCAATGAAAAAACCAAAATGCCGGCGGCAAAACTGATTTTAATTATTAAAAGCAATAAACTGCTAAGACCCATACAGAGGTTTTCACAAAACGGCTGAACCTATTTTAATGTAATATAAAATATTTTTTGATTAATTATATTTTGATACATTTCTGTAAATTCGAGAGAAAATACTTTTAAAGAATATTCTGACATCAAAACTTCGCAATTTTAATGATTTATTTATTACTTTGATGTACGTTACGAGTGGTACATAAAGACACGTACAATTTATGAAAATATTTTTAGTCATTTAGCATTAGCAACTACGAGGGCGCTGATGTACAAACATGCAGGTCAATCATATATCTCTCCTTTGGTGAATCACTACAGTCGGGTAAATAAATAATTTTATAATAAAAAGTACTAAAAGTTCAAACTTTCTCGGCTTTCTGTTTTTTTGTAGAAGTATCGAATAATGGCCTTGTTCATTATTTAATTTTTATTACGTACCTACTACACGCAAACATAACAAATATAATATTATTACAATATAAAATAATAGTATGATTAACAAATAGGCAGGTACTTACTTTTTCCGGCACTGGCAAAACACTGACATCGATTCACTCACACTTTTCTTTTCAAAGTTCCGGAAACAACATTTATCCTTGGCATTCGTATTTATATTGGTGAAGAATCAAACAAGTTCATGCAAGATTGCAAGCACAGCACAAGTCGTATTTCGTCCCTTTGCACGTCTGAGCGGGTTGCGTTGGGGGCGGGCGGGCGGCGCTTTGCAAGTCTCGATGCGCGTTGTACTGAATATTGAATATGCAAGTTTTTACAAGTAACAGTCGCTGACCTTCTTAAAATACACTACTTAAAAAAATTAAGGGAAGTTTTAAAACAAGGAAATTAATGCCTAACTGAAAAAATTTTTTTCAAGCCCGCGGACCAAAAAAAAAAGCAAAATATTTGCAATATTATTTCTTCGCGCTATCTATTAAGATTGCATGAGAACCGTAGCTCCTAAAAAATTTTAGCGAAAAAATCTGAAAATTAGAATCTTAAAGCTTCAAAATGCTTTTTTTTTTTAAAGTCTCAATACGACCATTTTTCACCGAAATACAGCCTGTCAAAAATCACCGAAAAATTTGGAATTTTCTTTTGTTCCCTTAATTTTTTTGAGTAGTGTATTATCTGCCTACATTGATAGGTAAAGCCAAGCCAACATTTTTGTTTTTTACTATCGAAACTAGATAAATTTTCGTGGACCTCCACTTACAACTTGTGAACCCCCATTTTTTTTCACGCCAACGTAGACCCCCCGTCGATTCTCCCGTGGACCCCTGGGAACCACTTTGGGAATCACTGGTTTAGACTAAAAACTTGCTAAGAGTTCAGAGCTTGCTTCCCAAACTTAGCTTGTACTCTTATCTTGTTATAAACATTCGTCAGACCGTAACGTCAGATGTAATCAGACTGATCTATTTCAACATGGTTCAGCCCACTATCTCGTCCGGTGATATGTATTGGAATCAGCTAGTAAAGTGGAGCAGATTTTTGGTGTCAACAAAAGCAGACAAACTTTTGCCGGCAACAAAAATCGCTCATATATCTTCGAAAATCACCCCAAAAAAAACCTTTTATTTAGTAAAAAAAATATATATTGTATGATAAAATTATTACTCCTTGTATAATATACATATACGCAATACGTAATCTTTAAGCGGTTCTGAGATCAATGGACAGATACTGTTACCACCAACATATACCATTATTTGCAAAAAATAACAACATAACCTGAACCAACCTGAACTACACAAAATTACACATATTTTACAATGCAAATCTGAAGATTATCAAGTCAAAAATCGAAATACTCTCCTCCGAATTGGGTAATAAATTTCAAATCATGAATAATAACCATTATTACATGTTCATGCTCCTGAAAATGGATTATCGAATATTAATTTTTTGCATGATATACACTCTCTGATAATATGTATGATGCGTTGAGAATTTTGTTCCTATATTGATGGTTCATAAATTTTGATCGAGTTTATTAATTATAAGTTTTATTTAGGAAAATTACAGAACCTGAAATTCACGTCAACAAAACAAAAATGTTGCAGGTCCAAAGGCAAAACTACTTCGAATTCGGTTGCCTGCCAATACTTTTCAGAAATTTTATTAAATATTCAATACAATATTTTATGGAACTATATATTGTTTATACAATATCCCTTCTCGAAGCTTTTCAGTTAGTAGTAGTTTCTTCCTCTAGGTGTCCTCTCATCATCGGCGTCCATTTAAATATCTTTTTGGCCATCTTAAATCAGACATCCTTCAAGGGCGACGAAGCTATGGTCCTTTGAAATCTATTCTATTTCGAATTTCTTCGTTCTGCTCTTTCCTGTTCTTAATACAAGGACTTCTTAATTATTTCTCATACCACTCTTCCATATGTACCGTTTCACCATGGTTTTTTTTCCAATATTTTTTTATTTTTTAATAATATATTTCTATCCAGTCAAACTCTTCATCTTATTTCTTATATTCCTACAGCCGTCTGATAGTAACGCTTCCCAAATAATAAAATTTATATTCCTGTTTTACAAGGTAATATTCATTCAATAGAACTTCGAATCTAGCCTATGAGTTTACAACCTGATATTACGTTTTCGTGAGCTAACTTGAAAACCCTATTGGTTGTCATATTAATATGTCAGCCAAAATTACTGAAACTAACATACAATACCCCATAAAATATATATGTTAAATGTGGTTACTGGGCCAACTTTTAGACTTTTATATCTTTAATATAAATCACTTGCCAAGTAAATCCCCAAAGAGCCTCCTCTCTCTCTCTCTCGCATCGTTGCTCGGCTCCCAGCTTCTCTATCTCCAAGTGCATTGCAGACATGATCTGATCTATGTATCTGTTGGGAGATCTACCTCTTTTTTTTCCACCGTCGACTTTCCCCTGGATCAACAACTTTTTCCATGCCATTCCTCCTTATTATGTGACTATTTTCCTTGGTAACAGCCGGTCACTATTTTAGATGTTAAGATCGCTCAGAATAGCAGCATTTGTCCTATGAGCTGTCCAGGAAATTCTGAGCATCCGCCTGTAGCATGTAGTTTCGAGAGCCTCTATTCTTTTACGGCCTGCTGCATTAATAGTCCATGTTTCGACGCCGTATGTGGCTATTGGGAATATTAGTGAATTGACAAGCCTTCTTTTAGTAATTTTATTTATTCTATGATCTTTTCAATGCTTAGGCTTGTCATTGCAGTTTTGGCCATCGCTATCCGTCTTTTATTTCTTCTTCGCAGCTCTCCTTATTAGAAATTTTGGCGCTTAAGTATATAACATTTGTCTTCAGTTGTATAGCGTTGATCATGTTGAGAGAAGGCAAAATTTTAACTGATCTACTATAAGAACAGAACATTTTTTTTGGAATTAGTGAAAAGCCGACATTTGCGCTAACCTTTTCGATTCGATGCAGCAGTACAATCATTTCTTCCTCGGAGTCTACACTGAATTAAATTTCGCATATTAAAATTAAAATTAATTTTATTTTGCTTTATTACGTGTACGATAAACTTTTCTCTTTTTTAGATAAATAAATGATTTGGATTAAGAAGCATATATGTTAATATAAAGAGATGTATTAATTAGAAAGTTATCTAGTTTATTACAAATAAAAAACACTAATGTATAAATGCTTTTGAGAACAACAATAGTAAGATGTTAAGTAGTAATGTTAGTGAATGTAAAGTAATTATCATGTTTAGGAAACAAGCCATGTAGTATACATTGAAATATTATCACGTTAACTATAAATAGCGAACGTACACGTACAGGACCTTGAAGAACACGTTAAATGGGAGATGAAGCTAAAAAAATTAAAGTTTTCTTAATCAATTATATAGAAATACATTGCAATTTTTTTTGGGTCGTCGCACATTGGGAAAAATAAGGTATTTTTTGAACAAAAATCGCGACGTGGCTTACGTTTTAACCAACTTGAATATTTTTTTTTAAAAAATACTCGTGAACACTTCTAGTTTACTCTCCAACTGCCGAATTTTAAATAAATTGACTTATGTTTATATCTGATCATCAAGGTTGCCAGGTGTTCGGTATTTTACCGAACCGTTCGGTATTTTAGCAGTGTGTTCGGTGTCCGGTATGGCAAAAATACCGAAGTATGGGCGGTTCGGTATTTTTTCTAATAAATCTTTCTCCCTAATAAACGATTCAACTGTCAGATGCAATCAGTTGAGTTGTGGAAGACGTTTCTAAAGGCAGAAGTAAGCCCTAACTTAAAAAAGATAATAAAAACGATAATGGCAGTGCCATGTAGTAATGCTCATGTGGAAAGAGTATTTAGCCACGTGAACCATTTGTGGACGGACAGCCGTAATAAATTAAGTGTGGACATGGTGAAGGCTGAATTATGCATACGATGCAATTTCGGTCTGACATGTCGCGAAATACACGGGGCAGTTAAAGCAAATAAGAAATTGCTAGAAGCGTGCATTAGTGACAAAAATATAATTTTTAAGATTTCTTTTTTTTTAGTTTCTGAATCCTGGTTGGTTTCTATGTTGTGCAATGTTTGTTTGTATAGTAATATGTAAGTAAAAAAGTAAAATGTAAGTGAGAAAAAATATAACTGTTTTATATTGTCATGTTCTCTACTTGCTAATGATTATGTGTTCTCTACTTGCTAATAATTATGTTCTCTTGTGCAATGGTACTTAGTATTGTAACAATAGTAAATAAACAGTTATAACGTTTTTTTTTTTGCTCACTGTTCGGTTTTTTTTTTTAAAAAGACCTGGCAACCCTGCTGATCATATATTAGTTATGTGAAAAATACATATTTACCCCATATTAGGAATAGTACAAAATTCTACTAAATTTAGTATTTTAACGTATATACTTAGACTAGCCGGGCCCGCGGCTCCGCTCGCGTGGACTTGATTCACCACTTTCGTCACTGCTTATTCCTTAATTTACCCAGCGTAATAAAATACCTCTCATTATTTCCCCTTATCTCTCACTATTTCTCCTTATCTCCCATTATCTCTACATAATTTCGATTATCTTAACTCTGCTCATCTCCCATTATTTCTCCTTATCTCCCATTATTTCTCCTTATCTCCCATTATCTCACCTTATCTACCATTATCTAGGCTTATCTCTACTTATCTCTCAATATTTCTGCTTATCTCCCATTATTTCTCCTTATCTTCCATTATCTCACCATAACTCCCATTATCTAGACTTATCTTTGCTTATCTCCCATTATTTCTCCTTATCTCCCATTATTTATATTTATCTCCCATTATCTCACCTTATCTCCCATTATCTCACCTTATCTCCCATTATCGACCCTTATCTCGACTTATCTCCCATTATTTCTCCTTATCTCCCATTATCTAGGCTTATATCGAATTATATAGAACATATGTTTAAATTTATAAAAACACGTAAATCGGATAAGTGGTTCTCAAGTGATAAGCGCACTAACGGACAGACAGACAGACAGACAGACAGAAAGACGTTGCATTTTATATATATTCTAGATAGAAGATCATAGATAACCTGGCCAGAGAACAAATGTATGAATTAAAAAAAAAAAAAACATGTAAATCGGATAAGGGGTTCTCGAGTGATCAGCGCACTAACAGACAGTCACACAGACAGAGAGACGTTGCATTTTATATATATTATATTCTTTCCTACATGATATTGTTCCATATTTAATGCTTTAGGCAGTGTATCGCAAGAGAACGCGCTAGCGGCAAATTTTCTCCGACTTGATTCACTATTATCGTCACTGCTTATTCATTATGTCACCTAACGTAATAAAATATATCCTATAACCTGGCCAGAGAACATATGTATGTTTAACAAAAAAGCACGTAAATCGGATACGTGGTTTTCCAGTGATAAACACACTAACGGACAGACAGACAGGCAGAGAGACGTTGCATTTTATATATATTACAGATATTCATTGCTACATGATATTGTTCCATATTTAATGGTCTAGCATGTTTAAAAAAAAAGCACGTAAATCGGATAAGTGGTTCTCCAGTGATAAGCGCACAAACGGACAAACAGACAGATATACGTTACATTTTATATATATTATAGATGTAATAAAATATATATCTATAACCTGGTCAGAGAACATATGTATGAATTTAAAAAATCACGTAAATCGGATAAGTGGATCTCGAGGGATAAGCGCACTAATGGACAGACAGACAGACAGACAGAGAGACGTTGCATTTTATATATATTATAGATATAGATTATTATTATTATTATGTAACCTGGCCAAAGAATATATGTATGAATTTAAAAAAAAGATACATAAATCGGATAAGTGGTTTTTCGCGTGATAAACGCACTAATGGACAGATTATAGATTAGATATTCTCTGCTACATAATATTGTTCCATATTTAATGGTTTAGGCTGTATATTGCAAGGGAACGCGCTAGCGGCAAACTTTTTTCCGACTTCATTCACTATTATCGTCACTGCTCATTCCTTATGCTACCTATCATAATTAAATATAGCCTATAACCTGGCCATACATATGTATGTTTTAAAAAAAAAGTACTTAAATTGGATAAGTGGTTCTCCAGTGATACGCACACTAACGGACAAACAAACAGACAGACAGAGAGATGTTGCATTTTATATATATTATAGATATATCAGTTATGTATATGAAAAATACATATTTACCTCATATTAAGGGTAATACAAAATTCAACTAAAAGTATTTTAACATATATACTTAGATCTACTAACTTTCTCAATTCGAATTCGAAGATAATTAAAAAAAAAAGTGATACTCTAACCTCAAAAAATAACTTCTAGTTGCAAACATTCTTAATCATAAGAATGGAACAGTTCTTTACTGCACAGATCTATCTGAGGATGATAACTTTAATATATATAACATTTTGATCCAGCTGATAAAGGACTGACATTAAAACTGTCCCTGCAAATAACTTTCTAACCTCAAGAAAGTTTAAAAATATCAATATTCTTGGTTATAAGTGGGGCATTTCTTTTATATAGTTCATAAAAGTATCTAAAATACAATAGCTTTGCATATGCAGATCGACTGATAAGCGAACACAAAGCTACGTATGGTAACTTTAAACCTAATAGGTCGAGTCATGAACGAGCAGAAAAGTATACGGTCAGACCAAAAAGTCTCCATCCACCATCAGCTTTCTATACTATTTTTCTGTTACGTTTAACTAATTAATTGGAACTATGAGAAAACATGTTTAAATTAATATTTGAAACTTAACCAACAAGGATTAATATTAAAAATAACTGCGGAAGAATTTATTTAGAAGTTACATGATTATTATAAAAATGTAAACAAAATTAATGTCAAAAAAGTCTCCATACACTTAACAATTACCAATAATAGTTTGACGGAGTTTAACCGAAAATAACAACTTCGTTTAAACTAATATTTAGTGGGACCACCGTGGGCCTTGATAATCTCCTGTAACCTTCTTGTCATACTTGCAACCAGCTTTCTAGTAACTTCTGCTGGCATGTTCTCCCATTTGTTCAATATTCTGTTTTTTAATTCCTCTCTATCTGAAACATTATGTTTGCGCCGTTTAAGTTCTTCCCATAAATGCTGGATGGGGTTAACATCGAGTGATTGTGGGGGAAGCTGCTGTCGTACATTTTAGTCATCTATTCTGGTACCAAATTTGCGATATGTTTCGGATCATTGTCCTGTTGGAAATGTATCTTTTTTCGAGTGCTAATTTTTGGACACTTTCTCTTAAATTTTCTCTCAAAATGTTCAAATAAACATGCTGATCTATAGTAGCATTAATAAAATGTAAATTTCCAACCTCTCCAGCGGACATGCATCCCCAAAGCAGAACACTGCCACCCCCTTGTCTCACGGTGAAACAAATGTTTTTAATATCGAATGCGGTTTTTTTCTTGCTCCAAACTTTAGTTTTGCCATCAGACACAAAAAGATTAATTTTAGTTTCATCGCTGAAAATTACGGATTCTCAAAATTCAAGGGGTTTAGTAACGTATTCCTTAGCAAAAGCTAACCGCTTTTTGCGATTAACTTTCGAAATTAACGGCTTCTTCCTGGCTGCACACCCCTTATAGCCTGCCCTGTGTCAACAATTTGTCACTGTTTGTGAATAAGCATTTTTCTAAAATTGTTTCCGTACTTCTTTTAATTTTGGTGCACTTTTTTGGGATCTATAATTATTGGTCTAACAATACTGGCCTCCTCACGTGGAGTCAGTTTTGACAATGTACTGAACAGTAGCATGCGACTTTTTAACAATTTTTCCTATATTTCTGTACGATTTTCCATGTTTCCACAAATCAATTATGATCTTTCGAACTTGAAATGGAATTTCACAATTTCTCCCGCTCATTTTTAATACTACTTTGAGAACCCACTGCAAAATTACTAGCAGCAAGTGACAGATTATAAAGTATGGCCGAAAATTATTCATTTGTTTTCAGTTTAGCGAGCAACAGATAGCTTGATAAAATGCTGCTGATTATAACGTGTTTGGAGACTTTTTTGACATTAATTTTGTTTACACTTTTATAACAATTGTGTAACTTCTAAATAAAATGTTCCGTAGTTGTTTTTAATACTAATCCTCGTTGGTTAAGTTTTAAATATTAATTTAAACATGTTTTCTCCTAATTCCAATTAATTAGTTAAACATAACAGAAAAATAGTATAGAAAGCAAATGGTGTATGGAGACTTTTTGGACTGATTGTATATTAAACGAACGATATCTCCTTATCATGTAGTAATACCAAGAGTAACAGTTCCAAGTAAAAAACAAATCAAGATGTAGACATTAAGTTAGTCCAAAATAATTTAAAATTAAATATCGGCCTGGTCATTTTTCAACAAATCGTAATGTTGTAGATGAATTAGCTGCCCAGGTAGAATATTTCACATCAGACGATAATCTAAGTTCGATACCCCATCCTAAATATTTACAGAATAGATTACCATCAGTCTTTTTACTAAGAAAACGCCAATCGGTCATCATTCACAATATACCGCCCACACATTTAAACTCTCAAATTTCTTAGTGGTTGTTTTTGTGGGGAAAGTCTGTATACTGACGCCCATAATATTTTTAAGAGTCTCTATAGGCGTGTTCCAACGATTGTCAGAACTGGATATCGCGACTATTAACACATGGGCTGAAAAGTCCCGGGCCTAACAAAGAAAACACGGTTTTTTTGGTTCAAAATTAGCTTTATTCATCAACGTAATCTCCATCAAGAGCAACGCAATCATTCCAGCGCCGCTCTAACATTTCAATACCACTTTTGTAGAACGATTTATCTTTTGCCTCAAAATAGGCCTCAGTTTCAGCGATAACCTCTTCATTCGTGCGAAATTTCTTACCGGCGAGCATTTTTTTTCAGGTCTGCGAACAGCCAGTAGTCGCTGGGAGCCAAATCTGGCGAATACGGTGGATGTGGGAGCAATTCGAAGTTCAATTCATGTAGTTTTGCCATTGTTTTGATTGACTTGTGACACGGTGCGTTGTCTTGATGAAACAAAATTTTTTTCTTTGCCATATGCGGTCGTTTCTTTGCAATTTCGGCCTTCAAACGCTCCAATAACGCTATATAATATTCACTGTTGATGGTATTTCCTTTCTCAAGATAGTCGATGAATATTACACCACGCACATCCCAAAATACCGAGGCCATAACCTTTCCAGCCGATTGTTGTGCTTTCGGGCGCTTTGGACGAGGTTCACCAGTTGCTGTCCACTCAGATGACGATCGTTTTGATTCCGGAGTGAAGTGATGGATCCATGTTTCATCCATTGTCACACAAGCCATTGCTTCGCTTGAACGGTATTTTTTCCCATCAAGAAGCAGTGTAAAATTAAAACACGAAATTGTTTTTGATCCATTGTTTTGAAAATAACAAAAGTAGCGTCACTCTTAGCACAATAACTCACAAACTAATGAATAGAATATCATGAAATTTTAACAGCTGTCTTTTGAAGGTTAGTATTAACTGAAAAAAAGGTGACTGCAATAAAACTAGCGCCATCTATGTGTTAGGCCCGGGACTTTTCAGCCCATGTGTTACAAGATCTTGAAATGTGAAGACATGCAAAAATCTCGGAGGGTTACTAATACAATAATTCTCTTGAGCAAGTAATAAATACCATAAAAATAACGAAAAATGTTATTAAATATATTCTATAATAGGTAGGGAATTGCTGATAGCTAATTATAGAGATATATTATTATTATTACATAATTTTTTTATCTAAGAAATCGTTTTAAATTGTTAAGATGAACTTTCGACTTTGATATTTATCTTAACATTAAAATTACCCACTTTTAATTAGATAAATACTCCTTACGAACTTCCTTCCGTTAATAATTAAAATTGCCATTTCAAACAACAAAAAATTATCGATAAAATTATTTTGTTTTTCGGAGAAGAAACTCAGTTTTGAACTGTCAAGGTAATCTTTGTTGTAAACAGACCGAATACTTCCTGTTTCAGCATCCTTGCATGCACGTTGCAAGGTTTACCAGGTTTTTCACTTCAAATATTTCTTTTTTCAGAAAGGAAAGGACACTAGCTTATCGACAAATGATATTTACAAAAGTATTATGGGTGGTATTTGTTACTTAAATTAAATTTCTATTACAAGTATCGTAAATTATATGAGAACGGGGAAGACTAAATTAAAATGGAAAGGTAAAATATACAACAGTATAAATAAAACGTAAGTAAGGTAAGTTTCTAGCCTAGTATACGAAAAAAAAAAATAAAACCGACCAAGTGCAAGTCGGATTTGTGCAATTAGTGTTCCATACTATGATTGCTTTTACTCGTTAGCGTGCACATTTCATCACAATCACATAATGTGCATACTGGGGTCAACCTAACTCCAATGACAAAAATGTCTACTGTAACGAAACTATTGGATGTCTTGACTTAAAATTGATACAAAGTAACCTTGAATTAATATTTTAAGCAACAATTTTTTTAAGAAAGTGAAATATCATTTTGAATACAAAAAATGGCCTAAATACAAAAAAAACGAGAGAAATAGCTACTAAAAAAATTCGTGCAATTTTCAAGATTTAAAATTTTAATCTGATACTTTCAAGATATAATACGTTAAGAAAAAATAGTGTTATTGTATATATAGCAAAAAAGTGTCTATTTTTTTGGACAATCAAAAGTTGACATGTTTGGAAAAAATGAGAAACGTTTTTTTTTTTACGAAAAACATTTATTAATTAATTAATATCAAAAATATTGTAATAAAAAAAGTAGTAAATTATAGTTTACATATAGAAAAAGAAGTCAGTACAGCTAACGAAGTGGTAGCAGCAGCAAAATCACAGTATCGAGTAGCAGCAGCAGCGGGGAGCACTTGAAAATGCCAAACAAGATTTTGGCGAAACGTCGTGCAAATTCATGGTTATATGTATATATATGTATATATATATATATATATATATATATATATATATATATATATATATATATATATATATATATATATATATATATATATATATATATATATATATATATATATATATATATATATATATATATGTATATAACAAATAAAGAAAGAAAGCAAAAGTTGCCGTATCTAACAAAATTCTTAAATTTATTGAGTAACTCGGCAAAGGGCGCAACAGGTTTTCACACACTGTAGTAATTGTCCTTGAGTTTATTGGGCAGACTTCACAATCTCTTAATCGTCGTATCGCATTACCTAAAAGTAATACTAGGTGTCATCCACAGAGGTGTGCATTGGCGAGCGACTCCGTTGATAATAAACATTCTTTTAATTTCAATGTACCTAAAATTCTCCATTTTTCAAAACATCTTTTTAAAAGAGAATTTCTTGAAATGTGTTACATTAATGAGAATCCTAACAACATTGACAAAAGAACTGACCTTGATGGCTTGAGTAACATATATAGCTTTCTCCTTTCATGTGATTTGTCACCTCAACACGATACCTCTGGGTTGCATAATACTTTCTTTTTCATCTTTTTAGTCTCTACTTTTCACCATTTACTGTCTCTTCCCGCCACTTTACTAATTATCGGTTGGCCTGCTTTGATTCTCATTTTTTCACTAATTATGGTAGCTAATTATCAACGTTTGGAATGTCTTGTTCATCATTTGATCCTTCTCTAAATTGTTTTCTCTATTCTAAATTCCAGTTCGTTATATTATCCTCATTTCCATACTGGACTTAAACGTATTCCATTTGTACTTTTTCCACTTCACTGATTTTTCAATTTGATTATATATATTTATATTTTGTACTAAAACCGGTCTTGTCCTGCTTCTGTCAGATGGTCGTTTTCTGTCAGCGTTGTGTCAAATATGTCATACAAATTGTAGGTCACAGGTGGTTAATTAAAATTGAATTAATTTGAATTGATTTTAGCATCCAAAGTTTTTAATGGCATCGTTTTGGTAAATGCCTTTTTACTGAATTAATACGATAGTGTGTATAGTGAAAGTTTTACTTAATTGTTAGTCGCATTTATGTAATTGGTGTTTATGGCCATTTTTGTTAGATTAATATCACACCCCTCATGTGAGTGGTATTTTCAGTTTTATTACTATATATTTTTTCTACAACAATATATTAAAAGAAAATAACTTATACTTTTATTTATATGCCCGTACTACTTCAATTGTCACTTCGTTCTCTTTTTTAGTTTGTGCTCGGATGAAGGTCCCAACCTAGGACCGAAATATTGGCTAAATGAACATTGTGTGAATACCTGTTGCGCCCTTTGCCGAGTTTTCCAATTAATTTCATATTTAAGTATATATATATATATATATATATATATATATATATATACATATATATATATATATATATATATATATATACACGAGGCTGGTTTGAAAAGTCCGTGCAAAAAATAAAAACTACTTATGTGTTTGGGGGTAAACCTTTTTTATTATTCGACATAGTCTCCTTTTAGGCTTATACACTTGGTCCAACGATGTTCTAGTTTGTTGATCCCTTCCAAATAATAGGATTTGTCCAAGTCTGCAAAATATCCATTAGTGTCTGCAATCACCTCCTCGTTTGAATAAAATCTTTGCCCCGCCAGCTATTTCTTCAAATTGGGGAACAAATAGTAGTCGGAGGAAGCCAAGTCTGGAGAATAGGGGGGATGTGAAACGAGTTGGAATCCTATTTCCATTAATTTTGGGACCACAACTGCTGAGGTGTGTGCTGGTGCGTTGTCGTGATGGAAAAGGACTTTCTTGTGGGCCAATCGCGGGCGTTTTTCTTGCAGCTCGGTTTTCAAACGGTCCAATAACGATGAATAATATTCACCTGTAATAGTTTTACCCTTTTCCAGATAGTCGATGAGGATTATCCCTTGCGAATCCCAAAAGACAGTCGCCATAACCTTTCCGGCCGAAGGAACGGTCTTCGCCTTTTTTGGTGCAGATTCCCCCTTGGTAACCCATTGTTTAGATTGTTGTTTGGTCTCAGGAGTATAGTAATGTATCCATGTTTCATCCACAGTGACGAAACGACGCTTAAAGTCCTCCGGATTCTTCTGGAACAGCTGCAAACCATCCTTGCAACACTTCACACGATTCCGTTTTTGGTCAAGCGTGAGCAATCGCGGCACCCATCTTGCGGATAGCTTTCTCATGTCCAAATGTTTACGCAAAATATTATGTACCCGTTCAGTCGAGATGCCCACAGCACTAGCAATCTCACGCACCTTAACTCTTCTGTCATCCATCACCATATCATGGATTTGATCAATGATTTCTGGAGTCGTAACCTCCACAGGCCGTCCAGAACGTTCAACGTCACTTGTGCCCATATGGTCAGTCCGAAAATTTTGAAACCACTTATAAACTGTTCTAATCAAAGGTGCAGAGTCACCATAATGTTTAATCACCACACGAAATTCTTTTTCGTCCATTTCTTGAAAATCACTCGACTTCTTTGATTCACACGAATGCCAAACACGAAGAAATAGACCAATATGGCTGAAACTTGGTGTGCGTTCATTCAAGAGATGCTACTAACTAAACATGACCTCGATACGCGCCGGTGGTGCCACTCTCGGACTTTGCACTGACTTTTCAAACCAGCCTCATATATATATATATATATATATATATATATATATATATATATATATATATATATATATATATATATATATATATCCTGTTACACGTCGTTTTCATAGTTCTTGGAGTCTAGGAATTATAAACTTGTATTATTTTTTTCCTTAATCTCAAATATTAATGGTTAAAAGGGTTAAAGAGATGGTGAAGGGTGTTCTTTCTGTGTTCTTCGCACAGCAATTGTTTCTTCATGGTACTCCGCCACTTGAAATCGTTAGCCCGGAGATGAGTGCGAATTGTTTCATACGGTATATCCAAACTTTTACTTTAGTTAGTTTAGTGAATTGAGGAATTCAGGAAAACATGTTAGTAATTACTTTTTCCTCCCACACTTTTCCTCTCGAACCACGTTCTGGTAGATCATCAACATTTTTAACTAAGAGTATCGGTTCACCTACTTGCCAACAAATGCCCTCAACTTGCCCATGTACTTCTGTAGGCGTGATTTTGAGACCTTTTGGATTATTATATAGGAACACAGCCTCGAAGCTAGAAGCGTATGCAGCACTCATGTTGGATAATGTACTATTCAACCATAAATAACGTTAGAAATAGATCTCTTTCTACAAAGCATTGTTTACAAGGGTGCAAACATCAACCTCAAAAAAAAATAATTTTTTTTTCGACTACAAGTTATACTTATAGTTCCTACTTTACTGATTGTAAACAAGGAATACTTAGATAGGCCTCTCTACTGGACTCAGCAATGTATTTTTTTTTTTAATTTGTGTAGTTACCGGTAAACACTCATCTCTTTCTTTTCCATCCGTAGGCATCACTCTTGGATTATAGGTTCCGGCGGTTTTACATCATAAGATGCTGATTTTGAGTTAGTAATATTTTTGTGATTTGATTCAAAAGATTTACTGTAGCTCTAATTGTGTTGAGTACGCCGATAATTATCAGCTTCGCCTAAATGTATCTGACGCTGACGCTAACGTGCTGTGAATGGAGCGAAATATGTCATGTACTAGTTTTGAAACTGAGAGACGGGTTGTCCATTGTTTCGGACCTCCCCTACTTTGAAGGGAAGGGATTAAACTAACTTAGAGTCATCGTCCGTTAATCCACTAATATTTTTAGGCATAGCAATCACGGACGATAAACACATATTTCACTTTAAAAAAAAAAAAACCACATTAACAACTATAGCCCTGACACGATTAGAATTTCCTCGCATTTGTATAGACTGTGCTATTTTCGATGGATGTGAAATATAACAAGGCAAGAAATAATCAGAGATATTGTTTAAACAATCGAATGGAAATTAACATTTTATTGTCTGTTGATTTGAATTGACAACGCTTAATTAAAATTAACTTAAGATAATACAATTATTAGTCTTGTTATGCATTTTTACTCCTTATCTATTGGCTATGAAAATATCTTTAGTGTGCAACTTTATTCTTTTTAATTTCGATAATTTTAAACTCTTAATACTACTTTTGTTGTCAATCATAACTTTATTGCAGTTTAACGACTACAACTGATTGTGTTTGTAGCTTCTGTTAAACCTCTTTAGCTAAAACTAACAAAATGTTTTATATGCTGACAACAACCCATATTTTAAGCATTTAAAATGGTTTTTATTACTGTTGGCACATGCGATTTCATCAAGCCCTATTACTACATCCACAGTACAAAGAATTGTGAGAGTCGTACCGTAAATTTTAAATTTGCGCGAAAAATTTCTGAAAATCATTTTAGCCCATGGTGTGCCTGAAACAGGTTTTAATGATTTCGGTGATCATACACAGCATAGGACAAGTCAGGCACTATTAAATGAATGAGAAGAAGTATTATAAATGAATTTATATAGATGTAATAAAGCAAACAAAAGTTAGCAGCTTAACATTAGTAGCCTCTATCTGTTAAAAAATCGTTTATACTATAGTAACATTTTTCCAAAAAAAATCAATTAATGTTCTTTTATACAATTTTATATTATCAATATTTCAAAAACTGGGGGGCAATTTATTGAATATGTGAATGCAAGTATAACGGGGATTGTTTTCCGTTGTGGACAAACTGTGGACTGGAATAGCATAGTTATCACCGTACCTTGTATTATAATCGTGATAATAATTGTTAGTAACAAAATTCTGTGGTTTTTGCTTCACAAATAACAAAATTTCAACCATGAAAATTCAAGATATTATGAGGATCCTTAAATCATCCCTAAAAATCCATCCACAGGATGCACTTCTCTGAGCGTTAACTATCGCTCTCATAGCTCTCTTTTGTAGCTGAAAAACCCTGAGACTATAAGAAGAACAACCCCAAAAAATTGTGTCATACTTAATTCTTGAATAGAAATGTGCATAGTCATAAGAGAACAAAGCATTTCTTTCAATTTATATAACGCAAAACACGACGTAAAGCCCTACAAAGAGCATCAATATGGGTTTTCCAACTTAAGCTATTTTCCTGAAAATTTTACTTCATCTACTTGTTGGATACTTTTCCCTTAAATTTTTAATAGATAACTTTTAGATATTGCTTTAGATCGAGTAGTAAAATCAATGAATACAGTCTTTTGTGTATTTATACACCATTTATTTGCATTAAACCATTTTAAAAATTTATTTACAATATCTTGTGCACACACTAGCACTTTTTTTTTACTTTTGTGAGAGCAAACGTAACTATTATCATCGGCAAACATGATGAGATTATGTTGCTCTTCTATATTAGGAAGATCGTTCACAAAAAGCAAATACAATAGAGGTCCTAAGACAGATCCCGGGGGTACACCTATATTTATCGGTAATATGTCTGACTTTGCTATATTTTACATGTACGAGTTGAGTTCTCTCAGTTAAGTTACTCCTAAGTAGTTCATTAATTTTCCCCTTAATCCATACGCATTCAACTTATCTAGCAGAAGATCGTGATTTACAAGGTCAAACGCTTTACTTAAGTCCATAAATAGACCTAATGTTTTCATTTTCAGATTTAGATTTGTGTAAACTTAATTAGTAAATTCGTAAATTGCCGATATTGTGGATTTGCCCTTGAGAAATCCATTTTGTGCCCCATGCAAGATGCCGTACTTTATTACAAATGCGAATATCTTATTAACCATTACTCTTTCCACAATTTTTGATAATATAGAGAGCAGCGTGATAGGCCGGTAATTTTCAATATAATCTTTTTACGCTTTTTATATACCGGAATAATTTTTGCAATTTTCAACGCTTCAGGAAACATTCCCTCGGATAGTATGATATTTATCAAAATAATGGACCTGCTATAAGATGAAGACAAGTTTTTAGCATTTTAGTATGAACTTCATCAACTCTAACTGAATTAGAAATTTTTAGGTTATTTAGAACATCCACCACATCCTGCTGATTTATTGGTGTCAGGAACATGATATGAAGTTTGTGACAGTAGAGCAGTGAACAGCTGGGTTTAACATTGGGTAATGTCTCGTTCATTTTTTTAGCAATATTTATAAAATATGCATTAAAGCAATTTGCTATTTCAGAAGGATTTTCAACAACTACATCATTACTAACAATTTTGGTAATTCTATTGTTTTTTTCGTTTTTGTTTCGTATATTATCATTGATAATTTTCCATGTTATCTTAGATTTATTATCTGATTCAAAATATGTTTTAATGTTATATAGTCTTTTTGCTTCAGAAATAACTTTTCGATATATTTTCTTGCAGCTTTTATAATAGCTTAAGATTGCTTCATTTACTCCAGCAGACTCAAAAACCTTACACCTTATTTCCTGCCCAAGCTACGAGGCTGGTTTGAAAAGTCTGCAAAGTCCGAGAGATGGCACCACCGGCGCGTATCGAGGTCATGTTTAGTTAGTAGCATCTCTTGAATGAATGCACACCAAGTTTCAGCCATATTGGTCTATTTCTTTGTGTTTGGCATTCGTGTGAAATCAAGGAAGTCGAGTGATTTTCAAGAAATGGACGAAAAAGAATTTCGTGTGGTGATTAAACATTACTTTATGAAAGGCAAAACGCCTCAGGAGACTAAAGAGAAGCTTGATAAACATTATGGTGACTCTGCACTTTCGATTAGAACAGTTTATAAGTGGTTTCAAAATTTTCGGACTGGCCATATGGGCACAAATGACGCTGAACGTTCTGGACGGCCTGTGGAGGTTCCAACTCCAGAAATCATTGATCAAATCCATGATATGGTGATGGATGACAGAAGAGTTAAGGTGCGTGAGATGGCTAGTGCTGTGGGCATCTCGACTGAACGGGTACATAATATTTTACATAAACATTTGGACATGAGAAAGCTATCCGCAAGATGGGTGCCGCGATTGCTCACGCTTGACCAAAAACGGAATCGTGTGAAGTGTTGCAAGGATGGTTTGAAGCTGTTCCAGAAGAATCCAGAGGACTTTAAGCATCGTTTCGTCACTCTGGATGAAACATGGATACATTACTATACTCCTGAGACCAAACGACAATCTAAACAATGGGTTACCAAGGGAGAATCTGCACCAAAAAAGGCGAAGACCGTTCCTTCGGCCGGAAAGGTTATGGCGACTGCCTTTTGGGATTCGCAAGGGATAATCCTCATCGACTATCTGGAAAAGGGTAAAACTATTACAGGTGAATATTATTCATCGTTATTGGATCGTTTGAAAACCGAGCTGCAAGAAAAACGCCCGCGATTGGCCCACAAGAAAGTCCTTTTCCATCACGACAACGCACCAGCACACACCTCAGCAGTTGTGGTCGCAAAATTAATGGAAATAGGATTCCAACTCGATTCACATCCCCCCTATTCTCCAGACTTGGCTCCCTCGGACTACTATTTGTTTCCCAATTTGAAGAAATGGCTGGCGGGACAAAGATTTTATTCAAACGAGGAGGTAATTGCAGACACTAAGGGATATTTTGCAGACTTGGACAAATCCTATTATTCGGAAGGGATCAACAAACTAGAACATCGTTGGACGAAGTGTATAAGCCTAAAAGGAGACTATGTCGAAAATTAAAAAAGGTTTACCCCAAACACATAAGTAGTTTTTATTTTTTGCACGGACTTTTCAAACCAGCCTCGTACTTCCCAAACGTCTAATAAGTTCTTTCATTATACAACCTTTGATAAGTTATACTACTAGTTTCTGGCACTGTAATACCCAATGTTACAGTTTGGCCGGAATGATCTGATAAACAATTAAACAATACCGTGCCAGCCAAGTTGTTATCAGCACTGTTTGTGCTTATGTAATCAATACCAGTTTTTGACGTTCTAGAAATTCTCGTGGGCGAATTGATTAAATTTCTAATATTATATGATGAGAATAGATCTATTAGATCTATCTTTGAGGCTGTATTAGATAAGTTATCAATGTTTAGATCTCCACATATTATAAATTCTGTTTTATTGTAGGAGCAAGCTATATTAAGTACCTCTTCGAGCTTTGTTAGAAAAATCTTATAATCTCCTTTTGGAGGTCTATACACCGACACAATAATTATACCAATTTCCTGTCCAGTTATTTTTACTCCACATAGTTCAATTACACCTTCAATTGACAAGTCAATAATTTGTGTCATATTTAGCACATAAGAAACTAAATCATTTTTGCAAAATATTACACTACCTCCGCAAGACTTCTCTTTTCTACAAAAGATACTGCACAATGTATATCCATTTATACTTATTATTGGATATTCATCATCAGTAAGATAATGCTCAGTTAGACACAAAATATCAACACGTTCTTTTCTTAGTTCTACTACCTCTACCTATATCTGTTTTGTTACGAATAGAATCAACATTTTGATGCATGATTCTGAGATTCCCGTTGTGAGAGAGATAATTTACCTTTTCTAATTGCTCTTTACTGTCATCATCGGTATTTGTAGGTGTCATTTGAATATTTCCCTTTTTAGCCTCAACTTTTTTTAAGTAAGCAGGACAGTTTACATCGAAAATATTATGGTCAACATTCAGATTCGATTTTTGTTTTTCATTTGCAAATAAACAGATACAGCATTTATAGAAGGTAATATCACATTCATCAGTTTAATGACTTACTTGGGAAAAACGCAGACATCTTTAATGGAGTAATACAGAGTAACGTACATTTAAAAATGGAAAATTTCGAAATAATAATGCTCATTGAATTTATTTAAAAGATATTTACATCATATTTATGAGATTTTATTGCAACTGTCTACGAGGCTGGTTTGAAAAGTCCGTGCAAAAATAAAAACTACTTATGTGTTTGGGGTAAACCTTTTTTATTTTTCGACATAGTCTCCTTTTAGGCTTATACACTTCGTCCAACGATGTTCTAGTTTGTTGATCCCTTCCGAATAGTAGGATTTGTCCAAGTCTGCAAAATATCCATTAGTGTCTGCAGTCACCTCCTCGTTTGAATAAAATCTTTGTCCCGCCAGCCATTTCTTCAAATTGGGGAACAAATAGTAGTCCGAGGGAGCCAAGTCTGGAGAATAGGGGGGATGTGAAACGAGTTGGAATCCTATTTCCATTAATTTTGCGACCACAACTGCTGAGGTGTGTGCTGGTGCGTTGTCGTGATGGAAAAGGACTTTCTTGTGGGCCAATCGCGGGCGTTTTTCTTGCAACTCGGTTTTCAAACGGTCCAATAACGATGAATAATATTCACCTGTAATAGTTTTACCCTTTTCCAGATAGTCGATGAGGATTATCCCTTGCGAATCCCAAAAGACAGTCGCCATAACCTTTCCGGCCGAAGGAACGGTCTTCGCCTTTTTTGGTGCAGATTCCCCCTTGGTAACCCATTGTTTAGATTGTTGTTTGGTCTCAGGAGTATAGTAATGTATCCATGTTTCATCCACAGTGACGAAACGACGCTTAAAGTCCTCCGGATTCTTCTGGAACAGCTGCAAACCATCCTTGCAACACTTCACACGATTCCGTTTTTGGTCAAGCGTGAGCAATCGCGGCACCCATCTTGCGGATAGCTTTCTCATGTCCAAATGTTTACGCAAAATATTATGTACCCATTCAGTCGAGATGCCCACAGCACTAGCAATCTCACGCACCTTAACTCTTCTGTCATCCATCACCATATCATGGATTTGATCAATGATTTCTGGAGTTGTAACCTCCACAGGCCGTCCAGAATGTTCAGCGTCACTTGTGCCCATATGACCAGTCCGAAAATTTTGAAACCACTTATAAACTGTTCTAATCGAAGGTGCAGAGTCACCATAATGTTTATCAAGCTTCTCTTTAGTCTCCTGAGGCGTTTTGCCTTTCATAAAGTAATGTTTAATCACCACACGAAATCCTTTTTCGTCCATTTCTTGAAAATCACTCGACTTCCTTGATTCACACGAATGCCAAACACAAAGAAATAGACCAATATGGCTGAAACTAACTAAACATGACCTAGATACGCGCCGGTGGTGCCATCTCTCGGACTTTGCACGGACTTTTCAAACCAGCCTCATATACGTGAAAACCATTAATTTCAGACGTGGTAGAAGTCTGTTGGTACTCTCGAACCAAAATTATGGTAAATTTAAGATTATTTTAAAATTTGAGGTCAAAAATCTGAGAAAACATATTTTACTATTCTTTCGTATTATTTCAAATTGTCATACCTTTAGTTCTAGATCATCTAGAAATTTCTTTAAAAAAAGATACAACACACAAGAGAAATAAGATCGATTATAGACTATGTTATTGTACGCTAGAAGACAACATTAAAAATAGAAGACGTAAGGACTCACCAAGGAATAACATGTGGATCAGACCACAATCTTTTAAAAGCCAAGATAATCAAAACGTTCACAAAAGATTATCAAATTGAGGATAAAGAATACGACTCTGGAAACCCAATTGATTACCCGAAATTCAATCTTGAAAGCCTATTACATGAGAGCACTAAATATTTATACCAAAGGAGAATCGATAATTATTTGAAAGATCCAGACGATCATACTACACAAGGAAAAAACCAAAATGTTATTCAAAGTATCCACCAAGCGGCGAGAGAAGTCCTCGCATATAGAAAAAATACTAGTAGTATTAGTAGAAATTATGGTGGTCAAATCAAATAGAAGAAATAATAACACAGAAAAAGAAAGCCTACTTAAAATGGATTTCCACTAAATCACAAGAAGATCGAGAAACATATAACACCTTGAAAAGAAAAACCAGAAACAAAACAAATAAAGCAAAAAATGAAATGTGGGACAAGAAATGTCAACAAATAGAAACATACACAGGTGGTAGGAAGTGTTCAGAAGTATGATGAGATTCATTAAAAATGTGAAATCGACAGGCAAAGAGAATACAAGGGTTACGGCAATAGGTCAAGAACAATGGATACAACATTACGAAAACTTGTTACAAGAACGAAGACCACAATATCAAGAAGTAAAAAACCCAATCACTATACAAGGAGAACAAATAATAATAGATGAAGAAGCGATCATAGGAAATGTGAGAAAGCTAAAAACTGGAAGAACTTGTGGACCAGAAGGGGTATATACAGAACTGTTCAGGTTGCTGACAATAATTTTCAACAGACACCAACGGAGAAGAAGTTCCACAAAATTGGAAAGTAGCGTTTATTTCCTCAATACATAAAAAAGGAAGAAAAGACTTCTGCTCTAATTACAGAGGTATCTCCGCAACAAGCACAGCTAGTAGACTGTACGGCAGAATCTTAAGAAATATGATAGAGGAAGAGTTTAGCTATGGAGAAAAACAATGTGGAATTAGAGCCGGAAGATCTTGTGCCAACAATGTGTTTTGTATGAAGCAAATAATTAAAAAAAGGAGCTCTGTTAATCTAGCAACACATGTTTTATTTGTAGATTCCAAGGCTTACGATTCAATACCTTGGTGCAAACTATGGGACGTTCTTCAAAGTACGAACATTAATCAGATTCTGATAATAGCTTTTCTCAAATTAAAATAGGTAACAGACTGTCAAGGCTCTTTTATATAACAAAGTGATTACGACAAGGCTGCTTTATTTCACCCACTCTATTTAAGATTTATGTTAAACATGCACTAATGCAATGGAAACGAAAATGTTTTGGAATGGGGATACCTTTGAACGAAACAACGATCTACACTTAGCAGGTTGCGGATGACCAAGCAATTATTGCTTGGTCATCCGTGACCAACAGTATATGACACGTAAACTGAACGAAACGTACGAAGGCTAGGGGCTAGATATAAATACAGAGAAAACGAAACATCTTTATATCGGAGACAAAATTAATAACCTTGACGATACAGAAGATATAAAAGCATGCGAAGAATATAAATATTTGGGTATAACGTTCGACGCAAGTGGTACAGACGAAAAAGAATAAGAGTAACAGAAGCAAGGGAACTAATAGGATGTCTGAATGAGATTCTATGGAGTAAACACATAACACAAAAACGAAAACTTAATATCTACGACACAATGGTAAAGGGCAATTTGATACATGGATGTGGTACCTGCAGAATTACCGAAAAAAAAAAAAAAAAAAGTATAGAAGCTACCGAAATGGATGCTTTAAGAAGATTGGCTAGAATATCGAGAATGCAAAAAATAAGAAACGGAGAAATTTGCCAGCAAATGGGACTTGTGGACACAGTTATGAAGGATATTGAAAGGAAGTAATTAACCTTGTATGGCCATGTTCAACGAATGGAATAAACACGGCTCCCAGGGTATCAAATTTGAGACGGAAAATACGAAGACCGAAGAAAAATTGGATAGAAGGAATTAGAAAAGCTATAAGCGATCGAAATCTAGAAGAAGGACAATGGAATCTTTATATATATATATATATATATATATATATATATATATATATATATATATATATATGTATATATATATATATATATATATATATATATATATATATATATATATATATATATATATATATATGTATATATATATATATATATATATATATATATATATATATATATATATATATGTATATATATATATATATATATATATATATATATATATATATATATAATATATAAATTGCAACGTCTCTCTGTCTGTCTGCTGTCTGTCCGTTAGTGCGCGTATCACTGAAGAACCACTTATCCGATTTACGTACTTTTTTTTTTTTAAAACATACATATGTTCTCTGGCCAGGTTATAGGCTATATTTTATTACGATAAGTAGCATAAGGAATGAGCAGTGACGTAAAATAGTGAATGATGTCGGAAATAAGTTTGCCGCTAGCGCATTGCAATACACAGCCTAATTCATTAAATATGAAACAATATTATGTAGCAAAGAATATCTGTAATGTATAATCTATAATATATATAAAATGCAATGTCTCTCTGTCTGTCCATTAATGCGTTTATTACGCGGGAACCACTTATCCGATTTACCTGTCTTTTTTTAAATTCATACATATATTCTTTGGCCAGGTTATGTAATAATAATAATCTATATCTATAATATATATAAAATGCAATGTTTGTCTGTCTGTCTGTCTGTCCGTTAATGCGCTTATCCCTCGAGAACCACTTATCCGATTTACGTGATTTTTTAAATTCATACATATGTTCTCTGACCAAGTTATAGGTATATATTTTATTACATCTATAATATATATAAAATGCAACATATCTCTGTCTGTCTGTCTGTCCGTTAGTGCGCTTATCACTGGAGAACCACTTATCCGATTTTCGTACTTTTTTTTTTAAAACATACATATGTTCTCCGGCCAGGTTATAATATATATATTTTTTTACGATAGGTAGCATAAGGAATGAGCAGTGACAATAATAGTAAATGAAGTCGGACAAAGTTTGCCGCTAGCGCGTTCTCTTGCAATACACAGTCCAAACCATTAAATATGGAACAATATTATGTAGCAGAGAATATCTATAATATATATAAAATGCAATGTCCGTCTGTCTGTCTGTCTCTCCGTCCGTTAGTGTGCTTATCACTTATCCGATTTACGTGCTTTTTTTTTTAACATACGTATGTTCTCTGGCCAGGTTATAGGATATATTTTATTAGGTGATATAAGGAATAAGCAGTGACGATAATAGTGAAACAAGTCGGAGAAAAGTTTGCCGCTAGCGCGTTCTCTTGCAAGACACTCCCTAAAGCATTAAATATGGAACAATATCATGTAGCAAAGAATACAATATATATAAAATGCAACGACTCTCTGTCTGTCTGTCTGTCCGTTAGTGCGCTTATCACTCGAGAACCACTTATCCGATTTACGTGTTTTTATAAATTTATACATATGTTCTATATAATTCGATATAAGCCTAGATAATGGGAGATAAGGTGAGATAATGGGAGATAAGAAGAAATAATGGGAGATAAGTTGAGATAAGCCTCGATAATGGGAGATAAGGTAAGATAATGGGAGATAAGTATAAATAATGGGAGATAAGGAGATATAATGGGAGATAAGCAGAGATAAGTCTAGATAATGGGAGTTATGGTGAGATAATGGGAGATAAGGAGAAATAATGGGAGATAAGGAGAAATAACGGGAGATAAGTCGAGATAAGCCTAGATAATGGGAAATAAGGTGAGATAATGGGAGATAAGGAGAAATAATGGGAGATAAGGAGAAATAATGGGAGATGAGCACAGATAAGCCTAGATAATGGAAACTATGTAGAGATAATGGGAAATAAGGAGAAATATTGGGAGATAAGGAGAAATAATGGGAGATATTTTATTACGTTGGGTAACATAAGGAATAAGCAGTGACGATAGTAGTGAATCAAGTCCACGCGAGCGGAGTCGCGGGCCCGGCTAGTATATATATATATATATATATATATATATATATATATATATATATATATATATATATATATATATATATATATATATATATATATATATATATATATATATATATATATATATATATATATATATACATATATATATATATATATATATATATATATATATATATATATATATATACATATATATATATGTCGAGTCAGACTCTTGACAAGAAATCCTGCGATCGTGTCTGTTCCAACTTATTAAAAGGCAATGAGATGCTGCAAAGGATCTATAATAGATCTCGTAGGCTGTTCAACTTTAGAAATCACCAGATTATAGTGTAACGTATCGTTAAAAAAGATTAAAAACTAAAATACAAAACACCATTAAGAAACACTTTTTTTCTCTGAATTGCTTGTGAAATTATAATAAAAACTATTACCATAATCGTATTACATGATTTCTTATACTATTATTAATCTCTAACTGACCATAACTCTGTTAGTTATCTGTGCTGTCATTTAAAACAGTTATATCATTACAGACAATTAAGATAAAACTATTTATACCTTTCATTATTCAATGATTTAATTACTAAACGTGATTACCAGTAAATTAGTTTTAATTCCAGCCGCACGCTGTGAGTTGATTTGTAGGTGAAAAAACAGACAATTGAAGTTTTTAGGTGGTGAGCGTGGAAAAAGAGCAATTACATTACTTCAGATATTAGTTGATACCACACTTACAGGATCCTTTTATTTAGAGACCTTCATTTTCTTAGAATAAACTACCCTCAATTAGGTTTTCCGACGAGTACAAGCCATAGAGAATAAATCGCTATTTTGATACATCCACTGCTGTTTGAGCGATTTCTATGCAGGATATGCGTTGTCATATAAAAATCACAAGAGATATGCCTGAGTATTCTTCAGATAAATGCGGAAACATAATAAATCTGCCAGCAAGTATTAATGAATGTAGTGCTATGAAATTTTCTATCAAGCTACAATAGAAAATGTTGTTACTACGGAGCTGTGATTTTTTGCATTGTTTTGAGAGGGAGGTATAATTCTTTAGTCAGCTAATCACAGGTGATAAATCGTGAATTTCCAAGCATAATTCTGAGCCAAAACGTTAAAGTCGGAAGTGACACACTGCAAGCTCCTGTCCTCCTAAGAAAGTAAAAATAATCAAATCGAACTTTAAATCGACATTATGTACTTTTTGACAGTTCAGAAGCTCATCCATAAGTAATTTGTGCCTCTAGGACAAACTGTCAATCACAATTTTCTATGGAAAAAAATCCTTTGGTTTTCTGTTCGCCGCATCTCAGTTGCTGTGTTCTTTTCTTATTCTCCTGGCTCAAAATTTACGTGACAGACAGCATTTCTGTCAATGATAATGAGATGAACGTAACCGATGAGTTGAATAGCATTCAAATGCCATCCAGCACTGCTAAAAATAACGGAAATAATATCTACGTTATTGTGTAGTTGCCCAAAAAACTACTCTTTTTCTTTTGTAGAAAAAATAAACAAGTGCTTTTAATAATCTGTTTACTTCCCTCACTAATTGTGAGGAAAATGTATTTGTGGCAAAATCTCCTTGCGAGATTTTTACATTTCTTCACGTTTCGGTTTTCTAAATCACAGAAAATATGTTTCCAATCGAAGTCCTTCTATCTTTCGAAGAAATTATATGTAATTTTCAGAAATTTTGGGAAATTTGAGAAATCTGAAGATTCTATTAATGTTTAATTATTTCCAATTTTAACATAAGCTCTTTCTGTGCTTCATTTTCAAAAAAATCCATATGATTTTTAGGAAGTATCAACCTTCAAACGATACGTGTCAAAATTTCATGACATTTCGACGATTAGTTTACAAGTTGCAGTGGTTTTAGTGACGCTATTTTTGATATTTTCAAAACAACGGAAAAAATCTAATTTTGTGTGTTGATTTAACACTGTTTTTTTATGGCAAAAAATACCGTTCAAATAAGGCAATGACTACCAGAAAATCACTCATCATTATTTGCTGAATTTAAACGCGATCGTACAGATTTAAATGATGCTGAACGCTCTGGATGCTCAAACGAGGTGGTTAGACCGGAAAAAAAAAAACATTAAAAAAATCCACAAAATTGTTTTGGATGACCGTAAAGTGGAATTGCGTGAGATAGTTGACACCCTAATGATATCAAGAGAACGGGTTGGTCATATTTTGCGTCAACATTTGAGCATGAGAAAGCTCTGTTCGAAATGAGTACCGCGTTTGCTCACAGTGGACCAAAATCAACAACGTGTTGATGATTCTGAGCGCTGTTTGGACCTGTTTAAGCGCAATAAAAAGCATTTTTTCATGCAATAAGTGACAATGAATGAAACACAGATCCATCACTACACACCGGAATCAAACCGGCAGTCAGCTGAGTGGACAGCAGCCGGTGAAAGCCGCCCGAAGTGACCAAAGACACAACAGTCGGCTGAGAAGGTTTTGGCCTCTGTATTTTAGGATGCGTTCATCGACTATACCGAGAAGGTAAAAACCATCAATAGTGAGTATTATATAGAGTTATTGGTGCGTTTGAAGGTAGAAATCGCAAAGAGACGGCCCCAAATGAACAAGACAATGCACCGTGTCACAAGTTACGATGGCAAAATTGCATGAATTGAAGTTCGCATTGATTCTTCATCCACCGTATTCTCCTATTAACTATCGACATTATATTCAAGTTCTACAATATAGTATGTGTAAGAATATGAAACGGAGAGCGAGTATAAATAGAACAGCATGAGTAACATCGCAAGGGTGACGATTGGCATAATAATGAACTTTCACAAAACAGTACGTGTAAGAACATAAAGCGGAGCAAGAGGAAGGGGCAGATCGAGACTGAGACAATGTAATTTTTTCCGATGAAGCTTCATTTTGGAGTTATGTTATCACCCCACGAACCTGGTCAATTTTCACTAACCGATATGTTTAGCGCATCGTGAAACACTCTGTGAAAATCCACGTTTGGGAATGTCTTTTGGAAAAAGTTTAAATTTAGAAGAAGGTATTACTGTCAAACGATGGCTTGTCGATAAAGCATGTAGCCAGTGGAAAGGAGAATCCGGTATCGTCACACTAGAATCGCCATCCCAATCGCGCGATGCAAACCCAATCGAGATCGTGTCATCATACATCAAGCAGAAGCCTCGTAGTAAAAAGGTGTATACAGTGAAGCAGCTGTTACGGCAAATTCGTGCAATACTCGGAAAATCTCGTCTAAAGCATGTCCCGAAGATGCCAGGCGATCATCGACGCTGATGGGAACTGAAAGAACTACGGAATGATTAGCATTTTAATGGCAGTTCTTTATTGTCGCATAATGTAAGAAACTTTTAAATAAATACAATTTTTATTGAACAATACGTGATACGTTCTTTTTTTTTCTATGGGTCTAGCACACGTGCTGCAGGGAAGTCCCTAAAGCGCTCCAGCAGCGGCATGTGTGCGGAAAAAAAAAAAAGCGATTCATGTTGTTCTTGAATCGCTGTAAATTGTACTCGGTGGGAAACTCAGCGCTGGGTAAACTATTCTAAAGGGATGATGTTCTCCATATAAAAGACTGCTTGAAAAGCGTTGTACGCGGAGTAACAACTGAACCTCATACGGATGTGAAGCACCAGCGCGACGTGTATTTCTAACATGCACCGCTTTGGGCGGAATTAAGCGGGCTACATCCTTCGAACACTTTCCATGAAAATACTTGTAGAACAGACTCAAGTCGCCAACCGTTCTTCGATGTTCCAGCGAATCAAGGCCGCCGATCCATTCCGGGTCTCCAATCAGACGGACAGCTCTTCCCTGAACAGAATCCAACAAATGCATTGAGCGACGATGCTAGGGGAATGGAGTGCCCCGACATAACTATGTCGGGTTCAGCAACGTTAACTTTTTTAGAAAAAACTGCCGCCTGGGTTTTTGTAGCGTTAAATTCGACTTAGTTACTGCCACCCCAAGATAGAATTTCTTCCAGGTCTTTGTTAAGTTAAACGACCTCCTGCTGCCTGCGGATATTCGCCTGAGCAGCCGATGTTCGAGCATTCAAGGTGAATGAAGAGACAAGCGTACTGTCATCTGCAAAGCTATAGATTGGATTCCCGGTATTTTCCAGCGGATCGTTAATGTAAATGAGAAAGAGAGTGGGAGACAGTATGGAGCCCTGGGGCACACCGGCGTTGATAGTGAAGGTGTTAGAAAGAAATCCGTCGACCGCCACTCGTAAAGAACGCTCTCTGAGGAAACATGAGAGCCACAAACAGAACCTTTCAGACATACCATAAGAGCGTAACTTAGCCAATAGTCCATCGTGCCAAACACGGTCAAATGCCTTGGATATGTCAAGAGCAACCGCTTGAGATTCTCCAAAGTGTTCAATTGCGTTGTTCCAAACATGTGTTACATAAGTCAGAAGATCTCCTGTGGATCTATGTTTACGAAAACAATATTGGTGATCGCTAATAATATTGAATCGTTTAAGATATTTTAGAAGATGCTTGACCAACTGTACCTATCATTTAAAATATCAAGTCAGATTTAGTATTTATTGTAAATTGGTTTTCTTAATAATTAAGAGGTCAAATTAATGATAAATAGGAAATGTTGTACGTTTAAGATTTGAAATGAAAGATGAATTAAAGTAATTCACGTATTTAATTGTAATAACAGGAAATGATGTATTGCCATTAGTAGATTGACTTTAGATAAGGTTTTTTTTTTGTAATGTAAGGTGTACCAACTTATTTCCGCGTGATTTTTAGCATTTATACTTTTGTTGTATTGTTTTTTTACACTATGATTGATACAGCAAAATTACACTAATTACTTAATTGTAAAGTCGTTTAGTTTTTTTTTTCGGTGAAGTGAAAGTTCAATACCTAAATTTTAAATGGCCGCTACGGTAATTTCGAACGGGTTTTAGGTTACCATGCCAATAATATCCAATAAAAATATCTCCAGTAAGGTTGTTTCCTTATTATTTTATTATCATTTTATGTAAAAAATTATTGAAGTCATTTACTCAGAGTTCATTGCAAACAGGCCGTTCTCAAATACAAAAACTTGGGAAGAAGGCTTGTGGGTTCGCAATAATGAAGAAATAATGTACTTTTCAGGTTCGTCAACTTTGTAAAGCTGGGAAAATTTAATACAATACGAGGCTGGTTTGAAAAGTCCGTGCAAAAATAAAAACTACTTATGTGTTTGGGGTAAACCTTTTTTGTTTTTCGACATAGTCTCCTTTTAGGCTTATACACTTCGTCCAACGATGTTTTAGTTTGTTGAACCCTTCCGAATAATAGGATTTGTCCAAGTCTGCAAAATATCCATTAGTGTCTGCAATCACCTCCTCGTTTGAATAAAATCTTTGTCCCGCCAGCCATTTCTTCAAATTGGGGAACAAATAGTAGTCCGAGGGAGCCAAGTCTGGAGAATAGGGGGATGTGCAACGAGTTGGAATCCTATTTCCATTAATTTTGCGACCACAACTGCTGAGGTGTGTGCTGGTGCGTTGTCGTGATGGAAAAGGACTTTCTTATGGGCCAATCGCGGGCGTTTTTCTTGCAGCTCGGTTTTCAAACGGTCCAATAACGATGAATAATATTCACCTGTAATAGTTTTACCCTTTTCCAGATAGTCGATGAGGATTATCCCTTGCGAATCCCAAAAGACAGTCGCCATAACCTTTCCGGCCGAAGGAACGGTCTTCGCCTTTTTTGGTGCAGATTCTCCCTTGGTAACCCATTGTTTAGATTGTTGTTTGGTCTCAGGAGTATAGTAATGTATCCATGTTTCATCCACAGTGACGAAACGACGCTTAAAGTCCTCCGGATTCTTCTGGAACAGCTGCAAACCATCCTTGCAACACTTCACACGATTCCGTTTTTGGTCAAGCGTGAACAATCGTGGCACCCATCTTGCGGATAGCTTTCTCATGTCCAAATGTTTATGCAAAATATTATGTACCCGTTCAGTCGAGATGCCCACAGCACTAGCAATCTCACGCACCTTAACTCTTCTGTCATCCATCACCATATCATGGATTTGATCAATGATTTCTGGAGTCGTAACCTCCACAGGCCGTCCAGAACGTTCAGCGTCACTTGTGCCCATATGGCCAGTCCGAAAATTTTGAAACCACTTATAAACTGTTCTAATCGAAGGTGCAGAGTCACCAAAATGTTTATCAAGCTTCTCTTTAGTCTCCTGAGGCGGTTTGCCTTTCATAAAGTAATGTTTAATCGCCACACGAAATTCTTTTTCTTCCATTTCTTGAAAATCACTCGACTTCCTTGATTCACACGAATGCCAAACACAAAGAAATAGACCAATATGGCTGAAACTTGGTGTGCGTTCATTCAAGAGATGCTACTAACTAAACATGACGACGATACGCGCCGGTGGTGCCATCTCTCGGACTTTGCACGGGCTTTCCAAACCAGCCTCGTATATTCGAAGTAATCAGTCTAACCTCCTCCCTCTCCCCTACAAGTAATTTTTTTTTTATTGGCATAGCATACGTGCTACAGGGAAATCCCTAAAGCATTACAGGAGCGACGCATGTGCAAAAAAAGCGATTCACGCAGATTTTGAATCGCTTTAAATTGCACCATGAAAATACTTATAGAGTAGACTCAAGTCATAAACCGTTTTTTGATGTTCAAAGGTATCAAGGTTTCTGGTTAGTTCGGGGTCTCCAATCAGGGGAACGGCTCTCTTCAGATTAGAATCCGACAAATACAGTTTAGAAGATCTCCTATTGATCTCTGCCATATTGATAGTCCCGAATAAAATTGAGTCCTTCTAGAAATTTTAGAAGATGCTGATTGAACACTTTTTCCAGAACTTTCGATAATATTGGAAGGTAGTGCGATTGAGCGGTTTGTTTGGTAAGGTCTTCTTTTTTAGTTCGCTTGCGCATTTTTTAGTACTATGGCAGGTATTCCGTCAGCGCCAGAAGCTCTTTCGGTGCCCAGCATCATTACAATACGGTTAATGATACAAGGTTTGACTACAATATCGGAAATCTTTAACTGCACTATGGGGATAGTTGGTGATATTTATTTGACTATAAATAATTAGGCTTAAAATTTGGTTTCTATCTTATTTGAGAACTAAGAAAAATTGTCATAATACTATTGAAATTACGATTAAAATATTAAAAATACTAATACAGTGAAACCTCTCATAACGGACACCTCCAATGAGCGGACAACTCCATTAGGTGCACACTATTTGATAGTCCGGAATGAAGTATAGAGAATTCAATAAGACATAATTTCTCTTGAGTGGACTCTTTCTTGGGCGGACGCGGACACAATATTTAAATACAAAACTTGTAAAATTCTCTCTTAAACGGACACAAAATTAAAAATGTTGCAACGCTGCACTATTAGCCAGCGCGGCGACAAAAATTCTGGGGACATCCCCATTGTATGTATGTGATTCCCTGCGAGCATTAACGAATACATAACATCTCGTTTTTATGGTCAGTTGAGTTAGTTCGTTGATTTGTCTTGTATGTATTGTTTTTTTTTAAATAGAGACCAACATGTCTGAAAAGCGTCGCGTATTAAATCTTAAAGAGAAAATTGATATTTTGAAAATCTATAATAGAGAGAAACTAGTGTTAGAGTTTTAGCCAAAAGTTTTAAAATAAGAAAGACACAGGCAGCTGGAATTATTAAAAATAAAGGCGAGTTATTAAAAAAATGTCACTTAATTCAAGTGTAAAACGAAGTTTTTAAAGCCAGTGGGATTACAAATTGACGAAATTTGCTATGATTGTTTCACAAAGGCAAGAAATAAAGGAATCAGGTAAATAAAAAAAATTATAGAGGTATTATAGTCACTCTAAATCGTATTTATTAAAATTCTAGAACCAATAATTCGAGCCAAAGCAAAGGAGATTGCAGATAGTCTGGGTGGCTGGAGAAATTTCGGAAAAGGCATAACATCGCTTTTAAAGCCATATCTGGAGAAGCTGGAAGTGTTATTATGGAAGATGTGGACAATTTTAAACAAAAAATATCTTCATTGGTAAAAGGTTATTTGCTAAAAAATATTTTTAACGTGGACGAGACAGGTTTATTTTTTCGAGCTTTACCTGACAAGACATTAGCACTTAAATGTGAGAAATGTATGAGCGGAAAATTATCCAAAGAAAGACTCACCATTATGCATTGCGTAAATCTGGCAGGAGATAAAGAAAAATTATTGGTTATTGGTAAGTCAAAACATCCAAGGGCATTTAAAAACATTAGTGTGAATCAGCTGCCTGTTATGTGGAAAAGTAATAAGAAGGCTTGGATGATATCTGCTATAATGGAAGAATCGTTGCAAGATTTTGATTTAAGAATGGGTAAAGAAAACCGAAAAATTTTGCTATTTTTTGATAATGCTGCCTCTCATCCTAAAGACATTCAGTTAAAAAACATTCAACTTATTTTTCTACCGCCTAGTTACACATCAGTTATTCAACCGCTAGACCAAGGCATAATAAAAAATTTTAAAACATTTTACAGGACCATTTTAATTAAGGATTTGTTATCGAAAATAGATTCTGTTGATAACCTTCAAGGTCTTACTAAAGCAGTTAATGTTCTAGATGCTATTTATTTTATAAATGCTGCATGGAAGAAAGTTACGGAAACAGCAATAAAAAATTGCTTTCAAAAGGCAGGAATTATGGTGATATCCATAATCTGGAAAATGATGACTTTTCAGGAGAAGATAACTTACCTTTTTCAGTTTTATCCGAAATATGGCGAAATACAGAAGCAATAGGCCTTAAAAAAATGATTTAAGTGAATTCATTACCATCGATAATAACTTATTAGTAGAAGATGACGACACCTCTTTTAACAAAATTGTAAAAAAAGGCGACAACGTAACTTTGGTTGAGTCTGACGAATCCGATGAAGAAATAACTATAACCGATCAATCCAATATTATTATAAGTTATCAGCAGGCCATTGATATGGTGGAAATTCAAGAATTTGCCAAAATTAAAGGAGATTCAACAGCAATGCAGATGTTATCTGACTTGGAATTACATTTTCAAGACAACATACTTAAAACTAACACGCGTCAAACTACTATAATTGATTTTTTCAAGCCTACTTAAGTTATATTTTTTATGCGTTTAATTTTTTGATTTATAACTACATACTTATGTACTAATGTGTATGAGAAAACAATAAAAGTCTACCCTATTATGTATTAGTTAAATAAAAAATATGTATGTATTTTTTCATTTTTCCCATAGCTCCCTTAGGCGGACATATTTTAATAGTCCCGAAGGTGTCCGCTCAAGAGAGCTTTCCCTGTACATACAAAAAAATCAATTAAAATAGAATATCGATCAACAATCATATCTCTAAACCATACTCTTAACTGATGTTAACTTATAGTTAATATATAGCTTACAGCATACAGTTGTTAATACAGGTTTTTTGACAGAATTTCCTGCACCTCTTTATAAGCGAGAAATTTCCATATCCCCAAATAACTACCGCATAGACCATATTCGAATGACAGGCACAGAAATACACATACTCATTCAAAGAACATAGCAGAAAGATGGTTTTAGGGAAGTCTTGAAAAGCTGATCTGTGTAAAACAAAGTCTGTAGTCCAGACTAACTCCAAGGAATTTCGCCAATGGCCCAAGTCATTTTCTGGTATTCAGAATATCTGAAAAACCACCGACTAAGTTTTTTCCACTAAAAGAAATTAGACGAGCTAAGAGTAGACAAAGCAAAAGTCGATCTACAATAGAATATATCAAATGATCATACATTACACATTAAAGAACATCGTGCATTAAAAACCGAAAGGTATTACAAATCATGAATGATTTATTTACAATAAAAAAGCAATAAAGATTTTATTTATAAAATTGCATGTTGTAAATATAATTTTATATAATTAAAAATAAATATTACCCAATTACGTTGACAAATGGATGTTATTAAAATTTGATAAAGGATTTCGCGTGTCAGTGGAATAGATGCTCACTAATTTAGATTAATTAGAGATAACTAGCAAAATTATATGTTTAATTTAACAAATATAATAGGCCAATTATCAATAAGATCACATATAAATTGTGCTGTGAAGTTTGAATGCGGAAGTTTTTTTTTTTATTTAATAGAAATATCATTAACTTGATTAAGCTATAATCATGTTGGATTAACATTTCGGTTCAATCATTATTAACAAATTCTTAAACACATTTAAATATATACCTAATTAATAATAAGATTACTAAAACACATTGTTGTAATTAAGTATTCAAATTAATATTTTAAATATGAATGGGCAGAATATTACTTGCAAGAAACTCACTATCAAAATATTTGAGTATAGATTAAGTATTGGATAAAATAAATTAGAAATCTAACTCAGCAATTCTAAAATATTTTAATATATAAAGTGAGCAGTGAGGTAAACTATTTAAAAAATCGAATTTTCTAATTCAGGTATCACTTTACATCGTCATCGTTTCAAGATGTGACGAGACAAAGCCCGTCAGCGACTATCTAATCCCTTCTCGGACTTTATTCTATTTTATACTGAATTCAAACTTCATACTTTCTTTTGTAGCAGAAAGGAAATCTCGTTTGCAGAAATACAAGCCGTTTCAAGATACGCAAAATTTATAAAAAAAACGCAATGTGGCAGCCTATTGGCTCTCGACTGTTGTCAGGTAAGGGTTCTTTTGAGATAAATGTCACGCTAAACTATGTATAAGGGTTATTCATATATATATATATATATATATATATATATATATATATATATATATATATATATATATATACATATATATATATATATATATATATATATATATATATATATATATATATATATATATATATATATATAACACATGGGCTGAAAAGTCCCGGGCCTAACAAAGAAAACACGGTTTTTTTTGGTTCAAAATTAGCTTTATTCATCAACGTAATCTCCATCAAGAGCAACGCAATCATTCCAGCGCCGCTCTAACATTTCAATACCACTTTTGTAGAACGATTTATCTTTTGCCTCAAAATAGGCCTCAGTTTCAGCGATAACCTCTTCATTCGTGCGAAATTTCTTACCGGCGAGCATTTTTTCAGGTCTGCGAACAGCCAGTAGTCGCTGGGAGCCAAATCTGGCGAATACGGTGGATGTGGGAGCAATTCGAAGTTCAATTCATGTAGTTTTGCCATTGTTTTAATTGACTTGTGACACGGTGCGTTGTCTTGATGAAACAAAATTTTTGTCGTTTCTTTGCAATTTCGGCCTTCAAACGCTCCAATAACGCTATATAATATTCACTGTTGATGGTATTTCCTTTCTCAAGATAGTCGATGAATATTACACCATGCACATCCCAAAATACCGAGGCCATAACCTTTCCAGCCGATTGTTGTGCTTTCGGGCGCTTTGGACGAGGTTCACCAGTTGCTGTCCACTCAGATGACGATCGTTTTGATTCCGGAGTGAAGTGATGGATCCATGTTTCATCCATTGTCACATATCGACGCAAAAATTCCGGTTTGTTACGTTTAAACATGGCCAAACACTGCTCAGAATCATCAACACGTTCTTGTTTTTGATCAACAGTGAGCAAACTCGGCACCCACTTTGAACAGAGCTTTCTCATAGTCAAATGCTCATGCAATATAAAGCCAACACGTTCTTTTGATATCTTTACGATGTCAGCTAACTCACGCAACTTCACTTTTCGATCATTCAAAACGATTTTATGGATTTTTTTGATGTTTTCTGGTGTTACCGCCTCATTTGGACGTCCACTGCGTTCTGCATCATCGGTGTCTCTACGACCACGTTTGAAGTCAGCAAACCAACGTTTTATTGTTGTTTCTGATGGAGCGGAGTCCCCATAACACTTTTCAAGCCATTGCTTCGCTTGAACGGTATTTTTTCCCATCAAGAAGCAGTGTAAAATTAAAACACGAAATTGTTTTTGATCCATTGTTTTGAAAATAACAAAAGTAGCGTCACTCTTAGCACAATAACTCACAAACTAATGAATAGAATATCATGAAATTTTAACAGCTGTCTTTTGAAGGTTAGTATTAACTGAAAAAAAGGTGACTGCAATAAAACTAGCGCCATCTATGTGTTAGGCCCGGGACTTTTCAGCCCATGTGTTATATATATATATATATATATATATATATATATATATATATATATATATATATATATATATATATACTACTACCTTCTGAAAGTTTTAAATCACTGTTTTATTATTATCCCAAGTTATTATTTACATTTTAGGACCAAACTTTATTGCTAAGATCGAAACGGTATTATTAAAAAACCGGTCAAGTGCAAGTTGAACTTGCACAATTAGTGTTCCGTACGTTGATTGTTTTAAAAATAAAAATTTTTGTTAGGGTGGTATAAAATGATCAGTGACCTCACAAAACACACCCCAAATGAGTTTTCAACAAAGTTTGTTTCCAGTCTTTACTGAAAACTGGTGACCTTGAAATTTGTTTTTTTTTATATATACCAAATAAATTATTAAAGGTAATGCACTCGTGATAATTTTCTTTCAATCTATACCCCGTGGAGAATATTCCAGAATTTTTTCAAAATTTTTTGATCAGTACTTTTCGAGATAAGGTAGGGGACAGCGATTTTTTAAAAGTAATACGAAGAAAAGTGTGCGCAAGTATTACATTATATATATATTTTTTACTCGTGTTTTCACAAGCTTTCATTTGACACCACACTCGATGACCTAGTAAAAAAAAGTTTTTTTTCACTTCCGATTTCACCCCTCAAAACGAAACCCTTAAGTTAAAATTTATGTAACGGTGGTATAAAATGATCACAAAACACATCCCAAATGAGTTTTCAACAAAGTTTGTTTCCAATCTTTACTGAAATCTGATGACCTTGAAATTTTTGTTTTTTTTATATACCATATAAATTATTAAAGGTAATGCAGTTTCAATATAAGTAGTACCTTTATACAAGAAGTACAGAATAATCAAGAAACAAGTCAAGATACTTATGAAACCAATAAAGATATCTATGATGATAAAAGAGGTAACTTTCCCTTTGATCTTTAACATGCTAAGAGATTGCCCATTTTAAATGTATGCAAGTATTTTTTAAGTAAATAATGATTTTAGAAGAGCCAGAAAAACAAAAAGTAGATATAGAGTACCTTTTAAAGGAAATATTTAAATACAACAGTTCAAATAATGCAAGTTTACGACCTGTCTTTACTGAAAACTGGTGACCTTGAAATTTGTTTTTTTTATATATACCAAATAAATTATTAAAGGTAATGCACTCGTGATAATTTTCGTTCAATCTACACCCCGTGGAGAATATTCCAGAATTTTTTCGAAATTTTTTGATAAGTACTTTTTGAGATAAGGCCCGGGACAGCGATTTTTCGCGAATTTTTAAAAATAATACAAAGAAAAGTGCGCGCAAGTATAATATTATATATATATTTTTTACTCGTGTTTTCACAAGCTTTCATTTCACACCACACTCGATGACCTAGTAAAAAATTTTTTTTTTTCACTTCCGACTTCACCCCCCAAAACTAACCCCTTATGTCAAAATTTAATTCTCAAAACTACATGGCTCTGATGAGGCCATCAATTCCTATATTATTACCAAATTTCATCTTTCTATGTCAAATAGTTTCGGAGAAAATCGGGTGTGACAGACAGACAGACAGACAGACACCGAAGTGATCTTATAAGTGTTCCGTACGGAACACTAAAAATAGCAATAATTTTTTCTAAAATAGTATAGTAACTAAAGAAAATCAGGCTTCTCTGAAAAACATGCAGTAGTATAGGAACTTTCAGACAGAAATTGAAATAAAAAGTCAAAAGGGACTCTCTTAAAGTAAGATTACCTCGTACGATACTTCTAAAGAGTTCTGTCCATAGCGAATATTTTCTTCCTGCTGAAAATACGCTACAGTTCAGCTGATATTCAACAAAGGTAAGAAGTCTTTCAACAATATAGAAAATTATGGAAAGGGCTATCATCATTTTCTAAAATATCTAGAAGGATTAAATATTATTAGCGATTATCCATATTGGTTTCGTGAGCAAAGATCAACACATATTTGGAACAATGCAACTGAACACTTTGGTGAATATCAAGTGGTTGCACTTGATATATCCAAGGCATTCGACCATGTTTGGCACGACGGATTGTTGGCTAAGCTATACTCTTATTGTATGTCTGAAGAGTTTATGGCTCTCGTGTTTCCTCAGAGTTCTTTTGTAGTGACGGTCGACGAATTTCTTTCCAGTACTTTCACGCTTAACGCCGGTATGCCCCAAGCCTCCTTACTGTCTCCTACTCGTTTTCTTATTTACCTTAACGATCTGTTGAATAGGACCAGAAATCTCATTTACAACTTTGCAGATGATAGTATGCTTATTTCTTCATTTACTTTGAATGCCTGAACATCGGCTACTCGACTTAATAAAGACAGTAACCACATAGAATTTAATCATCTGTAGTTAAAGGAATATAAAATTTTGAAAAGTTTGATTTCATTAGGTAAACACTGATTTGGAGGCAATAATGAAAATACTAGTAATTACAAACATTTCTATTCACATTTATATATACATATGTATATATATATATATATATATATATATATATATATATATATATATATATATAAATATATATGAATGAATACGAAGTAGGAAGCAAGGAAAATCAAAAGGTATGTATATATGATTTATTTTAAGGATAATTTTGGACACTCACTATGCACGGTAATTTCTTTTAGATTTATTTCCAAATGTGATTCCGGTCCTGGCGTCAGAAAAACCTTACGAAAAGCCAAATATCCAGAAATGGAAACTCGTTTGTATACATGGTTTTGTACGCAACGATCAAGGCACGTCCCAATTTTATCAGGCAAAGCAAAACAGTTTTACACTGAAACCTATGGGAATGATAATTTTAGAGCTAGCAGAGGCTGGATTTCTAACTTCAGAAAAAGACATGGTCTGCGTGCTTTAAAAGTTTGTGGCGAAAAACTATCCAATGATGAAAGTGCCGTCGATCCTTTCCTAACTTTATTCGCAGATAAGAAAAAAGAATTAAACCTTGGACCTACTCAAATATACAATGCAGATGAATCAGCTCTGTATTGGAAAATGTTGCCTGAAAAAACGCTGGTTCGTTCTCAGGAAAAGACCACAGCAGGTCGAATAATAAACAAAGAACGCGTTACCTTTCTAGCATGTTGCAATGCTGATGGATCACAAAAATTAAAGTTGTTAGTGATAGGAAAGGCAAAAAAATCCGAGGGCTTTTAAAAATGTGAACATACCTGTTGAGTACAAATCATCTGCCAATGCATGGATGACTACAGCAATTTTCTTAGACTGGTTTTTTTTTATTCGTCAAGTCAAAAGTCATTTAAGAAGTCTCAACTTGCCTGAAAGAGCCCTGCTAATCGTTGATAACGCTTTGAGTCATGGAACTATAGAAGAGCTAACTAATGAGGATGGACACTTTACAATATTATTTCTTCCACCAAATTTTACTGCACTTTTGCAGCCTATGGACCAGAATGCAATCAGACTGACAAAATTCTTTTATCGGTATGTATTTGTAGAAGTGATATTTGTTTGAATAATATTATTTGTTTTTTGTTAAATTATGTCTCCGATACAATAAGTTGTAATTTCGTCAAAGCTTTGATGGATCTACGGAACCCCAGGGTTCCGTAGAACACACCTTGAGAAACGTTGAGTTAAATAACTAGTACCAGTACCACCCCTGAGTTGAGGCATTTTTATATTCAATAATAAACAATAGATAAAGGGGCAGGTAAAAGGTTACAGTCTTTACCGCCTGTTGCTTTCTATTTTATTTCAAAATATTCCAGGAACAAAGCGAATTTGCCAACAAGTTTTTTTCATATCTGAACTGAAATTTATCAAATCAAATCATATTGAAGAACATCCCCAGGTCAGCAACCGTCAACTAGCTGACTTATCTGACATATCCCAATCTAGGGCTAATCGCACCACGAAAAAATACAACTATCATCCCTTTCATATGGAACTACACCAAGAACTTCAAGACCATGATTTTGAACGACGAGTAAACATTTATACCACCATGAATGGAGCAATAGAGGCCGATCCAAATTTTTTATCCAAAATAATGTTTTCTGATGAAGCTACTTTTCGCAATAATGGAGCAGTTAACAGCCATAACATCCATTATTATTCAACAATAACATTTTGGGTCCGGAAAGTTCAAAACGAAAACCATTGGTCGCTTAATGTATGGTGTGGAATATTAAATTTTCGAATTATTGGTCCATATTTTTTCCGCAAACCGCTTAACGGACCTAGATATCTAAATTTTTTGCAAAAGAAATTACCTCAGCTTCTAGAAGAAGTTGATAATTTTGAAAGGGAACAAACGTGGATTCAACAAGACGAAGCTCCTGCTTATTACCACCGGGAAGTTCGGGAATTTTGAAACGATCGTTACCCACAAAAATGGATCGGTAGGGATGGATTCACTAAGTGCCCCCTCGATCATGTGACTTAACACCTTTATACTTCTTTTGTGGGGCTACATTAAAGCTCGTGAATCCCCCCTACAACACCAGTAGATATGGAAAATAGAATACAGGATGCGTGCAGGACAATAACTCCCTTTATGCTAAGGAAAGTGAAAGAAAATATAGTAAAACGACTAAACATGTGTATTCAAGTAGACGGGCGTTGATTGAACATTGATTACGTCATAGTAATTAATCATTAGATAAATTAGACTATATTAAAATTAAATCGATATTCCGAAATAAAATTTCGGAATATGGCCTGTTACTTGATTGGTCACTACAACATATTGTCGAGAATTTGCAAATGTAAAATGACCAACAAATAAAGATCCCATGAATGCTATATTCCATGCCTTTCCTCCTACGACTATAGTTTCTGAGCCTATACTCTTCATCAGGTAGGCTTTAGACAACGGTATCGATCATTAAGACCAGAGTACCGTGGTGAGTCAAGTTGAAATGACTCTCGCTGGCTTACAGCAATTATGGTACTTTATATAAACGAGGTACTACTCGTTGGGCAAGATACATACTCTTGCACCATCTGTTGAGAGTTTCGGACATCGAAAACTGCTCAACTATATAAACCTAACATTGTTAGGAAGGATAAATCAAATCGATATTCCGAAATAAAACTTCGGAATATGGCTTGTTACTTGCCCAACGAGTAGTACCTCGTTTATATAAAGTACCATGATTGCTGTAAGCCAGCGAGAGTCATTCCAACTTGACTCACCACGGTACTCTCGTCTTAATGATCGATACCGTTGCCTAAAGCCTACCTGATGAAGAGTATAGGCTCAGAAACTATAGTCGTAGGAGAAAAGGCATGGAATTTGTTGGTCAATTTGCATTTGCAACTTCTCGACATTATATATTAAAATTGTTATTAACTAGTTGTTCATGTTTTCACAATAGCGTAAGTGTATTAAAAACAAGGGTAAAAATTGAAAAACTCAAATTAAATCGAAAACTATTGGAAATAAGTATATGACATACTTAATAAAGTTGGAGGGTTTTGTAAAATCTATCAGAAAAAATAATAATATACAAGGTGTGCCACAAAATTTGAGATTTTTTTCGATTTAAAATAGTAGAAACGTATAAATCGAAAACTATTAGAAATAGGTATATGACATATTTAATAAATGTTGGAGAGTATTGTAAAATCTAAAAGAAAAAATAATAATATACAGGGTGTGCCTCTTAAAGAATTTGAGAATTTAAAATAGTCGAAATGTATAAATTTATTTTGAACGCCCTGTAGCATTTAACTCAAATTTCTTTACATATACCTTTTTTCTCATCTCTATAGAACGCTCGTACCAATTATGAGTATTCCACCTTCAGAAACAATGGCGTTACTGGCAATTTTTTACAAAACTGAAAACTAGTATTTTTAAAAAAAAAATTGAAATATTAGGAAAACTACTAGGTTTAGGTATATAACATTATTAATAAAAAAGTTATAAAACTTCACGCAAAATTTGAAAATAAATTAGAAACAAGGATGTTCCATTTATAAAAACATATGTTATATCGGCCACACTTTTTTGAAGTACCCTGTATACTCAAAAATAATTTTAAACTGTGCACCTTAACATTCCCTAAAACTATTGTATTTAACATTTTTTCGTCATTCTCGAAACAGATGAGATAATGAACTTTACTCTCGTTGACTCACCCTGTACATACATACTAGGTGATAAAGAGTCCCTTAAAAAATGCATCTCGAAATAAAAAATGATTCCAAAGTATGTAATTTAAAATAAGACAAAAGATTTTTTATTGATCAAGTTGTCTAAACGTATTTATGGGATACCTTCAAAAGGTTTGCAGCTTCACAAGGTGAAGCAAGTGAAGTAGTTGCTTATTTGTTTTTAAAACAACAGGTAATTTCTATAAGTTCTAGACACTCTCGAGATAAATCAAAAGAGTCCCAAAAACCCAAACCACAAGCTAAGGTCATTTAACTTGTCCGAAACCATGTACGGATAAAAATAAATAAATAAATCATCAAATTAAATCTAATCTTCTAATCGATTCTGAAGGTTACAACGGGTACTTATAGCCATAAAACGTTAATTGTGTTTATTACTTGTGTACATAACATAATGGTAAACTTTTATTTAGAAAAAAATTTTTACTTCGTTTTACTAAATGGGAATATCAATCAATCAACATCTTTTAAAATAGCTGGAAGTAGCCACCAATAAGAGTTGCGTAATCAAAGATCAACAAGAGATCTCTTCATCCCTCTCACATATTTTGGTACATTATAGGACATTCTTCTGCATTCGGAATGACGGATTGTTGGATGGAGACAGGGGAAATGTTAAAAATTACAGGGGTGTCGTTCTACTTTGTAACTTCTCAAAGGTCTTTGAGTCAGTCTTGTATATACGTATCTACAGCCAAATTAAAAATCAAATTTCTCCTTATCAGCACGAATTTGTTAGTAAGAGATCTACGGTAACAAATCTAACTGTTATGACACAGTTCATTTCGGAAATATTAGATGATGGTGGGCAGATTGATGTTATTTATACAGATTTCTCGAAGACCTTTGATAGGATCGACCATCATGTTCTCATCAATAAGTTGTCTTTCTTGGGTTTCACTGATGGTGCGAGGGCTCTTATAAGTTTTTACTTGTTTAATCGAACTCAGTCTGTAGCCTACAACGGATTCAAATCAGAAAGATTTGTGGCTACCTCAGGCGTTCCACAAGGTTTAAATTTGGGACCCTTGCTCTTCATTATGTTCATAAATGACTTTTGCGAGGATTTAAAATGTAACAGACTAATTTATGCTGATGATTTAAAAATGTTTATGCCAATAGAAAAAACTGAGGATTATTCCTATCTTATAGCGTTTTCGCCATACCCTTCACTGACCTGCCGATGAATTTTGGTCACTTTCACGTCTCTTACATTAAAGAAACTAATTAGAACGCATATTTTACAATCCGCGGAATTTTCAATGGGCTGCCGTATTTTAAACACTCACAAAACAAACGTAAACTCTGACGAATACTTCCGTAATGGCGTTTATTACTAGCCAATAGATGTAGGTATATGAAAATGGTATTTACTTTAAAAACGTTTCTCGTATATATAGGGTGAGTCAACGATAGATTAAAGTACATTATCTCATTTGTTTCGGGAATGACGAAAAAATGATAAATACAATAGTTTTAGGGAATGTTAAGGTGCACAGTTTAAAATTATTTTTGAGTATACAGGGCACTTCAAAAAGTGTGGCCAATATAACATATGTTTTTTTAAATGGAACATCCTATTTTCTAATTTATTTTTAAAATCTGCGTAAAATTTTATAATTTTTTTATTAATAATGTTATATACCTAAACCTAGTAGTTTTTCTAATATTTCAATTTTTTTTTTAAATACTAGTTTTCAATTTTGTAAACAATTGTTAGTAGCACCATTGTTTCTGATAGTGGAATACTCATAATTGGTACGAGCGTTCTCTAGAGATGAAAAAAGGGGTGGTCAAAATAAATTTATGCAGTTCATTTCGGAAATATTAGATAATGGTGGGCAGGTTGATGCTATTTATACAGATTTCTCGAAGCCCTTTGATAGGATCGACCATCATGTTCTTATCAATAAATTGTCTTTCTTTGGTTTCACTGATGGTGCGAGGGCTCTTATAAGTTCTTACTTGTTTAATCGAACTCAGTTTGTAGCCTACAACGGATTCAAATCAGAAAGATTTGTGGCTACCTCAGGCGTTCCACAAGGTTCAAATTTGGGACCCTTGCTCTTCATTATGTTCATAAATGACCTTTGCGAGGATTTAAAATGTAACAGACTAATTTATGCTGATGATCTAAAAATGTTTATGCCAATAGAAAAAACTGAGGATCATTCCTATCTACAGAGCCAGTTGAATTTCGAACATTCTTGGTGTTTTGACAACAAACTATATCTAAATGCTCAAAAAGGCAAAGTTCTAACATATACTAGGAGGGTAGCGTCAATAGAGTTTCAATATAGAATTCAAGACTATAATTTAAGTAGGTGTAGCACAGCTAAGGATTTGGGAGTTGTTTTTGATGCAAAACTAACATTTGCTCAGCATATAGCATTGAAAGTTTCTGAAGCAACGAAATCTTACGGGTTCATGATTAGGAATTACAGGGGTTTCACTAATATTGCATCACTGAAGGTTTTGTATTTCTGCTTTGTTCGCTCGAAACTAGAATATGCAAGTATTGTCTGGAGTCCAATGTACGAGGTGCATAGAGTTTCACTTGAAAAAGTATAGAGGAGATTTCTGAAATTTCTGTTGTTTAAGATTAATGGAATGTATCCTGAACAGGGAATCAGCAGCGATTATTTGTGTGAACAGACAAATATTCTTAGCCTGGGAATCAGGAGAGTTTGTGCCTCAATATTATTCCTATATGGAGTATTGCACAATATGATTGATCGCAGGGATATACTGATACCGATACACTCACGATCAAATATGTTTTTTAGATGAAACAGACCTAATACTAATTTGTTATTGGATTCATCTATTCATGTAATGTGTACTAATTTTAATCATATTTGTAATGTTTGTGACATACACTGTTGTACTAAGAAGCAATTACTACAGACTGTCACTGAATATGTAAATGTCTAAATATTTACCCTATTAATGGGAAACTGTTGGGTAATAAAGCTATTATTATTATTATTATAAACTACGCTCTTAAGCTATGCCTGAAAAGTTTTTAATTATGGCTCTCGAATTTTCTCAGGGACGTGAAGTAACAAAAAGAGGATAAAATGTTAGAGGTCAGCATATTTTGTAGTGTCAACAGTAATATGAGAATTTTTCTTGGTTTTTTAGTTAAGAAAATGAACAAATTTTAAGCATATGAAATCGTGATTTTTAGATTAGACAATGTCAATTTGGAGTAACTTTCTGACGTTTCGCCTACGACTTAATCTTCTAGCAATAAAACTACTTAATAACTTTGTTAACTAAACATATTTGTAAAGATTTTACAATTGCGTTATCGCGATTTCTTAGTACAACGTCAACGTAGTACATTGTCAAACGCTTAACTAAGACTAAAACAGATTTTTGGTATTTTATGTTTATATAACGAACAGATGTGGGTCTATTATGTACTAAAACAGTTGGAACAGAACGGAATTCGTTAAGTCTAATTAACTATTTAATAAATTCATATTATGGTCCTTTGAATGTCTGTAAATTTCTATGAATTCTAAGAAATTGAGTTTCGACCCTTTAGGTGCCGTATGGAGTATTTGTAAACAATTGTTATTGGGAAAAGTATGGCCTGTTTCTAAGAAATGTTTAACAAAGTGTGATTTTTCATTCTTTAGCCTATAAAAGGCATTATGTTCTGCGAATCTTGTTTTGAAATTCCGTCCCGTTTGGCCTACATAACAGCTATTGCCCTCTTGACTATTAAGTTTATAAACTATTGATTTATTGTGTTTATTAGTTTTATCTTTGGCATTGAAAAATATATTGGATAATTTTTGGGCGCGTTTTAAAGCTATTCTTATTTTTTCGGCTGTGAGAACTTGGGATATTTTATCCGAGATGAGACCAAAATATATCAGAGGTATGAATGTTTTTTTTTTCTCGATATTCTTTTACGGGGTAGATTAAGCTGAAAGTGATTTGTTTTCGTTTACGGCTTATTAAGGTATTAATTATTTTAGGTTGAAAGCCGTTATTGAGTGCTATATTTTTAATTGTGTCCAGTCCTTTTTTTAAATTATTTTTACTAAGAGAGATATTGAAGGCTTTATGGATCATAGATCTATAGGCTGCCAGTTTATGGGAGTTAGGGTGTATTGAGTCAGCTGGATTGGTGACATCTGAGAAGGTTGGTTTGCGGAAGATATCGAATTCTAGTCTATTTTCCTTCTTTGAAATTGTAACATCTAAGAAATTTATTTTATTATCTGTTTTCTTTTCCATTGTAAATTTTATGTTGTGTAAATTATTTAGATAATTTGAAGTAGAATTTAGTTCAATATCATTTCCATGGAAATATACTAAGATGTCGTCCACAAAATATTTTTTGCGTGTTGAGTTTTTAGAAAACTATTTTCCAATTCTGACATAAAAATTTCCGCTAGCAAAGGACTAAGTGGAGACCCCATGGCGAGACCATCTCTTTGTTTGAAAAATTGATTATTGAACATATTTGTTACATGAAACTAGAAGGGCGTTATTTGGGATGGAGATATATAAGTTTATTTGAGAGGTCAATAGAGTTTTTTGTGTTGTATTTTGGATTGAATTGTGTAATTTTTTTAAAGATGGTGTTGAGATGTGTTGCTAAATTTTTTAAGGGGGTGTTGCTGCACAATACTATTGGTCTTATTGGCGCATTGTCATTAGGTATGTATGTAAAGTTTTGGTGATGTAGGATTTTGGTTTATTATTTTAAACCTTTCTCTTTCATCCACAATACTTAGGGTTTCATTTAACAGGGTCTTGAGTTGTTTTTGAATTTTATCAGTTAGATCTTTTTTTAATCTTATTGAATTTTCTTTTTCCAAAAAATCATTTACTTTTTGAATGTACTGGTTTTTATCAAGAGCTATGATGGAGTTGCCTTTGTCTGCTGAATGGACGCTATCGTTAGTTGGTGTTAATTAATATTAATGAATTAATATTAATAATAATTTAAAAAAAGGACTGGACACAATCAAAAATATAGCATTCAATAACGGCTTCCAACCTAAAATAATTAATACATTAATAAGCCGTAAACGAAAACAAATCACTTTCAGCTTAATCTACCCCGTAAAAGAATACCGAGAAAAGAAAACATTCATACCTCTGACATATTTTGGTCCCTTCTCGGATAAAATATCCCAAGTTCTCACGGCCGAAAAAACAAAAAATAGCTTTAAAACCCGCTCAAAAATTATCCAATAAAATAAAACTAATAAACACAATAAATCAGGAGTTTATAAACTTAATTGTCAAGAGTGCAATAGCTGTTACGTAGGCCAAACGGGACGGAATTTCTAAACAAGATTCGCAGAACACAATGCCTCTTAAGGCTAAAAAATGAAAAATCACACTTTGCTAAACATTTCTTAGAAACAGGCCATATTTTTCCCAATGTCATTTGTTTACAAATACTCCATACGGCACCTAAAGGGTCAAAACTCAATTTCTTAGAATCCATAGAAATTTACAGACAATCAAATGACCATAATATAAATTTACTGAATAGTCAATTAGACGTAGCAAATTCCGTTCTGTTCCAACTGTTTTAATACATAATAGACCCACATCTGTTCATCATATAAACATAAAACACCAAAAACCCATTTTAGTCTTAGTTAAGCGTTTGACAGTGTAGTTGTACTACGAAATCGCGATAACGCAATAATAAAATCTTTACAAATATATTTAGTGAGAGTTAACAAAGTAATTAAGTAGTTTGATTGTTAAAATGTACTGTCACAAAGTAACGAACCAATCAATCTTTTTTTCGAGATTAGAATACTGAATTCGGTGTTTTCTAGTTTTCATCTAACCAAAAGCGTAAAAGCACCTGTTCCAACCTTAAACCTAATTATTTATAGTCAAATGGTTAAAAGAATATGGAAAGGAGTACAGAAATATCATGTTTTTCGTTATTTTTAGGAATCTCGGAGTCTGGAAATCTGAAAATTATGTTACTTGTTTATTAGTTCTTATTTTAGTAGAAACAATACGTAAATGGAAATGTCAGTTTTAGTTGTAAATGCACTTAAAGCTTTTCGTCAGCTTACCTTTTTCTTGTGATTATATGTGTATATATCTATTATTTAAAAAGGGTTGGATTAAGGTATTTAGTGTGAGAAAGGTAAATTCGATACCTATTTTAGAACTAGGTATTTGAAGTAGTGGTTTTTTAAAATGTACTTAATTAGGCTAAATTGGAAAAATATAACAGAGTAAACGATTGTTCAGGAAAAATATAAAACGGTTGTTTGCATATTACCTTCCTACTTACTGTATCAACGGTTAAAGCATAGTGAATAAAGATGCCAAATTGCATATTATGTTTTAAGGTCAAAATAATAAAAATGACTTAATCCGATTCATTAAAATATTTTATAATAAAAATTAATCCTTTGTTTATTACATATGTAATATTTTTGTTTACTTCATTGCCAAAAAAAAATTATGTAAAATTTTGCAAAATTAACAATATTCCTTAATTTATTATACAAAAGAGTTTTCCTAAAGTAGAAAAACATGTAAGCTATCTGTTATATTCAATATAAATATTTATTAAGTCATAGATAATAAGGTATAGAATAGAACACACAAGGAAGAACATGTGTTATATGAAAATAAGAATAAATAATAACAATTTTTTTTGATAAAATAAGAGTTTTTTTAAGTTATTTACGTTATAGCCTTTTTATATGTATGTGTATATATATATATATATATATATATATATATATATATATATATATATATATATATATATATATATATATACATATATATATATATATATATATATATATATATATATATATCAATCCTAAGTTTAACTACTGGGAAACGCCCTTATAAGGAGAAGAGATGAGAGAGAGATATTGCTATGTCAAAAACTTCCTATCTTGAGAAATCATACTCCCTACTCCAAGATGATAATATTATGAAATAATACATCACGATTCCACTTCAAAAGTAGAAATTAAATGCAATAAATTAATTAAATCATTAAAAGATGGTAAGTTTTTAGATGAAGCAACTGCTCGCACATTGATAACTTATAACGGGATTTGTCCCAAATATTATGGTCTACCAAAAATACATAAACCGGATATACCTCTAAGACCAATATTTTCCTGTGTAGGAGCATCTACACAACCACTTGCTAAATATATAGTCTCTATCTTAGAAACAGCTTTTTCTACTTTTAATAAATTCAGAATTAAAAATACCTTCGAATTTGCAGAGAAGGTTAATGGCTTCATTTTGTCAGAGGATTTTGTACTTGCTTCTTTCGATGTAGGTTCACTGTTTACTAACATTTCTCTAGACCTTACTATATCAATATTAAATGAACATTTCACATCAATAGAAGAAATATGTAATATTCCTAAAGAACAGTTTCTACTAATCATTACTTTTTTATATGAACATATGTTTTTCTCCTTCAATTGTACATTCTACAGACAAAAAATTGGCGTCCCAATGGGAAGTGCTATTTCGCCAATTCTAGCCGAAATCGTTATGAATAAACTTTTTTATTTTCTCATTTCAAAGGTGGAATTTGAATTTCCCCTTCTGTTTCAATATGTAGATGACTTGCTAGTTGCTTTACCTGCCGGAAGTGTACAGAACACTCTTAATATTTACAATTCTTTAAATTATAAATTAGTATTTACTGTAGAGGAGGAGACTGACTGTGCTGTTCCATTTTTGGATACTAGGGTTGTACGCTCTGAAAATAATACAGTCAAACTTGACTGGTATAGGAAAAAATCAAGTTCGAGTATCCCCTCATTTAAAGAAAAAAATGTAAAACTGTTGGAAAACATCTTGTTGGACAATTACTATCCTAAGACCCCCCTGCAAATCAATCCAACTGTCACCACTAATGTCAACATTAAAGTAGGAAAGTTGCAGTACATAAAAGGTCTTTCCCAGTCCTTGTCTTCTCTTTTTAAAAATACAAACATTAAGACTGCTAATTACAATATAAAAAGAATTGTTTTTATACCAATTTAAAAGATAAAACCGACACTTAACAAAGATCTAATATAATCTACGGCATTCATTGTCAATGTGGTTTGGTCTACGTTGGACAAACTTCACAAAAGCTCTCTAAAAGATTAGCGTTACACAAAAGTGATAGCAAACACAAACCTAACGCAACTAGCTTGAGCTTACACGTAAATAATACAGATCACAGAGTACAATATAACAGCAGCTTCATTTTGGATGTTGAGACTAATTACTTCAGAAGAAGTTTCTTGGAAATGTGTTACATAAAAACTTGTAAAAATAATCTCAATCACAAAAAAAGACATAGAAAAACCATACCAAATCAATGAAAAAGAACGATTTTTATAAAAAAATTAGTTTCCAGTAAAGTTGACGTTTCTTTTCTCTTTCTGTTATTCTTGCTTTTTATTACTAATTACTTTTCTGTGTCTTCTTGTTATAAAATTAAAAAATTAAAAATTAAATATGATAAATAATAAACAACATCCAATATTAATATTCTCTTTCAAATATTTTAAATTAGACTGTTAGTTATTGACGTTTCGACCTTCGGAAGAGGTCTTCTTCAAAATTTGCTCTAAAAGATAATACAGAGCAAATTTTGAAGAAGACCTCTTCCGAATTTCGAAACGTCAATAAATATATAACAGATCCAAGAATAGTTTTAATGATCTAATTCCAAGAACACGTAAATTATAATATATATATATATATATATATATATATATATATATATATATATATATATATATATATATATATATACCAAGATCAAAGTACCTTACACTCAACAAAAAAAAGTATATTTATATATATATATATATATATATATATATATATATATATATATATATATATATATATATATATATAATATAATACATTAAAATTCCGGGTTTCAATCCATTCGTCTAACGATCCAACGCAACGGTCCAAATACCAGTTACCACTGTAAGTCTACTATTATTTCTATAGTTTTAAGGTTACGCTTATGTTTACTTGTTTTAGGATTTTCAGTAATGGGTGGTAAAGAAAAACACCACTGTAATATAGTACTGCAAGGCTTCGTTATTCTACAAAATATAATTTCATTTATTGGACTTATCTATTTTTTTAGCAAAATTCAGATACAGGCTGTTGTAAGCTTTGTATTCCAATATAATAGTCTCCTTGCTTCTAACACATTTAATTAGTTATATTTTATTAAAAGCAATGTTTGCTACTTTACTGTTTTAAGTGCTTCTCTGACAGTCGATAACCGCATGATAGGAAAAAAAAAAGAAAAAGGAAACCTTCAAAAGAATTGTTAGTTAATTTCGGAATATCTGATGTAAAAGTCTATCCTTTTAAATAAAAACTAAGTAGCATTTAACTTAAGTTATTTGATATGAGCAATTTATATTCTTTAAATGCCACATAGTTACTTTTACTCTTCTCAATTTAAACCTCTAACTGCCAAATTAAATACCTTTTCAGTGTAACAGGTGTAAATATTTTTAGTAAATTAGATATGTGAGCTAACCATAACTCATTGAGAGATATTTAAAACTTGATCATCCTAATATATTGAAATTCAACGCTGTCTACGTAAGAAATTTTTAGGTTCTACTTTCATGTAGAGGAAAACCAGAACACCCTTAGAAAACATCTGCTGTTGTGTTGTAGATTTTAATATTATATTCATTTTTGGACATATAAAATAACAAAGCTGCACCAAAGACTCAGTATGAATATTTCTAAAAGGACAGAACTATACTTTTAATTTTTTTTGTTTATCCAGAAATAAAAATTTGCACAAGAATGGTTACTAAATTTAATTAAAACAAAAAGAAAACGACCAATTCTTCAAAGCTAGACTTCTTGCATCCCTTCATCTACCCCTTATTATTTAATAGTGGCTAAAAATTTCGTATCATCATCATATCAGAAGCATGGAGGTTCATCAAACACTACGATTTGATAAATAAAGTAAATATAAATCTAATAAAATTGAGTATGTGACAATAACACCATACCTAAGGGGTGAATATATGACACAATCACCTCATCATCATCATCAGCTTATACTGTCCACTGATGGACGAAAGCCCTCCTCAAGTCTTACCAGCTTTTTCTATTCTGGTCCACTTGTACTCAATTTCCAGCCACTCTCTTGAAATCATCAGTCCACCGACATGGTAGTCTACCCCTACTTCGATAGCATTGATCTCTCCATTTTCTTGTTAAAACTTTTCTTCGTCAGTGTGCATTTTGCAGATAATCAAGTAATGATTGCGCGAAGCAAGATAAGAAAGCTGTTTAAGGAGTATAAAAGCGGAGGACTTGCAGTAACCTACAAAAAAACTAAATAGTATTGGTGCAGAACCAGAAAAAGTTACGTTAAACAGAGGCCAAGTTATTGATTGAACAAGAAGAGAGCCGGTAGAACAAAAAAAGAAATAAATGACAGAATAAGCAAAGGAAAAGCCGTCATACATCTTAATTCAGTCCTTTGGCCAAAGAAGAAATCAATTGAAAAGAAGCACTATATTTATAACGCAATCTTTAAGAGCAACATACACTAAGGCTGCTAAGCTTGGCAATTAAACAAGATATTAAAGCAGAAACTTTTTGCTCTCAAGATGGACTACTGGTGATGGTCAGCTGGAATATCAAGACTGGATAAAAGCAGGGACGAAAGAACAAGAGACGTCATGAAAGTACAAAGAACAATAATGGTCGACACGATGAACAACAAATTCCAAAATTGGTTTTGAAATGGTGGCCCACAGAGGAACCAAAGAGAGGAAGGGCGAAAACAACATGGATTGGAGGCATTCAATGAACCATGTCGACCATTACGACCAGGAGATTGGGAAGACAGAAGAGGCTGGCGACAGGGAACCGGATGGCGTAGAATGGTATAAAGCCGGATATAGATAAATAAAAAAATTATCAATAATACCAAAGAAGTTTTTTGCTTCTTGTGCTTTAGAAATCATACAGCATCCTTCGATACAGATCCTTCCAGATTGAAAATAAAAAGTAAGAACGTCGTATTAGTTAAATTTACGTAAGTAAACAAAAAAAAAATGAAGAGTTAAATTTACAAAATTAAGAATAAACAAATAAAGAACAATAATAAAAAAGTTGTATAAACCCTCCGTAGCTTCTAAATAATTATTATAAGACAAATACAGGAAGAAACACTTTAAAAAGAATCAAAACCAAATCGAATTTAAATTGTAAATACGTTAAGTTTGTAATATTGACGGACTTATTCAAAGTATCCTTAGTTGCCAAAAAAAACAAGAGATAACAAGTAATAAACACTTAGTTCTATTGTGTTTTGATGGGAATTAAAATACAATAAATTATACAATTTACATTTTAATGTCAAATATTAGTAATTATTATTTCCTATTTTAGATTTTAAATTCCTATTTATTTTATCCTCATTATGTATGATAATTCTTTGTTATAGAGTATATTAAATAAAGTTCATTCATTTTTTTATAAATGGATAATATTTTGATTTATTAATTTTTGAAAATATTTTAATAATAGATCAATGATTGTGTCGATGTCTTTAGTTTAACATTGACCGAAAGCTTTCATAGCTTTGGTTAAATGAAAAATCATGGTTCTTTGGATTGGACTGTTTCAAATGGGAGTGTAATTCCAACGTTTGACTATACGATTGCGCAGGGCATTCTCTGAGTACTTTACTCTTCGAGATTAGGACACTGAACTTGAGAGTTTACAAGTTGTGGTATTTAAAAATAAAAAGTACAGTAAAAAAAGCATTTGAAATTGTGCACAGTCTAGATACAGCAATATTATGATTTTATCCTCTTTAGGGTATCACCAGGAGTATTGTCCTGAGTTTTGGATCCCGAAAAACTTGTGCTCTTTTGTTTATAAACAATTTAAGTTTCCAAAACGCATTTTTTGAGCTTAAAACGTGAATAATTCCGGTTATATAAGTCGGATCGAGACAAAAAGAAAATAAACTCTTCATAATGAAATTTCCAACAAATCGTCGTTAGTTTTAAGTCACTCAAGTGCGTACATAACCTACAAAATGAAAAACACGCAGAAAAACTGTTTTCTTTTTCATTTTATTGGGCAGATCGACTAAATGAACCGATCGGCTTGAAATTTTAGAAAATAAATTTGGTAAATTTTTACGAAATTTTCTTAAGCGGCATAATTGTTGGTAACCATGATTCTTGTAACGGTTATGTTCAAAATTTCAAACAGATGCAAAGGGCAGTTTTTTGTTGGCAGCTATCGTAAGTGACCGGTGTTATAGGTCGTGTAGAAATGGATAATGATGAGTGTTGTGCAGTGATAAAACATTATGTTGAGAAATAAATTTTTGTTTTAGCAAAAAAAAGGTTATTTACCTTGTTTTTTACAAGACTTTTCAATCCACCCTCGTATGCCATTGGTTAACGCCGCTATGGCCAGGAACGACTCCCGATGTTGATAGTGTCCTGCCCGTTCTCGGGTGAAATGTATATGTAAATTCAGGCAGAATAGATTGATTCTGTCATCAACAAAATATTTCGCCATCTTACTTCTACCACGTTTATATGGATAAACTCATACCTTCGGAATTAACTGTCCAAAACTATCTTTGATTGTGTTAGCCGTTGAAGCTTCGATAACATCTTTGATTGTGTTAGCCGATACTTGTTGGAAATTCATAATAAAATTATATAAAAACAACACTAAGTTTTAATTTCCAATATATTTAAAGTCACTTGACAATTGTTTCACCATACAATGGCTTCTTCAGAAGTAAATAACATATCTATATCAAAAGTGAACAATAAACACGATTTCTCGATTTTTCACAAACCTTCACATACTGACACAGTCATACACAATAGTTCATCCCACCCTTATCCTCACAAAATTGCAGCTTTTAACTCTTTCATATATAGATTGTTACATATCCCTATGACTAAAACTAATTTTACCAAAGAATTCAACATAATCAAACAAATAGCAACTAATAATGGATATGACCCCAACATTATAGACAATATCTTGAATAAAAAATCCTTTAAACAAGCAGTCTCTCTAATTTATCCCACAATTAATGACAAAAAAGAAAAATTTAGTACACTCACATACACAGGGAAAATAACTAGAACAATTTCCAAACATTTAATAAAAAAGAACAATAAAATAGCATTCAAAACCAGTAATTCCTTAGGGAGTATAATTTTGAATAACAAAACAAAATCTAAGAAATCCTTAAAATCATGAGTTTATTTATTAAACTGTGGATCTTGTACTAAAACCTCCGTAGGACAAACTGGTAGATCTTTTGAAACTCGCATTAAAGAACATAAACATAGTTAATTAAAAAATAAGAATAAGTCAGATTACGCAACCCGTATAATAAACGAATCCCAGAATTTTGATGATACGTTAAACATCCTACATGTAGAAAATAAATCTAAAAAATTAAATTTGCTTGAATGTCTTAATATTAGCAAACGGAAAAAAACTCCAATCAATTATTAAACGAACAGGTAGACTTAAACCATTCACCCTTACTTAATCTTTGTTAGTTCTCGGAAATAGTACCACAGATTTGCATTCTTAAAATAATTCTGTCTGTAAATAATATAATAAAATGATTAGCATAATCTTAGGTAATTAAGGATACTTTTAAGCACTTTATAACCAAGATTACCACCAAATATTTCTCTTTCTTATTTACTTCTGAAGAAGCCATTGTATGGTGAAACAATTGTCAAGTGACTTTAAATATATTGGAAATTAAAACATAGTGTTGTTTTTATATAATTTGTCCAAAATTATGTTTCCCACCGAGTACAACCCACAGCGGTTAAATACCAATGTTATTCGTTACATTTCTTTGCAGCCTGTGTGACAGGTTCATAAAGAAAATCGGTAATAGGCTGGCCCTGTCGCAATTGTTCTGAGTTGAGAAGTGAAAAACAAGACAAACAGCGGGTTGAAAGTATCATGTAATTTGGATACCCGAACATTCAGTGAGATTGGCAATAACAATTTCTCTGGTTTGCCTAGTTACGAACCTCCCCAAACACAAACCATATGATATCATAATGAAAAAAATTTTTTTTTAGGAAATGAAGCATTGTTTTGAATAGATCAATATTATAAACTTACCTCGTAGGCTTTGCAGACACCCAGAAACCACGTGATTGCCAAAAAAGTAATCCAGTTGGCCATGGTTATTTCTAGAACAACAAGAAAACATTAAAAAATATGGCAATACAGATCATTATATGACTACAACAGAAATTCCAGGATATTACATTTCAGGAACACTGGCTTATATCTTGCAAAATACGAGCTAACGTGAATTAATAAACATTAATGTATTTACAGTTTGTATTTAGTTTTAATTTCCAAAAGACTTTATAAACTTTCTATGTTAATGCCTTTAACGTATTCTTTTTTCTAAGTTGGGAATATGGAATCTTTGGCACAATGACACTACTCAGTATATATCACCACTACACCAAACACTTTATTTTTGCACTCAACGCGCGTTTCGCTAACCTGATGAAGCTAATATGTTTAGCGAAACGCGCGTCAAGTGCAAAAATAAAGTGTTTGGTGTAGTGGTGATATATACTGAGTAGTATTCTTTTTTAATAAAACCAAATTCGTCAATTCAATAACAGAGATTATATTGAACCTCTCTATTCTCGTTTTGACTCTTAAGGCTAGAACCACTAACTAAAGTATTAGTTTTAGTTTCATTTGGAGCTTTAATTATGTTATAACGAACCAATTTCCAGTTTTCCATATACTAGTCAAAACATTAAGATGTTCTCCAATTGCTTGTTGAAAGTGTGGACAGATTATCTCATTCATACAGTCTTTCAAGTAAAAATTTGTCGCGTATTTATTAAAAATGTATTTACTTAAAAATCTTTTACATCATTTTATAGTAAAGTATTGCCATTAAACTGTTAATGATTTAGTTGTTCGTCCAGTCTCCATCAGCATCGATGATCGCCTGTCATCTTTGAGGTATACTTTGTACGGGATTTGCCGCGTATCCTTAGGGCAAAGATTTCCAAATTGCCAGAATTTTCCGTGACAGCTGCTTCACTAGGTACAGTTTTTTACTACGAAGCTTCTGCTTGATGTATAACCACACATTCTCGACTGGGTTTCCATCAGGTGACTGGGATGCTCATCCTAGTGCGACGATACCGAATTCCCCTTTCCACTGACTACACGTTTCACTCCAATGTTTGGGATCATTATCTTCTTGAAGAATCCACTCTTCATTTTTATCGACAAACCACCGTTTGGCAGTTAATACTAATTATAAATCAGGAGCATTTTTCAGCATTCAAATTTGAGGTATAGATGAAAGATATCCCCAAACATGAATCTTGCCAGGGTGTTTCAGGGTGAGTTGACCCAATCGGTTATTGGTTATCATCTCAGGTTATATTATTACCCCAGGCCCGTGGGATCATAACAAAATCCCAAAATGAAGCTGGATCGGAAAAAAATTAGATCGCTCCAGTCTCGATCTATGGTTTTCTCTGCCCATGCGAGTCGTTTCTCTTTGTGTTTTTCGTTCAGCGATGGTTTCTTGCTGGTACTACACCACTTCAAATTGTTCCAAACATTTCTGCTTTAGTTTTTGAACCTCTTGGCGTAAAGTTAATTGAGGATTTCGAGAAAACGTTATAGTCATTTTTTTGTCATCGTCTGACACTTTTCCTTTCAAATCACATTCTGGCAGATCTTCCACATTTTTTACCTGAGAGTATCGTTTCACCTACTTGCTAACGAATGCCCTCAACTTACCCATATAAGGTTAAAAATGAATCTCTTTCCACAAAGCACTGTTTGAAGGAATGCCAACAATAACCTCAAAAAAAAGAATTTCTACGAAGAAGACTACAAGTTATAAGTGAGACGTTCTTACTTGATCAACTTAACATCATTTCCCGACAAATCAATGATCCACAAGAAACTGCAATAAGTACGCTAAGGACTACTAGAAAACGCTGGACAAAATTTCAACGGTGTCTTATGCAAATAAATTACCGTATCCCATGCCCGTGCAGCTCCGCTAAAAACCGAAATGTTTGCACGTGGTCTATTAGTAAAACTTATTAGGAATGAGTTCCGGTGTTGTCACATATATTTGGTAATTTTAATAGTAAGTTAGTTCAGGTTAGTTACAGGTGCTTAAATCTAACTTATTAAAGTACAAATTTAGAAGATATTCAGGCGTTTCCCATTAATATAATGTTATTTACTTTCTTCTCTGTTAGCTGAAACTATGCAACTTACTTCATTAGATTAGATTTTTAATAATAAAACGAAAGTCCGTGAACCGAATGCATATTTTAAATTTTAGAAATCTGACAACACTTAACATTCAAGCAAATCATAACTCATCTTTTCCAGTCGCCCTTCCTTGAGTCCACCGTTAACCTTGGATGGCGTTTAGATGTAAACAAGCTGATCATTAGTGTGGACTCATCCCGGCACAACAACAGATCTTTCCGCTTGTAAATGGAAGCTCTTATGTTAGAAATTTTATGTTTTATTTTTACGATTCCTCGATCCTCTCCCCGGTCAAGTACAAGTTGAATTTTCGCAATTAGTGTTCCGTACGTTGATTGCTTTTCAAAAAAAATTTTGTTACAGAGGTATAAAATGATCAGTGACTTCACACAAAAAACACCCCAAATGAGTTTTCAACAAAGTTTGTTTCCAATCTTTACTGAAATCTGATGCCTTGAAATTTTTGTTTTTTTTATATACCAGATAAATTATTAAAGGTAATGTACTCGTGATAATTTTCGTTCAATCTACACCCCGTGGAGAATATTCCAGAATTTTTTCAAAATTTTTTGATAAGCACTTTTCAAGGTAAGGCCGGTGGACAGCGATTTTTCGCGATATTTTTAAAATAATACAAAGAAAAGTGCGCGCAAGCGCACATTATATATATATATTTTTTGACTCGTGTTTTCACAAGCTTTCATTTGACACCACACTCGATTACCCCATAAAATTTTTTTTTTTTCATTTCCGATTTCACCCCCCAAAACTAACCCCTTAAGTCAAAACTTAACTTTCAAAACTACATGGCTCTGATGAGGCCATCAATTCCTATATTATTACCAAATTTCAACTTTCTATGACAAATAGTTTCGGAGAACATCGGGTGTGATAGACGGACAGAGACCGAAGTGATCTTATAACTGTTCCGTACGGAACACTAAAAAGCTGAAATTTTTATGTTTTCTCTACGCCCATATTAGTAAAGGATCAAGGAATTTCATATTGTCATTGAAATAATGAAAATAGGTGTGAATGGTATGAAATCATCTATGCTTATTAATTTCATTGTTTCCGTAATTTGCTGTTGTGTTTTATTTCCGCGACTAGAACATACTACAACAACAAAAAAATGATTAAATTAATAATAGGTATCATAAATCCAGTAGATTACATTAAACATAATATATATGTATTTAATCGTTCGAACATCTATCCTACAATGAATGTTACAACCTTGAAGAAACATATAAATTTCTTAATCTCTATAGGGTAAGGCGAACTTTCTGCAGACTTCTTAATTTCTCCTACAATAAAGGAATACTGCCAGTTCTGCTTCAACCTATTCTTAAAAAGCCAACTATAATATGTGAAATACTCATAGATCAGCCACATGCTTTCATGGAAGGTTATGGATAGAAAATCAAATTGATTGTATCCCAGTATAACGAGAATTTAGTAAGTACGTAAAGTCTGTAAAAACGTACTCTGGCGCTGACGGCAATAGTGATTATAATTTGGTTTTCATGGACTTCAGATTTAAAAAAATCATTACTACAACAAAAAAGAAGATCGAAATGACAGCTAGAGACACGGAAAAAATAAAAGATCCTCAGATCACAAAGCAGATAAGTCTGAAAATCGAAAATAAATCACGTCACGTATCATATCTATAAAAGAAACTTAATCTGAAATAAAAAACAATCACAGACATTCAAAAGCATACACTTGGTGTGAAAAATAATAGAAAAAGAGTGATAAAATACTGACGTTCATGGAGAAAAGAAGAACGTCTAAAAGGCTTCCGGACCAATACAGAGAATTCAACAAAAGAACAATGGATATCTGAAAAAAATGTTGCGAAATTGAACTACTACAAGCAAAAAAACAAGTAAAAGAACTAACAAAAGAAAAATCGGAAACAACCAACAACAGTTTTAAGAGATACTAATTACATTTGGATAATATGGGAATTGAAGCTAAGCTTAACAACGATAGACCAAACAAACCACCGTCCACAGCTAATGAAATAAATAGGCCTCTTATTACCAGCAGAGAAATTATTCATACAATACCGGCCCAGAAGAACGGAAAAGCCACTGGTCCAGATAACATTCAAGTGGGACTAATTATGATTATAGCAGAATAAGAGGGTTTGATATTTTAACATCATAATTTAACGCCATTTATAATTTGGGCCAGATACCATCTAACTGGCTGACATCCACGTTTATTACCTTTCCAAAAAAGTCTATTTCTTTTTCGAATAATTCATACCAGTATATATAGAAAATGTGATTCTCAAGTGGACTATATACAGTTGTTCTAATAAAACGATGCAGGGACGTAAACCTAAATGTGTTTACGTGTTTCATTATCTTTTGTAAGACCTTTGACTATGTCAAACACGCTAAAATGATAAAAATCTTATGTGCCTCGGATGTCGACCACCAAGAAATTAACAACATATCCGGATTGGTTTGGCATCCGACATCGAAAGTGAAAATCGAGCAAAGCCTATCGGAGGACGCTTCTACTAATAGACAAGGCGAAATCGGCGCCATCGTTGGAAAAAATTTTCTAATTGAATTTTTTTTCATAACCTTCTCCAGGAGATGCCCCTGAAAGAGGATTAACATGTTGCCGGGCGGTAATCTGGTCCGAATTTGTTTAAACAAATTTTTTTTTAAACAAAGTCCAAAAATTGAAATTTTCGCCCCGGAACAAGGTAAATTGGACCATTTTGAACAAAAAATGTCTCTTGTGAATTTTCTCTAAAATGCGCCGTTTTCGAGATATCGGCGATTTTAGGTGCGAGAAAACGCGAAAATGGCCACTTTCACCTCCCAATATTGGGGTCAAAAATTAAAATTTTCAATGTTGCCAAGTGTCCAAATTAAAGTTTGAGATCTCTTCTACAAATTACCGTAGGAAATATTGCAATATCTTTATTTTTAAACATTGTTTTTTAACAGTTAACAAATTGCGTTCGAGCGCCCGCGGCCGCATCGAAACTGTATACATAGATATATACGCAACGCCCGTACGTAGGCGCGAATATATTTATTCAAAACTGTGATACAAAAATTCCAAAAAATATTAAAACTTTAATGATGAATACAAATAATAAGTTTCAATTGGTTCAATATTTATCTAATAATGCTGTAAATTACGTTGCATTAAGTCACACTCAACAATTAATAATATCAGGTGGATTCTATAACATTGAAAAGTGCTATTGTATACAGGGAAATAATATACATGAAATTATTGAGTTAGAAAACAATCACTTAGAGGCTGATACAAGGATATTTTGTCATGCTCGATATATGTTACCTTATAATTCTGAAATAATAATTCATTCCGTTGATACCGACGTTTTTATATTAGCAATTCATTATTGGAGCTTTTTCAAATTAATTGGTTGTACAGGATTGTATTTTAAAGTAGTTGGTCAGAAGCCAAGATTATTGTCTTGTAATGTAGCTGCTGAATATTTAACTAGTCAAGTTTGTCAAGTTTTGCCTGCTTTACATGCGTTTACAGGCTGTGATACTACTAGTAAAGTAGGTACTAAAAATAAAGCTTTAGATTTAGTCTTTGATTTAGATACTCAAAATGCATTAACCCCACTTGGTACTGGCTTACAATTAAATGCCATGGAATTCAATGCATTAGAAAAATTGTATTTGAAAATTTTGAATAAAGCTGGAGAAACAGCAGATAATGCTAGACAAATAATTTTAGAACGTTCTTGTGGGATGGGTATTAATTTTGGAAAAATTCCATGTACATCCGATGCTTTAAAATTGCACATTTCACGAGCTTCACTACAAACGTACATATGGAAAATGTCATTGTATTCTCGGTATCGACATTTAGATGCAACAGAATTTGGTTACACTATAGAAACAGGTGAATTGTTACCCAAATTCATGTTAAAAAATTCGATACCAGATTCGTTAATTAGGCAATGTAAATGTACAAAAAATTGTAAAACTAATGCATGTAATTGCAAAAGCAACAACGTAAGTTGTATACTCATGTGTGGGTGTAATTTAAATATTTGCGAAAATTCTATTAAATATATATAAGTTATATTTCATAAAATTGTTTTAATTCTTCTACCATCCTAATCGAATATTGAATTTTTATTTATATTCATTTGTTATAATAATTAAATTTGATATAACAATTACTCTTTAATAAATAAATATTTTTTACATACTTTTCAAATATATTAATTTTAATAAGAAATCAAGAAACAAAGCTTTATAGAGCATCGCAGTGCGTATACAGTTCCGTGCGCCTACGTACGGGCGTTGCGTATATATCTATGTATACAGTTTCGATACAGCCGCGGGCGCTCGAACGCAATTTGTTAACTGTTAAAAAAACAATATTTTAAAAATGAAGATATTGCAATATTTCCTACGGTAATTTGTAGAGGAGATCTCAAACTTTAATTTGGACACTTGGCAACATTGAAAATTTTAATTTTTGACCCCGATATTGGGAGGTGAAAGTGGCCGATATCTCGAAAACGGCGCATTTTAGAGAAAATTCACAAGAGACATTTTTTGTTCAAAATGGTCCAATTTTTGGACTTTGTTTAAAAAAAATTTGTTTAAACAAATTCGGACCAGGTTACCGCCCGGCAACATGTTGATCCTCTTTCAGGGGCATCTCCTGGAGAAGGTTATGAAAAAAAATTCAATTAGAAAATTTTTTCCAACGATGGCGCCGATTTCGCCTTGTCTATAAGAAAATAGCACGACAGGTTAGAATTTTCTCTCCGCTTCTCTTCAATCTCTAATCGAAGGCTATTTTTAAAGAAGTTTAAGTCCCGATTACAACGGGAATTAAAGGGAATGGCATCATGATTACTAACCTAAGCTATACAGGTGACACAGTTATTGTGGCAGATAATTTACCTGATCTGCAGAGCATATATAAATATAACAAAGACCAAGCTGCTTGTGTTTTCAAAAGTGTACGTTAATGCTAATTTTATTATTAACGAACAGAGAATTTAGTAGATTTTGTCTTAGGTACATTAATTAATAGCCAGTGTAACCCAAAAATAGAGATTAGATCGAGCACATTCATGGGACTTTCATGAACATTATTTCACTAGATCTGACCTCAGTTTAGAACTTCAAGTGCATATGATTAGACGCTATGTCAGCACAGAGAAATGACGCAAAGCTTCCGAAATGTATGTTTATAGAAGGATTCAAACATACGCATATCATGGACGGATAGAGTGACAAATGCTCCTGTCCTTAGACGAATCAGTAAATCCTGAGAACCGCTAACAACTATAAAGAAAAGGCAAACTAAGTATATCGGTCATATAAAGAAGCAAAATACGATTTGATGAGACTGGCCATTGAAGGCGAAATACAAGATAAAAGGTCGTTAAAACTCTTGGCTAAAGGACATTCGAAGATGGTTTAATTACCCATCAATAGATATTTTTAGAGCTACCATTTCGAGGACTATGTTAGCCATTTCGATTGCCAACCTTCGTCAGGAGACGGTGAACTAAGAAGAAGATAGGCAGGTCAATATATAGTCATAGTCAACATATCTTGACAGACGTATGGCAACGCCTCGTTCTTATGCTACTCGTATGTTTTATATATATTTATGGCTCTCAAATTTTCTCAAAGATCGTCCTTAGCAAATTGCAATTGACGTATTTCTTTCTGATGCACTCACTCTCAATACCATTCTATCTCATAGTTCCCTTCTATTACTAATCTTCCTTCTTTACATTAACTAGAGCTAGAACTATACTGATGACTTCATACTTCTTTCTTCATTTACCATGATTGGAACGATAGCTATCAATGCAAAGATCCACAAACAATAGAAAGATTTGTCTCGAAATGAAGTATTCAAAAGTGGAGTTTCTGTCCAGTACAATCTGTAGTGATTTATGATCGCTATGAATCGCTACCCTCTTACTGTGGCGGAAGCAAATTCTTTCAATTCAATCCAAACATCCATGCGTCGCTGTTTTAGGTCACTTGTCAACAAGCCCAGAACAAACTGCAATGCGATTACACTGGCATACCTAAATCTTCCGTTAAAATTAATTGATATGTTCTATAACACAGGCCGACAAAATCAGAAGAAACTGCAGACCCTGAAACCAGAGTATACTTTTCCTAAGGTTTTTGGTGTGCTCAATCCGACCTCAAAATTGCTCCGTCACATCAGGTTTTTGAGATATCCTAACCTAAAAATGCAAAAACACGGTTTTTCTCTATATTCGAGATTATATTACACCACGAATTAATTTTTCTCAACAAAACTCGTTACAGTATATGAAAGTACTACTTTTCCCCATTAAAATGCATTTTGAATTTTTCAGATATCTTATTTTTTCACGGAGAAATCATCTTTCTAATAGCAACATTGTTTATTTGAAGGTCATTTCAAGGCGAACTTTGATTTTTTAAATGGGAACTCATATTTTTTTATGACGACATCGTGTTTCTTCAGCTAGAGTATATAACTTTTGTTCGAAAAATTTTTCTCGATAATACTTCGCTCTTCAATACTTCATTAATACAAGACATTACACTCTTAATCCCCAAACAAGCATAAAGGCTAATGAACTTAACATAACCTCAGGCGTCGAGTGAAAAAATCAAAATTTAACATAACAGAAATGCAAACGTAGCAAACACTTGACCAAATTGGTATGGTTGTAACGAAAACGTCAACACAAATGTCAACGGGCGATTTCTCCGAGAAGAAACAAAACATCTGAAAAATTCAAACTGCATTTTGAAGAGGGGAGAGTAGTACTTTCAGAAGCCGCAACGAGTTTTGTGAGGAAAAATTAATTCGCGGTGTAATATAGTCCCGAATTTGCATTTTTGGGTTAGGATATCTTGAAAACTTGATATGATGAAGAAATTCTGAGGTTGCATTTAGATTCAGTGAACCAAAAACCTTCAAAAAAAAAAGTCTCGTCGCAGTGTTTAAAAAATGTTGGCCAGTGTAACCAATAGAAAATTCATCAGAGATGCTCAGAATTGTGCGACGACAGTGTTCATGAATGATTTGTTGAACTTTAGGGATGATTTCAGGCGTAGTTACAATCGATGATCTTCCGTAATGCCCGTCGTCTTCCAGTGAAGTTCGGCTGGCCTTAAATCAGGGAAACCCCTCGAAACCATTAGGGGCTTCTTCCCCAAAAGCATTTCGTTTCCATTATAATCATCGACAATTAGACCCTTGCACAAACGTACATACAGAGCAAACAGAACGAGCTAGAAAGTTGAAACTTGTAACGTAGTGTTGTTAGGGTTGTACCTACCACCACCTATCGGAGTGAGTAGATACTATTTACCATTTTGGCCATATAACGTTAGCCCGGGGAACTTTTAGATCGCATCACGTATAATATTGAGAAGATGTTTTCCTTACAGATTTAAATGTTTGTCAATATAATTTTACTTGTCTTGATTACGTAACAATTAATTTTATTGTTATTATATTAAAAATTCTAGATAATATAATTATGAATAAATTTTCATATCAAGAATGATAAGTTTCCAGAAATATATTTTAAATTTCAAGTACATCTATTTTTAGGTACAAAATTTAAAGAGTCCTTATTCTTGACCTCTTGCTTCGAGCACTTTTTTATAAAAAAAAATAAATAAATTTAAACAAATACCCGTTATAAACTTAATATAACGTTGTTAACGTACATATTTAAACAGTTTCAGAAGTTTATAACAACAAAAAATCTTTATTTGGTGATGTAAAACTAGTTATGGGGTTATTTAAATTTTAGATTAAAATTAAAATATATAACATACAAGGAAATGAGATAATTACTGTCGGTCAAGTAAGAAGGTTATTGTTGGCATCCCTGTAAACCATGTTTTCGGGAAAAAGATTCGTTTCTAACCTTATTTATGGTTAAGTAGTACATTATCGAACATCAAGGATTTTGTACAGCTGACGCTGTCTTTCTTCTCTCAGCCTTTAATTCCATCCGTTTCTATCTTCCCAGTCTTCGTCTGTTAGACCCCTGTCCTCCATAGCCTCGTCCACATCGTCTCTTCACGATCGTCTGGGTCCTCTTTTTCTTCTCCCTATAGGGTTCCACTCCGTTATTTTCTTTATCCACCTCCACATCTTTGCTCCGTCTTATGTGTCCATACCATTTTAATCGTTTTTCTTCAATGGTGTTTATTGCGTTCTCTTTGATGTTCATTCTGCTTCTTATTTCTTCATTTGTTATTCTCTCCATACGTGTCACTCCACAACATCTTCTCCAATACTCCATCTCTACCACGTTAATTTTAGATTTATTTCTTTTGCTGATCGTCCATGTTTCTGACCCGAATGTCATTATGCTTTGTATTATTGATTTGTATATGCGTGTTTTGTTTCTCTTTGTAATGTGCTTGTCCCACAGGATCGAATTTAATTGTCTTATGCATGTCCGCATTTGTCCTAATCTAGCTTTAATCTCTACTTCTGATGTTACGTTTTTTGAAATGATGGTTCCTAAATATTTAAATTTATCGGTTCCTTTGATTATTGTTTCGTTATCGACTTCTAGATTCTCCACGTTTCCCTCCTTTGTTGTTAGATATTCCGTTTTATCAAAGTTTATTGCTAATCCTGCTTTAGTGTATTTTTCTTTCAGTTTTCTTGCCATATAACTGCCTCATCTTGCGCTATGATTACTTGGTCGTCTGCGAAACTTAGAGTATATAAGTAATCTTCTCGTATTGGGACTCCCAATCCACTATATTTTTGCTTCCATTTTTTTAATGTTTGTTCGAGGTATATTTTGAATAGTGTGGGGAATGTAGAGCATCCTTGTAATAGGCCTTTTGATGTTTGGAGTCTCTTCCCTATTTTATGTCCTATTTTTATGTTCACTATATTGTTTTCGTAGAGAGCTTTTACTGCGTGTATTAGTTCTTTATCAATGCCTATTTCTTTCATTGCGTTCCATAATCTTTGTCTTGGTACTGAGTCATAGGCCTTTCTTATGTCTATGAAGGCTTGATGAACTTCTCTATTCTTTGCAAGTTTTTTTTTCCATTGTTTGTTTTATAGTGTATAGGTGGTCTATACATGATTTTCCGGCCGTAAAGCCTGCTTGGTCTTCTCCAATTTTTCCTTTTATATTTTCCTCTATGATATTTTTAATAATTTTTCCATACAAACGTCCCATACTCGATATTATGCTTATGCCTCTATAGTTTTGTGCATTTTCTGCGGTCTCCCTTTTTAAATATAGATACTATATAGGCTTTTGACCATTCCTCTGGTATTTTTTCTCCATTTATCGCTCTGTGGAACATGTTTCTCATCATTCGATGTAATTTATTAGACCCGTACTTAATTATTTCATTTACCACGCCCCCAGGCCCTGCAGATTTATTATTTTTGAGTATTTTTATTGTCTTCTTTACTTCTTCATAGCTTAGTTCTATCTCTTTTTTTCCTTATTTCTGTTCTTCTTCAGGGTTCTCTTCCTAGAATTCTTGTTTGTCTTCTGTTAGCAGCTTCTTATAATATTCTTTCTCTATTGTTGGTCCTTAATGCTTTAATTATTCTGCATGACTCTGTGCTTCTAGTTCCTCCTATATACTGTTCTACATGTTCGCACGATTTTTCCCATCTCTCGTTCTTTTCTTTGTTTATCATCCTCCTCGTTTCTGCATTTTTCTCTTTATATTTCTGTAGATCTTCTTCTGATTTTGTATTCAGCCATTTTTCGTATAGTCTTTTTTTCTCCTTTATAGATTCTTTGGTTTTTTCACAGATCCTAATTTTATGTTTCTTATTCTCATTGTCTTCTTTACCTAATGCTTCTAGGGCCGCCTGTTTGATGCATTCTTTTATGTGGTCATACATCTGTTGGAGGTTGTCATAATTAAATTCATTTAATTTTTGATCTAATCGTCGTCTGTATAGGTCTCTTATCGTTTCGTCTTGCAGTAAGTGTATTTTGTATTTTATTTCTTTGTCTACTTTTTCTGTTATCTCATTAGTATTTCTGTTTTCTTTATCTATTGTTCCTTTTTACTTTATTGTCTTGTACTACGGTACTTTTATATTTGCCATTAATAGTCTATGGTCAATTCCACATTCTGCCCCTCTCTTTACTCTTACGTCTTTTATTTTGATAGTGGTATCGTTTTTAATTATAATGTAGTCTATTATTGATTTTAAGTTTCGTGTTTCTTGCATCCAAGGGTATTTGTGGATGTCTTTGTGTTTGTAGAATCCGTTTGTTATTTTGAGGCCGTTTAGTTCATACAGCTCTATTAGTCTCTCTCCGTTGTCGTTAGTAATGTCTTCTCCGAATGGTCCTACGATATTGTCCTTTGTTTTCCTTCCTGTTCTCCCATTCAGATCTCCCATTATTATTAATTCTTGGTTTTTCTTTACTTTTTGTATTTCTATTTCTAGTGTTTCCATGAAGTTATCTTTTTCTCTTATAGTGCTGCCTTCTGTTGGGCCATATACTCCTAATATTACCATGTCTTTTCCTAGCATTGTTATATTTAGTTTTATGATTCTTTCATTGATGGGTTCCCATCATCCAAAGGTCCAAAAATGACCTACAGCTGCTGCTAAGTGTATGAGCAAGTCGAGGGCATTCGGGAGCAAGTGGGTGAAACAATATTCTCAGTTAAAAATTGTTGATGATCTCCCAGAAGGTGGTTCGAGAGCCGAAAGGTTTAGATATATCGTATAAAACACGCACTCATCTCAGGGCTAACGATTTGAAATGACAGAGTACAATTCAGAAACCATTGCTGAGCGAAAAACACAAGAGAAAGGATTCAAAGGAAATCATAGATCGAAACTAGAGCAATGTAATGTTTTCCAATGAAGCTTAATTTTGGGGTTATGTTATCACCTCACGAGCCTTGTCATTTTCCACTAACTCATTGGTTCAGCGAATCCTGAAACACTTTGTGAAGATCCTTGTCTGGGAATGAACTACTGAATCATTAGCATTTTAATGGCAATCCTGTACGTCGAATAATGTAAAAAACTTTTAAATAAACACTTTTTTTAATGAAAAATGTGCGACACGTTCTTACTTGATCGACTGTATAATTCAGTTGCCTCGTTAAATTGCCTTTTTAGCTGTATTTTAATTAAATACATAAAATTTTAACTTTATGTAATACTTATCTAATAAATTAAGGTTTAACTGTTCAACGGTTTTTATAAATAGCCAAAATCTAATAACTTGAATAAACAAAAATTTGACTTATTTACATTACTATAAATGAATGAAAACACCTGCCTTGATTATATAATATCTGAATAAAAATTAAAATAAATATAGCGGTTAATTAATAAAAATAGCTGGATATTATTTTAAAGAGAATATATTATTTTCAATTTTCTAAAACGAAACAGTAAACACAATAATCATAATAAAAGAATTGTAAAAATAATAAATACATGAATATATATATATATATATATATATATATATATATATATATATATGATAGATAATTTATTTGCTTTCATGTAACAATAGATAACACTTATAAGCCAATAGGCATTAAATAATGTTAACTAAGATTACAATAACCTATAATTAAATAAAAGAAAAGGAAAAAATAGTAAATAAGTAAGAACACTTTAAAAGCAAAATTACAATATACGAGTAGTAACAAAGACACAATGAAATAAGAGGCACAACGGAAGAGACAAGAAACCACCTCTGCTAACAAAGCCATCAAATCCCTGTGCTAATTTCAACTGGACTTAAGAAAAATTCATTTAATGAATAATAAGCTCCTTGAAGCAGATATTTGGTTAAAAGTCTCTTTACTTCCGTTTAACATAACGCACGTACACTCTCTGGGAAACTATTATATATCTTTAATATGACATAATTAACATTTTTCTGTATGTAGCTGTAATTACACTTTTCGGGAAGCAGATTCAATTTATGTCTAGTGGCATGCCTGTGATTGTTCATGTAAGTCTCAAAAATATCGCTGTTGGTGTGAACAAACATAAAAGTGTCCAAGATATACATAGAAATAATGGTTAAGATCTTTCTGTCTCTAAACACATTCCTACAGCTACCACGCGGCGTCATTCCAAATATACCTCTAATACATTTTTTCTGAAGAATTACAACTCTTTCAATTTCCGGTGAATTACCCCAAAAGATAAGACCGTATATATATATATATATAAATATATATATATATATATATATATATATATATATATATATATATATATATATATATATATATATATATATATACATATATATATATATATATATATATATATATATATATATATATATATATATATATATATAGAGGAAGTTAGTGTCGACCGACTAGTTAAACAGCAAACTTGAAATTCTTGATGTAAGCAGTCGTGAGAATAGGGCTAAAAGAATTTTAAAACCTTTTTAGCTACGCCAAGCTTTCGAAAATATTTTATTTTCTTCTTCAGTGGTGCTTTTTGGATAATTCCTTTCAACAAAAATCCACATTATTGTTAATATTTAGTAGGAAAACATGAGAAAATTTCAAGAAAAATACTTTTAAAAAATATTTATTGTGAAAAATGTTATTATATCAAAAACTTCGACTTTGTGCTGGACAACCATCCTGTTGAAATCATATATTTCTTCTTTCTTCAAGAGTAAGTTCTTCAAGCAGTGCAGGCAATTCATTAATAAGAAAATCTCGTTACTTTTCTCCATTTAATGTGCCATTAATGAAATAGGGACCAATTAGTTTGTCACCTATACGTTGACTTTCCAATCTCGAATCTAACGCGGATTTTCCATGGATCAATAATGAATCGACAAAATATCATACGATTTTGAAAATTATTTCCATGATACAATGATACATATGATATGGATGGAATTTATGACACTCAAGTATCCGAAGAACATCATTTCTTGATAAATCAAAAATCATGAGAAATACCACGGGAACTTTTGTGAGAGTTTACGGCTACATCACCTAATACTGCAACCTCATTATTTTCAGTAGTAAGAAAATCTATCTTTTTTTTATTTTTTAACCTTAATAACTTTAAAAATTAAGGTCATGAAAACAAATGTTTTAAATTAAAAATACTTGTTTTTCCCATAGATTAAGAATCTGTAAAAGAAATATTGATTTCTATTTAAGAAAATTCAGTTGGTCTTGAAATGACTTGATGCTGCCCACTAAATGAAAAATTGATCGTGCCATTTTATTTCCACTTTAAGGATGAACAACTTTTCTTCAAAACTTTTTTTTTTATAAAAGTTGAAGTTTTTGATATAATAAATTTTTTTACGATAAATGTTCTATCCTGTATGTATATATATATATATATATATATATATATATATATATATATATATATATATATATATACAGTGATAAACAGAAAGTGCGCTACATACGGAATATTTCTCTTTTTACTAAATTTAGAAAAAAGTGACTTTATTGGTGGATTCTGCATCTCTTGAAACAAGAAAAAATGATTTGCAGGGTCAATTGTCACCTGTCTTTCGGTGGGAAATTTGAATTTTCTCTAGTTTAATGTCCATAAGTCACTCTGTTTGTTAAAATATCGAATATATTTATTGGGAAATAATGTTTAGATTTGGATTATATGGTATCGTGCAAAATTTTAAATCGATCGGACAAAAATCGTATTTTGTCGTATATATTTCTTGAATTTGAAATACCAGTACATTGCATAAATTGATAGAAGGATTTTAAAATTTGTTAGTTGACTTCAAGTCTTCTGTCACAACCAACAATTAAAAAATAATGCCTTTTGTAAAACAGCTGTCGCACGGACAATTATCGAATACTTGGATTGATTCAGCCGATACTTGGTATAGATCCATAACTAGAGGTTTTGCAAGAAGTAAAACACTACTTAAATTTCCACTAAATTTTTTATTTTTAACACCATGACCTGTTTCGCTGTTCGACAGCTTCTTCAGATGGTTTGTTACAAAATGAGGGTAAAATTACTATAACAAATGGTTGGTTTACAATTTATGGCAGGTAATAAAATAATTTAATTAAAACAGATTTAGTAATGGCGCATTATTTAAGTCTAATTGTTCATTTATTAAGGAATCTGAATTTTTCAATTTGTTTATTTCTAAAGATTCTAGGTAATTAAGTTTCAGGCTCTTTGTGCAAGTATGTAATATTTCAAAGTCTGGGTTGAATTGATTGAATGATTTACGTAATTTGAGTTATTTTTTCTACTGGTGTATGATAAAGCACGTTCTTTTATTCTTTTTGAAAAACTTCTTCCTGTTTGACCTATATAGGTCACAAATCATTTAATTGAAAATAACCACCAATTCAACCCGAACTTTGAAATATTACATACTTGCACAAAGAGCCTGAAACTTAATTACCTAGAATCTTTAGAAATAAACAAATTTAAAAATTCAGATTCCTTAATAAATGAACAAATACTTAAATAATTCACCATTACTAAATCTGATTTAATTAAATTATTTTATTACCTGCCATCAATTGTGCACCAACCAATTATTATAGTCATTTTACCCTCATTTTGTAACAAATCATCTGAAGAAGCTGTCGTAGAGTGAAACATGTCATGGTGTTAAAAATAAAAAATTTAGTGGAAATTTAAGTAGTCTTTTACTTCTTGCAAAACTGAATATTTTTACCGTATAGCATGTAGTTTTAGGTTCCTGTTTTTTAAAAGACACTCTAGATCCACAATTTAATTAAAAAAGAAAAGAAAACTAGCGCATTTATATTTACTAAAAACATTATCGATACAGCACACAAAAAATAAATAAATTAAAGACACTTCACAAATTAAACAAATAACTTATCTAGTTTGCATTTATTTTTTTTATGTTTTGCAATAACCCTAGCGTGTCATTTAAAAAAAAACCTCAAACTGCAAGTAATGGGTTAAGAATATTCGACAATTGTCCTTGTGATAGTTGAGGTTTTACGAAAATCAGAACTTTTTAATTATTGATTATATCAGATAGGTAAAACATAACCTGAAGACAAAAAATAAATGTTTAAATTCTTGTAGCAATCTAATAAATATGTTTCAAATTGAAAAAATAAAAAATTTCCTTGTGATCATATTTTTATCGACTGACAAAGCACGATTTTTGTCCAATCTATCCAAAATTCTGCATACAATGAAATTTCAAACACCCAGAAATGTTTTCGATATTTTAACAAACAGAATCACTTTAAACTTTAGAAAATTCTCACCAAACCACAAATAACAATCGCCACTGCAAAATCATTTTTTGGTTTTCAAGTGAAGCAGAATCCACCTATAAATAATAATAACAAACATAAATTGGGCAGTCCCTACAAGAAATACAAACACAAACAGGCATTCGACAGTAATAAAAATACAAAATATTTCGGTATAGTTTTATTGCTAGCTAGTACTAGGTGAGTGAGTAAACAGTAACGTCTTCTAGCTAAGATTTTAACTTGAAATTTTAATTCATATCATCAATTCAATAATTTACTAAAATTAGTTATTTTAGCAATCGAGTATTCAAGCTGTTCTTTACTCGAGTGATTCCAACATTATTAATAACAAAACTTGCCGAAATTTGCCATAGAAGAAAAAAAAATAGAAAGGTTAAATGCACAAGCGACAAAAACGAAACGTAACCTTGATGACCATTGTTAGTTTACAGATAATCAATTTGTCGTATATCCGTTTAGATTTTTTTTTGCAAATTGTTACGGAACTCAAGCCTTTACCTGTGAATTATATATTTTTTATTGTTTACAGAAGCTGTTTGTTTAATGGACTTTTTGTGTTTATAATAATTTTGGCAAATTTAAATTAAAATAGCTGTCAACAAACTATAGTTGGATTGGTTAATTGTCTGTGAGTATACTATATCTAATGTTTAATGAGAAGGAACCAAGCGTCAAATTAAAACGAAAAAAGTAATAACGTATTAGGTGAAAACAAAGTTTGGTTATATATGGAATATAATGTACAAAATCCTATTTTCACATTTTTTATATAATATCAGCCAGAATGTAAAATTTTTTGACGTTAATTGGTATCTGATATACAATAATGAAGTTTTTTGATAATTCAATAGCACTTATATTAAAAAGCAGTAAATCTTAAATATTCCATTCGAAAATGGTAATTTTGTTATTGCAATTTAAGGTATTTTGATTATTTCCTTAAACATGAATCACTCGTTTAGGAAACAAAGACATTATCGTTGTTATTAATTAAAATAACAAAAAACTGCCATTGCTCTTTAAATTTGAACAAATTGGCTTAATTATTTTTAATATACACACCATTTTCGGTATTACATAATATTTTACATTAGATAATTGTATAGCTACGGCTCAATATAGCTTGAATTTCTACAATACTCATTATGCACTTGCCTTATTTTACAGTTATGGAAGGACAATCATCTTTAAGAATCCAGATTCAGAAGAATTCCAGATTAAATCCCCTTAATTCCAAAATTATTGATGATCCCAAATAAATTGGCCTTTCTCGAGGAAACCATAACTAGATGAAGAGTTGTCTCCTCCTTTAAATACTATCTGCAATCTGAGTCATCTTTCACCACGATACAAGTTATCTGCTCATTCAGGAGGCAGTCTATTATATGGATCCCCAACGCCGACTGCAAATATTTTCTGTTTAATTTCAACAGATATCACCAGGACTTTTGGTGCGCCTGATCCCTGATGCCTCGTTCTAGTCTTTCACAAACTTATTGTTCAATAGATCTATCGTCGCTACACCATACAGATTGCAAGGGAGTACCAAAAACGTTTCAGATTCCGTGGGGTTTGCTTGAGCTCCCTTCTTAGCATATTGGCCATCCCCTGTCAGGTACCGAGACAAGAAACAAGTTATTTCTGAAAGCCATATGGACCAGCAAGCCTTTACTTACACTTACCAGTTGCAAGCTCACCCTGGCTTGTTTCAAAGTAACCAGAATGGATCTGTTATTAGAACAGATTTACACGGTTCTCCGCGTTATATTTCTTTTCACTATCTCAGCCACAGATGAGGATGGTGTCGATTTCCGCTTAGAACACCGATAGTTTTATCCTTATCTGCCGCCCTTAAGCACCTGCTTCCGTCCCTTCTGTCTGTTTATATGTATCTGTGTAAAAAATGAGTTCTCTTGTTAGGAAGATCGTTCCATTAATTCAGGTTAACTTTATGGAACTATGCGTACTAATATATTTTATATTATTATCAGCTATTTTGCTAAAGAAAGTATTTCTTTACGTTTCATGTTCCTAGATCTCCATCCGTATGTTGACGCGATAACCTCCGAACGAGGTGAGATATAAATATCTAATTTGGCACACATTTAGTGCTTAAAGTAGGGAAGTAAAGTGAATGTTTGTTCTTCTTGCTTCAAAAGAAATGGTGAAGGGGGTCTACAACAATTCATTTTGTGGTTTTATTAGTACAATAGATGATTTTCCTGATTTTTGGTTACATATAGCATACATATACCATAGAGATGGGGAGCGGGTTAGGGGGAATAAATTTAAATACGTCAAATTATATGTCTTCATCAATATCGTTAGGATGAAAGAACCTAAATATTAAAGTGTATTTGTTTGGAGTTGATAGCAGAATTCTTTCATTGTAGATGCAAATGTTGGGATGCGTACAAGAAAAAGAGATTTCTTATGCATATTACTGTTTTGAATTTTTTTAAGGATTCACCCTATTTTAGGCAGAAAACCTCTGCTATACAATAGAGTCATGAAATGTAAATGAGGGTTCATCGGTAGCATAGCCGTCCGAGCGTAACTTGTTTTTAGTGTTTAATAAATAAAATTATCTTAAAAATGAAGTTATAGAAATACAAGATTTATTACCAAAAATTTTTTAATCTGTAAATCTATGTATATATACAAATTCACAATTCACGATATATAAGTACTTTAATTACAGCCAAAAATAATCATCATTTTCAAAATCTGAAGACTCGACTTCTCTTAAATCGATAAATAAGGGTTCTGTTTCCACAGTTTCTTTGATGTATTCGTCAAGTTTCCACATTTTATTTTCTTCTTCTTTAACATGTCGAATGGCATTTTTTCAATTATCCTCTTTGATATCCTCAATGATATGGAGGTAATCTAAGCACTGTGATATTTCGTTCCTTTGCCATCTCATCGACTGCGTATTTCTTGAACTTATTTTGTTTCGCAATTTTGAGAAGTTCCGCTTTTAACATACCATCTTTATGTTTGAGATTTTTGTCTCTTATCCATTGAAGAATGTCCATTTTCTTCTTCTGGTATACATTCAATCATTTGTTGGAAGGTCTCCTCAAAAACATTGGCCTTCATCTCCCCACGGTAATATTTAGTTTGCTTTGATTCGAATTTCAACAAGCCACCGTCGAAAAATCCGTTTTTACTACCAATATGTGCTATAATTAGCCTACGACCTTTTCCTGAAGATTGCTGTAATCCAGTTGATCAACCTTCCATAAAAGCTTGTTTGACACTCTTAATGTTTTTGTCAATACAGAATTTTTTCACTGTGTGTCCCTCATTAACCTAAGTCTCAGCTAAATAAAAAATATTTCTTTCTTCGGCTCAAAATTTTCTGATTGCTCATAGATATTCTCTTCTCCAACAAATTATTTCTGTTTTATCGGTAAGAACAGATTCTCTATTATGTTTTTCCCAATGAAGTCAGATTATAAGGGACTTTCCATATATTTCATTTTTTAAAATCTGATAAGTCCTGGTCTTCTCTGATTTCTTGCAAAACTTTATGTAGTGTAGATATTTCTTTTTTAATAAAAAGATGGTGTACTTTTCTTCTTATTACGTTTTCATCGACCTCTAAGGGCACCTTTCCTTTGTGATTCTGAGGTTCGTTGCAAGGACCGCGTTTTCCTTCTTTTAGAAATCTATGAATAGTTGCTGATCCAACTCCCGTTTCCACAATTTCACGAACTTGGCTTGTTGGCTGTTGAGGCACTAGGGCATCATGGATGCGGAGTTTGACCGGGCAAAACTGAAGGTTGAAGCCATCACTGTTCTGATTTGAACTAAGCATATTATAGGTTTTTGCTTTATTTTTATACTTACACAGAATATTTTTATTGCATACTTAGAAACCTACCTACCGATAAGTACTTTGCTTAATTATATTCCAATAATTGCTAGAATCCCAAATAATTTTATTTTATTAAGAATTGTTAATTGTACTCGTTTAGGCCTTTATCATACAAATAAGATTTTTAGTTTCAACATATTTACTCATTTACAATAAGCTATATAAATTAACGCATTTCAAAGTTTACGAGAAATGCGTTAATTTATATAGCTTATTGTAAAGTTTAGAAGGCATGTAATAAAATATTTTTTTAGAAAAAGGTCCCACTGTTGTATAGAGATAGAAAATAACGGTGATTAAAACTAAAAATGCCAATAATTGGTAGAGAAATTTCGGAAGCTTATGGTTTATGACATTTTAATGTTTATAACCCATGTTGTGTACTATCAACTCCAAACAAACGGACTTTAAGTTATTTTATTAACATCTGCGACATTAATGGAAACAGTATATAGAGTGAGAGGAGATGTAAGTAACATAGTGATTTCAAAAAATATAATCAATAACATAATTCGATTTTTTCTTTGTTTTAGTGAGAGTAATAATCAATTTTAGCTTACGCGCTGGTGTCGTAGTATTTGCAAGGGATTGGGAAAATAATTTTAACAATATTTTTTCATTAATTAATTAATATTAAATATTCTAATTTTAACTTCAGACATAATTATCTGGTCTGCAAAATCTACATGAGACAACATATCCTATTACTTATTATACCATCGACGTCATTTTTTCATTCACGATACGGATTAACACAAACAATGGAACCTGTGTCATCAGCATAAACAAATCTATGTAAACTTTATGTAAATTACATAACATGGTAATTTTAGCGATTATTAAACTGTCTCATTGGAATATTGATTTCTTAAAATTATAATTTAAATCTAAAACGGAGAAATGTGATAAAACTATCGATGTTTTCATATGCATCGATGTTCATACGAAATATCGACACTTTCAAGATACATCTCGAAATCGGTAATGAGTGCTTATAGATCCGACAAATTGAATGTTAGACATAGAATCAATTTTACTTTTCTTGCTAAAGGAAACTATTTTATTAGTGAAAAAAATATACTGCCAGATTTTTGCTTTTCTTCACGTTTTAGGGTCCCTAGATAACGAAAAACATAGTGACTCATTTCCATAGGCATATCTGTCGGCCTTTTGGCGCGATAACTCTCGAACAAAATGAGGTAACAATATCAAACTTGGGTCATAGATATTATATAATGAGGAGATGAAGTCTATAGTTTTTGAACGATATCGCTTTAGGCCAAGGGAGTGAAAGGGGTGGGGATCGATAGTTTTATATATTTTAGCAGTGAAGCTCTCAAAAAATTAAAAAAACCGAAAATCAGCTAGTAAGGACGAAATACAAAATGAACTATTAAAGTATGGAGAAGTGAAACTGACTAAAGAATTACCAAAGCTCATAAACAAAATAATACAGGGATCGCGAATACCAGAAGAAAGGAAAACAGACATAATGATACCACTTTTTAAAAAAGGAAAAAAAAAAAACTGATCCGAATAATTATCGAGGAATTAACCTCTTGTGCACAACTTTAAAACTGACGACAAAAATTGTTACCAATAAAATAATTCCACTTATACAGCTTTCCGAAAAAACAACAAGGATTCAGGAGCAGAAGATCCTGTAACGACGCAGTATTTGTAATCAGATAAATTACTGAAAAATCAATTGAGTATAACAGACCAGCGTTCTTATGCTTTATAGATTTGGTAAAAGCATTTAATAGAGTACAGCTGCAAGACGTAGTGCACATACTTTATGACGAGAATATTCCATTGGATATAATAAAAAACTAATTGAAAACATTTACATAAGAAATAAAATAGAAGCAAGAGTAAATTCGGAGTTAACTGAACCCATAGGGGTAACAACTGGTATTAGACAAGGAGACTCACTGAGTCCCCTACTGTTTAACATTATAGTAGATGAAATAATTAAACAGGTAAAAAAAAAGGCTAAAAAATGGGCAATAAAGAGATACAAATATTGTGTTACGCCGACGATACTGTCCTAGTAGCTGAGAATGAAGATGATTTGCAGAAATTATTACATCAGTTTAATACAACGGCAAAGAAATTTAATCGATAATCAGATTATAGAGTAGGTAATGATATTAAATATTTAGGAATTAAATTATTATATAACAACATAGAAAAAGAAATAAAAGGACAAATAGTAAAAGCCAATAGAATAGCAGGATGCTTGAATGACACTATTTGGAAAACAAATACTAGAAAACAGAAGTAAAATCTCGTATATATTAATCTGTATTTCGGCCAGTTATGACCTACACAGCAGAGACAAGACCAAAAACACACAAAACTCAGAGATACTTACAAACAAGTGAAATGAAAACATTAAGAAAAATTGCAGGAAAAACACTTTGGGATAAAGAAACAAATGACAACATAAGATAAGAAACATAAAACACATAAACAGAATGTCCGAACGACGATTAATGAAAATAGCTCGAGATAAATCACTGGTGGGCCGAAGGAGTATAGGACGCCCACGAAAAAATGGAACGACGATACACGGGCAGGAATAGGAATGCCTAATATAAGAAGAAGAAGAAGGAGAAGCAATGATATGGTAATTTATCCTGTTTTTTTGTTGAAATAAGAAATAAGTTTTATGCCTAAATATTTACACTAAAACATATAAGGAATGAGGGAGGAGACTAGAGAAATTGATTCGTATATATATATATATATATATATATATATATATATATATATATATATATATATATATATATATATATATGGACAATAAGAATAATAAAGGAAATATACAGCAACAATGTGCAGTATGTAATAAAAAACAACATGAAGTCTGAGGGATTTACAACACTGGAAGGTTTGAGGCAAGGAGCAACATTGTTCACTGTATACATGAATGAAATAATCAAGAAATGCGAGATAAAAGTGAAAAGAATGACAATAGGATGCCGGAAGCTGAAAAGAATAGAAGTAGCTGAAGCGGCTTTTGCTGATGATATTGTGCTGGTGGCGGAAAATGAGAGACAATTACAAGGAAACCTGGATATTTGGAATAAAGCGTTTAAGGAAGAAGGTATGAAAATTAATATAGATAAAACAAAAGTAATGACAATGGAAAACCAACAAACAAACATTTACATAGAAGGGAATAAAATACAAGTGGAACAATATAAGTATCTGGGAGTGATAATGGATGAAACTGGAAAACAAGACAAAGAAATCGAAAAAACGAACAAACTTTACTATGCAATAAATAATAAATTCATTAGGAAGAAAGAGATGACGAAACAAGCAAAAATAAAAGTGTTCAGGGCAATTTTTAGGACAATCCTGACATATGGATGTGAATCATGGACCCTAACAGACAGGCAGAAAAACAAGATACAAGCCGTCGAAATGAAATACCTGAGAGCAGTACAAGGAGTTACACGGAAGGACATAATAAGGAATACAGAAATAAGGAGAAGGCTGAGAGTACAAGCAATTATGGAATATATACAACAAAAACAGCTGGGATGGTGGGGACGTGTACAGAGAATGAAGGATAATAGACAGGTGAAACAAGTGTATGAAGCCCGAATACAAGGAAAACATAAGTGAGGAAGACCTAGACAAACCTGGAATGGGAGTATTGGAAGTATACTTGAGGAGAAGGGAATATCCTGGAAAGAAGCAGCGTCTTTTTCAGGATTCTTGAAGTCGAGAAATCGAAAAATAAGGTTGTTTTTTCATTGCTTTCAATTTTAGCCAAGGAACGGGTTTAAAGGGGGCGGAGGTTGTTTAATATTCTATAATTTAAACGGCATTTTGAAATAATTACAGATTTTTTTGAATACATTTTAAGTATATTATTTTTAATACAATATGTAAATGGTAAAGATGTGAAGTAGGGGGTAAAAAGGGATGCTTCTTATATACGGTGTTACAGGTCTTTCTCAGAGTTTCGGGAGTTGAGGATTCCAAAAATTATATTTTTTTGCGTTATTTTCAGTTTTAATGGGGGAAGGGTGTAAAATAGGTGGAGTGGTCAAATACAGTATAGTCTTAATAATATTATAAGATTTTTGTTTTTTGGCTGCGATAATGAATAAATTTTAAGCCTAATTATTTATCTGCTATAAATAATTATGCAACATATAAATGTGTACCTGTGTGTTATTTCTGAGAACTTCAAGCTTTACAAGTTCTAATAATTCTCTCTTAACGCTGTTTTTTTGGAAATGAAATATTTTTCTCGGTCATCCAAGATTGGATGTCCTTTTACAGCCAACCCAAGATTTACACTCGTTCTAATTTTTATAGTGACAGCTTGCGTTATCCATTAGAATAACAGAACCGTCTGCTATTAAGTCTATAATCTGCGAAAACCAATCTTCAAATTAATCGGAAATCATATCTTCGTGATAATCTCCTGTTTTCTTGAATACGAATGTTAAAAGAGATCTCCGTCTACAACCTATGTACCTTATAGGATGGCAGTTTAAGACCAGTAGAGGGACCTTCACTGAATGCTTGGCGAGCATTTTTGGTATTCCCATCTTGTCAAAATTTCTTGACCGTGTACCTTTCATTTATCCACATCTCACCTAAGTAATATAACATTTTTCCTTAATTAGTCTCTTTCCCAGTTTACAATTTCTCCACTTTCTCTCAATAAAGATTTTCTTTCACATTTTTTCCAATAAAAATTCATACTTTTTAAAACACTCCATAGTTTTACTCTACTCGTTTTCGGTATTTCTGAGTGGCTTATCACAGCCTGCAGGATATCCAAAGTTTGAATTAAAATTCTGTAAACTGTGACTTTACTAACTGAAGGTCATTAAGGAAGATTTTTTTACACAATCGTCCACATTTAAATCACAATTTTAATCGTTTTTAATGTAGTCAAATAAATTTTTAACTAAACGCTTTTCATTATGGGATAACTGCCCCAACTTTTGGCTGGCGAAAACATTTTGATAGCGCACTAACTGAGTTGTCACTAACTAGCTCGACACTTGGGTATGCTACTCTAAATATGTATTTAAAGTTGAGGCAACAGGAAGGTATGTAAATAAAATGATTTGATCGGCAATAAAACTTAGTTACAAAAGAGCATTGTTACCTGAAAAATACCTGGGTCCACTGGAATTTTTAAAAGTATCAGTTTCAAATAAATGGTTTTTTCTTTGGGCTGCCGAAAGTCTACGGATTTTTCATCCCATGTGAGTAAATCATCTTACCAATTTTTAAAGGACATTTAAATGAGATATCCCTAATCATTATTTAGTATATACACTACCTTCAGAAAGTATTTGCCCACGTTGAAATTTCAATGCAACTGCCAAAATTTAATGCCTAATTAAGCCCTTTTATTATATTAGGTAAATTTAATTGTGTGTAGTGTCCATCATAAAATTGTTTAGATAAGCCTTTTTGGTGAAATCACGAATTAAAAACCAATTAGAACAAATTTCCAAGTTTTGAGGCGATTTCTGAGAATTCCAATTGAAGTAAGAACTCATTTCAAGTTTCTAGGGATTATGGAAATTCCTATTGATATTTTATGATAAAAAACTATGCTATAAATATGATTGCCCTTTTGGAAATTAACAATTCGCAAACAGTACCTTTGTCATTGATACAGGCTCAATTGTTTGGTGAAAATGCCAAAAACGAAAGAAGTTTTCGTTGAAAATCGGACTCTGATAATTGCGAGACATAAATGGTCACTCGAGTCGACAAATCGCGAGTGATATGCGGATGCCAAGGAGATCGGTGGACTACATCGTAAAAAAATGGTCTGTGGGACATGGAATTCCCAACCAAAAACGTTCAGGAAGGCCTCGAAACACGACTCTCGCTGAAGACAGAGCTATAACAATGTCCAGCAGACGTAATCGCCACCTAACCACACCAGAAATCACTGCTCAAGTAAACCTGGAGCGGCCGTCCTTTGGAGCAACGAATCTAAATTAGAAATTTTCGGTTCAAATCGACGAGTTTACGTGCCGCGGTCAGCGGGAGAGAGGATGTTGGAAGCCTGTCAGTTGCCTACTGTAGAACATGGTCGAGGTTCAGTAATGGTTTTGGGGTTGTTTTGGCAACGGTAAAGGTGGAAAAATCTTTAGGATAGAAGGAATCATGCGAAAAGAACAGTATCAAGAAATTTTGCTAACTTAAATGCTTCCTTCTGGAAGAGACATTTTTATAGGGGAAATTTACTTTTGAGCATGACATCGACCCTAAACATTTTGCTAAACAAATTAGAGAACTTTTGGACCAATGGAAATACGATGACGTCCTGGAAGTAATAACTTGGCCTCCACAATCACCCGTTGAACCCTATCGAATTGCTGTAGGGCCATTTGGACAGGTGTGTTCGAAAACTCAATCCAACATCAGAAAATCACTTGTGGGAACTTTTACAAGCAGAATGGGTAAAAATAACCAAAGATCTGAAGAAACTACAGAATAGAATGCCGAAACTCTGTAAAGCGGTAAAGGAGGTCACATCGATGAGAAAAATCCTGGAAAATCGTGAATATTTTTCTGATTTTCTAGACTGTGAAAATAAATAATAATTCAGTACAATTAAAAAAAATATATTGTCTTGGTTTTTGTCGTCTTGGGACTGAAATAACTAGGTGGGTAAATAATTTCTGACGGTAGTGTAAATCCTTATCAAGTTTATACTACACAAAAAAAAATAATGTCAACATCAATCCGTTAAATGCATTTATGATTTCCTTTGTTTGGCAACAAACAAAAATAAATATTGATTTGGACCTATCTAGGAGAAAATAAATACTCTGTTTATTAAACGGGGGACAATAATTTTGCAAAACAGAAAAAAAAAAAACATTTCTTTTATAAAAAAAATACTGCTATGCCCATAAATTATCTAAACGAATTATAATTTTGAAGAGATACTAAGTACTGTTATTTCCCGATATATCTGTGTATTGTTATATTCTTACTTAAAAGTCGAGAGAAGCAAATCGCTAAATGAAAATCAAATATGTGTATGAATTATTAATACAACTGGTTTTAGTATTAAATTTTATTATGATGGGGCCAATTTTTAGGTTTTCTGAGAATATTATTAAGACGGAGAGTTTGTTCGCCTCTTGGAAAACAAATCGAATGACACACGTGGACAGAAGCGCTTTTTTGGCATGTAAATTGGTGCTTAAAATGAAGGACGTCAAAAATCCAGTTGAAGAAATGTTTTCTTTTGACGATGATGTGACGGTTTGTTCTTGACGTAGCTTGGTAATATATTTTAGGAGTTAAAAATGCTGTGTAGAACTGCGTTCGAGAAATACATAATAAAATTGTTAGGAAGGACACGCATGCTAATGCACTATGCCTAACTTTAGTTCAATTTTTCATCGTCTTAACACCGTTTCCTATATATCTAGTATTACGAACATTAAACTCTCTATTAGTTTGCGAGTTACAGTGGTTTGAGTGACGCTACTTTCGATTTTTTGCCAAAAGAACTTCATGTGTTGAATAAACATTGCTTTTTGATGGGAAAAAAAAATGCAGCCAGAACCCAAGAAGGACTTGAGAAGTGTTATAGCATATCTGCTCTGTCGAAAGCAAATATGTTGATAGCTTAGTGAACTTAAATATAGTCGCACAAGCACCGACCTTGCACCACGTTCAAGACTTCTAAGTGAAGCAGTTACTCTAAAAAAATTTAAAAAATCCACCATATTGTTCTTAATGACTGCAAAGTGAAAGTGAGAAAGATAGCTAACATCGTGAAGATATCAACAGGAAACGTAAGTAATATTTTACGTGAATATTTATATATGAAAACTTTTTAACTGACTTATATATTAACCATACTTATGTTTGGCACTGTTAAGCGTAATCCAGAGGAGGTTTTGCATCGATTCGTAACAATGGATCCACCACTACACGCGTGAGTAAAACAGTTAGGCCGCAAAAAAATGGCGCATGAAAGCCGAACGAAACGTCTAAAAACACAAAAATCAGCTGGAAAGGTTGTGGGCAAGTATTTTTTGACATATGTATGGAATAATAATGCTCAATTATTACATTGGTTTATTGGACCACTATAATGGTGAAATCAAGAAAAAAGTCCGCATTTGGCGAAGAATAAGTATTGTTTCACAAAGTTAATGCGCCAGCTCACAAGTCCATATAATCGATGATGAAATTGGTTATGAATTGCTTTCTTATCCGCCGTATTCACCAGATCTGGCCTCAGCGATTATTACCTCTTAGTCCAATCAGAATACGACCAAAACAGGCCAAAAATAGAAATCGTCCAATACTCCTACTTTTTTTTAAAGAACTACTCATCTCGACGAGTAAATTAAGGAAAAAATATTGCGACCTGCTGAAAAATTGAGACAACACCCTCAAAAATGGAGAATTGGCTCGTTTTTGTGTTTTTTAAGGCGTATTTTTGCAATTTTCTCATAAACTTATGGAAGATAAACTAAAAACTCTAACAGATTTTGATTCTAGATAAAATAACCGGTCAAGTGCAAGTTGAACTTGCGCAATTAGTGTTCCGTAAGTTGATTGATTTTAAAATAAAAAAATGTTGTAACGGAAGTATAAAATGATCAGTGACTTCACAAAACATACCCCAAATGAGTTTTCAACAAAGTTTATTTTCAATCTTTACTGAAAATTGATGACTTTGAAATTTCTGTTTCTTTATATACCAGATAAATTATTACAGGTAATGCACTCGTGAAAATTTTCGTTCAATCTACACCCCATGAAAAATATTCCAGAATTTTTTCAAAATTTTTTGATAAGTACTTTTCGAGATAAGGCGGGTGGACAGCGATTTTTGGCGATTTTTTAAAAATAATTCAAAGAAAAGTGCGCGCAAGTATTACATTATATATACATTTTTTACTCGTGTTTTCACAAGCTTTCATTTGACACCACACTCGATTACCCAGTAAAAAAAGTTTTTTTTCACTTCCGATTTCACCCCCCAAAACTAACCCCTTAAGTCAAAATTTAACTTTCAAAACTACATGGCTCTGATGAGGCCATCAATTCCTATATTATTACCAAATTTTAACTTTCTATGACAAATAGTTTCGGAGAAAATCGGGTGTGACAGACGGACAGACAGACGGACAGACACCGAAGTGATCTTATAAGTGTTCCGTACGGAACACTAAAAATGAAAAATTTAAGTTATGGATGTCATTTGAACCTTCAGGTCGGGAGAAATTAGCCGTTTTGGTCGTTTTTTTTTTGTCATTTTTATGATTATATCCATGGACATTACTTTATTGATCCACACACATATTTTATTATTTTTACACTCATAATATTAATAAATTTTACCGATTCACGTTTTTTTCTTCTGACGAATTTTTTTCATTATATTACTACCTTACCTAAAATATCAGAAAATATTCCTTAATCCCTAAGCTTTCATTTGAAATATTTAAGAATTCACTTAAACAATTTGGGCCCTAGAAATTGGCCATTTTAGTCTAATTTTTTTTTAAAACTAAATTTACGATTTTTATAACATTTTCAGTAACCAAAGTTATTTTTAATTATTATACATTGGTTACTGTACATGCTGAGTGGCTGAGTTAAATTGTTAAATTGGTGATTCAAGTCCTCATTCCTCCCCTTTGTAATTCGAACCTTTATGAGGAAGTAAACCATAATTTATTACCAATCGATGACCACAGACTTATTTTTATTTATTATTAAATAATTTCTTGTACAACTTGTAAATATTTTTATTAACGTATTTATTTAATTTCTATTATTTAATAATTACTACTTTTCCCCGTTTTATTTTGATCGATTTTGTTTTTAAATCTTTAAAGTAAAGTAACTAGTATAACGTTACTTTATAGCTAGATTTTTTAATGCTATTGCTCCTACTTTACTTATAAGTCTAGTTACTCAGCGACATTCATCTAATCAGAAACAGTGGCCTTAGATATATAACAACAAACCTGGTAAACCCATATCATCTTTAAGTAGCTACCGGCCCATTTCTCTTACCAATACCTTTACAAGCTTTTAGAGGGTATGGTTCTCGCTCGTCTGATTTGGAACCAAGGAACTTCTATCTCCATCTCAATATGGCTTTCGCAAAAATCGATCTGCAATGGACCACCTAGCGTCCCTCGAGCCTGATATCAGACGCTCCTTCTCTATCAAAAACCATACCCTTTTAATCTCCATAGACCTTTCTTCCGCTTTCGATATAACTGATAAAAACACCATTCTCTCCCAATTCCATTCTGCTGGTCTCTACCTAAATTTATAAAAAAAAAATTTACAACCCGGAACATTTAGAGTTAAAGCCAATGGTTCTTTCTCTCCTTCTTATTCTACCTCCCTGGGTGTTCCGCAAGGATCCGTACTTAGCCCTACCCTCTTTAACTTTGCTCTCAGAACCCTTTCAGATGTTATTACTCCTCCAGTCAAATGTAAAATCTTCGCTGACGACATTCTCATATACACTTCCTCTCCTTACTCCTCAGCCTGCACAAGAGCCATCTAACATTCTATAAATTAAACAGGCTAGTAGATTTGATGAATTACATTCTGAAGAAAGCAAGAATGCCCAAGGACTAGAAAACAGACATTATATTACCAATATATAAGAAGGGTGATAAAAGGGACTGAAGCAACTATAGAGGAATAACACTTTCTAGTGTCCCACTGAAGGTATCCGCAAGAATAATACAAAAGAAAATAAGGAACAAAATAAAAGACACACAATACGGATTGAGAAAGAACAGAAGTACACAGTATCTTATATTTACGATTAGGCAAATCAGTGAAAAGATATTAATCAAGAACAGACAAGCACACGTATGCTTCATAGACATGGAGAAAGCCTTCGATAGAGTGTGAAGAAAGGACGTGTGGGAGACGCTGAGAGTAAGAGGAGTAAACAGAAACATCATAGAAGTATTAAAAGATATCTACAAGGGAAATACGAACATAGTTAGAACAAACAATGAAGAATCAAAAGAATTCGAAGCAAGACAACGGGTCAAACAAGGATCTGTAATGATCCCACGTCTATATATAACGGTACTCGATGATGCAATGAAGAAAGCCAAGAAAAAGATAAAAAAATTGACATTAGGGTACCGGCACAACTGAATGAACTGATATTTGCAGATGACATGGCCTTGATAGCAGCTACCGGGGAAAATCTACAATACAACCTTGAAGCAATAAAAGAGGAGCTGGAGACGATAAACATGAAAATTAGTATACAAAAAACACATGTCAAACACCAGAGAAACACACGAAATAAAAACTGGACGGAAAACGGATTAAGCAAGTAAATCATTTTAAGTACCTGGGTGCGATTATAGAAGAGAACGGAAAATGGACAGGGAAATAAACGAAAGAGTGGGAAGAGCTCGAGGAATATTCAATGCAATGAAGACAACATTTCTAGGAAAAAGGGAAGTACCGAAAAATATCAAATCGGAGGTTGTGAAAAAAGTGGTCAGACCAACACTTATGTACAGTAATGAGTCATGGACACTAACTAAAAGACAAGAATGTCGTACCAACGCAGTGGAAATGAGATTCCTGAGAAAAATCGAAAACAAGAGCAGAAGAAATAAAATAAGAAATGAAACATTCAGACGAAACTTACAAATCGAACCCAACAACGAGAAAATTATAGAGGGACAGCTCAGATGGTTTGGACATCTGTGTCGAATGCCAGACAATAGACTCACCAAAACAGTGTTCGAAACGCGAGTGCCGGGAAGAAATAGGAGAGGAAAACCAAGAGCAAAATGGATAGATAAAATCAGAGAAGAAATAGAGGGGAGCGGAATGGCATGGAGCGAAATACGAACTTTAACCCAAGACAGACAACAATGGAGACAAAAATGCAAAACTCAACTCCCCCAGTCTTACAGTTTACGGTAGAAAGGCTTTGGACTAAGTAAGTACTGACTACATAATACATTCTAATAGTACACTATAATATAATAGTGACATTTTGCAAAAAATCGAGCAAAAAATAGTTCTCTTTTAACAGTCTGATTTTGTAAACAAGAAATTAATTTTCTTGTAGAAAAACACTTAAATTAGCTGTAAATGTAAATTTTGTATGAAGATATAGTAATTAAATTAACAATAATTACAAATTTACTGCACAAACTAATAATTTTAATGATACAAGTTTAACTAGTTAAATAAAGTAATAAATTATATATAAATTGTTGTAGCAATGTATTTTTTACTTAACAGAAATATTATTACTTTTTCAAAACATTATGAAGCCAAATAAAATTAATCTAAAAAAAAATCCTACGAGATAAAACATCAAACGGGGTCCTTAATATATCGGTGAAAACCTGACTCTCCACCAAGTTTCATCCAAATCGGTGAACCAAATGCTCTGGCCTCTGCTTGTAGGACATACAGTAATCATTTTATAACTAATAAAAATGATCTTCGTTAGGGCAAATATGATAAAATTCATGAAAAAAATAATTTTTTAAAAGCAACTGTAACTTTGAAACAAAAAAAGCTTAAAATTGTAAGTAAAATGGCCAGTTTTTTCAACCTAATTGGACCAAATGACTTCTTCAGCCACTCAACATGTACAGCAGGGGTGCTCAAACGGTCGATCGCGATCGACAAGTCGATCGCGAGTGCTTTTTGAGTCGATCTCGAGAAAAAAATTCCGATATAGAACTATTCACAGATTTTGTTTTAGGTAACTAAAACAAAATGTAATGAATAAACTACTAAGATTTATTCGATCCACAATTAGGCCGGAATAACCCCCTCATCACTTTCTTTTATCGTAATAACCCCCTGCTAGCGGCAAAACGAGGCTTTATCAAAGGAACGCGCGGTACTTGTGAAAGAAAAACCGCGTTTTTGATTCCCGCCGATTTTTCTAGAAACTTCGGGCGGCGTGTTTGACGGGAACATTCGAGACTTCGTTCGCGCCGATATAAATGTTGCGCCTGCAGGAATAGGAGTCAGTCTGAGTTGTAACTTGAAGGCGATACATCGATACAAAGTTTATTAATAAATAGTCCAAAATGAGTGCGGCGAAGAAAAGTAAAACTTATCATTTTAATAAACGATTGGGAGGAAGAATTTTTCTTTTGTATGGTAAAGGATAAGTGCATTTGTCTCATTTGCCGTGCGTCAGTTGCAATACCTAAGCGTGGGAACTTAGAGAGGCATCATAAAACGGTTCATAAAAAAACTATGAAAAGGATTTTCCGTCACAGAGTGAATTAAGAAAACGAAAAGTAGGTGATTTGACAACTTGTTTGAAAAAAGAACAAACCATGTTCACAAGACCAGCCAAACAACCAAAAGCTGCAACGATCGCGTCATTTAAAATATCTCATATATTGGCGAAACACAAGAAACCATTTGATGATGGATTGGTTGTGAAGGAAGCATTTATTGAAGCGGGTGAGACTTTATTTGGAGATTTTAAAAACAAAACAGAGATTATGTCTGCTATTAGAGAACTTCAGTTATCTCGTCCGACTGTCACAAGGCGTGTTGAAGTCATGAGTCAGGACATGGCAGATAAACTAAAACATGATATCATGGAATGTACATACTTTTCTTTACAGTTCGACGAATTCACCGATATGACAGACACTGCCCAGCTGTGTATTTTTATTCGAATGGTATTCAATGACATGTCGGCTAAGGAAGAGTTTTTGACAATGATTCCTCTGAAAGGAAAGACCCGTGGCGAAGATATATATGACGTTTTCTTCAATTTTGTAACAAACTACAAGCTACCAATATATAAACTAGTGTGCATTACAACCGATGGAGCACCAGCAATGACTGGAAACAAAAAACGGTTTTGTGGCATTGTGTCGAGCTAACGATGATTTCCCTTCATTTTTCTCCTTCCATTGCATTATACATCAACAAGTTTTGTGTTCAAAAGTTCTAAACATGGAGGAGATTATGGGCATTGCAATAAAAATTGTGAATTCTATGCACGTAGCTTGCAACGACGGCTCTTTAAATTGCAGTTGGAAGATAGTGAGTCAGCTGAACACACTGATTTAGTTCTTCACACGGACGTCAGGTGGTTGAGTCGCGGAAAATTCCTAGAAAGGTTTCAAGAATTATTGCCCGAAAATAACAGCTTTTCTGGACGACAGAGGTGATGACACTCAGATGCTGAAAAAACGGAAAATGGCTGACTGATTTGGCATTTTTGACAGACATCACAATGCATTTAAACAGCATTAATTTGGAACTTCAAGGTAAAGGAAAAACTATTATTGAGATGATTAGCGCAATAAACGCATTCAAAAGTAAATTGCAACTTATGATAGATCAACTGAAAAGAAAGGATCTGAAAAGTTTTTCGTCTTTGAAAGCAAGGATTCCTCAGTTGAATTATGATATTTATGAGGCAGAATTATCAAATATTTTGGGCCAATTCGAAATCCGTTTTTATGATTTCAGTAAATTGGCAAATTTATGAGTTATCCTTTTTCGTGTAAAAACATTGAAGAATAAGCTACTGAAATAGCAAGTCAGTTTAACATGGACTCATGTTCTGTTGAAAATGAGTTAGTGCAGATTATATCAGATATACATCTCAAAGCCACAGCATCTGATACAAAATTCTGGTGTTTTATATCTGAAGATAAATATCCGAATCTAAGGCAAATCGCCCTTCAACTGACGGCAATGTTTGGGTCAACTTACTTGTGCGAGTCTGCATTTTCTGAAATGAAGATAATTAAGTCAAAATATCGCAATCGACTAACTGACGAACATATGTCATCGTGCTTGCGATTAGCATTCGGTAATTACGTACCATCTTATGAAAAGTATGCTGAGGACATGCAGTGCCACGCTTCAACATCCAAAGTCACTCTTTAGTTAAGTTTAGACACTAGAACTCGTTTGTTTTATAAGAACCAATAAACTCGCAATTTTGAATAATTATGAGTTTTTTCATTGACATTTTAGAGCAGACCTACACTTACCTTGACTAAAAAAATGCATATTGTGCGGAAAAAAAAACTAATATCTATGCCACGATACACCCTACCTAGACGACAATCCTGCATCACACTTACTTGCAGCCTCTCAGAGTCGATCGATCGTAGTCTAACAATATTGAGGTAGATCGCCAGCAGTTCAAGTTTGAGCACCCCTGTTCTAGATCATTTTTTCTTTAAAAAATGATATTGAAGGGTTTAGCTTCTAGTTTCATATGATCATATTTTCTCATCGAGGAATAATTTTGCTAATTACGTCAAAATAATAATATGATTTATCTTCAGTACAACATTTAATGGCTTCCCTCTTTTTTGAGATAAAGAAATGGCTACTTCCTAAGATGGTTGTTTGTCTTTTTCTTTCTCGATGTTATTTAATAAATCACGTACTAAATGTTCTTTTTCTTTCGAAAGCAGAGTATCATTTACATATTTTTTAAAATTTTCCAAATTATTTGAGCGGAAGCAAAAATGAGGCTTTTCCCCATGTCAATTCCGTAGTTTCCACTCTAGATTCACCATTTAAAAAATTAATATTCTTGGTTTTCGGGCAAAATCACACAAACTGCATTCACATAATTTTTTCTACTTGAGACCTTGTATTTCTATACAATACTTTAAAAGTTGAATAATCAGGTAACTCCTGATGTACAGTAATGTATGTATAATAATTAAAAATAATTTTAATTACTGAAAATATAAAACTCAACAAAAATATATTTTTTTAAAAGAAATCGTAAATTTGCAAGAAGGGAAAGATGTAGTAATAAATACCATGAGGATATTAATAAAATATTGCCTACACAAAGCAGTCATCCTCGACGAGTAGTATGAAAGTGTACTTAGCCTCTTGCATAAGAAAGGAGACAGAGCAGACGTAAGTAACTACCGCCCTATCTCACTACTCTCTCAGATGTATAAAGTATTCATGAAGATAATTACTAACAGACTTACCCCAAAGATGGATGCATACCAGCCCGTAGAACAGGCAGGTTTTAGGAAAGGGTTTGGTGCCTCAGACCACGTACTAACAATAAGAACACTAATTGAAAACGCTACCAAATACCATTTGCCCTTATATTTGGCATTCGTGGACTCTGAGAGGGCCTTCGATAGCGTGGAGCTGTGGGCGGTGGAGCAGACCATGAATAACTGTAGCATAGACTCTCGCTATAGACAATTAATTCATACCATAAACGAGAAAGCAACAATGGTGATACAACTCGAGGAAAAAAAAAAAAAAAACTGAGGAATGATACCAATTAAAAGGGCAGTCAAGCAGGGAGATGTAATATCCCCTAAACTATACGCTGACGATGTCATACTAACAGCAGCAACTTTTGAAGAACTGCAAACAATGATTAAAGAACTAGAGGAAGCGTCGCGAAAGATCGGCCTAAAAATGAACATAAGGAAAATAAAAAATAATGACCAACGCACAAGCAGAAGACAGAAACATAAGGATGAACAGACAATTTCAGGATACTGTACGACAAACAGAAATGATGTGCTAAAATAAATGGTATGAAACAATAACTATATCACTCAGTATATATCACCACTACACCAAACACTTTATTTTTGCACTCGACGCGCGTTTCGCTAACCATGTTAGCTTCATCAGGAGCGATGATTGACTAAAGGTAAACTACAAATCTACCCTATTTATACTTAGCCTAATCCTAGAATTACTCAAGCGGAACTAATAACATAGGCAAGGCCATCAGTTCCGGTCAAGTAACCAGTAGAGGGGACTATAAGGAATAGGCCCTCTGTCTTTATTTAAACTACTTTTACATTTTATGATTTCCATACTTTCGTATGCGTTCAACAATCTCCTATCAGATACATTTTTTATTAATCTTAGATTATCTAATGTTACAGTATGATCAGCTTCAAGGGCATGTTCGGCAATGCTAGACTTTTCTGTTCTATTGTATCTTAAGTGTGCTAAATGTTCTTTAAATCGTGTTTTAATTGACCTTTTAGTTTGCCCAACATACTTTTTGTCACAATCATTACAACTAATTTCATAAATTCCACTTTTCTCACAATTGGGAATCTTATCTTTGGGATTTCCTAAGATATTCCTCAGATTGTCTGATGACTTATAGACTAAGGTGAAGCCTACCTTATTAAATACCTTATTGAGTCCCTTGCTATATTTCGGATTATATGGTATGGAGACATACTTGGTGTTATTTTTCTTCGCGTGTAAAAAAGGTGGAATTCTGAATATTAGACCTAAATTTATGTCTATTTATTAGCTTATTTACTAAGTCATCGTCATAACCATTAACTCTAGTTATATTTCTAATACGATTCCTTTCTTTATTAAAGTTTACTCTATTCAGAGGGAAAGTGACCAAAACGATGAACTAAAAAAAATGTATTGAGGCTAATTTATGTTGTTTCGCAATGAAATGAATCATTAGGAATATATCTATCTGTTAATGTGTCCTTCCTATAGATATCAAATTCTAATCTATTATTATTTTTAATAATTAAAATATCTAGAAAAGGCAATTTTCCTTTGTTCTCAATTTCGTACGTGAATTTAATGGAATCATACCGGCTATTTAATTTAGAAACAAAATCATCAATATTTGCTTTCTTTGTATCAAAAATCGCGAAAATATCATCCACATACCTATACCATACCCTTGGGAAATATTCGAATTCTTGACTGGCTTCGATTTCAAACTTACTCATGAATAAATTGGCTATGAAAGGTGCCAAGCAATTACCCATAGCTGTTCCTTCTTTCTGAACATAAAATTGATTGTTATATTGGAAATAATTTTGTTCCATGCAAAGTTTAGATAATGTTAAGTATTCACGAATAATTTCGTCTTCAAAGTCATTCATTCTAAGTAATTCTTCGGGATATTGTAAAGAAATTAAGACTTCACCTTCATTAAGAACTAGATTTTTTGTTTTATTAATGAATTCTAACGAATTCTTCACTGCGAAAGTATTTAATGGTAACTTCTCAAGTTCTTTTGATAACCATTTGGATATTAAATATGTGGGTGATCCGACCGATGAAACAATGGGTCGCATTGCTTTTCCAGGTTTGTGAGTTTTGGGTAAGCAATACAATTTTGGTATGGTCGGATTACTCGCATTTAATTTAAATTTTTGAGCGAATCGGAGACAAGGTTCTTACATTTTTTAAAAGAATTTTTAACCTCTGATATCATTTTCGGTAATGGATTTCTTATTACCTTTTCATAAGGGCCAGATTCGATAAGATTATCTACGCGTTCAAAGTAATCTTTCTTATCCAATATAACAACCTTATTTCCTTTATCCGCTTTTAAGTAGAAGACATCTTACTTTTTTCAATCCTTTAACTACTTTTATGTTTTTTCGTGAATTAGAATTTGTGTTGTTAACTATGTTTTTCGATATTTGATTGCGACATGCTTCCCTAACAAAGGATTTACTATTTTCTGAAAGTGTACTAATGGAACTGAGGAATATCCCAAAGATAAGATTCCCAATTGTGAGAAAGAAAAGTGGAATTTATGAAATCAGTTGTAATGATTGTGACAAAAAGTATGTTGGGCAAACTAAAAGGTCAATTAAAAACACGATTTAAAGAACATTTAGCACACTTAAGATACAATAGAACAGAAAAGTCTAGCATTGCCGAACATGCCCTTGAAGCTGATCATACTGTAATTCTAGGATTAGGCTAAGTATAAATAGGGTAGATTTGTAGTTTACCTTTAGTCAACCATCGCTCCTGATGAAGCTAACATGGTTAGCGAAACGCGCGTCGAGTGCAAAAATAAAGTGTTTGGTGTAGTGGTGATATATACTGAGTAGTATCATTGTGCCAAAGATTCACATTCCCAACTTAGTTAATAACTATATCATCAAAACGATCTTTTTAGATACAAACAATTAATATAAAAGTTGTTAGTTTGCTTTATGATTTTAAAATGCAAAAATCGTTTGCAATTCATTGTGTACACCTGTATATCGGAAACGTTCTCTTCTTGTTACGAGATTTTTATTTATAAGAGTTTGCCTTGAGGCTTGTTGGGTAACAAAATAGGAAACGGCGCATTAAGTTATCAGCTGTAGAACAATTACATCGAACAACTCGATATAAAATTACAGACTAAAACAATAAAATCGAAAAAATATTCGCTATAAATTAACCAAAACGCTGAACAAGTTTACCTAATTTGTTGTTAGATAGGTCAATTATCGTTAGTTTTATTTTAAAGCTGTGCTATTAGAACGAGATATAATTCATAACTGCATGCAATGTTTATTTTATTCTGCATGTAAATACAATATGGTCGTAAATAAAAAAACTTTTAGTTGTTTCTAAAACGAACTAAACTGGATTAATTAAATGAATCAAATATTACGACCATTTGCAAGCCAACTTATTTGCTAGAAACAGTTTCGACACGTCTTTTTTTACTTTTTGGCTGAAAAAAAAACTGTTATTTTGGTATATTTCCTAAAAATATTATTTCTCTAACGTTCTTACTTGACGGACCATACATTATAGGGTATGTGTTTTTGTTTTCTGCACATTATTTTTACCACTCTGATATTTCTTGAAAATGAAAAATCATCTCTAAAAAGTATTAGAGATATACTATCTCTAAATTAAAGTAAGGTTTCTAAATTAACTGACAGAATCCATTAAATCAGCGCTATATCAGAGCGCGTCAGCTAGCCCTAGGTACAGAAGCAATCACAACACAACCTGGTGTAGCCTAACAGATACGCGACGGCTGCAGCGGATGCACAACAGAATGCTACGATGTGCTATTTCCGCAAGACGATTCACGAAAATTGATGACCTACACAACATGACAAATTGCCATTGAATAGGCAGGAGAGAAATTTTACAGACACAAAACATATATATCCACATTGACACAAAACCTAACACAAACACGAGAACAAAACAACCCCAAACGCAGACCTTTTTATCACAGACTACCAATTTATTTCGAGGCTCCATAAGAGCATCGCGACACATGCAAGATGGACGAATTAGAACACGACCATTTGCGTGCAGGAATCCGACGCCACGCACACTACACATTCACCTGTAAAGGCGGCGCGTCGAATTCCTGCATGAAAATAAACAAAACAACCAAAACATCTAGCCTAATACAAATACAAAGAACATTTCTGTCAGATGCATAACATAACCAAAATGGCAATATATTTGAAAATTTTAAATAAAACCAAAAACTAAACAGTGTAGTAAGAGTGTTAGTGAAAAATGATAAATAAAAAATCTAAAAAAATTACACATGTAAATAATATAACTAATATAAATAGATAAATGTAGATAAGCTATTAAATAAATACAGGTAAAAAGTGAAAGAGTAGGAATAAGAGAGAGGGAGAAACAGAACGATGGATGCAAGAAGAAAGCTAGAACGAGATTAAAATATAAGCAACAAAAATTAAACTTTGAATATGCTCCCCTAGTACCTGACTACATCAAACTGGGTTTTTTGTTCTGTAATTTTTCCCAGTAAACCTTATTTCAAAAAGTAGCGTTTATATATCTTCTCTCCACTTCTTAGGTCACTTCCGGAACGCAAAATCAGACGCATTCAATGCAAACTAAATAAGTTAAGTCGGCAACACGCTATACACTACTGGTTAAGTTACACTGCTCAAGAATTTTAACTCACTGCTTAATCAAATATAAAAAAAAACTGTAATAAAATATAAATTACAGAAAGAAAAAAACGGTATTGTAACAGGGTCTTAAAATCTAGGAAAAAATGAATGTTATAGTCAATATTACTTGTTTTCAGAATGTAAAAAGATATTAAAAGATAGCTTTTTGAAAAGGAGACTTCCAACTTTCCGATGATACTAATTAGTTTTTATTTTTATTACATTATAATGTAATTTTGCTCTCAAAAATATTCATGATAAACTTATTTTTTGCTTATTATTAATCATAAAACTTAAAATTAAAATAAAAAAAATGAAAATATTTAAAGGTGGAAAATAATATATAAAAGTCTAAGCTTTAAGTATAAAGGGTACAAAGAAAACCGTTATTGAAAAAAAAAACTAACTTACTCGAAGAAATTCAAAAATTTTTTTATGGGTCTAGCACACGTGCTGCAGGGAAGTCCCTAAAGCGCTCCAGGAGCGGCATGTGTGCGGAAAAAAAGCGATTCACGTTGTTCTTCAATCGCTGTAAATTGTACTCGGTGGGAAACACAGCGCTGGGCAAATGATTCCATGATGCTCTCCATATAAAAGACTGCTTGAAAAGCGTTGTACGCGGAGTAACAAGCTGAACCTCATACGGATGTGAAGCACCAGCGCGACGTGTATTTCTAATATGCACCGCTTTGGGAGGAATTAAGCGGGCTACATCCTTCGAACACTTTCCATGAAAATACTTGTAGAACAGACTCAAGTCGCCAACCGTTCTTCGATGTTCCAGCGAATCAAGGGCGCCGGTCAGTTCCGGATCTCCAATCAGACGGACAGTCTCTTCTCTGAACAGAATCCAACAAATGCAGTGTATGTTTGGGAGCGGAGGTCCAAACATGGGAGCAGTATTCCATAGTTGTAAAGAATTAACCGTTGTTGTGGGGTGGAAAGCTTTCTGGTTCGAAATAATATTCCCAACTTTTGAGAAGCTCTCCTTGCTATGCCTGCAACATGTTCATGCCAGGACATATTTGCTCCGAAACTAACGCCCAACAAATTGAGCAACGATGCGATATTTTAGAAGATGCTGATTGATAACCTTTACCATGACTTTCGATATTATTGAAAGCAGTGCGACTGGTCGGTAGTTATTTGGCAAGGTCTTTTTTGCCTTTTTTTAGGTATCGAATTACGTACTCTTTGGCCGTCATACTGGATGCGCCATTTTGAATTTTTCAAATCTGTCATCGGATTCTTAATCAGCACCCCGAGAAAACCGAGTCAATTTCAAAATAATTAGCGATATACAGAAACGTTAATTTAATCATAAAATGAGGTTGGAAGCATGATTCTCACTACGACTATTACGATAAAGCCACTACACCAAAACACTTTATTTTTGCACTCGACACGCGTTTCGCTAACCATGTTAGCTTCATCAGGAGCCATGATTGACTGTCATCGTCAATCATCGCTCCTGATGAAGCTAACCTGGTTAGCGAAACTCGCGTCAAGTGCAAAAATAAAAGTGTTTGGTGTAGTGGTGATATATATTGAGTAGTATCATTGTGCCAAAGATTCCACAATCCCAACTTAGTATTACGATAAAACTAAAAAAAAAATAATCTATATACTTTTTTTTGTAAAATTTGCCATTCTTTCACGTGGAAAAACCGAATTTTTCATTTTATTTTCGATATTGTAGGCTTAGCGTACACTTTAGGGCAGCAATTTTTTTTTTATCGTATGCCGAAATGTAGCCTGTTAACATTTGATGAGAGCTTTTCATCAAAATTTGTCTCTGACGACTGAAATATATGTCAGGTTCAGCAACATTAATTTTTTTAAAAAAAAAACTGCAGACTGGATTTGTGTAGCTTTAAATTCTACTTGTTTACTGTTACCCAAAAATAGAACTTGCTCAAAGTATTTGTAAACTTCAACGAGTAGCTGATGTTCAAAGTAAAAGTAAATGAAGAAAAGGGCGTACTATCATCTGCAAAGCTGTAAAATGGATTCCTTTATATCCTCTCTATAAGCAACAGAACGTTGCCATATTCGTTGGTAAGACTTTACAAATTGTTTTTGTTTGTGGTTTTAATTCACTTGTTTACCGCAAAGATGTCTACACATCAGGAACATAATAGGCCAGCGAATTACGGCAATTTCAAATACAGAACCATAAATTTCGTTATTTCATTTCATAAAGATATATCTTACAAATAAGGAATTTCAATTTTATTCTCACTCTTATATAACATGTTCCTATATTTATAAGTGAATTTTCATCATTTGTATTAAATAACATGTTTTCGATTACGGTACTTACAAAAAAAATCACAGTAAAAGCTATTCAGGGCAAAAATCGATTAACAGAATTTTTTGCGTACTATCTACGCATTACTGAGATTGGTTAAGCTTTTGTCTGTGAACTATTACACGATGCTTTTTATGCAAGTTAAAGTTATTTTGTTACTTAAAAAATTTTAAACGCCTCTGTGCGAACAAAATAAATTATTCTGTTATTGTTGAATTATACGGAACATTATGACCATTCCGTATTTTTGTCTTTTATTTCGTACAATATTGGTCATTTAGATTTAAGTTAATAATAATAATAGTATAATAAGAAAAATCAATATTTTAAATAATTAGTCATTTTACGGTATAAAAACGTTTCCGTGCACACTTCAGTGAAATGAGATTGCATTTCTCCCTCTTCTGTTACTCAACGGAGCTCCATTTTTTGAGGTATATTAAATTATATATTCTTATAAGGAAAAATATACAGGGTATCCCATTTAAAAAATATACTTTTGCGTTAATAACTATTAAAATATTAGTTGTAAAAAAATGTAACTTACACTGTTGAAATCCACGTGAAAAAGCGCCTTGTGAATGTTTTTACAGAAATCAAAAATTTTCAGTAGGAAAAGAATTACAAACATTTTTTCCAAAATGCAGATTTTTGAAAAACACCCTGTATATCTGAAACGGTACTAGATATCGATATGCGGTTTTCACCATTGAGTTTATCATAAAAATTGAGCCCACAGGCTCCAAAATTATATTCCCTAATTAAATTACATAAAAAGGATTTCCCTATTAGACCAGTTGTATCGTTTGTTACGGCACCATCAATCAAATTATCACAAAAAACTCATCCCTTTAACTACGACAACATATCCCTATGACTAAAACTAATATTAACAAAGAATTCAACATAATCGAACAAATAGCAATTAATAATGGATATGACCTCAACATTATAGATAATATCTTGAATAAAAAATCCTTTAAACAAGCAATCTCTTTAATTTATCCCACAATTAATGACAAAAAAGGAAAATTTAGTACACTCACATACACAGTTAAAATAACTAGAACAATTTCCAAACATTTAATAAGAAAGAACAATAAAATAGCCTTCAAAACCAGTAATTCCTTAGGGAGTATAATTTTGAATAACAAAACCAAATCTAAGAGATCCTTAAAATCAGGAGTTTATTTATTAAATTGTGGATCTTGTACTAAAACCTACGTAGGACAAACTGGTAGATCTTTTGAAACTCGCATTAAAGAACATAAACATAGCTATTTAAAACATAAGAACAATTCAAATTACGCAACTCATATAATAAACGAATCCCATAATTTTGATGATACGTTAAAAATCCTACATGTAGAAAATAAATCTAAAAAATTAAATTTGCTTGAATGTCTAGAAATTAACAAACGGAAAAACTCCAATCTATTATTAAACGAATATGTAGACCTAAGCTATTCACCCTTATTTATTCTTTATTAGTTCTCTGAAATAGTACCACAGATTTGCATTATTAAAATAATTCTGTCTGTAAATAATATAATAAAATGATTAGCATAATCTTAGGTAATTAAGGATAGTTTTAAGCACTATATAACCAGGATTACTACCAAATATTTTTCTTTCGTATTTACTTCTGAAGAAGCCATTGTATGGTGAAACAATTGTCAAGTGACTTTAAATATATTAGAAATTAAAACATAGTGTTGTTTTTTATATAATTTTACCATATTTTTGTCGAAACATGCTTGATTGCGTGAATCCTGTCTTTGCTTACCAACTTGCAAAGACTTGTCATTGACAATACTAGACCCAATTAGGTATACGTATACCTAATGCTAATTTAAATTTTTTAATATTTATTTAGGCGATAACAATAAGTAAAAATTTTAGATAGCTAGATAAAATATTTATTCATGAAAATATTAGATATTTTCAAAGTATTTTATTATATTACTTATTTAAATAGGTAGGTATGTCACAGCCGCCCCCATTGTGCATCCGCTACCGCTCCCATGGAAGGCTCTAGTACCCACTGGGGGGGCGTTACCGCCTCCGTTGGGAACCTATGGTCTAAAGGTTAGAGAATATAAAGGTTAGTTCAGGTTAGGTTAAAAAATGAGTGAGGAAATATGAATAAAAATTGTTGTTTGCTATATATATATATATATATATATATATATATATATATATATATATATATATATATATATATATATATGTATATATATATATATATAGATTTTGGTAATTAGTTTCAACCAAAAATTTTTCAAACAAATTTTTGGAACTCCAATGGGGTCTCCTATCAATCCAGTTTTAGCCATGTGGTGTTGGACCATTTTTTGGAAACGGTGGTTCCTCAATTACCATTCAACCTACCCTTTTTGTACAAGTATGTTGATGATCTGATCTGCGCTGTAACCAAGGATAATACAGAAATCATTTTAAACTATTTTAATGCATTCAACACCCATATACACTTCGCTATCGAAATAGAACAGGACTTCAGTGTTCCTTTTTTGGACAATAAATAATAAGAACGAGTGACAACAGTATTATATTTGACTGGTATAAAAAAACCCACAGCGTCAGGCAGATTTATTAATTATTTCTCTAATTACCCAAAAAATCAAAAATTTAACACCGTAAATAGCAATGAAAAACAGGGTCATACGCATTAGTGATGATAGGTTTCGAAAAAGAAACCTAGACGAGTGCCTATCCTAAACACATTTTACGAAAATTAATTTATAATTCGGATAGTGTTGATGGCCCTACTGATGAGACGCCTGCACAGCATAGGATATACAGGAAGCTACAATTTATTAAGCCAATCACAAATTCAATTGTCGCCTTATTCAGAGATTTTTCAAATATAAAAATTGCGAAATATAACAGCATACGAGTTTCTGAACGGTTTTCAAAAATAAAGGATAGAACATCTATTTTATTAATAACTCTGTAGTTTATAGATTGTCTTGTTTGCAATGTGAAGCGTGTTATATTGGGCAGACATCTCAGTGGTTGAAACAGAGACTCACACAGCACAGGAGTGACTGCCAATTGGGAAAGAATTCGTGTGCTGTGGTGCAACATCATTTGAAAAACAGGTCATAATTTTGACTATAAAAACGTTAAAATCTTAGCCCATGACAACAACTATAAAGGGAGACTCTTTAAGGAAATGTACCATATCAACAGGGACCCAAAGTCAATCAACTATAAATCAGACACTAATCAACTTAGTATTACTTATAACAACATAATCAATAGGTATTAATAATTTACAATTACAGCATTAATAACAATTAAAGATTTGCCACCTCTTAATATAAAGTAAATTAAAGACGTTTTTCTGTTGCTGTTTTTCCGTTCGTTTGGAATTCACGGCAGTGCATATGTACCGAGGCTGTTTACTCTCAGTTTGTTGTAGTAAGTCGAGATGTTGAGTGTTGGTTTCGAGGAGAAACTGGCATTTTTGTACGTGTTTTAATTGATTGTTCGTCTGTTTTATAATTGTTTGTTTTATATTTCAATATTTTAATACCTTGACGAAAAAGAATAGTGCTTTAATATAGGTGTATCAATTTTGTGTTTACTCCTGAAGAAGATATCAAGCGATAACGAAATATTGAGTTTTAAAGAAGAAAAAATTTTTATTTACAGTCCATATATATATATATATATATATATATATATATATATATATATATATATATATATATATATATATATGTATATATATATATATATATATATATATATATATATATATATATACGAGACTGGTTTGAAAAGTCCGTGCAAAGTCCGAGAGATGGCACCACCGGCGCGTATCGAGGTCATGTGTAGTTAGTAGCATCTCTTGAATGAACGCACACCAAGTTTCAGCCATATTGGTATATTTCTTTGTGTTTGGCATTCGTGTGAATCAAGGAAGTCGAGTGATTTTCAAGAAATGGACGAAAAAGAATTTCGTGTGGTGATTAAACATTACATTATGAAAGGCAAAACGCCTCAGGAGACTAAGGAGAAGCTGATAAACATTATGGTGACTCTGCACCTTCGATTAGAACAGTTTATAAGTGGTTTCAAAATTTTCGGACTGGCCATATGGGCACAAGTGACGCTGAACGTTCTGGACGGCCTGTGGAGGTTACGACTCCAGAAATCATTGATCAAATCCATGATATGGTGATGGATCACAGAAGAGTTAAGGTGCGTGAGATTGCTAGTGCTGTGGGCATCTCGACTGAACGGGTACATAATATTTTGCATAAACATTTGGACATGAGAAAGCTATCCGCAAGATGGGTGCCGTGATTGCTCACGCTTGACCAAAAACGGAATCGTGTGAAGTGTTGCAAGGATGGTTTGCAGCTGTTCCAGAAGAATCCGGAGGACTTTAAGCGTCGTTTCGTTACTGTGGATGAAACATGGATACATTACTATACTCCTGAGACCAAACAACAATCTAAACAATGGGTTTCCAAGGGGGAATCTGCACCAAAAAAGGCGAAGACCGTTCCTTCGGCCGGAAAGGTTATGGCGACTGTCTTTTGGGATTCGCAAGGGATAATCCTCATCGACTATCTGGAAAAGGGTAAAACTATTACAGGTGAATATTATTCATCGTTATTGGACAGTTTGAAAACCGACCTGCAAGAAAAACGCCCGCGATTGGCTCACAAGAAAGTCCTTTTCCATCACGACAACGCACCAGCACACACCTCAGCAGTTGTGGTCGCAAAATTAATGGAAATAGGATTCCAACTCGTTTCACATCCCCCCTATTCTCCAGACTTGGCTCCCTCGGACTACTATTTGTTCCCCAATTTAAAGAAATGGCTGGCGGGACAAAGATTTTATTTAAACGAGGAGGTGATTGCACACACTAATGGATATTTTGCAGACTTGGACAAATCCTATTATTCGGAAGGGATCAACAAACTAGAACATCGTTGGACGAAGTGTATAAGCCTAAAAGGAGACTATGTCGAAAAATAAAAAAGGTTTACCCCAAACACATACTTTTCAAACCAGCCTCGTATATATATATATATATATATATATATATATATATATATATATATATATATATATATATATATTATATATATATTTCACATGGACTAGTGTAAATGTCAATGTATAAACACAACCGCAATGCTTGTCAGCATAAATAATTGAAAATAATAATACCAGAGTTTTCAGAATTCTCTACTATGCTGACCATGCTTAGGAGGTTTCCGATATTATCTTGACCGAAAATGTAGCAGCAAAAACTATTGCTTTTAAACATCTTGTCTACCGACAATGGCATAAAAATCCTAACGTCATAAAACATCTTCGTTCCTATCCGGAACAGATAAAAAGAAATTATAGACGAAATTAAGGAAGCTCACAATCAAAGAATTAAAAAAAAACTTCTTACCTGGCCCAAGGCCTTTTTGTTCGGTCCTTAAAGTCATTAGTCAAAATTTCACTAAATCCACTTTACCACCACTCATACAACCAGATAACAACACCTGTTGACAAAGTCAGATTGTTAGCTGAACTCTTTACTTCACATACTGCTGTCGATATCTAAGGAAAAACCACTATTTCCAATGTGTAGTCAAGGATGCCCGATATTCTTTTGAAACAGCTTGTTCTAAAACGTATTTTAATGAAGCGAGACACCAACAAGCTTCTGACGCTGGTGGAGCACCTGCCATAGTACCCAAAAATGCACGGGCGAACTACCACCAGTTTTCTATAGACATTTCAATTTAACCTTCAGAAAGGAAAGGAAATATTTCCTTCCTAGAGTTCCGCCGATACCCAAAAAATGCAAGAAGATCTTGCCTAACCAACCACCGACCAGTCGCAATAGTTTCAATAATATCAAAAGTTATGGAAAAGATTATCAATCAGCATCTTCTAAAATATCTAGAAGGATTCAATATTATTAGCGATCATTAATATGACTTTCGTAAGCAAAGCTCAACAGAAGATCTTCTTACTTATACCATACACGTTTGGAACAATACAATTGAGAAACTCGAACGGTTGCACTTAATGTATCCAAGGCATTTGACAGTGAGTGCTAATGCGTGGAATTGAACATCATGACCAAGAAAATTTCCATGACAAATTCGGAAAGTTGTACTTAGGAGAGGCGTCAGGATCAGGTAGACTAAGTTCTAAAGAGTTCTAGAATATTCGTATCTAAAATGTGTTTTATTTTTAAATAAACGAGTACAGCTACATAGTAAATACAATATAGTTTTTACGTTACTGTTGCGATTGGTTAAGTCTTTGTTTGTATTATTAAACATTTTACTGTGAATTATTACACGCAGCTTTTTGTATCTGTTAAAAACATAATTCGAACATAAATTATTTTATTACTTAAAAAATTATACACGGCTCTGTGTGGAGCATATAAATTATTCTGTTATTGTCGAATTTTACGGATTGTTATGGCTATTTGATATTTTTTGCTTTACAATTTGTATTTATTAATTTAGGTTAGTTCAGAGAAAAATAAGTAAACATTTTACTATAAATATTGGTCAATTTTTCCGTGTGTAATACAATAAAACTATATTACATTTTTTCCTAACTATTGCTCGGCAGTGGTTAAGGCGGAATTTATTTATTTATTTATTATCAACGGTAACACCATTTCTACAAAAAACATCGACAATATACAAGAGAAAAAAACAATGTAAATGAACAATATAATTAAAGCTAAATCTAAAACTAAAACTAATAGGTCATAATGCTGGGTATTACAATCTAAATTAATCACTTTAAAGGTAAACAGTACTTGACATATAATACCAATGGGAAACTACCCGAAAATGAAAGAAACTCTATAGCGAGGTCAGTTGCTTGACCATATTTTTGAATCGGTGTACTGGGCCCTCAATTGGCAAATTGTATTTATCAAAATTACGCTGCATTCTAAAGATTGGACTATGCAAGCCATAGTTTCTGGTGACATTAGGTGGGTAAAATAACGACCTGGCGCGGGTACGATATACGGTATGAAAGGATAATTTACTAAGTAAGTACTCACAGTCAATATACCCATTTAATAGCTTTAATAAGAAATGTAGATCAGCTTGCATTCGTCTGTCCTGAAGACTGCACATATTTAACAATCTTTGTACCAGGTCATAGTTAGTATGTCACTCAGTTAAAGGAATTTTCAGTTTAAAAGAACAGATACGTAAGAATTTTTGCCATTGTTATGACTAACTTCTGTCACAATCTGTAATACTTACTTTCCTACATGAGAGACGTATAGTATTCAGAAAATAAATCAAAGTCTAGAAAATAGTTATTTACGTAATAAGTTCGTAAAGTGGTATTTTGTCGAATTACTAAGCTTACTAAGTTTAAGGATTCCGCCTATAAGGCACAGCTCTGCTATAATACTTTATGGATATGAAGGTAAATAATTTTGGGCACATTCGTACAAATTAATATGAAAAATATTTATAAGCGAAAAATACTCTACACCAATCAACCACTTATTTTCTATATGTTGCAAGCATAGCAAGGAGAGCTTCTCAAAAGTTGGGAATATTATTTCGAACCAGAAAGCTTTACACTCCACGGCTGTTAATTCTCTACAAAGCTCAAATTCAACTAACTAAAGAATACTGCTCGCATGTTTGGAGCTCCGCTCCCAAACACACACTGCATTTGTTGGATTCTTTTCAGAGAAGAGCTGTTCGTCTGATTGGAGACCCGGAACTGTCCGGCGGCCTTGATTCGCAGGAACATCGAAGAACGGTTGGCGACTTGAACCTATTCTACAAGTATTTTCATGGAAAGTGTTCGGAGGATGTAGCCCGCTTAATTCCTCCCGGAGTGGTGCATGTTAGAAGTACACGTCACGCTAATACTTCACATCCGTATGAGGTTCAGCTTGTTACTCCGCGTACAACGCTTTTCAAGCAGTCTTTTATATGGAGAACATCATCCCTTTGGAATAATTTGCCTAGGGCTGCATTTCCCACCGAGTACAATTTACAGCAACGTAACTCGCTTTTTCTGCACACGTGCCGCTCCTAGAGCGCTTTAGGGACTTTCCTATAGCACGTGTGCTAGACCCATAAAAAAAAAACTCAAGTAATAACGCTGATCATCTTCTTCTTCAGGAACCATCTCCGCTGAGGAGTCTGACAATCATCATTGTAATATACTACTTGCTTAAATTGACACATAAATAACTCTTCCTTTTATAATTACCAACAATATAAATCAAATATACTAATAATTATTGCAGAGCAATACGTATTAATCTTAAATAGGCATTAATTCGATAAAAATGTTTGCGATAAATATAAAAATATAAAGACAATAAAAGGCGAACCATATTCCATCCATTGAACGTAAATGTTATCTTCATATGGGTACCGTTATGGGTACTGCACAAGGAACTGTGGTAAAAAAATAAAATTGCTTTCATGCAACGCTTTTATTTTCTGGAAAGAATTATTTACCATTCTGGTTACGTAATTGAATTAGAGATATATAGCATAATGTTAAAAACAGAATGATATTGAATTATAAATTGTTCTATTAGAGTGATGTAGTCAATTGTCTTATTTTAAAACCTCTATTTGTCACCTTACACCTTAAATAGTTGCACAATAAATTAATTGATGGAACTCATACTCACCAGAGAGTAATACGGCACTGACATTTCTTTTCAATTTTAAAACATAGTACTGCAGCTTCTCATCGTTCTTTTAAATACGATAAAGTACTAGTACGGTCTTACCTGATGACATCAAATTTTGCGATTTAGTCATAAACATTTAAACAAACTAATAAAGTGTTTTATCTAATACCGTCCTCGCAAACACACAGCTCTTAGCTGACGAGTTGTAAATTCCAAGAAAAAAATTGAGCAGAGGAAGGACTTCAGAAATAAACTCCTGAACAAAATTAACGCAACAATCTGAAAATTAATTTATCTTTTTCTTATGTCAGTTTTAAAGTTTATCGAGTATTTGAATAGTAGGCTATGCATATTTTGTTTCGTTGTTCATGACAGAAATCAAAACAATTCGTTTAGATTTACAGTTTTAAAGAATTTTTTAGAAGATAAACAATTTTCTGTAATAATGCGATAGATTTTCTTTAAAAGTAAGCTTATAAATTGTTCCCTTTTTCAAAGTAATACGTTTTTGTGGTAGACTGTGTTATTTTTGACGTCGAAGAATTAGAAAAATGAATCGAACAAAGAATTTAACTGAACACGAGGTAGTGCGAGCCTCAGTTTTATTGGACGAGGGATATTGTCAGAGTTATGTTGCCAATTTGTTAGGCAAACATCGTTCCACAATAATTCGTATGATAAGACGCTTGAATGAAGTAGAAACTTATTCTAGAAGGCTAGGGCAAGGGCGAAAACGATGCACTAGCGACCTAAAAGAACGTTTTATAAGACAATATGCTTTAAGAAACAGGACTGTCACTAGTTCTATAATAAGAAACGAACTCGAAGCTGTTCGCAATGTCACAATTTCTTCTAAAACAGTTAGAAAACGGTTAAATGAAGCTGAATTAAACACTAGGAGATCAGCCACTGCGCCCTTGTTTACTAGAGAGAACAGAGTTGCCAGGTTACGTGTTGCTCGAAATCACGAAAACTGGTCTGTGGATGATTGGAAACAAATTTTCTTCACAGATGAAACTAGGGTTAGTCTAAAACATCCAGATGGTCGTGAGCGAGTATGGCAAAGACCAGGAGAGAGGTTTTCTCCTTGCAATATCTCTGCAAGGATTCTATTCGGCGGTGGCTCTGTTATGTTCTGGGGTGGCATCTGCTTTGATGCTCGCACAGAGTTAGTTCCTGTCCGTACGAGATCCATGAATGCTGACTACTATCTTGAGAATATTGTAATAGCACATGTGATGCTCGACCTCACGTGGCTAGGGAGGTACTCGATTATCTTAATCAAGTTGATATACCGATTATGCAATGGCCACCAAAAAGCCCGGATCTGAATCCTATAGAACATGTATGGGATCACTTTAAGAAAAATATGAAACGTCATATACCTGCACCTAGAAACCTGAGGGAACTTGAAAATGCAGTTATCACAGAATGGGAGCAAATTCCTCAAGATTTTATCCAAAATTTAATTAGAAGCATGCCTAGGCGCATAAACGCTGTCATCCGAAGTCCTCTACTTCGAAGTAGAGGAGGCAAGACACGCTACTAGTGTCCCAGTTACACCATTAATTTTGCTACTAGTGTCCCAGTTTATTTTTTTCATTATTACATAATTTCAACGATTTTGTTGTGTCTTAAGAATAATTTTAATTCGAATCTTATAGAGAAATTTGGTAGCTAATTCACTTTTAAAGTATCCGAATAAGTTTTTTCTAACTTTTAGTGTAACCAATGTTCATAAAAAAATTATTAAAATTAATTCATTATAGAGATTTGTATGATTTAATATATTGTTGCGTTAATTTTGTCCAGGAGTATATTTACTGGAAACCGACAACAAATTAGAAATAGTGAAAAAGTAACATAATTTTCTGATTCCGCAACTCCAAAAACCATGAAAAAGACAGCACGATGTATTTCAGAAACTAACGCGCGAATGTTCTCTATGAAAGAAATACGTGCCTATATTAAACGGCTTAACTCTCCACCAAATTGATAAAAAAAGTTCTGGTGTGAAGAAAAACCAGATGATATGTAAATAAAGATAATCTTTTTATGACTAATGGTTTAATTCTTATGTTTATTAAAGTCATTATTTATTAACATCAGTTTGGGAAGGCAGCTATGTGGATGGAGGTAAAGTGGAAAAAAAATCAAACTAAGCCAGGCCATTAACATCGTTTCCTAATAATTATCACCTAGAGCATAAATGACCTAACCTGGATCGATTGAATGAATGAGGTCTTACAATATTTATCTTTATGGCGAGAGCGATATTGAATTTATTAGCTCTTCGATCAAGTATGACGTCTTTTTCCATGTTGTAAAGATACGTACAACTAAAAACCGAAATGGAAATAATGAATAAAGTAATATGGTATTTGCACTCCTTGACTTAAGGAACCTTGAAATAAACATACAACATGACATATTCGAAGCAATCCCCAAACTTTCGCTAAAAAAAAGGAAAAGATTATAATACTATTGGAACTATACGAAATTATAGACTCCCATTCCTTTCACCACCTTCTTCTGAAGCAATATTGCTCAGATTTCTTCGTTAGAAAGTTATCGTGCCGTGGATAAAAATTAATCATCAAAAAAAAGGACGTACAGAAATACGCACTGACAGACTAATAGTCAAACACTATTACCATTGTGTATTAAGGAATGTCCTGACAATGTTACAACTTTTCAAAATCACTGACTTCTGAATGTTTCTATGTATGTTTGTGTTGAGTCCTAATTGTACTAAGTGTGGTGTGAATGTTGTTGATGTAACGCCTGTGGCTGATATAACAAGGGAGACAATGTTGACGTTTTCCTGTTTCCATAGCCTTTTTAATCCTGTTGCAAGGTCTGTGTATTTGGAGATTTTTTCTGTGTATTTCGTTGGATGTTTGTGTCGTTAGCGACAGCCATGTCAATTATATACGTGACTTTTCCCTTTTTGTTTCCTTGTTATTATATTTACGGTTCTTCCTTCTCACATTTGGTCAATATGGTTCCATGTTTGGCTGACGGGCCCAAGTCCAGTCAGCACAAACGCTATTACCATTTTGTATTAAGGCATGTGCTGACAATGTTACATGTTTTCAAAATCACTGACTTCTGAATGTTTCTGTGTATGTTTGTATTGAGTCCTAATTGTACTAAGTGTGGTGTGAATGTTGTTGGTGTAAGACCTGTAGCTGACATGACGAGGGAGACAATGAAGACTTTTTCTTGTTTCCATGGCCTTTTCATTTCTGTTGCAAGGTCTGTGTATTTGGAGATTTTTTTCTCTGTATTTCGTTTTACGTGGTCCTGTTCTATGTGGTATCTGTGTTTTCCGTGGAGTGTTTTTTCTGACCACGTTTTCATCTTTTCCTCTTCTAATTGGGTGTGACTGTGTGTGTGTCTGCTGGGTGGTTTGCCCGGGATAGGTGTGTAGTTTTTTGTCAGCTTTCACTGTTGCTGTGTGGAAACTGGTCTGTTTGGTTAGAAAGAATTTCCTAAGTGCTTGTTATTATTATTACAAAAAGTTCTTCTTTCTCACATTTGATCAATGTGGTTCCATGTTTGGCTGACGGGCCAAAACCAAGTCAGCACAAACGCTATTACCATTCCGTATTAAGGAATGACCCGACAATGTTACAAGTTTTTAAAATCACTGACTTCTGAATGTTTCTGTGTATGTCTGTGTTGAGTCCTAATTGCACTAAATGTGGTGTGAATGTTATTGACGTAAGGCCTGTGGCTGATATGATAAGGGGGACAATGATGACTTTTTCTTGTCTCCATAGCCTTTTTATTTCCGTTGCAAGGTCTGTGTATTTGGAAATTTTTTCTGTGTATTTCGTTTGGATGTTTGTGTCGTTGGGGACAGCTATGTCAATTAGATAGGTGACTTTTCCTTTTTTGCACTGAAAAGTAATATCGGGTCTATTGGCAGAGACTGTTTTATCTGTATGTATACCGATGTCCCAGTAGAGCTTGTAATCTTCATTTTCAAGTATGGATGTTGGCGTGTATTTGTAGTAGGGATCTGTGTTTTCTATGAGTTTGTATGTTATCGCTAGTGCTTGGTGAACTACTTTGGCAGCTGAATCATGCCTGGCTGTGTACTCTGTTCCGGCCAATATTTTACATCCGCTCGTTATGTGTTCGATCGTTTCTTTCTGCTGGTAGCATTTCCTACATCTGTCCTCTGCAATAGTCGGGTCTTTGATGATATGCTTTTGGTAGTTTCTGGTTAATATGACTTTATCCTGGATGGCAAGTAAGAAGCCTTCTGTCTCAGGGAATAGCTGCCCATCCTATAACCAGGTGTATGATTGTTTTTTATTTACGTGGTCTTGTTCTATGTAGTATCTGTGTTTTCCGTGGAGTGTTTTCTCTGACCACGTTTTCATCTTTTCCTGTTGTAATTGTGTGTGACTGTGTGTGTCTGCTGAGTGGTCTGCCCGGGCTAAGTCGAGAGGTGTGTAGTTTTTGTCTGCTTTCACTGTCGCTGTGTGGAGGCTGGTTTGCTTGCTGTGAAAGAATTTCCTAAGTGTTTGTATTTGTTTTGTGTGTAATGATCTGATGTCTATAATTCCTCTTCCTCCTGCCCTCCTCTCGATGGTAAGTCTTTCTTTGCATGCGTTGGGGTGTAATTTCCTGTATTTGGTGAATTGAGATCGTATAAGGATGTGAATATTTTCTATGTCTGTTTGTGACCATTTGATGATACCAAATGAATATGTGAGTATAGGTATAGCGAACGTGTTGATGGCTCATGGCTGATGGTATTATTATTATTATTATCATTATTATTGATCTTTTCGCTTATATATACTCGTAGTTTATAGACTGAAGTTTTTGACCAGTATGGTACCTCTTTCTCAGATTATATTTTTAGTGTTCCTTACGGAACACTTATATAAGATCTCTTCGGTGACTTTTTGTCCATCTGTTTGTCACACCGGATTTTCTCCGACACATTTTATACTTCCGTAACGAAAATTTTTATTTTAAAAGCAGTCAACGTACGGAACACTAATTATGCAAGTTCAACTTGCACTTGACCGGTTATTTTTTCTTATATTGATACTTCTAGTTTTTATCTTATATTTTCTTTGTGTTAATATTATTAGAGTGTTTACGAAGAATAGAACTATACTTGACTTCTCTATTACTTTAAAAAATGATTGTATTTTTATGAACAATATAAATAAACGCCTGTTTGGTTATTTACAATTGAGAAAAAATGTAAATTCAATGTTTATTTATCACTTATATTTGCAACAGAAGTACTAGATAAATAATTTTTACCATATTTTATCGATGTAAGGCAGTACCTCCCTACTAGGTACGCTTAGAATGTTCGAAGTAAACGAAGTGAATAACAAAGACAATAAAATAATTAACTGTTATTCTATTGTTATTTGTCATGTTAACTGTTATTTAATATAACATTAATTTACGGTTTAAGTGTTCTAAGAATTTCTATATTCCGGTGTGGTCTTCATGTTTTTTTTTTTAATCATGACCTCCTGTTAGAAGATTATTCTTGACCTCTCATATAGAAAAAAAACGTTTTTTTTTACCTATCAAGATAATCTCCCGTAGCTAATTAGTATCTAGCATCACAAGGATTCTTGATATATGTTTTAGAAAGAATCTTGTATGAAGACTAGCAGTGCCCGCGGCTCCGCTCGCGTGGACTTGATTTACTACTATCGTCACTGCTCATTTCTTATGTTACCTAACGTAATAAAATATCTGCCATTATTTCTCCTTATCTCCCATTATTTTTCCTTATCTCCCATTATCTCTACATAATTTCCATTATATAGGCTTATCTCTGCTCATCTCCTATTATTTCTCCTTATCTCCCATTATTTCTCCTTATCTCCCATTATCTCACCTTATCTCCTATTATCTAGGCTTATCTCGCAATATTTCTCCTTATCTCCCATTATTTCTCCTTATCTCCCATTATCTCACCATAACTCCCATTATCTAGACTTATCTCTGCTTATCTCCCATTATTTCTCCTTATCTCCCATTATTTGTACTTATCTCCCATTATCTCACCTTATCTCCGGTTATCTAGGCTTATATCGAATTATATAGAACATATGTATAGATTTATAAAAACACGTAAATCGGATAAGTGGTTCTCAAGTGATAAGCGCACTAACGAACAGACAGACAGAGAGACGTTGCATTTTATATATATTATATTCTTTGCAACATGATATTGTTCCATATTTGATGGTTTAGGCAGTGTATTGCAAGAGAACGCGCCAACGGTAACCCTTTTTCCGACTTGATTCACTATTATCGTCACTGCGTATTCTTTATGTTACCTAACGCAATAAAATATATCCTATAATTTCGCCAGAGAATATATGTATGTTTTAAAAAAAAGCACGAAACTCACGAACGGACAGACAGACAGATAGACAGGCAGAGAGACATTGCATTTTATATATATTATAGATAGATAACTTGGCCAGAGAACATATGTATGTTTTAAAAAAAACACGTAAATCGGATAAGTGGTTTTCCAGTGATAAGCGCACTAACGGACAGACAGATAGGCAGACAGACAAACGCTGCATTTTATATATATTATAGATATAAGATTATAGATAACCTGGCCAGAGAACATAAATATGTTTTAAAAAAAAAAGTTCGTAAATTGTACAAGTGGTTCTCCAGTGCTAAGCACACTAAGGACAGACAGACAGACAGAGATACGTTGCATTATATATATATATATATATATATATATATATATATATATATTATAAATGTAATAAAATATATATCTGAATCCTGGTCAGAGAACATACGTATGAATTTAAAAAATCACGTAAATCGGATTTACGTGATTTTTTAAAGTCTCGATGGATAAGCGCACTAACGGACAGACAGACAAACAGAGAGACGTTGCATTTTATATATATTATAGGTATAGATTAATATTATTATTATATAACCTGGCCGAAGAATTTATGTATGAATTTAAAAGAAGACACGTATATCTGATAAGTGTTTCTCGCGCGATAAACGCACTAATGGACAGACAGAGAGACATTGCATTTTATATATATATATATATATATATATATATATATATATATATATATATATATATGTGTGTGTGTATATATATATATATATATATATATATATATATATATATATATATATATATATATATATATATATATATGTGTGTGTGTGTATATATGTGTGTGTGTATATATATATATATATATATATATATATATATATATATATATATATATATATATATATATATATATATAATAATAGATTATAGATATTCTCTACTACATAATATTGTTCCATATTTTAATGGTTTAGGCTGTGTTTTGCAAGGAAACGCGCTAGCGGCAAACTTTTTTCCGACTTTATTCACTATTAACGTCACTGCTCATTCCTTATGCTACCTATCGTAATAAAATATAGCCTATAACCTGGCCAGAGAATGTTTTTACAAAAAAAGTACGTAAATCGGATAAGTGGTTCTCCAGTGATAAGCGCACTAACGGACAGACAGACAGAGAGACGTTGCATTTTATATATATTATAGAAGCAACCGGTATATTGACACTTCATTCAGAAGCAAAATAAATTAAAATTCGAGGAGGAATAAGGAGATTCCATATCACAGGATCGAATGATCACAAAAATATCTACCATCACATGAAGGACGAACAGATCAGTTAAAAACAGGAACGAAGAATTATTGAAAGCCGGGTTTTTAAAATTTTTTAATTGACAGTTAACTAACGAGACACTTCAGAGTATTGAAGTTATCGGTTTAACGAATCAAGAGTACGTACTTCAGCAATAATTTTCCCGAAGCCATTTTTATCAGACACTTATTTAAATACTAACATTGGAAAAAAGTGATTTAGTTTTACTTCCCTTGCAAATACGCAGTTCTGAAGGAAGTACAGCGTTTCTCACATTAAAGAATAACTTGATCCAAAGTTTTTTAGTGTTTCGTACAGTAAGATAATTTCGGTATCTGTCTGTCCGTCTGTCACATCGATTTTTTCAGAAACTATTTGACATAGGAAGTTGAAATTTGGCAGTAATATAGGAATTGAGGGCATCATCAGAGTCGTGTAATTTTGAAAGTTAAATTTTGATTTAAAGAGTCAGTTTTTGGGAGTGAAATCGGAAGGGAAAATTTTTTTTTTTACCAGGTTATCGAGTGGGGTGTCAAATGAAAGCTTGTGAAAACATAAGTTCAAAAATATATATAGTGTAATACTCACACAGATTTCTTTGTATTAATTTTAAAAAAATTGCTAAAAATCGCTGCCCCGCCTCCTTATTGCGAAAACTACTGATCAAAAAATTTTTGAAAAAATTCTGGAATATTCTCCATAGGGTGTAGATTGAACGACAATTATCACGAGTGCATTACCTTTAATAATTGATCTGATATATAAAAAAAAGAAAACATTTCAAGGTCATTAGTTTTTAACAAAGATCAGAAACTAACTTTGTTGAAAACTCATTTGGGGTGAGTTTTGTGAAGTAATTGATCATTTTATACCTCTGTAACAAATATATATTTTTTAAAAGCAATCAACATGCGGAACACTAATTGCGCAAATCTGTTTTGCACTTGACCGGTTATTTTCTTTAATAATTATGTTCAGATATTTTTAACTGAAATCTGAGATTCAACTCTAAACACTATTTATGTTCAATTTCATCGACTCCAGGAACCCCAAACATGACATTTTTTTTTTTTTTTTTTTATTGGTCTAGCACACGTGCTGCAGGGAAGTCCCTAAAGCGCTCCAGGAGCGGCACGAGTGCGGAAAAAGCGATTCACGTTGTTCTTGAATCGCTGTAAATTGTACTCGGTGGGAAACACAGCGCTGGGCAAATTATTCCAAAGGGATGACGTTCTCCATATAAAAGATTGCTTGAAAAGCGTTGTACGCGGAGTAACAAGCTGAACCTCATACGGATGCGAAGCACCAGCGCGACGTGTATTTCTAACATGCACCGCTTTGGGAGGAATTAAGCGGGCTACATCCTTCGAACACTTTCCATGAAAATACTTGTAGAACAGACTCAAGTCGCCAACCGTTCTTCGATGTTCCAGCGAATCAAGGCCGCCGGTCAATTCCGGGTCCCCAATCAGACGGACCGCTCTTCCCTGAACAGAATCCAACAAATGCAGTGTATGTTTGGGAGCGGAGCCCCAAACGTGGGAGCAGTATTCCATAGTTGGTCGAATTTGGGTTTTGTAAAGAATTAACAGTTGTTGTGGGGTGTAAAGCTTTCTGGTTCTAAATAATATTCCCAACTTTTGAGAAGCTCTCCTTGCTATGCCTGCAACATGTTCATGCCAAGACATATTTGCTCCCAAACTAACGCCCAACAAATTGAGCGACGATGCTAGGGGAATGGAGTGCCCCGACATAAGTATGTCGGGTTCAGCCACGTTAACTTTTTTAGAAAAAACTGCCGCTGGGGTTTTTGTAGCGTTAAATTCCACTTGGTTACTGTCACCCCAAGATAGAATTTCTTCCAGGTCTTTGTTGAGTTGAACGACCTCCTGCTGTCTGCGGACATTCGCCTGAGCAGCCGATGTCCGAGCGTTCAAGGTGAATGAAGAGACAAGCGTACTGTCATCTGCAAAGCTATAGATTGGATTCCCAGTCTTTTCCAGCAGATCGTTAATGTAAATGAGAAAGAGAGTAGGAGACAGTATGGAGCCCTGGGGCACACCAGCGTTGATAGTGAGGGTGTTAGAAAGAAATCCGTTGACCGCCACTCGTAAAGAACGCTCTCTGAGGAAACATGAGAGCCACAAACAGAACCTTTCAGACATACCATAAGAGCGCAACTTAGCCAACAGTCCATCGTGCCAAACACGGTCGAATGCCTTGGATATGTCAAGAGCAACCGCTCGAGATTCTCCAAAGTGTTCAATTGCGTTGTTCCAAACATGTGTTACATAAGTCAGAAGATCTCCTGTTGATCTATGTTTACGAAAACCATATTGGTGATCGCTAATAATATTGAATCGTTCAAGATATTTTAGAAGATGCTCATTGATAACCTTTTCCATGACTTTCGATATTATTGAAAGCAGTGCAACTGGTCGGTAGTTATTTGGCAAGGTCTTCTTACCTTTTTTAGGTCTCGGCTGAACCGTGGCACATTTCCAGCAGGACGGAAATATTCCCTTTCTGTAGGATAGATTAAAAAGTCTACAGAAAACTGGTGTTAGTTCGCTTGCACAGTTTTTGAGAACTATGGCAGGTATTCCGTCAGCGCCAGAAGCCTTCTTGGTGTCTAGCTTCATTAAAATACGCTTTATGATGCGCTGTCTGAAGACAACATCGGGCATCCTTGACTGCAATATGGGAATAGTAGGTGGTGTTTTTCCTTGGAAATCGACTGTAGAATGTGAAGCAAAAAGTTCAGCCAACAAGTTCGCTCTCTCAACAGGTGTGGTTGCAATGGAATTATCTGGCCGTGTGAGTGGTGGTATGGTGGATTTGGTAAAATTTTGACTAACTGCCTTAGCGACTGCCCAAAAGGACCTGGAATTGTTGGGACAAGCGAGAAGTTTGTTTCTAATTCGTTGATTGTGTGCCTCCTTGGTTTCGTCGATAATTCCCTTGCATCTGTTCCGGGCATGAACAAAGATGTTTCGATTTACGGTGTTAGGATTTTCACGCCATTGTCGGTAGGCAATATATTTAGAAGCAACAGCTTCTTTGCATTTTCGGTCGAACCAAGGCTTGCCGTTGGAGGAGCATTTCTTCGAAAAAAGGGATGTAAGCTTCCATACCAGCCAAAATAACATCGGAGACCTCCCTGGCGCAGTCAGATGGGTTATCGAATCGAAAACAAACGTCCATCCAAGGGAAAGTTCGAAAGTATTCCATGAGATCTTCCCATTTAGCAGATTTGTAGTGCCAAATCTTGCGCGGTCTAGGCGCCTCTCTGTCATTGATTGGCAGGATACTCGATGTCGAAAGCAGTTTATGGTCGGAAGAACCTAACGGCGGATTTACGGTGACCGTGTAAATCTCCGGATTGGTGGTTAAAAACAGATCAAGGCGAACTCCCCGTCTCGATCAGGGATCCGTGTTGGTTCGTCAATAAGCTGAGTTAAGCCACAACTGATTGAGAATGATTCAGCTTCACGACCTTGTTCGTCGGTAGTATTTGAATATTTGAGCCAGTTGATATTGTGGACATTAAAGTCGCCCAGGATGGCAATTTCGGCACTTGGATAGTTACTTTGTAAATGATCGATGGTGTCTGCAAGAGAAGCGAAAAGTGTTCGAAAATTGATATCACTTGGTGGTCGATACAGGATACAGATGAAATGATGATACAGATGACATATCACAAGATATATTAGAAGCAATTCATCTAACAGCATCTCCCACACCTCTTACCTCTTGCCTGTCTGACTAGAGAAAATTATGCTTTAAATCTGTTCATTATCTTAACCAAACACTACGTAAAATTCTCATAATACTATTCAAACTATACATAATTTAACTACAACCACCCATTTTTCCTCCTTTCTTTAAAGCGATGTCCCATGCTGTTTTAAATATTATACGGGTACCAAATGTGAAATCGATATCTCATTTCGTTCGAAGTATATCGTACCAACAAACAGACACACACAAACTGACTACTTGACGGAATTTGGACACTATCTTTCTCGTGATCTAGTGAAACTTTCAAGAAGCAGAATTGTACCTACAAGCTCTATAACCTGTGGAAGTTTCCAATCAAAAGTATTATAAAAAATAGAAGAAAAAATGTTTCCAATCTTTACTGAAAACTGATGACCTTGAAATTTTTGTTTTTTTTTATATACCGGATAAATTATTAAAGATAATGCACTCGTAATAATTTTCGTTCAATCTATACTTACTTTACTGTACTTTTCGAGATAATGGGGGGGACAGCGACTTTTCGCGATTTTTTAAAAATAATACAAAGAAGAGTGTGCGCAAGTATTACATTACATATATATATATATATATATATATATATATATATATATATATATATATATATATATATATATATATTTTCTTACTCATGTTTTCACAAGCTTTCATCTGACACCACACTCGATGACATAGTAAAAACTTTTTTTTCACTTCCGATTTCACCCCCCAAAACTAAGCCCTTAAGTCAAAATTTAACTTTCGAAACTACACGGCCCTGATGAGGCCATCAATTTCTATATTATTACAGTTTTAACTTTCTATGACAAAAAGTTTCCGAGAAATCGGGTGTGACAGACAGACGGACAGACATACGGACAGACACCGAAGTCATCTTTTAAGTGTTCCGTACGGAACACTAAAAAAGGGATGAAAGATGAGCTGATCAAATCTATAAGTTTTTCAGAATGTTTGTTTTTTTAAATTTTACTTGTTTAATCCAGAGATAATTAGAACTATATATATAGAGAATGAGAATGGAGCGAGAACAGAAAGTTTTTTTTATGAGTATAACACATGTGCCGCAGGGAAATGTCCAAAGCGTTACAGGAGGAACGCGTGTGCGGAAAACGTGATTCAGGTAAGTCTTGAATCGCTGAAAATTATACTCGTTGGGAAACACAGTCCTGAGCAGATCATTCTAAAGGGATGAAGTTTTTTCATATAAAAGACTGTTTAAAAAATGTTATATGAGGAGTGACATGTTGAGTCTCAAATGAATCGGAAGTATTGGCATGACGTGCATTCCTAGCACGCACCGCTTTAGGAGGAATTAAGCGGGCTACATCCATCAAACATTTTCCATAAAAATATTTGGAGAATTGACTCAAGTCATCAACCGTTCTTAGATATTCCAAAGGAATCAAGGTTCTTGGTAAGTTCCGGGCCACCAAATCAGTCTTCTAAACAGAATTCAACAAATGCACTGTATGTTTGGGAATAGAACCCCAAATAGGGGAAACACTATTCTATCTAACTTGTTTTGAAGCTGAAAGGTTTCTTGTACGATACGATATTCCCACTTCTTGAGACGCTCTCTTTGCTAAGAATGCAACAAGACCTATTTATGGTACTCCCAAATCAACGCCCAGGAAATTAAATGAAGATACTAGAGGAATGGAGTCTCGCGATATAGCTATGTCTGATTCAGCAACGTTAATTTTTTTAGAAAAAACTGCCGCCTGGGTTTTTGTAGCGTAAAATTCTACTTGGCTACTATCACTCCAAAATAGCCATAAACAAAACTTTCCAGACATATCATATAAGTGTAACTTAGCCACCAATCCGTCATGCCCAACACGGTCGAATGCCTTGGATATCTCGAGCAAGCGCTCGAGATTTTCCAAAATATTCAATTGCGTTGTTCTAGACAAGTGGGGCACAAGTGAGAAGATTCCATATTGATCTTCAAAACTAGGCTTACGACAGCCAAAGATGTAAATTGTTATATGTTACTGATAGGATATAATACTAGGTACAAGTTAGTATCATCATTTTTAGTTCAATAACAAATTGAAAGTTTTCTACATACATAAGGACACCTAACCATCCAAACAATATGAGTAAAGCAAATCAGAACGGCACCGTTTAATCTGCAACCAGGACCTTAAAAAAAAGTGATTGTTTTCCTTTCTGCTTAACTACGTAATAATACTCGTACAAGTAGACATTTATATCTTTTTCGCACACGTTTCTTTTACATACAATAAAATAAAGAAATCTCGACACAAGAGAAATAATTAGCTGTTTTACATGAACATGTTCATTACGTAATTTACATTAATAAAAATGTCATGGCGTAAAAATAAAAACAAATAATATTGTGCTAAGGATAGAATATTGTTAACTATGTTACTTGTAATTGAAGATTTTAGTTCATAAAACTCTTAAGGCTGTAGTTTACTTAAATAAAAGGCAAAAATTGAATTTTTATATGCAAATTTTGAAATAGAGGGTATCCCAAAATTCACGCAAGATTTGAATTTGGCGCCATTTGTATGGTAAAGTGTTGCCAACAAAATAAAAAACACAGCGTGACAGCTGATAGTTCAGGGTTATTGAAAATGGAGCGCTCCACGAAAGAACAACGTGTTTTCATTGTTGAGCAATATTTTAAAAAATAATGAAAGTTTGGCAGCTACAGTTCGAAATTTTCGTACAAAATATGGTCGGAATAGTGATTTAACTTCATCAACTGTGAAGATGTCCATGACTCGCAGCCATACATTAGAACTGGAAACAAAGGGCAATTAACTAATCTCTAATATTTGGATACCTCTTTATCTTTTTTTTTTCGTAAACATAGATCAACAGGAGATGTTCTGACTTATGTAACACATGTTTGGAACAACGCAATTGAACACTTTGGAGAATCTCGAGCGGTTGCTCTTGACATATCCAAGGCTTTCGACCGTGTTTGGCACGATGGACTGTTGGCTAAGTTGCGCTCTTATGGTATGTCTGAAAGGTTCTGTTTGTGGCTCTCATGTTTCCTCAGAGAGCGTTCTTTACGAGTGGCGGTTGATGGATTTCTTTCTAACACCCTCACTATCAACGCTGGTGTGCCCCAGGGCTCCATACTGTCTCCTACTCTCTTTCTCATTTACATTAACGATCTGCTGGAAAAGACCGGAAATCCAATCTATAGCTTTGCAGATGACAGTACACTTGTCTCTTCATTCACCTTGAACGCTCGGACATCCGCTGCTCAGGCGAATATCCGCAGACAGCAGGAGGTCGTTCAACTTAACAAAGACCTGGAAGAAATTCTATCTTGGATGACAGTAACCAAGTGGAATTTAACGCTACAAAAACCCAAGCGGCAGTTTTTTCTAAAAAAGTTAACGTTGCTGAACCCGACATAGTTATGTCGGGGCACTCCATTCCCCTAGCATCGTCGCTCAATTTGTTGGGCGTTAGTTTGGGAGCAAATATGTCTTGGCATGAACATGTTGCAGGCAGAGCAAGGAGAGCCTCTCAAAAGTTGGGAATATTATTTAGAGCCAGAAAGCTTTACACCCCACAACAACTGTTAATTCTTTACAAAGCCCAAATTCGACCAACTATGGAATACTGCTCCCACGTTTGGGGCTCCGCTCCCAAACATACACTGCATTTGTTGGATTCTGTTCAGAGAAGAGCGGTCCGTCTGATTGGGGACCCGGAATTGACCAGCGGCCTTGATTCGCTGGAACATCGAAGAACGGTTGGCGACTTGAGTCTGTTCTACAAGTATTTTCATGGAAAGTGTTCGAAGGATGTAGCCCGCTTAATTCCTCCCAAAGCGGTGCATGTTAGAAATACACGTCGCGCTGGTGCTTCGCATCCGTATGAGGTTCAGCTTGTTACTCCGCGTACAACGCTTTTCAAGCAATCTTTTATATGGAGAACGTCATCCCTTTGGAATAATTTGCCCAGCGCTGTGTTTCCCACCGAGTACAATTTATAGCGATTCAAGAACAACGTGAATCGCTTTTTCCGCACTCGTGCCGCTCCTGGAGCGCTTTAGGGACTTCCCTGCAGCACGTGTGCTAGACCAATAAAAAAAAAAAAAAAAAAAACCTCTTTATCTCTCGATATTTTATCTAATCTCTTTGTCGCATCCTTCAACATTTCACATCCTCTCCATATCTCTCCTTCTACTATTCCATTATTAGTCGTAAGAGAACCCACATAGACGTATGAACCGACCGCCTCAAACCGATCCAACTGCTGACCTCTGGTCTATTATGATTTTATTTGTCGACTATCATTACCTTGGTTTTCGAAGTATTTTATTCCAGTCCACATCTCGTTCTAGTTCTTCTTCACTGGCAGCGAAGAGGACAGTGTCATCGGCAAAGCGGAAATTAGTAATTTTATGGTTCTAAGGCAATTTCCCATTATATATTCGCTATAAAGATTAAATAATTGAGGCAATAAAATACACCGCGTCGGGGTTGAAGATCTTCTGATAGAATTCCGCCGATTCTAACCCTAGTTTTTGTGTTTGAGAAAAAGTTCATTATAAGAGTTGTGAAATGTGGTAATACTTCCCCGTCATTCAGTATTATTCACAGTCGAGAAACATGTACATCGAGTTATTAAATTCACGAGCTTTTCCAATTATTTGTCGGATACTCGTTCACGAGTGCCTTTACCTTTAACAAATCCTACCTGTGTTGGTAGAATTTGAGGTTGAATTTATATTTGTAGTATCTCATTGATGATGTTTAGCAGGATTTTACTGGCATGGGAGAGCACTGTTAGTAGTGCTAGACTTTTACATTTTTATATTGCACTTGTCATATATGTTAGCCAGTCTTCCAGTTATTCTCGGATGTCCCATCGCCTGAAGTACCTCCAACTTGATTAAGTCCGAACCAGGAGTCTTGTGATATTTTAATTTTGCTCTAGGAGCCTACACTTCACTTCTCACGATGTTTGGTTCCTCGTCCTCGCTGTGTGTAGTCTGAGATATGGCTGATTGTCATCATCACACAATATAGCCTCCAAATTTCGGCCTCGGTGTCCGTTTTTATGCGTACTTCGTGTCTTTAATAGCCCACGATCTTGGCTTGAACTCACGTGTAACGTATTTAATACTAACATGAAAACTGAAAGCGCGCCAAACACATAAACAAAATGTTTGCTGTAGTGCTAATACGTGTTGTACAGACTTTCACCCCTATTCCCATACCCTCCTAACGTTTAATGAAATATATTATATATTTAATTATTACATAAATAGTAATTACCGCTTATGTATATTTTAAGGCTTCAAAAGATGGATAGATAACTCACATCATTGTTTAAATGAAAACACACTTTATTTCATACGCATTGTTTTTATTTGTGTTTATTTATTTATGTAAAAATATGCTACGATTGGTCAATATCTTGATTAAAAATGAGAGTGGTAGAGAGTAGAATTTTTTATACGGCTTGAAGCTATAGTCGATGCGGTCAGTAATATGCCTACCAGTTTATAACACACTGATTAGTGGTAACGTAGAAACTGGTGGTTACATAAGATGTATAACACCTTATCTTTAGAGGTAGTACTTAGTTGGTGGCCAGATTGCGTTTTAATGGTGTAATATAAATTAAAACCTCGGTAGTTTATAATAATTGCCAGTCAGTTATTTACTTCCAATTCTTATGATCACAATGTGAAGAAATGGCACGATATGTGGTACAGTGCCGTCTCAAAATTTTTAGAGCTATTTAATATTCTTAATAAACATTTATGTTAGTGATTGAACAGTTAGGTTTGGTTCGTTCAGGTTATTTTTCAACTTAAATATACTATGTAATAGTAGAGATTCATGAAATTTTAGAGGTGAAATGCTACATTTTACAATCTTGAATCTATTTTAAAAATGGAGGTATAACATGTGGAGAACAATAACTAGCTTAATTAATAATTGTATATCACAAGGAAGAACACCTACCGAATGGAAAAAAAAGTTACATTTCATCGATCTATAAGAAAGGAAATAGAAAAGACCCTAATAATTACACAGGGCAACAAAAAAATATTTTTGTTTTGGTGCCTGGGATTTTAGAGCTGATTTTACTATATTTGGGACGCTAAATCTATACATGCAATCCGTTTTTCTCTCTATCAGCTCTACTTTTTTTTAGATACATCAACTTATCTACCAATGTGGTTTTTATTCAGTATATTCATTTATGAGAGTTCTAAAATTATTATATATTCATTAATGTAGGTACAATGGTTTTATTGTCAGTCTGTAATTGACTAAATTCCAGGTAAATCTATAAATAGTGGAACCATTGCCTATCAGGTACCTGAACTGACCCTTTTAATCACCTAACTCGGGTAAGTCTCGTCAGTTTGTGCGTTCTTACTAATGAGAGTAGATCGAATTCGGCGTGTTATTTTATGTTAAGAAAAGAGTGTTTTTGTGTTATTGAACAGAATTAAAATCAGTTCAAGAAGAAGTTGTGTAAATCAACCTGATGTGTTTTGCTATATATGCGGAGAATACATGTTTCAACAAAACAGACAAACTATTACTGACTTTGTAAAGCGAGCGTATCTTGGATACTTTGGAGTTAAGCTTGGTGATTAGGACAAAACGTGGGCCCCGCATCTCGTATGTAAAACTTGTACAGAGCATTTACGGCAGTGGACTACCGGGAAAAGAAAATGTCTAAAATTCGGCGTACCAATGGTTTGGAGAGAACCAAAAAACCACTTCAATGATTGTTATTTCTGTTTAGTAAATACTAATGGAATCAATCGAAATAACCGCAGTAAGTGGACTTATCCCAATTTAGACTCGGCAATACGCCCTATCCCGCACTCAGATGAAATACCGATTCCAACATTTCATCCGCTACCACATATCTCTGATGACGAATATTTTCCCTCTGATCACTCTTCTGATGCTAATAAAAGTTCTGATGCTAATGAAACTAACAGTGACTATGAGGGGGCATCATCAGTTCCTCAACGCTTCAATCAAAATGAATTAAATGATCTCACCAGGGATCTCAATTTATCGAAAAAAGCTTCTGAAGTACTGGCTTCTAGGTTGAACGACAAAAATTTACTGGAACAAGGAACTAAAATCACCTTTTACCGTACAAGAGAAAAAGATCTGCTACCATTCTTTTCTCAAGAAGACAATCTTGTATTTTGTCACGAAATTAGGGGACTCATGAAAGAAATGGGACTTTCTGAATATATTCCAGATGATTGGCGCCTATTTATTGACAGTTCAAAGCGAAGTTTAAAATGTGTCCTTCTACATAATGGGAATAAATATGGTTCAATACCACTAGCTCACTCAACGAAACTGAAAGAAGAATATAATACCATAGCTTTGGTCTTGCAGAAGATAAAGTATTACGAACATCAATGGATGATTTGTGTAGACTTAAAAATGGTAAACTTTCTTCTTGGGCAGCAAAGTGGTTACACGAAATATCTGTGTTTCTTGTGCCTCTGGGTTAGTAGGGACAAAACACACCACTGGGTTAGAAAAGATTGGCCTCAGAGAGAAAACATGGACGTTGGGGAAAAGAATGTCATTAACGACGCTTTGGTTGAAAGAGAAAAAATCATACTTCCTCCGTTACATATAAAGTTGGGCTTAATGAAGCAATTTGTAAAGGCTCTTGATAAGAATGGGTCTTGTTTTGCATATATAGGGGTAAAAATGCATCAGTTGAGCACAGAAAAACTCAAAGCAGGGATATTTGACGGCCCACAAATAAGACAATTAATTAAGGATCCTGCCTTCATAAATTCAATGAATCAAGTTGAACGAGAAGCTTGGACATCATTTGTTGCAGTTGTAGAAAATTTTCTAGGCAAACATAAAGCTCAAAACTATGTTGAAATGGTTAACAAGATACTTAATAGTTTCAAATCCTTAGGGTGCAATATGAGTATTAAAATACACTATTTACACAGTCACTTAGACCGTTTTCCAGAAAATTTAGGAGACATGAGTGAGGAACAAGGTGAAAGATTTCACCAAGATATTAAAGTTATGGAGGACCGCTACCAAGGAAGATGGGACATGCACATGATGGCAGACTACTGCTGGAGTTTAAAAAGGGACTGTTTAAAAAAAACATTCAAGAATGTCGCGGAAAAGAAGCTTTCCAAGTGTTGAGTGATTATTTCATTTCTTCAATGTTTTTTTTTTGTTTGTAAGTACGACATAATATTGTATTTTGTATAACTAAAATAAAAATTTCGTATCTACTTTTGTTTACTACACTTACGGATTTGAGTTACAATAATGTAACTTATATTTCTCTAAAATTGTATATCTTAAAAATTTGAGCTCCTAGGTACAAATGAATACGTTATTTGAATTCAGGACATCAAATTGATATAGAATCAGCTCAAAAAAAACCTCGACACCAAAACAGCTGTTCCCCTGTGTTATAGAGGTATATGCGTTACAAGCACTATGAACAGATTGTACGGTAAAATATTGCAGAATAGAATAAGAGAAACAATTAAAGGAAAGATATCCGAAAACCAAAGCGGATTTACTCCGGGCCGGTCGTGTATAGACAACTTGTTTACTTTACAACAATTGATAGAAAAGAAGATCCAAAAAGATGACGAAATAAATATGACCTTTATAGATCTTAAGAAGGCATACGATAGTGTACCGAGAAATAAACTTTGGCATGTCTTGAGAACAGTAGGGATAAAAGAAGGGATGATAACAACAATAAAAAAGTTATATAATGAAAATATAGGATATGTGAAACAAGGACGCTATCTCTCGGAAGCTATCCACATTACAAAAGGTCTAAGACAAGGGTGTTGCCTTTCACCAATCTTATTTATTATATTTGTAGACAACGCTCTAAAGAAACGGAACCGCACTTGCCAAAGCATGGGCATCCCCACCTATTATCGTTAAACTTGGCAGACGACCAAGTAATAATAACACAAGATGCATTCGAAATGGAATATGTATTGAAGAGATTATACACAGACTACAAGGAATGGGGACTAGAGGCGAGCCTTGAAAAGACAGAGTATATGGTTATGAACTCGGAAATAGAATTTGATGTCTTAATTAACAACGATACACATGTCAAACAAGTCAAGGAATTTAAATATCTAGAAGTACTGATTGACAACAAAAATAGTATAGGTAAAAAGGAAATACAGAATAAAATACAAAAAGACAGGAGGATCATAGGAGCTCTTAACTCAATATGGTGGGATCAAAACATAACTACACAAAACAAAAAGAGAATTGGAAGAACAATGGTAGAATCGGTTTTAAGTTAGGGTAGTGAACTGTGGGTAATGAAAGAAGAGGATAAAAGAAAAATAACGACGATAGAGATGGATTACCTGGGAAGAAGCGCCGGAGTGTCCAAATTCCAACACATAACAAACCAAGAAATACGCAATAGAACAGCAGCAACTGAAACAATTATACAAAGAATAGAAAATAGAGGATTAAAATGGTTTGGACACCTACTCAGAATGAACGATACAAGATGGCCCAAAAGGCTCTGGACATGGAAATCACCGGGAAGAAATAACGACGACCACGTAGATCCTGGAATGAAAATATGAGAAAAGCCATGAGGTCACGAGGAATGGATGAAGAGATGGCGGACGATAGAGAGGTGATGACGATGACTTAGTAAATAAGCTAATAAATAGACATAAGTTTAGGTTTAATATTCAGAATTCCACCTTTTTTACACGCGAAGAAAATAACACTTTGATAAGATAGGCCTCACCTTAGTTTATAAGTCATCAGACAATCTGAGGAGTATCTTAGGAAATCCCAAAGATAAGATTCCTAATTGTGAGAAAAGTGGAATTTATGAAATTAGTTGTAATGGTTGTGACAAAAAGTATGTTGGACAAACTAAAAGGTCAATTAAAACACGATTTAAAGAACATTTAGCACACTTAAAATACAGTAGAACAGAAAAGTCTAGCATTGCCGAACATGCCCTTAAAGCTGATCATACTGTAACATTAGATAATCTAAGATTAATAAAAAATATATCTGATAGGAGATTGTTGAACGCATACGAAAGTATGAAAATTATAAAATGTAAAAGTAGTTTAAATAAAGACAGAGGGCCTATTCCTTATAGTCCCCTCTACTGGTTACTTGACCGGAACTGATGGCCTTGCCTATGCCATTAGTTCCGCCTGAGTAATTCAAGGGTTAGGCTAAGTATAAATAGGGTAGATTTGTAGTTTAGCTTTAGTCAATCATTGCTCCTGATGAAGCTAACATGGTTAGCGAAACGCGCGTCGAGTGCAAAAATAAAGTGTTTTGGTGTAGTGGTGATATATACTGAGTAGTGCCAAAGATTCCACGTTCCCAACTTAGTTCAGATGTCCATAGCTTGATTTAGGTACAAATTATCTATAATGCGTCTTTGGCGTCAATCTATAACATAATACTTGCAAGAATTTGAACTTTTTGACTATGAAAAGTGTTTTTGTAATCGCTAAGATAGATAAATATATCTTTAGTTTGACCATAACCGTGGTACACTGGTGCTAAATAGGGTTTTTCTGGTTTCAAATACTATTTTGAAATCCATTTGAGTGTTTTCCAACTTGAATTCGTGATTATTGGATGTATTATTCTACAAAAGATCTATAAAATGTGGTACTTTTTAGCTCAAGTTTTTGTGGTATTAAGATACAGTGCCTAATTTTAGTACTACTCAGTATATATCACCACTACACCAAACACTTTATTTTTACACTCGACGCGCGTTTTGCTAACCATGTTAGCTTCATCAGGAGCAATGATTGACTAAAGTTAAATTACAAATCTACCCTATTTATACTTAGCCTAACCCTTGAATTACTCAGGCGGAACTAATGGCGTAGGCAAGGTCATCAGTTCCGGTCAAGTAACCAGTATAGGGGACTATAAGGAATAGGCCCTCTGTCTTTATTTAAACTACTTTTACATTTTATAATTTCGATACTTTCGCATGCGTTCAACAATCTCCTATCAGGTATATTTTTTATTAATCTTAGAGGATCTAATGTTACAATATGATCAGCTTCAAGGGCATGTTCGGCAATGCTAGATTTTTTCTGTTCTACTGTATTTTAAGTGTGCTAAATGTTCTTTAAAATCGTGTTTTAATTGACCTTTTAGTTTACCCAACATACTTTTTGTCACAATCATTACAACTAATTTCATAAATTCCACTTTTCTCACAATTAGGAATCGTATCTTTGGAATTTCATGAGATATTCCTCAGAATTGTCTGATGACTTATATATTGTGGGTAATATTTCTTGTACGTCAGCTATAGATTTTCATAAAGCCCAATCCCTGTCTCTATTGGTTTTTCTCAAAGGCTATGATGTAACAATTTTTGACAAGTCTGGACGATAAGTGCTTCTAAGTCGACTATATTCAACGATTGCGGACTCCTGAGCTTTGATACTACCGAAGTCGACATTAATTAGATGTAATCTGCCCAGACTTATTACTCTCGAAAGTGCCACGTATGCTTGACCCGCGTGTGAACACTGAAGAACCGATGTCCATCAGTGCATTATTTAGACTTAGCCCCTGACTTTTATGTATGATAATAGCATAGGCTATACATATCGGAAACTGTTCACGATGAACATAAGCTCTATTAATAATTTCAAATTTAGTTTTGACTGGACCAAGCTCGTAAAGATGTTCATTATTAAATGTAATATGTATTTTTTTTATTTTATTTGTATTTTTTCAGGATTAACCTTTACTCCTTGTAGCCCTGCTGTCATGGAAGCATCATCTTCATACTTTTTTATAATTGAAATATACTTAAGGTATTTCACTTAACAATTTTTTAATTACACAAAGTAGGTAAGTATTATGTAACGATATATTTGATAAATGAAAAATATTATTAAATATGATATATTAATTAATAAATAATACAAATTATTCATAATTATGGATTTTTAGTGATTATTTAACTTTATACGACCTATTATTTACCGGGACTCACGGTTGACCTTGCATTATGCTATGTGTGGCAGAGCGCTGCGCGCTCTCCGTGCTCTATCTCAAAAGCGGTTAAGCGTATAAAAAAATATTTAGAACAAAATTTGTAGAGAATTTTCATAATAAATACAAACATCATTGAAACCATAGGAAGCAAGATATTTGCGCAAAACCGATTTTTCTGACGTTTGACCTTGAATATTTTAAGACGCGGACGCGAGATTTTATGAGACTTTTGAGACAACTCTTAGAATGCCAAAATAAAGGTCTATACAAGTTTACAGCTTATTATCTCTCATTCCGAGGTTGACCCTCTTTTTTGGCTTAAGTGACTGTACAATTCAACTACTCAGTATATATCACCACTACACCAAACACTTTATTTTTGCACTCGACGCGCGTTTCGCTAACCATGTTAGCTTCATCAGGAGCGATGATTGACTAGTGTTTGGTGTAGTGGTGATATATACTGAGGAGTATCATTGTGCCAAAGATTCCACATTCCCCAACTTAGTGTACAATTCAATTTATAAAACGGGACTGAAATTTCGAGATGTGTCAGTTTTTCCTTCCTTTATAGGCTAAACACTAACTAAATTCAAAATTTGAAGTTTGTGTGTCTGCTAGAAGTACCTTAGAATTTTGATGATCGTTGAGTGTGTCAGTGACAAAATTAAAGAACTTCGACTGGCGATAGTTCGTAAACTACAAGGTATAAATAGTAGCTAATTTAGGAATATAGCTAGTATAATATGTCCTCTTGGTCACTGAAAATTCAGGCTTCTAGCTTTATCCACAACGAAGTTACAGGGGGGTGGAAAGTGCCGTGAGTGGCTTCGACAAAAGGGTGGTACGGCTGTGCTTTCGACTCGACTTGGCGGGGGCACTGCCGTGCCCCCAGATTATTGTAATCGGTAGCCAATATTATATATCATGCATCTCGATAAAATTGATTTCCTTGTTTACCACAGTAAAATAAACATTTACTATACAAATAGACAGATTATAGTATTTTTAAATAGGTAAAGTACTGGTCTCATAGTTTTTTATTACTTGTATTACACAATAACGTACAAAAATATTACTGCAAAACCGCAGAGTATTTTATGCGATTGTAAATATTGCTAAAAGGCTATATATAGTATTTATGACATCTTTAACGAGATCCTTCTTACGGTAGTCTTTAATACAATGCTTTCTCGTCCGAAGTTCATCGTCATGTTGCACAACATTCCTCTCGTATAGTCATTCAATTTGCTGGGCATTAATTTGGAAGCATATCTTGCCACGAACAGGTTGCAAGCATACCAAGGAGAGCTTCTCAAAAGCTGGGAATATTATTTCGAGATAGAAAGCTTTACACTCCCGAACAACTGTTAATTCTTCATAAAGCTCAAATTCGCCCAACTATTGCATACTGCTCCCATGTTTGGGGCTCCGTTCCCAAACATACACTGCACTCGTTGGATTCTATTCAGAAGAGAGCTGTTCGTCTGATTGTGATTCAGAACTGGACCTTAATTCCTTGGAAAATCGAAGAACGGTTGGCGACTTGAATCTATTCTACAATTATTTTCATAAAAAATGTTCGGCTAGGAAGACCATGTACAAGTATGAAATGCGGATTTTTTTTTCCAAAAAAACATGTTAAATTCGGAAGAAGTGCTTTATTCAAAGTATGTTCCATCGCTTGTTATACATTTTTCCCATTTTTCTGAATAGTACGCCAGTAAAAATCTTCCCCTTTTGCTGCGAACTATTCATTGAGCCATTTTTTCACATCTTCATACGAACCAAAGCGCTGCTCAGCAAATGCGTGACCCATCGATGCAAACAAGTGGTAATCGGAAGGAGCCAAGTCTGGTGAGTAAGCCACATGGGGTAGAACTTCCAAGCAGAATGCTTCCAACGTGTCGCGAACTAGTTTTGCCGTATGTGATGAAGAAAAATGACTTTGTGTTGCCTCTTTCGGTATTCTGGCCTTTTTTCAAGCAGCGAATGGTTTAAATCGGTCAATTGTTGTTGGTAACGTTTAGTATTAACCGTTTCCGCAGGTTTTAACAGCTCATAATAGACCACGCCCCTCTGGTCCCACCAAACACAGAGCATCGTCTTTCTGCCAAAGCGATTCGGTGTTGCGGTCGATGTGGATGGTGCGCCTGGGTCTACCCATGATTTTTTGCGCTTGGGATTCTCAAAATAAATCCACTTTTCATCCCCTGTAACTATACGATGCAAAAACGACTTCCTTTTGTACAGCGCGAACAAAATGTCACACGTGTTTTTGCGCTTTTCCATTTGCCTGTCGTTCAACTCATGTGGTACCCACCTACCGGTCTTCTGAATCTTTCCCATCTCTCGAAGCCGATTGGAAACAGCTTGTTGACTAACGCCCAATTGCTCGGCGAGTTGTTTTTGTGTTTGCGAATCATCTTCGTCCAACAATGCTTGCAATTCCACATCTTCGTATTTTTTTGGCGGTTTTCCACGTTCCTTGTCTGTAACATCGAAGTTACCACTTTTGAAACGCCGAAACCATCGTTCACACGTATCTTGCAATCAAGCATGTTCACCATAAGCTTCTCGAAGTAATCGGTATGATTCGACAGCAGTTTTCTTCAAATGAAAACAAAAAATTAATGCTGTACGCGAATGCTCCTTGTTCGGTATAAATTTCGACATATTGAACACAACAACACAACACTATGCATACGCTTTTCCAATTTATCACTCGTGCGCGTCTGACACTTGTTGATGACACAACAAAATGGCGCAGTGTCAAATCTTTATAGCACAAACTGCATTGGTGCACCATCTGTTGCCTGAAATCCGCATTTCATACTTGTACACCTGGTATACGTCGCGCTAATACTTCACACCCGTATGAAGTTCAGTTTGTTACTCCTCGTATAACCCTTTTTCAAGCAGTCTTTTATATCGAGAAGCTTATCCCTTTAGAATTATTTGTCCAGGACTGTGTTTTGGTGTAATTCGTGTTAAAAAATTTAATAAATTAATTAGTGTTTTATTTATCGATAATATATATATCAATATACCTAAAATCAAAACAAAAGTAAATTTTACCAACTCTAAGGCATCGCCTTCTCTTATCAAAGTATTCAGGCCTTGCAAATCCGATATTTTATGTGGTTCTTAATTAGCAAGTTGCGTAACAGCTAATTTTATACGTCAGTAGGTCGCTAATAAAAAAGAAATTCCTTAGCAAAGTGCCAATGTTTCCGTTCCCAATGTGATTCAATTTAAATATTTTTAACACATTTTTAAGAAAAAGGTTACGGTGTAGGGGAAAGTAGAATAATACGGGAAAAAAATGTGAATCAACCTTTTTTATTACTAAAGAACTTTACCGTCAATTTTTTTTAGAAAGTGAGTATTTATTCTCAAAAAATTATTGATATTGTAAGCCAGATATCGACAGACAGAAGAAAGCTACTTCGAGTGCCAGTATGTTGAGAATCAGGACTGGAAACACATCTTCCGTTGTGAACTCTGCTCGACTCGCTGTACCCTAAATAAATCAGTAATCGCAATTTTGAGACATTATTCTCGTTCTCATACAACAAAGTTGGCATTATCTATAAATGGCGCCGCCAGATGATGTGTCGGATTCTGTGCGGACCGATAAAGTGAGATATTTCTGTTGTAAAAAATAAAATTAATAGTGCACTCACATGTGTCGTGTGCGGAAAAGTGTTCCATCTATCTTGTTTAACAAGAGATTAGGCAGAAGAAGTGAACATTCTAGATAAAACTCGTTTAAAGTGTCGGGAGCATGCCGATGTTAACGTTTTTGTATGTCCCGAAAAAGACGTCGAAATTAGCTCTTTGAAGACCTTGGTAGATGAATTGCGAGACACAAATAAGGTATTATAAGAAAATAATAGTATTTTAAGGGAAAAAGTTGGTTTTTTGGAAAAAAAGCTAACCTCCAATCTGTCAAATATGGCACGAAAAATACAAATGAAAATCAACTCATCAATGAGAAGATAGTTTCAAGCCGAAAGAAGCTCGTAGCTGATGATAAAATGTTAGAAGTTAGTCCAAGGGTTGTTACATCTAAACAATATTGCAACAGAGAAGTATGCTCTGAAAATAGTCCAGGTGCTGGTGCAAATGACGAGCAACAAACATCGGAGTCAAACCGACTACTGGACAATGGGGAAGATGATGGAGATCCTAACCTACTAGACCGTCGAACTAGAACAAAGGCAAATATTACAAACGGGGAAAGAACAGGATAAGGATAATAAATGAAAATTGGTTAAAAAAACAAACAGGACAAAAATAGACTCAAGGATAAAGCCCAGTCAGGACAACCTTCAAAATGCGCTACCAAACAGTAACAGCCGAGCCAAAAATCCAGCTTGTGGACGACCAAAGCCATTGATGGGTAACAATCAAAACGATAATAGCCTGCTCAAGGCTGCAAAAAGAATGGCTTTCTTGTTTGTTTCAGGACTCGCGGCTGAAACAACCGCACAGATGGTCTTGGAATATCTACAGAGTTGAAACCTTGATACCGGCTGCAAATGTGAGAAAATAAGAACTAAGCGAGAAAAATATTGTGGTTCTTTCAAGCTGGCGGTCCCTATGGATCAGCGAGCTAAATATCTGTGTGCTGATCTCTGGCCTCAGGGAGTTACAGTAAACTATTTTTTGAATCTACAGAGCCGAGAAAGGGTGAATATGCATTCCCAGACCCTGTCTGAAAGCTATCATGACTGAAAGACAGGCCGATGTTATTTGTCTAACGGAACACTGGCTGATAGAAGATGAAATAAGGAGCACTCATATCGAAGGATATAAGCTTGTAGCCTTCTCAGCTAGGGTGCGGCCCCCTGAGGATGGGAGATGTATTTTTGTTAAGAGGTGTTTAGATGTTAGTACTGTAAATTATCGGACAAATTTTAAACGTTGAACAGTGTTTTGAGTACTATTATGTTTTTCTAAAGATATTGCTTTGATCAGTATGGTGACCACATTTTTTTAATGTATTGTTTATTGACGTGTGTAAGACATTTTTTTTTGTTATTTAGCATGAATAAATATCTATCTATCTAAAAGTAATGAAAGTGAGAACATATTCCACAACAGCTGTTAGTGTTATGAATTGCTTAAATTACACTATGGATGGAATTTTTCTCCCATGTTTGGACCAAACATAAAACAAACAAACCATATAATACGAGGCTGGTTTGAAAAGTCCGTGCAAAAATAAAAACTACTTATGTGTTTGGGGTAAACCTTTTTTATTTTTCGACATAGTCTCCTTTTAGGCTTATACACTTCGTCCAACGATGTTCTAGTTTGTTGATCCCTTCCGAATAATAGGATTTGTCCAAGTCTGCAAAATATCCATTAGTGTCTGCAATCACCTCCTCGTTTGAATAAAATCTTTGTCTCGCCAGCCATTTCTTCAAATTGGGGAACAAATAGTAGTCCGAGGGAGCCAAGTCTGGAGAATAGGGGGGATGTGAAACGAGTTGGAATCCCATTTCCATTAATTTTGCGACTACAACTGCTGAGGTGTGTGCAGGTGCGTTGTCGTGATGGAAAAGGACTTTCTTGTGGGCCAATCGCGGGCGTTTTTCCTGCAGCTCGGTTTTCAAACGGTCCAATAACGATGAATAATATTCACCTGTAATAGTTTTTTACCCCTTTTCCAGATAGTCGATGAGAATTATCCCTTGCGAATCCCAAAAGACAGTCGCCATAACCTTTCCGGCCGAAGGAACGGTCTTCGCCTTTTTTGGTGCAGATTCCCCCTTGGTAACCCATTGTTTAGATTGTTGTTTGGTCTCAGGAGTATAGTAATGTATCCATGTTTCATCCACAGTGACGAAACGACGCTTAAAGTCCTCCGGATTCTTCTGGAACAGCTGCAAACTATCCTTGCAACACTTCACACGATTCCGTTTTTGGTCAAGCGTGAGCAATCGCGGCACCCATCTTGCGGATAGCTTTCTCATGTCCAAATGTTTTTATGCAAAATATTATGTACCCGTTCAGTCGAGATGCCCACAGCACTAGCAATCTCACGCACCTTAATTCTTCTGTCATCCATCACCATATCATGGATTTGATCAATGATTTCTGGAGTCGTAACCTCCACAGGCCGTCCAGAACGTTCAGCGTCACTTGTGCCCATATGGCCAGTCCGAAAATTTTGAAACCACTTATAAACTGTTCTAATCGAAGGTGCAGAGTCACCATAATGTTTATCAAGCTTCTCTTTAGTCTCCTGAGGCGTTTTGCCTTTTATAAAGTAATGTTTAATCACCATACGAAATTCTTTTTCGTCCATTTCTTGAAAATCACTCGACTTCCTTGATTCACACGAATGCCAAACACAAACAAATAAACCAATATGGCTGAAACTTGGTGTGCGTTCATTCAAGAGATGCTACTAACTAAACATGACCTCGATACGCGCCGATGGTGCCATCTCGCGGACTTTGCACGGACTTTTCAAACCAACCTCGTAGGTATTCCTATTAGTTTGCTAGTGCTGTGACGCTATTTTTGATTTTTGTAGAACGACAGAACAAAAAGTGTGATTAAATATTGGGGAAAAATATAGCCATGGCTTGAGAAATGTTATGGCACGCTTTTTCCATCGAAAGCAACTATAAGTGAACTTAAATGCGGTCGTACAAGCACGGATAATGCACCACGTTCCCGACATCCAAATAAGACAGTCACTCCAAAAAAAACAACAAAAAAAATCCACTATATTCTTCTAAATGACCGCAGAATAAAAGAAACTGGAAATTATGGAAACAGTTAAAGTAGGAAAATTGGAATATTTAGGGGACCAGGACGCTGACGTATTTTCTGGCTAAATAATCTGCGAAATTGGTTCGCAACAAATACTACCGGTCTTTTCAGACCTGCAGTGGATAAAGTAATAATAGCCAGAATGATTGCCAACATTCGAATCGAATAGGCACTTTAAGAAGAAGATTTTGAGAAGATACGAACAATCAACGGGAACTATTGCACTGATTTATTGAACCGTTTGAATAATGAAATCAAGAAAATAAAGGCCGCATTTAGCCAAGAAAAAAGTGTAATTTCACCAAGATAATGCACCATCTTACAAGTCAATAAAATTGATGGTGAAATTGGACCAATTGGGCTAGAAATTGCTTCTTCATCCGCGCGTATTTACGAGGCTGGTTTGAAAAGTCCGTGCAAAAATAAAAACTACTTATGTGTTTGGGGTAAACCTTTTTTATTTTTCGACATAGTCTCCTTTTAGGCTTATACACTTCGTCCAACGATGTTCTAGTTTGTTGATCCCTTCCGAATAGTAGGATTTGTCCAAGTCTGCAAAATATCCATTAGTGTCTGCAGTCACCTCCTCGTTTGAATAAAATCTTTGTCCCGCCAGCCATTTCTTCAAATTGGGGAACAAATAGTAGTCCGAGGGAGCCAAGTCTGGAGAATAGGGGGGATGTGAAACGAGTTGGAATCCTATTTCCATTAATTTTGCGACCACAACTGCTGAGGTGTGTGCAGGTGCGTTGTCGTGATAGAAAAGGACTTTCTTGTGGGCCAATCGCGGGCGTTTTTCTTGCAGCTCTCGGTTTTCAAACGATCCAATAACGATGAATAATATTCACCTGTAATAGTTTTACCCTTTTCCAGATAGTCGATGAGGATTATCCCTTGCGAATCCCAAAAGACAGTCGCCATAACCTTTCCGGCCGAAGGAACGGTCTTCGCCTTTTTTGGTGCAGATTCCCCCTTGGTAACCTATTGTTTAGATTGTTGTTTGGTCTCAGGAGTATAGTAATGTATCCATGTTTCATCCACAGTGACGAAACGATGCTTAAAGTCCTCCGGATTCTTCTGGAACAGCTGCAAACTATCCTTGCAACACTTCACACGATTCCGTTTTTGGTCAAGCATGAGCAATCGCGGCACCCATCTTGCGGATAGCTTTCTCATGTCCAAATGTTTATGCAAAATATTATGTACCCGTTCAGTCGAGATGCCCACAGCACTAGCAATCTCAAGCACCTTAACTCTTCTGTCATCCATCACCATATCATGGATTTGATCAATGATTTCTGGAGTCGTAACCTCCATAAGCCGTCCAGAACGTTCAGCGTCACTTGTGCCCATATGGCCAGTCCGAAAATTTTGAAACCACTTATAAACTGTTCTAATCGAAGGTGCAGAGTCACCATAATGTTTATCAAGCTTCTCTTTAGTCTCCTGAGGCGTTTTGCCTTTCATAAAGTAATGTTTAATCACCACACGAAATTCTTTTTCGTCCATTTCTTGAAAAATCACTCGACTTCCTTGATTCACACGAATGCCAAACACAAAGAAATAGACCAATATGGCTGAAACTTGGTGTGCGTTCATTCAAGAGATGCTACTAACTAAACATGACCTCGATACGCGCCGGTGGTGCCATCTCCCGGACTTTGCATGGACTTTTCAAACCAGCCTCGTACCAGTTCTGACCCTAGGGATTAATACTTCTTTCCAAATTTGAAGAGGTGGGTTCAAAGAGATTTGGTTCAAATGAAGAAGTTGAATGAAAAACTGGGCTTATTTTAGAGAGGATGACAAGTCCTACTTATGAAAGGTATCCACATGTCGAAAGATCTATGGAATAAGGATATCGCTCTTGAAGGAAACTATGGTATGTTGAAGAATAAAATCGATTTTTGGCAAAAATATTTTTTCTTTAAAAGCTTTTTCACCCCAACTATTCTGTATCTGTTAGATTTTATCCACAAGAGATCTATTCGCCTATTGGGGGAAATCAAACTTGATTTCTTGAAACATCAAAGAAAATGTAGTTTTTTAATGAGAAGTCTGATGCAGTTTGTTTTATTCCTCCCAGAGTATAATACTCAGTATTTCTTAGATTTTATCCACAAGAGATCTAGAGAGAGAGAGTAATGTAATTTTTACTTCTCTCTGCAACGGTGGATTGTTAACATAAAAAATCATTCAGCGGTAATGGATACAAATATTTTTTATATCCTCATAAATATAAAAAAAATTAAATAAACAATTAACTATTGCCTAAGATTTTGACCTAGGAAATTCTTACCACAACTAATTTGATTCTAATTTATACTTTTGAAAATTGACTAAAGAAGAAAATAGTTGATTTCATGTTAAAATCGAACAGTGATATTGTGCCGACCAACTGTCAGAATTTTTTGATGTTCCTATAAACGACTACAGTAGAACCCCGATTAACCGAGTCGCGATTATCCGAGCTCCGGATTAACCGAGCCAATCTAAGAACCTGATTATCCGAGGTAGGCGCGTCTATGCTGCGTCTTAACCGAGCTTCTAAAATATGTATGTACATATTTCCATTTAAAATTGTCGGGGCCTTGGGGGAATCCCCCTGGCCGGTGTGAGGGGTTCCCCTATTTATGTTTTTGGACTCTTTCAGCATGTAAATTTGCGTGAATGCAGTGCGTTCTAGCGTTTACTACGGAGAAGTACGAGTATACTCACATAATTTATTTGGTTGGAGTTCTGGTAGTTAAGTGTAATTAATACGAACTGCTTTGTTTGAATTTTGTTTGTCGTATTATAATGGAGCAAAACAAGCGTAAAAGAATCGTCGCTCCTATTGAAGAAATATTAAAAGCCATCAGAAGAATTGAAGCAGGAGAGACAATTAAAGTTGTTGCACGAGATTATGGAGTACATGAGGTAACAGTTGGAGATTGGAAAAGAAACCGCACAAAAATAGAAGAGTGGTGTATAAATCAAGCCTCCTCGTCCTCAGGAAGAAAATCAATGAAACCGGCGACTATGAAAAGGTTAACGAAGCTTTAGTCATGTGGTTTAACCAACAGAGATCAAAAGGTGTGCCTCCGTCAGGTCCAATTTTACAACAGAAAGCAATAATGATTAGTAGGTAATTCCCAGAGTTAGATCAGTTTACCGCCAGTTCTGGATGGCTTGACCGCTGGAAAAAAAGGGTACGGTGTATTATGACAACTGACTGTATGTGGTGAAAAACTTTCTGCTGATATGTCATCAGTTGAGAAGTTTAAGCAGAACTTCAAAAAGCAAATCGAAGATTGTGGATACACATGTGATCAAATTTACAACTGTGACGAAACTGGTCTGAATTATAAAATGCTTTCATCAAAAACATTGGCATCTCGACAGGAAAAAAATCAGCTCTTGGGCACAAACGAAGTAAGGAAAGATTAACTATAATGGTATGTTCCAACGCATCTGGCAAGCACAAAATCCCACTGATGGTGATTGGCAAGTCTGCACGTCCAAGAGCTTTAAAAGACATCTCACCCAAAGCCCTACCAGTCTATTACAAAAGTCAGAAGAGCGCATGGATGGATGCGACCTTATTTACTAACTGGTTTGAAGAAGAGTTCGTGCCATCTGTGACTAAATTTTTGAACAGAAACCGTCTTCCTATTAAAGCAATTTTGTTAATGTAAAATGCCCTCTCTCACCCTGAAGAAGGACTTCATGTGGGCAAAATTGTTATAAAATTTTTTCCTTCAAATGTAACCAGCATAATGAAACCAATGGATCAACGCATCCTCAAAAACATTAAAAAAAATTGTAGGCGTTTGTATCATAAACATCTGTTAGAATACACAGAAAATGAGGATATTATCAATGGGATGAGAAAGGTTACACTGAAAAATGTTATTTACTGGATAAGTCAAGCTTGGGATTCTGTGCGTACTACCACTATTCAAAAATCTTGGTCAAAAGTTATTGATTTTGAGGACTATAATGACAGTGAAGATGATACTACATTAAATGAATTAGCTTTGAAATTGAGAAGCCATGGAGAAATGTCCTGTTCAAGTTTTGACCCCGCGATAGAAGAAAAAGGAAAAAGTTTATTTGAATTAATGCAAAAATTAAAAGGTTGCGAAAATGTGACAAGAGAAGATGTTATTGAATGGATTACAGCAGATGATTTAGAAGAAGAAATGAGTATGGTAGAAATAACGAATGCCTTTCAAGAAACCGAAAAATCAGATGACGATGACGATGACGAAGCGGCGGTGGATGAACAACCTCCCACTAAGAGCTCTCATCAAGAAGGTTTTGCTTCTTTGGAAAAAGCTTTGAGGTATATCGAACAACAACCAGAGGCAACCCCCAGCGGATTTGCTTCTTCTTAATAGATGGAGAAACATTGCAGCGAGAAAAAGAAGATGCAATATGAAACAGAAGCTCGTAGAAACCTATTTCACTGTTTTATAATGTATGTACCTATTTATATGTTAAAAACGTTAATACATCGGCTTAAAGTATTGGTGTTTATTTTTTGAATGAATAAAAAAAACAAATCCAGATAATCCGAGTTTTCAGTTATCCGAGAAGGGTGCTCCCCCACGTTACCTCGGATAACCGGGTTCTACTGTATATAAAAAGTATTTTCCAAGTGCGAAGCATTTATTCACCTGTGCCCTGCTCTCCCCCTTACTTAATTTCCTTATATATGCATATGAATAACTGTGTCATTTAGGCTATGTTTAATTTTCATGGTCTACAGTGTATAAACAAAAGTAGTTTAATTGAATTGACAGAAAAAAACAAACATAAACTGCTCTTTTTTTACTTATTTTTTTAGTATTTTAATTTGTTTTTTTTTTCTTAATATAAAGTGACTTATGTAATATTTCAGTAACTTGGAACAGTGATAATGTTCAATAGCAATGTCATTTAATTGGATTCACTACATTTTTATACAATTTTAGGCTGCCTTTTAATGTTCTTGGTAACGGAAAGTGTTGTATTCGTGAAACAATTACTTTTCTTAGCTTTTTAGGGTTCCTGTTCTAGGAAAAACATAGACTCATTTCCATCAGTGTGTCTGTTGGCACTATAACTCTCGAACGAAATGAAACATCAATTTCAAACTTGGCGTATAGATATTATGTAATGAGTAGATGAAGCCCTATAGTTTTTGAACGATAACGCTTCAGGCCAAGGGGATAAAACTGATGGGTGCCGATCAATTTTATATGTTTTGATAGTAAAATGGCATTTTACTTGTTTTTTTTATTAGAATAAGAAATAAATTTTATGCTTAAATATTTACTGTAAAACATATAAGGAAATGATGGGGGAGGAGATTAGGAGGATTAATTTGTATATATCGTGTTATATGTTTTTAGGGTTTTTGAAGTCGAGAAATCAAAAAATTAGGTTGTTTTTTTCATAGCTTTCAATTTCGTACAGTTTAAACAGCATTTTGAAACATTTACAGTTTTGTCAGACAAATGGTATTAGAGACTGTGAAGGCCAAATAACTTCCGCATTACTGAGAAAACTTTCAAGAGAAATGCGACTTCGAACAATATTATTCACCAGAGATGAATTAACTGCTAAATTTTTGTAAGTAATTTCAGATACAGTCTTACAATTCATTTAATTACATTTTACAAAACGAACGTTTTGGTTTATTTTCTGTACCTGGTTTGCATTTTTAGAATCCAGAAGAAGCTACCATTAGGCAGCGAAAGCTCGATAATAAAAATAAAAAGCAGATACTAGAGCCTTTAGATCGTTGATTGCTCATCTCTTCTCCTTATAAGGGCGTTTCCCAGTAGTTAAATTTAGGATTGTTATATATATATATATATATATATATATATATATATATATATATATATATATATATATATATATATATATACATATACTCGTATATGTAAGTGCTTATTTTCGTTTGAAAAGTCACAAAACTTTATAAGAAGAATAATTTATGAGAACAGATTCGTAACTACCCAAATAAATCGTAATTTGACATTGTTTCCTTTCTAACAAAATTAGACCGTTCTAGACTTTATTGCTTATTCCACTATTATACTACGACGATCAACTGAAACAAATACTATTCTATTTCACTGACGAAATTTAAAAAAAAAAAATGAGATCAAATTATTGGGCAATAGATTGAATAAATCAGAAACCAACAGTTACTAATAATTAGTAATCATAGTGATTAATGAAAAAAATCGATTTTTATGCCTTAGATTTTTATTGATTTTTATATAAGACTTATGCAAAATACTCGCAAAAATTAACTTTCTCGGTACACTTTATTTTACAACATTGTATTTCTGGGTGATTCAGACAGCTTTACGAAAGATTTTGGTGAAAAAACTTTCGAAAAAAATTTTATAATAAAGAAAAACAATATAAAACTTAAAATTACAGTTATTTAAATTTAATTATGTCAATAGCAAGTATTTAGTAACACTGGGATTTTATTTAATTATAGTATTATGATAATGCACATAAATAACGGTGATATCTTTATTGGTCAAGAATCTGAGAAAGTGAAACAAAAATCTACTAAATCGTTTCTTTCTCGTGTCAATGGTAATAATAGTTTCTAAAGACTGTTATAATCTTTCATATTATAGAATATAATACAAGGTTTTTTTCAAAATTATTTATCTATCTAGCCATGAAAATGACGTAATACAAAAAAAATGTTTGGTTGTCAAATTAATTGACGTTTTTCTAAGTACAATGACGAAATTGTGTAAAAGTTCGTTATCTTTTGCAGTTTTTATGGTCTTTTTTCTTCCGAAAAATGAGTGAAAGTGATTTGGAATATCGTGCAGTGATAAAGTTTCTGATTCCGATTGAGGCAAAAACTGAGAAAACCAGTGGTTAGGTATTTGCTGCTGTTACATTGACGAATGCAGATCCCAGTGCTTGTTCGAAATTAGGGTAAAACTGCGTTACGCTGGCTTTTCAGAAAAAGAGGGTTTTTTTTTCTTGGAATATGCTTAAAATGGTCTAATTTTGAAAGACTTACGAGAAAATATCGGGGGGAAGCCGATTATTTGTATATGTGTTAATATACTCGTGTTATTTTGCATAAATTAGATTGTGACCTTAATTTAAATACAACCATGCTAATACTGAAACATACGGTCTTAATTTGCAAAGAATTCAGTGCAAAAATAAAACGAAATCAGTGAACAAGTAATTTAAGCGAATTTATTTTAAATAAATTTTGTATTAAGGTCGAATAAGAATTGAAACTACATAGGATGAAAAATTCCGATGCTTTTGAAGAAAAAAAAAAGTTTTTAGCAAAAATCGATTTTATTCTTCAATATAGTTTTCTTCAAGTTTGCCATTCGATTTTTACATTTGAGCCAAATCTGCACCTTTTCATATTTGGTAAGAGGTAGTAAACGCTTTCATTGATAATTTACAAAAATTACCTTATAATTTGAGTCTATCACGACACTGAATTGACGTTTTTTACTATGTACAGGGTGAGTCAACGGTAGCGTAAAGTTCATTATCTCATTTGTTCCGGGAATGACGAAAAAATGTACAATAGTTTTAGGGAATGTTAAGGTGCAGAGTTTTTAAAATTATTTTTGAGTATACAGGGTACTTCAAGAAAGTGTGGACGATATAACATATGTTTTTTTTAAATGAAACATCCTATTTTCTAATTTATTTTTAAATTTTACGTAAAATTTTATAACTTTTTTATTAATATCGTTATATACCTAAACGTAGTAGTTTTTCTAATATTTCATTTTTTTTTTAAAATACTAGTTTTCAGTTTTGTAAAAAATTGCCAGTAGCGCCATTGTTTCTGAAGGTGGAACACTCATAATGGTACGAGCTTTCTATAGAGATGAAAAAAAGATATATGTAAAGTCTATGAATGGTCATTAAAAAAGCTTTAAAAAACAAAAATTATTAAAAAACTTAGTATAAGTGAGGTTACAAACATAAACTAGGCTCTTCCAACATTCTTTCTTTCTCCAAAAAAAAAAACCTTTTTTGTTTCTTTCACCACACAGTGTACATGTAAACAATAAGAACATTCAAAAGGAAAAACAGTCATTAATTAAAATTTTCAAAATTTAACACCATTATACATGTATATACTCGGGACGCACAGAGAGCGGTATAGCACTGCCAGTCGTGGTAAATATGCACTTTTTTTGAAGATGTTTGTTAGATTTAGGAATTTCTCTCTAGAAGAAGATAGAGGATATACGGTTTATTTTAAAACTAATTATAATTTATGTTATATAATAAGATGTCCATCTTTTTATTTTCGAAAAACATATATGAGAAGATTGAAATTAATTACACACACAGTGAGAAGAAGAAGAAAAGAAAAAAAAGGAAATGTAAAAAAGAAGAAAAAAGGAAAAGAAGAAAAAAGGGGAAATATATTTTTTATGCTAAGTTTGGGGTAACTGAAGGCATCTCACTTCCTCCTTATTACTAATCTGAAGTAGGTTGGAGTAAATTACGTTTAAATGTTGAACATCTGATCTTTTGTTCATGCAATATTTTTGATGAGGCTTATTATAAAAAAATTCCACGCGATCCCACGTCGACGATTCAGCAGAAAAGCAAATAAAATAGTTTCTGATTTAAAAAAACAAAAACAAATCACTGATATTAATGCAAAAAATCTAACAATTTATAACTCGATATGCCCAAAATTCTACGGTTTACCTAAGGTTCATAAACCGACCTTATCTTTGCGACCAATCATCTCCTCTATAGATTCCCCAACATCAAAACTAACTGGTTTTATAACTCAAATTTTAGCTACATCCTATGACTATAACAATGAATATTATGTGACGGATTCTTTCAAATTTTCAAGCTTTATCAACGATTTCAAATTACCAAACAATTTTCAAATTATAAGTCTGGACGTTGTTTCCCTATTTACGAATTTCTCTTTGGAGTTGGTACTCGAGAGCATCACTAAAAACTGGACAAGAATAGGAAATAATACTGACATAAGTCAGTCCAATTTTCTTCAAATAATTCGGTTCATTTTTAATAATACATGCTTCGCTTACAACAATCAGTTCTATAAACAAACATTTGGTACTCCAATGGGCTTCAAAATTTCTCCAATTCTGGCAAAATACGTGTTAGATGATTTACATCAAGAATGTATTCCAAAATTATCTTATAAATTACCATTTATAAAAAAGTATGTTGATGATTTGATATGTGCAATACCACTTAATGGCGAAGAAGAAATACTTAGAGTCTTTAACAATTATAACAAATATATTCAGTTCACAATTGAAACAGAAAACAACAATAGCGTGTCATTTCTAGATACTAAACTTATCAGATGCGAAGAAAACAACAAAATCATTATAGACTGGTACATTAAACCGAGTAGTTCTGGTAGGTATCTTAATTACTTCTCATACCACCCAGAAATAAACTTAATTCTATGTTTAAAAAACAGAGTGACCTCTATAAGCCACCCCACATTAAGAGTCAACAACTTAAGAAGGGTCTATAACTTACTTTTAGACAATTCCTATCCGAAACATCTTTTAAACAAACTTCTTTTCTCTACAAGTGAAAGAGTTATAACTGATAACACTGATCAAAACCGAACAGCCAATACTAACCCAAGAAAGCATTATGTATCTTTTCCTTATATAAGAGACTCAACCCCCAAACTTGCAAATATATTTCAAGGCAAGGACCTGATTGTAGCCAACAAAACATTAAAAACCACGACAACACTTTTTACCCGTTTAAAAATAAAACAAATAACATTAAAAAAATCTAACTTGGTGTATCAAATTAGTTGCCATAACTGTGATAAAAAATATATAGGACAGACTTCCAGGTACTTAAAGGATAGACTGGCATCACATAAAAGTGATATCAGACTGAGACCAGATGCTTGTGCCCTGTCTCAACACAATAATACCGGCCACTTGCCTAATTTTTAAAACGTAAAAATAATAGATTTTGAAAAAAACTACTTTAAAAGAAATTTTCTTGAAATGGTTTTACATGAATAACCAAAAAAATTGCATGAACAAAAGATCAGATGTTCAACATTTAAATGTAATTTACTCCAACCTACTTCAGATTAGTAATAAGGAGGAAGTGAGATGCCTTCAGCTACCCCAAACTTAGCATAAAATATATTTCCGAAAGCTTTCACTAAGTAAAAAAGAGTATTATTTTTTTGTAAATGCTCTAGAAAATACTTTATAATCTGGCTGCAACCCTGCGAAACTCACAATTTTTGTATATACATATATATATATATATATATATATATATATATATATATATATATATATATATATATATTTAGGACAGTTTTTTGTTCTTGGTCTTGCGGTCAATTTTTAATGAAACAAGTTTACTTTTAGTTAACGTTTCGGTTGATTTTATTTAAACCATCTTCAGAACTACAAGAAAGAAAAAAAATTTTTTTATTAGTGTTAATGTTTAAGATGTAAAATTGATGATTAGTGTTGTTTTATACAGAAATATATGTAGAGAATAAATATTAGTGTTTATTATATTTTTCCTACCTTATATCTAGTTGGATCTTTTGGTTTAAATGATTTACATGTTAACAGTTTCACAGTTTTCGTAATACTAAATTTAAAATATATGGTGTAGCTATGGGATCACCAATTTCAGCTACTATAGCAAATCTCGTAATGGAACATGTAGAGGAAAATATTATAAAAACTCTCGACTACAAACCTTATTTTTTCAAACGGTTTGTAGATGATTGTATTCTTTGTATCCCAGAAACGAAAGACTTAAGTTTACATACGAAAAAGAAATAAACAAATCAATAAACTTTTTAGACATAAATATTAAATATGATGATAAAGGAAACATAAAAAACAAAATTGGTATACCAAACCTGTATGGTCTGGTAGATATTTAAATTATAATTCATACACACCAGAAAAATATAAAAAAAGTAAATTTATTCATTAACCGCCAAGAAAAAAGAAAATATATATATATATATATATATATATATATATATATATATATATATATATATAAATATACATATATATATATATATATATATATATATATATATATATATATATATATATATATATATAGGCAGCACAAATCGAGAAGGAGTTCCATCCTATGCGTCTAGTATCGATGAAAAACCACTAAAAATAGACAAGGTCTATATTTCAGCAGTCTGCCCCCTCATTTGCCAATCAATCTCGCCATATCATGGCTCATCAATCGAGCTAGGATTGACAAACGAGAGAACAAAAGTTCAAATAGTTATTCTCGTACTGTCGTAACATCGTCGTACAATACAATAAATTGTACATAAAACAAAAACAAAGATGCAGTGTAAAAATGGGACAATAGTAAGTAGATTATCTATTTGCAGCTGTTGTCATCCATCCAATGCACGCAACCCTCTGTATATCATCCCGCCATTTTGTTTTGGGACCTTCTACGCTCCTTTTCTGTTCTCGTATTCTCCATTCTAATATTTGCTTGGTCCATCAATCGTCGGTCGTGTGTGCTACATGTCCAGTCCATTGTCACTTTCTTTCTGCTACGTGCTCTATAATTTCGTTTGTTCGCGTATCCACTTGTTTCTTTTTCTATCTTCAAGTTTTATCCCGATCTTTCGTGTGCTCTCTGGATCTGAGTTAGTTTTTGTATATCGGCTTTATTCCGTGTCCAAGTTTCAGCGTCATATGTTATTACGGGTAAGATGTAATGGTCATAAATTTTGGCCTTTAACTTATTTGGAAAGGCTTTATCTTTGACTGTTAAAAATGGACTTTGCACTGCCTGCAGTGATTGCTGGCAAACTGTTGATGATTCCTCTATCGATCTGTAGCCGTAAACGATTGCACATTGAGAATAGTGGGTAGTGTTATTCCCTGGAAATCCACTGTAGCTAACACGTGATTCTGATTCAGATTATATTATAAGTTAAAATGGACAACATCGGTGCGTGTGCGTAATAAGCTGAGATAAACTATATAGGAGCATATTTTATCAATACTTACAGCCCAATTTAATTAGAACTTAAAAAAAACTTCCCAGGGATTTTATGCAAGATGTTATTGTTGCTATTAAACTCAAAATGTAGGTTATTAGACCTGGTGCCAGGCATTTATTTTAATGTAGGATACATTATTATAAGAATAAGAAATAATATTAAAACGTAACTATTCAAATCGATAATTTGTCAGTTTTGGTTTATTTGTCAATTTTAATTAAGAATAAGGAATTTAAAATTAATGTCCCGATATTAAAATTTTATTTAATTGTTTTAATCTTTCGTTTCTCTTCCTTATTGTTGGCGTTTTAATTCTTACGTAAACTTTCGATTTCAATCTTGTAACTATTAATTTCATTTTATTATTTCCTAAATTGTTAACCTAATTATAAATATAATTTAAGAGGATTGATATGAGACTTTTTTAATACTGTATTCCCATTCGCGAACTTAAGGTTTTTCATTGGTATAACTTCTACGCCACACCATCGAATTTATAAAGAGACAAAGATAGATCATACGAAAGAAACAGTTCGATGTGTTTTTAATGTTTTTTTTTTACATGTGTTTTATGGCTTGGTGTATACCAATTTGCTAGCATCTCTCTTTGTTTTTAGACGCACAAATTTACACATTCACACAAGGAACAAATCACAAACACCCAGCCCTCACACGGAATCGAACCGCTAACCTCTCGAATAACAGCAGGTAAGGCTAACGCCTTAACCCACTGCGCCAATCGGTCGGGCGTTTTTAATGTCCCGTGCCAAAATTGAATAACCGGTCAAGTGCAAGTTGAACTTGCGCAATTAGTGTTCCGTACGTTGATTGCTTTTAAAATAACAAATGTTGTAACGGAAGTATAAAATGATCAGTGACTTCACAAAACACACCCCAAATGAGTTTTCAACAAAGTTTATTTCCAATCTTTACTGAAAATTGGTGTCCTTGAAATTTCTGTTTTTTTTTATATACCAGATAAATTATTAAAGGTAATGCACTCGTGATAATTTCCGTTCAATCTACACCCCGTGGAGAATATTTCAGAATTTTTTAAAAATTTTTTGATAAGTACTTTTCGAAATAAGGCGGGTGGACAGCGATTTTTCGCGATTTTTTAAAAATAATACAAAGAAAAGTGCGCGCAAGTATTACATTGTATATATATATATATATATATATATATATATATATATATATATATATATATATATATATATATATATATATATATATATATATTTTACTCGTGTTTTCACAAGCTTTCATTTGACACCACACTCGATTACCTAGTAAAAAAATTTTTTTTCACTTCCGATTTCACCCCCCAAAACTAACCCCTCAAGTCAAAATTTAACTTTCAAAACTACATGGCTCTCATGAGGCCATCAATTCCTATATTATTACCAAATTTCAACTTTCTATGACAAATCGTTTCGGAGAAAATCGGGTGTGACAGACGGACAGACAGAGGGATAGACACCGAAGTGATCTTATAAGTGTTCCATACGGAACACTAAAAAGGGAATACTATGGAATCATTTCGACGTCTCTCTGTCAGAGCTGATTTTTTCTCAAATTATTTGACATAGAAAGGTGATATTTGTGACAAATGTAGGAATTGATGGCCGTGTAGTTAGTTAAAGTTAAATTTTGACTTAAGGTCATCGAGTACGAGATCAAATGAAAGAAAATACGAGTTTAAAAGTATATAACTCCATTGGGGTGGTTTGTGAAGTCGATGATCATTTATACCTCCGTAACTATTTTTTTTTTATTTTAAAAGCAATGACAGTACGGAACACTAATTAGGAAAGTCTGACCTGTACTTGGCTGATTTTTTTTTAAATTGTCTACTTAGCCCTCATCATCGAATTGAGGTGTAACAGCTAAAGACAGAGAAAACTGGAGACGTTTGAAAGAAGCCTATGTCTAGCAGCGGACTTGGAAATGGGCTGAGTATCTGAAGAACAACCTCAGGTGCTGAATTTTTTTTTTTTTAGATAGATAGATAGATAGATATTTATTCATGCTAAATAACAAAAAAAAGTCTTACACACGTCAATAAACAAAAGAATAAAAAAATGTAGTCAGCATACTGATCAAAACAATATCTTTAGAAAAACATAATAGTACTTAAAACACTTTTCAACGTTAAAATTTGTCCGATAATTTACAGTACTAACATTTAAACACCTCTTAACAAAAATACATGTCCCATCCCCAGGGGGCCGCACCCTACCTGAGAAGGCTGCAAGCTTAACATCGACCTGTCTTTCAGCCATGATAGCTTCCAGACAGGGTCTGGGAATGTATATTCACCCTCTCTCGGCTCTGTAGATTCAAAAAATGGTTCACTGTAACTCCCTGAGGCCACAGATCAGCACACAGATATATGGCTCGCTGATCCATAGGGACTGCCAGCTTGAAAGAACTACAATATTTTTCTCGCTTAGTTGTTATTTTCTCACATTTGCAGCCAGTATCAAGGTTGCAACTCTGTAGATATTCCAAGACCATCTGTGCGGTTGTTTCAGCCCCGAGTCCTGAAACAAACAAGAAAGCCATTCTTTTTGCAGCCTTAAGCAAAGCTATTATCATTTTGATTGTTGCCCATCAATGGCTTCGGTCGTCCACAAGCTGGATTTTTGGCTCGGTTGTCACTGTTTGGTAGCGCATTTTGAAGGTTCTCCTAACTGGGATTTATCCTTGGGTCTATTTTTCTCCTGTTTGTTTTTTTAACCAATTTCCATTTATTATCCTCATCTTGTTCTTTCTTCGTTTGTAATATTTTGCCTTTGTTCTCATTTATTATCATTAGTACGGTCTAGTAGGTTAGGATCTGAATCATCTTCCCCATTGTCCAGTAGTCGGTTTGACTCCGATGTTTGTTGCTCCTCATTTGCACCAGCACCTGGACTATTTTCAGAGCATTCTTCTTTGTTGCAACCTTGTTTAGTTATAACAACCCTTGGACTATCTTCTAGCTTTTTATCATCAGCTTCAGGCTTCTTTCGCCTTGTAACTATCTTCTCATCGATAAGTTGTTGACTTTTATTTATATTTTTCGCGCCATATTTGACAGATTGGAGGTTAGATTTTTTTCCAAAAAACCAACTTTTTTCCCTTAAAAGACTATTATTTTCTTCTAATATCTTATTTTTGTCTCGCAATTCATCTACCAAGGTCTTCAAATAGCTAATTTAGACATCTTTTTGGGGACATACATAAACGTCAACATCGGCATGCTCCCGACACTTTAAACGAGTTTTATCTAGAATGTTCACTTCTTCTGCCCAATCTCTTGTTAAACAAGATAGATGGAACACTTTTCCGCACACGACACATGTGATCGCACTATTAATTTTATTTTTACAACAGAAATATCTCACTTTATCGGTCCGCACAGAATTCGACACATATCTGGCGACGTCATCTTTTTAAGGCGCAAACAAAAGATTTTTTTAAATGGAATGAAACAACTCGAGAAACACTGGAAAAAAAATGCACTAGTGTAGACTGTAGCTATGTAGAAAAATGTTTTTTTAAGGTTTGCGAGTTTTTCTTCATCGCTGGGTAGATGACTTAAGAAAAAAACTGCTTTACTTTATCTAAATTTAAATCTAGATGCATTTAAAAATTAGTAAAATCTATTATTCAATTAATTAATTTCTTGAGATAAATATCTGATTGTTTGGATAATATAATTTGGAGTCATTGTTCACCACAATTTTAACCATTCATCCATGACACATTTATATATTTTAGAAAGTATGGCGTAAAGTATATTCTAGTATATTGACAAATTTAAGATTGTAAATTTTGTAATTTTCTTTGTAATTATGTTTTCTATATCACTTTAATCACGAAGATAAGCACATATTGTATATTTTAACTGAGTAAACAATTTGCAAACAATTTCAATTGAAAATCCATTTATTAATCCACTGATAATCTTATTTAACAAGATAAACAAAAGTGGACAAATTTTGTATACCATTCTGTATGATACTTTTAATTAAATATTCTTATTTTCCGTCTTCTCCTTCTAAAAAAGCTCTCTTGGTAAATGTTGCCCCGGGCAACAGTTTCTGAGATAATGGGATATTTGTTTCCATTTTTTAATTCCATCCACACTTCATCCAGGCTTACGACAAGTCCATTTATTATCCTCATCTTGTTCTTTCTTCGTTTGTAATATTTGCCTTTGTTCTCGTTTATTATCATTAGGACGGTCTAGTAGGTTAGGATCTCAATCATCTTCCCCATTGTCCAGTAGTCGGTTTGACTCCGATGTTTGTTGCTCCTCATTTGCACCAGCACCTAGACTATTTTCAGAGCATTCTTCTTTGTTGCAACATTGTTTAGATATAACAACCCTTGGACTATCTTCTAGCTTTTTATCATCAGCTTCAGGCTTCTTTCGCCTTGTAACTATCTTCTCATTGATAAGTTGTTGACTTTTATTTATATTTTTCACGCCATATTTGACAGATTGGTGGTTAGATTTTTTTTCCAAAAAACCAACTTTTTCCCTTAAAAGACTATTATTTTCTTCTAATATCTTATCTTTGTCTCGCAATTCATCTACCAAGGTCTTCAGATAGCTAATTTAGACATCTTTTTCGGGACATACATAAACGTCAACATCGGCATGCTCCCGACACTTTAAACGAGTTTTATCTAGAATGTTCACTTCTTCTGCCCAATCTCTTGTTAAAACAAGATAGACGGAACACTTTTCCGCACACGACACATGTGATCGCACTATTAATTTTATTTTTACAACAGAAATATCTCACTTTATCGGTCCGCACAGAATTCGACACATCATCTGGCGGCGTCATCTTTTGAAGGCGCCTTTGAAAGTTGGAGGATGCTACCAACGGCCAACAACAGTAAGAATGTAAAAACCAACTGGCTAAGGACATAAAAGATTACCCACAAATTGATAAATTTGTAATCATTTCACTATCTCAGAAACTGTTGCTCGGAGCTTTTTTAGACAGAAGAAGGCGGAGAATACGAATATTTAATTAAAAATACCATAGAGAGTAGTATAAAAAAGTTACGACAATTTAAAAGTATACATAGTGCAAAGTAGCGTCCCCTACAATTTACATCAAAACTGTGTCTCATGTTATACATATAGTACAATTATTTAGAAAGCTACTTAAGAAAAACTAAAATAAAACTTTTTTGACACCCTGTATCTCAAAAATTACGAATTTTTGGACTAAGGTAAGTTGGGTTAAATGGTCATATTTTCATCCCAGAAATCCACACTAACCCTATGTACACGGAATACTAGGACACCCTGTATAGGAAATGTGAGGCAGCAATAAATAACGCAGAGTTTGAATTCCAAAAAGAGATGGGTACTAGCAAAGCTTTATTATCATTCAATGTACTAGTCCAGTGTTGTAAAGATATAACGTAGAAGTATATGCGTGTTTTAATAATAAAAATTCCAGAAACAACTAATATAGATAAAAGACATCTAAATATCATCCAAAGTCAATCAGTAGAAGTTAATATTAGGCTGAAAACATCCAAAGCCATAAAAATAACCCAAGGTTTAAGACAGGGGTGCTTTCTTTCACCAGTTTTGTTTAATTTTTATTTTGATGCTGTGTTTAGTGAAAGTATAAAGAATGTTCCACAACATAAGGTGTGCTGTTAGCAAATAATATCAAAGATCTACAGCAACTGATCGATCGAGTCGTATCAGCCAGCAAAAGATTTAAATTAACCATAAATATAAGAAAAACCAAGTGGATGGTAATAACAAAGAAAAGTCTACCACCAGAAACCCTCGAAATCAAAGAAAATACCGTAGAACAGGTTCCCACATTTAAATATTTAGGAACTACTATAAATGTCAAAGAGATCAGACAGTGGAGATATATTCCAGAATTGAACAAATTCGAGCGACATATATGAATATGAATAATTTTTTCCATCGAACAAATTTCAGTCTCGAGCTCCTACTGGGAATGGTGAGATCGTATGCATTCTCCTTGCTATTGTAGGGATCTGAATGCTCGATCCTTGACCCTGATAGGGAAAAACGACTGAAACCATTTGAAATGTATATTTATAGACGCCTTCTTCGCATCTCCCGGACACAAAAATAAAAAACACAAAAATATTAGAAAAGTGAATAAAGCGAAAGAATTATTAACAACCATAAAAATAAGAAATATACTTCAGGCATATATTGAGGGGCCTAAATACGAATTGTTACCTTTAATTATTGAAAGAAAGCAAGTAAGCGATCGAAAGATGATGACATTCTTTGGTAAACCACAGGCAAAGGTGGTTTGGATGTACTTTGGAGGATATTTTTTGAGGAGCAGTTTTTACATTCGTTTAGCACTAGGCATCGCCAACCTTCGAGAGGAGACGGCGCAGTAAGAAGAAGAAGAAACAATTTGAAATTGATACAATTGTTTCAGCCGATACTCGGTGAAAATCCATAATAATTCTTATGTGCTTCTTCAGACGTTACATTCTGAATTTCTGAATTCTACACAATGAGAAAAAAAGCCAGAGATTAAGCCTAATTGAGACCCTAGAGATAAGCAAACTTAAAAAATTCCAACCGTCTCACAGTGCGAAATTTCTTGAGTTTACCGGAACTTAATTATTTAAACCAGTAAAACAGTTCTATTTGTTGGTTTTTTAAAATTTTTAATAAAAATTAATGTGTTTTATTTAAAGTTTTTCAGTTTATTTGTGTTTTTTTATTATAGAACAATTAAAAAAACATACATTTTGTAACAACATTTTGAACATCTATTCAGAACGAGACTCATTGCAATCGTCTGAAGACTCGCAATCGTCTGGGTCTGCAAATCTTTCTAGCAACTCTAAAACTTCTGGCGTAACTTCACTATGCTTGGTTTTGGGTGCTTTACGAAGACTAGCGATGTACGGATCCGATGAAATAAGCAGTTGATTAAATAAATCCGTATTTGTGTCAATTCGGGATGTTTTTCTAGTAAAAAGTTCGCGATATTTTCTGCAGTCTTTGTTTCTTGCCTCCTGAGCTTCTTCAGAAAATTGTCCGATCGGAAGAATGCAAGAGGCTATAATATCCTTTCCATGACAAAGGACTTGATGCACACTTACGGGCGCTGAGTACCAGAAATATTCTTTCAAATACAATTCCAAAGTTTCTCTTGCATATTCGCCGAACTTTTCTGAATCAATTTTAAGACCACAATTTAGGCACTCTAACAGCACATGAAAACGCTTGATCAAATCTAAATTAACGCCAGTTATTTCGGAAGACTTTTCGGCATTTCTAAAGAATTTCCTCGCGGTATTACCATCGTTTGTGTTTCCGGTTTGCTGTTTTGGCATATCTATAAGCAAACCAAGCTCCTCTTTGAATTTTTGTTGAATGTGTTTTTTCTTCTCTGCAACTTTTTTTTTATTTTCTGCTCCACGAGCTTGCCATGCCTTAATATCCAGTTTGTACGATATATGTAAAATACATTCCAAAAACCTTATCCATGCATTTAGAGGTGATAGTCCAATTTTTTTTGAGGTATATCGCAGATGTTGTTCATTTCACTAGGTTTAGCCCAACATAAGTAGCATGTTTGTGATGATGCATAGGATAATACAGCATTGCATACTTTACCGTCAATCATACAAAAGATCATATTTGCTGTAACCTGAAATTGCTTGCCATCTACAAGTATAGTGGTTGGAGTAAGTTGAGATATTTGTTCTTTCACTTTGTTTACTTCTGAGGTAATTACACTGACTGTTTCTTTGGCAAAAACGAACTTAATGGGGCGACAGTACCGTGTGGAAGAAGAAGCAGGGTTTTTCCAAATTACTGACTGATTATCACCATTATTATTTACGGAGTACATTTGGATTGGTAGCATTAATACACCAAACATACTATCATCAGAGCTATGTTTGTCCATATACTTTTGTCGATAATTAACTTGTTCCGCGCCCCATCACAATCCCACTTTACGATAATATTTAGTGCTTTAACGTTTGATAAAGTTCTAAGAATCCCTTCTAGCCCTGTATAAAGTCTTGCTACGGTATGATTTATAAGCGACTGAACTGATACTTCAGCTGAAACTTCAGTTATTATTATGTCCTTTGGATAGCACAACCTCTTTGCCTCTTTGACAACATAATAAGGTGGATACAAAGTGCAACGGTGATTTTTTGCTTGATCTCGATCAATGCTGTACTGATTTGATGATAAGTTTGCATCAATAAGTAGCACCAGAGCCTGGCCTGGAGTTAATTTTCGTGGGCTGTTTGAAGTAGACATGCGAGCCTTCTTGATTTTGCTACCCCTTTCTGGAGAACCAGATGCCAGTTCCTTGACAAACGCTGCAGAATTTCGTTTTCCAGATTAGTATAGCTTTGTTGCAATTGCTTTGGCTAACTCGTCTTGACTACCGGACTTCAAAAGATGATGCACTTTTCTGTTTTGCACTTTAGGATGACAATCCCTAAATTCTTTTTTAGGTCTGCCTGCATTGGTCCTCGATCCACTAGGCAATGCATCCCTTACATCATTTGAAAATTTTACATTATTTTCAAGCCAGCTAGCATTTTTATTCAGAAATGATGCTAAATTTCGACTGGATTCCCTCCACCTTTTTTGTATTTTACAAACCAGCGCACGAAGAGTTGCCTTTAAACTGCAAAGAGCGTCAGACGTTAGCATTGGTGAGCCTATTTTTTCCAAAACAAAACCAATGATGGCGTTCGATGTCGGTTCTTCCTTCCACTTTTGGAATATGCAGTTATATGAAATTTGCAAAGTCATTCTGGAAAATGTTTAATTTAAAAGAAGATCGCAAAATATCGCAGAAGATCTTTTGTGTTTCCAACAGAGGAAAATAAACCTTTCAAATTTTGTTTCAAGCTGGTATTATGTAGTATCACTTTTTAAAGTCTCCACTGAAGTTAAAAATGTAAATTTTACTTACTTCTTAAAAATTACTTTTTTCACGAACAAATCACACACGAGTAAGAAAAAATTTTGCAATTATTTAAATGCCAATAATTGACAATTCTCTTATAAAATAAATGAAGAAAAAATCATGGCCTACTGACTTGCCGTTTGTATGTACCACTCTATTAACTTAAACAAATCGAATAGCTTTCTGTAGGCAAAAAGTATGATTGAATAAGTAATGCATTTTGCAGTTGTTTCGCAAGGTTAATCCCCAAACTGAGTATGAGGTTTTAGAGGTGGGATATTAACCTACCAAAATAATGAATAATCTTATGCATTTTACGTATTTCAAAAATTGAATAAAGTTCCGCTAAACTTCCTAAATTTCGCACTGTGCGTCTATTGAACGATCAGGTATATAGACCTTAATAATTCACCTTTGTTAAATATTTTCTATTAATATTTAATTAGTTGATGGTAATAATTTTTTTTTTCTTGCTTATTTATTAACACCTTTACTCTTTAATATTCAGTAATTCAGAATGTAACGTCTGAATAAGCTACTGTCCTAGCGAAACATGTTACGGTGTATTACAAATATAGTGGAAAGTTTCTGTAAACAATTGTTTTATTTTTTCACATTTCACAGAAGAATTTGAATTTGAATATCCTGAAAAAAACCTAAAATTTGGCCTGGCAGAGGACTATAAATTGAACAAGAAGACCCAGACCCTGTTACGTGTATTACACAATGTAACATGCAAAGAAATTTTCTACTGAAAGTATATTTAACAGCTGTAATGAAATTAGTCAAATATAAGTTTTAAATTTAATTTAATTTATTATTACAATATCACACTAAATTTAGAAAATGACACTTACAAATTAATGAATAAAATTAATTGGCTACGACTTGTAAGTTAAGAATTTAATAACTTTGAAGTCTTAACCAATGAGAAAGATTTTTGTTCATTTATATTAACTGTTATTTTTTTTAACCTGTTGTGATGTTACTATTGAAAGAAAATAATTTATTAGTGTTCCGTACCCAAATTGAAAAATGGAACACTCACTCCGGTGTCGGTCTGTCTGCTGTCACAGCCGATTTTCTCCGAAACTATTTGAGACAGAAAGTTGAAATTTGTCAAAAATATAGGAGTTAATTGCCTAATCACAGTCGTGTAGTTTTGAAAGTTAAATTTTGATCCAAGGGAGTTATTTTTGGGGGGTGAAATCGAAAGTGAATTTTTCTTTTAAAGTCATCGAGTGTGGTGTCAAATGAAAGCGTGCTAAAAACACGAGTTCAAAAATATATGTGACGTAATACTCCCGCAAATTTTTCTTTAGGTTATTTGAAAAAAGCCACAAAAATTGCTGTCCCCCCACCCTATTTGAATTGTATTAGGCTTATATAATTAATAAAAGATACTAGTTCTACTAGAGACAGAACCTTGATAGGCAATGCGTTTTGGAATTTTTCTAATGATATAGAAGTTCACGTTGTAGAAAGTTTTTTAAGCCATCACAACCAAGTTTGAGTTTAAAGATAACGTTCATTATAATGATTTATCTGTGTTCCAGTCCTATAATAAAGTTTTGTCTTTAGAACAAGGTAACTAGCAGAGTTACTCATTCTTTATAAAACTATGAATTCAAAACTTGATATTCTTGATCTAGCTCTAGTGGCGTATGTCTCAAAGAGATGGTAAAATTTAAAAATAGATGAAAAATAACTCATATAATCAGGAGTAATATAATGACATTCATTAAATATCCGGTTTACGCAGCAATTCAATATTGAAAAGAATCTCCTTAAATATGAGTGCCTTGATGGAACCTACTTATTATGTATAATGAAATGTTCACAAATTTTTTAAACCTAATTGCATCACCATCAAAATTTGTACTCTTCAAAAAAGTGAAGTTGACAGCGTTACTCTCTTTATTGACTGTCGTCATTTCTAAAAGAATCTCTATTGTATTGACTAATACCTTGCCAAATAACTACCGACCAATCGCACTGCTTTCAATTATATCGAAAGTCATGGAAATGGCTATCAATCAGCATCTTCTAAAATATCTTGAAGGATTCAATATTATTACCGATCACCAATATGGCCTTCGTAAACATAGATCAACAGGAGATCTTCTGACTTATTTAACACATGTTTGGAACAACGCAATTGAATACTTTTTCGGTTGCTTTTGACATATCCAAGGCATTCGACCGTGCTTGGCACGATGGACTGTTGGCTAAGGTACGCTCTTATGGTATGTCTGAAAAGTTCTGTTTGTGGCTCTCATGTTTCCTCAGAGAGCGTTCTTTAAGAGTGACAGTCGACGCATTTCTTTCTAACACCTTCACTATTAACGCCGGTGTGCCCCAAGGCTCCATACTATCTCCTACTCTCTTTCTCATTTACATTAACAATCGATCTGCTGGAAAAGACTGAAAACCCAATCTACAGCTTTGCAGATGACAGTACGCTTATCTCTTCATTCACTTTGAACTGAATTCGACATAGTTATGGCGGGGCACTCCATTCCTCTAACATCGTCACTCAACTTGTTGGGCATTGGTTTGGGAGCATGAACATGTCGCAGGCATAGCAAGGAGGGCTTCTCAAAAGTTGGTAATATTATTTCGAAACAGAAAGCTTTACACTCCACAACTGTTAATTCTTTACACAGCTCAAATTCGACAAACTATGAAATACTGCTCCCATGTTTGAGGCTCCGCTCCCAAACACACACTGCATTTGTTGGATTCTGTTCAGAGAAGACCTGTTCGTCTGATTGGAGACCCGGAACTGACCGGCGGCCTTGATTCGCTGGAACATCGAAGAATGGTTGGCGATTTGAGCCTATTCTACAAGTATTTTCATGGAAAGTGTTCGAAGGATGTAGCCCGCTTAATTCCTCCCAGAACGATACATGTTAGAAAATACACGTCGAACTAATACTTCACATCCGTATGAAGTTAAGCTTGTTACTCCTCGTACAACACTTTTCAAGCAGTCTTTTATATGGAGAACATCATCCCTTTGGAATGATTGCCCAGAACTGTGTTTCCCACCGAGTACAATTTGCAGCGATTCATGAACAGCATGAATCGCTTTTCCCGCACACATGTCGCTACTGTAGCGCTCTAGGGACTTTCCTGCAGCACGTGCGCTAGACCCATAAAAAAAGAAAAAAAAAGACAGCCTTTACCACATGTCATCAGGATATAAAAATTATATTTTTTTAGAATATCTCCTAAGCAAAATAATTCAAAATTCAGCTCCCATTATGTAGAGTGTCCTATAGTTGACTAAGATTAAAACTATAAATTACACTTTTTTGTGGAAAACTGAGAGAAATTTATGGGAATTTTTAAGATTTTCTTTATAATTTTTAGCGAAAAAATAGGATTTGGAGTTTTATCTCTAATAGAATATAAACTCTAACAGACTGATGAGAACCAAATTATAAATTTTTCTTTTGCTCAGAGAATAATATTCAAAAATAAAATTTATATACTTTCAGAGCGTGCAAGCGGAAAAATCGTCTTAAAAACCATACATTTATTCAGAATATGCCTTTTTAAAAGTAATGGGTGTCCTAAAATTCACGCAAGAAGTAATTTTTATAAAAAACACAGGCTGTGTTTTTTGTTTTGTTGGCAACATTTTACCATACAAATGGCGCCAAATTCAAATCTTGCGTGAATTTTGGGACACCCTTTATAGTTAGATTAGATAAGTATAGAAGAATAACATGAGATGTACTCATGAGTTGACGATAGGTAATTTATAACAAGAGCTAAGAGCTAATATTTACGAGGCTAGTTTGAAAAGTCCGTGCAAAGTCCGAGAGATGGCACCACCGGCGCGTATCGAGGTCATGTTTAGTTAGTAGCACCTCTTGAATGAACGCACACACCAAGTTTCAGCCATATTGGTCTATTTCTTTGTGTTTGGCATTCGTGTGAATCAAGGAAGTCGAGTGATTTTCAAGAAATGGACGAAAAAGAATTTCGTGTGGTGATTAAACATTACTTTATGAAAGGCAAAACGCCTCAGGAGACTAAAGAGAAGCTTGATAAACATTATGGTGACTCTGCACCTTCGATTAGAACAGTTTATAAGTGGTTTCAAAATTTTCGGACTGGCCATATGGGCACAAGTGACGCTGAACGTTCTGGACGGCCTGTGGAGGTTACGACTCCAGAAATCATTGATCAAATCCATGATATGGTGATGGATGACAGAAGAGTTAAGGTGCGTGAGATTGCTAGTGCTGTGGGCATCTCGACTGAACGGGTACATAATATTTTGCATAAACATTTGGACATGAGAAAGCTATCCGCAAGATGGGTGCCGCGATTGCTCACGCTTGATCAAAAACGGAATCGTGTGAAGTGTTGCAAGGATGGTTTGCAGCTGTTCCAGAAGAATCCGAAGGACTTTAAGCGTCGTTTCGTCACTGTGGATGAAACATGGATACATTACTATACTCCTAAGACCAAATAACAATCTAAACAATGGGTTACCAAGGGGGAATCTGCACCAAAAAAGGCGAAGACCGTTCCTTCGGCCGGAAAGGTTATGGCGACTGTCTTTTGAGATTCGCAAGGGATAATCCTCATCGACTATCTGGAAAAGGGTAAAACTATTACAGGTGAATATTATTCATCGTTATTGGACCGTTTGAAAACCGAGCTGCAAGAAAAACGCCCGCGATTGGCCCACAAGAAAGTCCTTTTCCATCACGATAACGCACCAGCACACACCTCAGCAGTTGTGGTCGCAAAATTAATGGAAATAGGATTCCAACTCGTTTCACATCCCCCCTATTCTCCAGACTTGGCTCCCTCGGACTACTATTTGTTCCCCAATTTGAAGAAATGGCTGGCGGGACAAAGATTTTATTCAAACGAGGAGGTGATTGCAGACACTAATGGATATTTTGCAGACTTGGACAAATCCTATTATTCGGAAGGGATCAACAAACTAGAACATCGTTGGACGAAGTGTATAAGCCTAAAAGGAGACTATGTCGAAAAATAAAAAAAGTTTACCCCAAACATATAAGTAGTTTTTTATTTTTACACGGACTTTTCAAACCAGCCTCGTAGATATCTGTTCGTAGAAGATAATTTTTTTACCTTTTCGGATTAAACATTTCGAAAAGGAACGACATCATCTCCAACAACTGAATATAAAATGACTAGACGTTATCCTTTCTTTCCTCTGATTAATTTATACAATTTAATAATAATTAACTCCATAAAATTAAAACCTGAACTAAACTGCAGCCTATAAAATCGGAGAATAAAATCAGCGCGAGAAAGTTGTCACCGGTATGCTGGTGTAGCAAAAGCCAGCAAATTACAGTTATGCAATGGAATGGCATTGGTGGATTGAATCGATTTTTTTCGCTTGAAGGCTTGTCGGGTCTAGCTCTCCTACAAATAAACGGTTGCAAAATATTTAAAATGATATATACATGGTGAGATAGGTAAGAAGATATGTTTTTTTAGTGTTCCCTACGGAACACTTATAAGATCACTTCGGTGTCTGTCCGTCTGTCTGTCTATCTGTCTGTCGGTCTGTCCGTCTGTCACACCCTATTTTCTCCGAAACTATTTGTCATAGAAAGTTGAAATTTGGTAATAATATAGGAATTGATGGCCTCATGAGAGCCATGTAGTTTTGAAAGTTAAATTTTTGACTTAAGGGGTTAGTTTTGGGGGGTGAAATAGGAAGTGAAAAAAAAATTTTTTTAGTAGATAATCGAGTGTGGTGTCAAATGAAAACTTGTGAAAACATGAGTAAAATATATATATATAATGTAATACTTGCACGCACTTTTCTTTGTATTATTTTTAAAAAATCGCGAAAAATCGCTGTCCACTCGCCATATCTCGAAAAGTACTTATCAAAAAATTTTGAAAAAATTCTGGAATATTCTCCACGGGGTGTAGATTGAACGAAAATTATCACGAGTGCATTACCTGTAATAATTTTTCTGGTATATAAAAAAAAAAACAGAAATTTCAAGGTCATCAATTTTCAGTAAAGATTGGAAATAAACTTTGTTGAAAACTCATTTGGGTGTGTTTTGTGAAGTCACTGATCATTTTATACTTTCGTTACAACATTTTTTATTTTAAAAACAATCAACGTACGGAACACTAATTGCGCAAGTTCAACTTGCACTTGACCGGTTATTTTTTAATAAATTAGTTTGGATAACAGTAATTCCCTCTTAATATAGAGGGCGTTAACTCCCCACCCCATATTTTGCAGAGTATATTCGAAATTCAGAAGATAGAGAGCGAAGAAGCATATGTGTCAGTGGAGAGCTTCAGGCAGAAAAATATCTCCTTGTAAGCTGATATGCCTAAGGCTTGTACAAGGCAGGATATTTTTAGCCAATGGTTAGGCTGTCAAGGCTGCTGAATTTTGGTAAAGATAGTCTAGAGACATTTTTCTGACGCGGAATGTAAGTAAGTATAGCTACTATTTTATTTGTCTATTTCGCTTTGAGTTAACTTTATGGACCATACTTTGATGCTACGATATGATATCTTAATACTCATTATATAGAATTTTTTATGGGCATGCCGAAAAAGTGATTCACATTTGTCTTGAATCGCTGTAAATTATAATCGGCTGCTTAAAAAGGTTTATACAAGAAACGACAAGTTGAACCTCATATGGATGTGAAGTATTAGGGCGACGTGTACTCCTAACATGCACCGCTGTGGAAGGAATTAAGCGAGCTACATCCACCGAACGCTTTCCATGAAATTACTCGTAGAATAGACTCAAGTGGCAAGCCGTTCTTCGATGCTCCAAGGAATCAAAGTTGCTACTAAGTTCTGGATCGCCAATCATACGAACAACTCTCTTCTGGATAGAAATCCAACAAATGCAGTGTATATTTGGAGATAGAACCCCAAAAGGATTTCATCGTTGGTTGAACTTGGTACAGAATAATTCACTTAAAATGCTTATTAAGGTTAGTTTAGGTCAATTTGAGAGTAGCCTGAGAAAGATTAAAGATGGAAATTTTTTAGGCATTTGTAAATTTAGAAGAGATATTTTAAAATGTGAAGCTGAAGAAAAGAAAATTCATTATGCTAAGAGACACGAGAAAGTTGTCATCGAATCTGCGAATTGCATATCAACAACATACAAAAACATATACTAATTCTAAATGTTGTGTTTTATAAATCAAAATTTTTGCATTCCTTGATAGAAAAAAACACTGGCCAAGTGCAAATCGGACCTACGCAATTAGTGTTCCGAACCGTTGATTGATGTTGAAATAAAAAATTTTGTTACAGAGGTATAAAATCATCAGAGACTTCACAAAATACGCCGCAAATAAGTTTTCAAAAATCAATATCAAGGAATCCAACACAAGCTTGTTTGTGATTGCTAACAAAATTGTCTACAACGTGAACTTCTATACCATTAGGAAAATTCCAAAACACATCGCCTATCAAGGTTCTGCCTCCAGTAGAACTAGTAGAGGGTGCCCCATATGTATGGAATGTATGGAATAATGATTCCACAGCACTTATTAGTCAGTGTATCAAAAAAATGTTTAAATAAAAGTTATAGGATGTTATACGGCGCACATGCTGTCGTTGATAATAAAATGTCTTCAACTGTCAGTTAGAAGAAATTAAGCCATCTTGATTTTTTTTAAGAGGAAAGCCCTGTGTACTATCCTATTTTTGAGTCCTACTAAAAATTCTAGATATTATTTGTCTAACATACCATATGTCTAAATTAAACTGTTTTGGAATTATTGTCATTTGAAACTTAATATAAAAAACCGGTCAAGTGCAAGTGGCACTTGCGCAATTAGTGTTCCGTATGTTGATTGCTTTTAAAATCAAAAATTTAGTTACGGTGGTATAAAATGATCAGTGACCTCACAAAACACATTCTAAATGAGTTTTCAACAAAGTTTTTGTTGCCAATCTTTACTGAAAATTGATGACCTTGAAATTTTTGGTTTTTTTTATATACCAGATAAATTATTAAAGGTAATGCACTCGTGATAATTTTCGTTCAATCTACACCCCGTGGAGAATATTCCAGAATTTTTTTAAATTTTTTTGATAAGTACTTTTCGAGATAAGGCGGGTTAAAAATAATACAAAGAAAACTGCGCGCAAGTATTACAGTATATATACATATTTTTTACTCGTGTTTTCACAACCTTTTATTTGACACCACACTCGATGACCTAATAAAAATGTTTTTTTTCACTTCCGATTTCACCCCCCCAAAACTAACCCCTTAAATCAAAATTTAACTCTTAAAACCACATAGCTCTGATGAGGCCATCAATTCCTATATTATTGCCAAATTTCAACTTTCTATGATAAATAGTTTCGGAGAAAATCGGGTGTGATAGACAGACAGACAGACACCGAAGTGATCTTATAAGTGTTCCGTACGGAACACTAAAAAGGCAAAAAACTGTTAATAAATACTCTAGGTTTATTTTTAAGAATTGCTCAAAATGACAGCGAAGCAATGACTGAATCTGTCATAAACAGCCTCCACAGAGTTTTACAGAGAATCCGGGGTAATCTGTGTTAGATGTTTTATTGGAAATTACAGAAAATCCCCATACAGCCACTCGTCAGCTTTGCCTAGGCCACAAGATAAGTAAAGGTACCTTAAGTCGTATACCGAATGAAGAAAAATTGCATCTGTACTATTGAAAGAATTATCTGAAGATGACTATGACAGACGCCGTGAATTTTGCGAGGTCATGATAGAACGAGTTAATAATGATCCTAACCTAATACATACTCTTTTTTCCTGATGAGGCCACATTTTATCTTAACGGAAGAGTTAACAGGCATAACTGCCAGTACTGATCTACTGAGAATCCCTACTGGATAATCGACAGTCATTCTCAAAGACCACAAAAGATAAACGTGTGGGCAGGGATTTGTGGACGTCATATCTTTGGTCCCTTTTTTATCGATGGAAATCATACAGAACAGCGGTATTTACAGTTACTCCAAGAGCACGTTATTCCAACAAGTGTAGATAATTTGGATAACCCTAAAAGGAATCTGTGGTATCAACAGGACGGACTATAAAATCAATGTTCGTAGATATTTGGATGCGATTTTTCCTAATCGATGGATAGGCGGAAGAGGTGCTGTAGAATGGCTTGCAAGGAGTCCCGACCTTACGCCACTCGATTTTTTTAATGGGGTCATTTGAAAACCAAAGTTTACCGAAGTCGACCTGAAACTGTGGAAGATTTACAACAAGGAATTCAATATGAAGTAGAACAGATCACCCCGGATTCTCTGCAATACTCTGTTCAGGCTGTTTATGACAAATTGGGTCATTGCCTCGCTGTTAATGGTAGACATTTTGAGGAATTATTACCTTAAAAATAAACCTGGAGTATTTATTAATAATTTTTTGTCTTTTTTTATTTTAAATTTCAAATGACAATAATTCGAAAACAGTTCAATTTAAACATATGGTATGTTAGACAAATAATATCTAGAATTTTTAGTAGGACTCAAAAATAAAATAATATACAGGGCTTTCCGTTTTAAAAAAAATCAAGATGGCGTAATTTCTTCGAATTGGCAGTTCAAGGCAAGTTATTGTTAACGTCAGCATATGCGCCATATAACACCCTATAACTTTTATTTAAACATGTTTTTTGATACACTGATTACACAGCCCCACAAAAAAAAAGTGGGGTATACTTTTGATGCGATATATCAGATCCGTAGTATTTTTGCCCGCTGATCACGAATCTGACGTCAGAATATCGCCATCACATCTCAATTTTTTTCTAACCTCAAAAAATAGGTAAAAATTAGTAAAAATTAAGAAAAATATACTCCTAAAAAATTGATTCAAGCTTTTTCATGAATCCAAAGATGTATTAATATGTATTCGGACACGCTAAGCTAATATTCATCGGTTGGATTAAGCCATACAGTTCTGTTTTCTTTCTAACCTCAATAAATCAGACAGATATAGTGCTTCTCGAATGCAAAAACGAATTCAAATTAAAATTCAACCGATTCTTACCAAATTTGGTACACGGGGGTTTTTTGGGTTGCTGATCATGAATCTGAGGTCGGATTTGCAAAATTCAAAATGGCGGATCCAAGATGGCGGACAAAATTTTTGAAAAACCAACCGATTCCTACCAAATTTGGTATACAGTTGGGGAATCCTCAAACCTGATACTCTTAAACCCTAAACCCTGAAACCTTAGACTCCCACACCCTGTAACCTCAAAAAATAGACCTCAATAACCCTGTAACTTTAAAAATGAGACCAAATAAACTCAAAACCAGGACTCTCAAATAGTAGACCCTTAAGCCCTAGAATTGCGAAGGTTAGACCCGCGCCTAACTTTCCTTTTTTTTTGGCTGTATCTTGTTCTTTTCTCCGCGAATGACCTATTCAAAGGCTTTCTGCCCAAACGCTTTTGAGGACTTGTTTCTCTTTTTAGCGACCAGCAATAGTCCGCTAGCATATGGTCATCCCATCGTCCTTGATACCGATTTTCTATGATTTTCAGATCTTGGTGAAAACGTTCCCCTTGCTCCTCACTGTAGTCACCAAGATTATAATCTACTATTTGAGAGTATATGGTTTAAAAGTCCTGGTTTTGAGTTTATTGGGTCTCATTTTTAAAGTTACAGGGTTATTGAGGTCTATTTTTTGAGGTTACAGGGTGTGGGAGTCTAAGGTTTCAGGGTTTAGGGTTTAAGAGTATCAGGTTTGAGGATTCCCCAACTGTATACCAAATTTGGTAGGAATCGGTTGGTTTTCAAAAATTTTGTCTGCCATCTTGGATCCGCCATTTTGAATTTTGCAAATCCGACCTCAGATTCATGATCAGCAACCCAAAAAAAACCCCCCGTGTACCAAATTTGGTAAGAATCGGTTGAATTTTAATTTAAATTCGTTTTTGCATTCGAGAAGCACTATATCTGTCTGACTTATTGAGGTTAGAAAGAAAACAGAACTGTATGGCTTAATCCAACCGATGAATATTAGCTTAGCTTGTCCGAATACAGATTAATACATCTTTGGATTCATGAAAAAGCTTGAATCAATTTTTTAGGAGTATATTTTTCTTAATTTTTACTAATTTTTTGAGGTTAGAAAAAAATTGAGATGTGATGGCGATATTCTGACGTCAGATTCGTGATCAGCGGGCAAAAATACTACGGATCTGATATATCGCATCAAAAGTATACCCCACTTTTTTTTTGTGGGGCTGTGTTATTAAATGCTGTGGAATCATTATTCCATACATACAGGGCACCCTGTGTATGTTATCATTTGTATAAGCCCAATACTATTCAAATAAGTGGATAGACTATTATAATATTAACACATTCCAAAAATGTTTTTGATATATATATATATATATATATATATATATATATATATATATATATATATATATATATATATATATGTATATGTATATATATATATATATATATATATATATATATATATATATATATATCAATTATAAAAGGTAATGATCATACATATTTTTGAACTCTTGTTTACACAAGCTTTCATTCGACACAAATTTTGTTTTTTTCACTTCCGATTTTTACACTTCTTAAGTTAAAATTTAACTTTCAAAATTGCACGGCTGCGATTAGGGCATCAATTCCCATATTTGTTACAAACTTCAACTTCTTATGTTAAATAGTTTTGGCGAAAATCGTCTGTGATAGAGAGTCGCCGAATTGATTCCATTTCGTCCCGTTCGGTTTTTGGTTTGGAACACTAAAAAGGACTATACATTATCCAAATCACGAAAAATGTAATTTTTCATTTTTATGAGTCTTATGGTCATAACCCTCGAACGAAATGAAATATTGACTTCAAGTATGGCACACATATAAGACTTGAACTAGGAATAGTTTTTAAACGACATTGCTTAAGGAGAAAAAGTTGAAAGGTGTGAAGGATGTTAAATATTAAATAAATTCAATAGTATATAAGAATTTTTCTTGGTTTTTAATTAAGGGAATGAACAACTATAGGGAATTAAAGAGGTTGAAGAAAGGGAGCTATAAGGGTTTCTTCATACATACAGTATTATACGTCCTTTTCAGAGTTCTTGGTATCGAAGAATTTGAAATTTATGTCATTTTTAGTTTCTGTACCAAAATGAAATACTTATCAAATCACTTCAGTGTCGGTCTATCTATCACAGTCGATTTTTCTCCGAAACTACTAACAAACAAATAAATGAATTGATAGCCTAATCGCAGCCGTACTTAGGACTTTTCAAAGTTAAATTTTGAATTAAGGGGTTATGTTTGAGGGGGTGAAATCGGGAGTAAAAAAAAATCTTCAAAGTCATCGAGTGGGGTGTCAAATAAAAGCATGTGAAAACACGAGTTCAAAATTATATATGATGTAATAGACGCGCAAACTTTTATTGACATTATTTTTAAAAAATTGCCAAAATCGCTGTTCCCCCACCCTATCTCTAAGAGTACTAATCAAAAAATTACGAAAAAATTCTGGAATATTCTACATAAGGTGTTCGCGGCCTCACCAAAAAATAATAATAATATTTTTATTATAGTACCCTCAATAAGTTCATACTTTGGTTGTCACAGTGTAAAATTTTGTTGCTTTAGAATTTGTGATTTTTAGGTTAGAACGAGTTTAGTGAGACCAAGTGCAATGTTTTTGGAAAAATGAAAAAAATTGAGCAACGTGCGGTCATCAAGTAACTGTTTAAAAAAACATTAACACTAAAGGAGATCCACGATGATATGAAAACAACACTAGGGAATCTACTCCGTCATATACCACTGTGAAAAAAATGGGTTGCAAAATTTAAATGTGGACGAGAGAGCATCGAAGATGATCCTCGCTCCGGCCGGCCCACGACGTCTACGACTGAAGAAAACATCGACAAAGTGTGTGATCTCATATTGAAAGACCATAGATTAACTATCAGGGAGATTGCAGATACTATAGGCAGCTCGTATGAACGAACACAAAACATCATTGCCACGAATTCGGATTTTCTAAGGTTTCCGCTAGGTGGGTCCCCAGATTGCTTTCAGTTGAACAAAACGAATTCGACTCACGATTTCTCGCGACTGTTTGGAGATGTTTAATGCTGATCCGCAAGATTTTCTTAACAGGTTTGTGACAATAGATGAAACCTGGGTTCACCCTATACTCCAGAGTCAAAACAACAATCCAAGAAGTGGAACCGACCCCAAAGAAAGCGAAGGCATTTCTGTCGGGCGGAAAAGTGATGGCGTCAGTGTTTTGGGATGTTAAAGGTATTATTATGGTGGACTACCTTCCGAAAGACGAAACAACAAACTCGACTTACTATTGCACCATTTTGCGTCGTTTACGTCAAGAAATTTAAAGAGAAACGCCCAGGATTACCGAGAAAGAAGTTTTATTCCATCAGAACAACGCTCGCATTCACACGTCTGTTGAGTCTATGGCTCAAATTCGTGATCGTAGTTTCGAATTGCTGCCCCACCCGTCTTATTCTCCTGATTTGGCACCTTTGGATTTTCATTTGTTTCTAAACCTAAAAAAACACCTCGGTGGCCAGAAATTTTCATCAAAAGAAGAAGTCGAAGCTGCAGTTAACCACTATTTTGAAGACCTTGAGGAATCTTTTTTTCAAACAGGTGTGGAAGCTTTGGAAAGCAGGTGGAACAAGTGCATAGAGCTAGGTGGAGATTATGTCGAAAAATAAAAATTTTTGTGAGTATTTTATTTTGTTTTCTTGGCTAGGCCCCGGACTTTTCAATCCGTCCTCGTATAAAAGACAAACTTTGTTGAAAACTCATTTATGTCTCATTGAAGTCACTCCGTAACAAAATTTTTTATTTTAAAGGCAATCACGTTACGGAACACTAATCGCGCAAGTCCGCGCTGCACTTGGTCGGTTTTTTCTTTATTTAAAAACTTTAACAGAAATAGTATTTAGTGTTTAAATATCAGCTTTCAGTTGTAAATATCTTTGAAGACCTTCCTTTGCACAAATTTTTTCTGCAATTAATATCTCACCCTAAAGTACCTATCAATTTACTCTTCAGCGTGAGAAAGTTATATTACACATCGATTTTAAAGCTGTATGTTTGCCGGCGTGGTACTTAGTAAATCACTTTAGCGATTTTTTTTTAAAACGTTTGTAGTTACTTTTACTTTCTTAAATTTTATTTATAATTTAAATATCTACTTTAAGTGTATCAAACTACAAGTAAAAATATATATATATAAACTAATTGTATATTTTGACCCAGATAAATCACTTTCAAAATGTCAATACCGTTCGTACACAACATGCCTTCCTTTTTTTTTTAATTTGACTATTGACCTCCGAATAAAAATGCTCCAAAATATTATTGGCATTTCAAATCAACGCGGGATATTTCTTTAATGTCGAAGTCTTTCCCTTTAAAATTCTGATTATGTTTTCGTGATTTAAACTACATTAATCTTGATGTTTTATTTATTGGGTTTTATATTGGTATTCACCACCCACATAACTTACTTGATGTAAAAATCGTGAATTAACCAAAAATTGCAAAACTTTGAGAAATTCTTACACCGGTTGCATTCACTTTTCAGAAATTTAAGTTCTTTGGTTTTTAAATTAACATAGAAAGCATCAGAAAGTAAAGCAGACGATCATTTTTGGTTTCTATTTTATTTGATGTAGCTACTGAGTGGATGAGATGAAATACAAAAATATAAACTTTTTAATTCAGGCCTGGCAAAGGTTCCTAACTGTCCAAGGCCTCCATTTAAATACTTTTATTGTCCATCTACCATCATTCATTCTAGCCATATGCTCCGCCCATTGCCACTTTAGTTTTGCCACTCTTTTACTGATATCTGTGATTCTTGTTGCTAGTCTGATATCCTTGCTTTTAATGTGTTCTCGTAAACTAACACTAACATCTGTCTTTCCATGGCGCGTTGAGTACGTTGGAGTTGACAAAGACTATTTTTTTGTAAGGGTCATGGTTTCCAGCCTATACGTACTTAATGGAAGTATGCAGCTCTCGCACACTTTTCTTTTGGAGGTCATGGGGATATGTCTGTTTTTTAGAATGATTCCAAATTTTTGAATGCAGTCCAGCTGAGACCAATCCGCCTTTATATTTTCACTGTTTGATTGTCCTTATCCAATCTAATCTTATGTCCCAAGTATATAACATCTACTCTTCCGCTCTCTGGATCTCTTTCGTGCCGATCTTAATTTGTGTGTCTCTCAGTAATGAACCTTTGAATAAAAGTGTGAAAAAATTTGTATATTGGGGTTTTTCAGTATACGAGGCTGGTTTGAAAAAGTCCGTGCAAAGTCCGAGAGATGGCACCACTGGCGCGTATCGAGGTCATGTTTAGTTAGTAGCATCTCTTGAATCAACGCACACCAAGTTTCAGCCATATTGGTCTATTTCTTTGTGTTTGACATTCGTGTGAATCAAGGAAGTCGAGTGATTTTCAAGAAATGGACGAAAAGTATTTCGCGTGGTGATTAAACATTACTTTATGAAAAGCAAAACGCCTCAGGAGACTAAAGAGAAGCTTGATAAACATTATGGTGACTCTACACCTTCGATTAGAACAGTTTATAAGTGGTTTCAAAATTTTCGGACTGGCCATATGGGCACAAGTGACGCTGAACGTTCTGGACGGCCTGTGGAGGTTACGACTCCAGAAATCATTGATCAAATCCATGATATGGTGATGGATGACAGAAGAGTTAAGGTGCGTGAGATTGCAAGTGCTGTGGGCATCTCGACTGAACGGGTCCATAATATTTTGCATAAACATTTGGACATGAGAAAGCTATCCACAAGATGGGTGCCACGATTGCTCACGCTTGACCAAAAACGGAATCGTGTGAAGTGTTGCAAGGATGGTTTGCAGCTGTTCCAGAAGAATCCGGAGGACTTTAAGCGTCGTTACATCACTGTGGATGAAACATGGATACATTACTATACTCTTGAGACCAAACAACAATCTAAACAATGGGTTACCAGGGGGGAATCTGCACCAAAAAAAGCGAAGACCGTTCCTTCGGCCGGAAAGGTTATGGCGACTGTCTTTTGGGATTCGCAAGGGATAATCCTCATCGACTATCTGGAAAAGGGTAAAACTATTACAGGTGAATATTATTCATCGTTATTGGACCGTTTGAAAACCGAGCTGCAAGAAAAAACGCCCGCGATTGGCCCACATGAAAGTCCTTTTCCATCACGACAACGCACCAGCACACACCTCAGCAGTTGTGGTCGCAAAATTAATGGAAATAGGATTCCAACTCGTTTCACATTCCCCCTATTCTCCAGACTTGGCTCCCTCGGACTACTATTTGTTCTCCAATTTGAAGAAATGGCTGGCGGGACGAAGATTTTATTCAAACGAGGAGGTGATTGCAGACACTAATGAATATTTTGCAGACGGAAGGGATCAACAAACTAGAACATCGTTGGACGAAGTGTATAAGCCTAAAAGGAGACTATGTCGAAAAATAAAAAAGGTTTACCCCAAACACATAAGTAGTTTTTATTTTTGCACGGACTTTTCAAACCAGCCTCGTATTTCTTTTAAAAATAATAACCGGTCAAGTGCAAGTTGAACTTGCGCAATTAGTGTTCCGTACGTTGATTGCTTTTAAAATAAAAAATGTTGTAACGGAAGTATAAAATGATCAGTGACTTCACAAAACACACCCCAAATGAGTTTTCAACAAAGTTTATTTCCAATCTTTACTGAAAATTGATGACCTTGAAATTTCTGTTTTTTTTTTTATATACCAGATAAATTATTACAGGTAATGCACTCACGATCATTTTCGTTCAATCTACACCCCGTGGAGAATATTCCAGAATTTTTTCAAAATTTTTTGATAAGTACTTTTCGAGATAAGGCGGGTGGACAGCGATTTTTCGCGATTTTTTACAAATAATACAAAGAAAAGTGCGCGCAAGTATTACATTATATATATATATATATATATATATATATATATATATATATATATATATATACATATATATATTATATATATATATATATATATATATATGTATATATATATATATATATATATATATATATATATATATTTTTACTATTGTTTTCACAAGCTTTCATTTGACACCACACTCGATTACCTAGTAAAAAAACTTTTTTTTGACTTCCGATTTAACCCTCCCAAAACTAACCCCTTAAGTCAAAATTTGACTTTCAAAACTACATGGCTCTGATGAGGCCATCAATTCCTATATTATTACCAAATTTCAACTTTCTATGGCAAATAGTTTCGGAGAAAATCGGGTGTGACAGACGGACGGACACCGAAGTGATTTTATAAGTGTTCCGTACGGAACACTAAAAATGGTGATGTTATGTTTTAGAATGCCAATTTAGTACTTTAAATGGAAGTCTCTATATATTAGAATTATTGCTGTCGATAATTTTATATCAGGGACAGACATTATTTTTAAGTAGCGTACTCGTGAGAAATGTACTATTCTTAGTACATCCTACACACTAGCGACACATTAAACGACTTACGCAAAACTTGATTGATTGTTTCAACAAAAAAATTAATCTTAGGTTTACTAAAATAATTAGTAACACTTACATAAGAGAATTATATAAAAAAAATAAGTTTATATATAACATACATTACATAAAGGAAAATAAATCACGATGCGAATTACTACAAAAAATGTGGCTGGTTACGGTGGATCTTCAATAGACTTTAAGTTAGTAGTGTTGTCTATTCTTTCAATAGCACAATTTAAAATACTGATTTTTTATTTTTAATTTCAATAGAAAATTTTATGTTTTGGCGAAAAGTGTTTAGAATTTGTACAACGGAATTTAAGTTGTTTGTGCTGATATATCCAACAAATGTATCGATACTAAAATACTAATTTGCTTTGACAAGATTACACCCGAGGAAAAAAAATAACCGGCCAGGTGCAAGTTGGACTTGCGCAATTGGTGTTCCGTTGCACAAAACACGTCCCAAATGAGTTTTCAACAAAGTTTATTTCCGATCTTTGTTGAAAACTGATTATCTTGAAATTTTTTTTTATATACACCAGATAAATTATTATATATTAATTATAAGTAATGCACCCGTGATAATTTTCGTTCAATCTACACTATGTAGGGAAAATTCCAGAATTTTTTCAAAATTTTTTAATCAGTACTTTTCGAGATAAGGGGGGAGACAGCGATTTCTGGAAATTTTTTAAAAATAATACAAAGAAAAATGCGCGCAAGTATTACATTTTATATATATATTTTTAAACTCGTGTTTTCACAAGCTTTCATTTGACACCCCTCTCGATGACCTTGAAATTTTTTTTTCACTTCGGATTTCATCCCCAAAACTAACTTTTCAATTCATATATTAGTGTCAAATGTCAACGTTCTATGTCAAATAGTTTCAGGGACAATCGGATGTGACAGACGGACGTACAGACAGCCAGACAGACACCGAAGTTATCTTATAAGTGTTCCGTACGGAACACTAAAAATTGGGAAAATGATTTTCTTATTAAGATGTAGTTCTAGAATAAACACTAAATAATAATCTAATACAATCCACTTTATTATGAATTATTAAAAAAGAAAATTAGCAATTTACCTTGTTTATCTAATCGAAAAAATACTGAAGGTAAAAACTTTCAAAATTTTCTATTGTAACACGTTATGTAATGCTTACCAAAAATAGTGAGAAATCAAAATCTTACCTTATTTAAATAATCCAAAAAGGTATTTGAATATTAAAAAAACCACAATTCTCTTTTTTAAAAATCGCAACGAACACAATATATCTAGCACGCGCGTACGTGAAAGAATAAAATTCAAACGTAAACGATACAGATAAAAAAGTCAGGTAATTTGTAAACATAAATAAACCTTTTTTTTGCGATGTGTGGCTTCATTGTTTTTGATGATCTTTAATATTATTTATTAAAAAGTTGGAAGTTAAAAAAAACATGTTTTTTCGAGATCTAAAAACCTTAAGACAAAAAAATTTGAGAGGGTAATTTTTACTAATACAATATTACCCGTTAGCAACGAAAGTAAATATCATAACTTACCTGCTATTCCATAAGTACGTTTCCGCCAATTTACCATTTTTTTATTTCAATATCCAATTCAACATTTATTTAGGTTACTGTGTAATTAGATCTTAATCCATTCTATTTACTATTTCTATTTAAATGGGAAATAGTGAAAAAACAAAAACAATGGTATTACGCCAAACCACGTTTTTAGTCCTCTAACTTTCACCCCGTAAACGCTTTACCACAGTAGAGTTATTTTATATTAAATATCCAATATCCCAGTCAAAAACTTCTTCCTATGTTAACAATGGAAATATTAAACAAAAATAATGTTTCGTTTTCTTGACTGAAATGAGTTGCAAAAGAGTCCTATAAACGACAAATGCAAAGTCACTCTTCTACTTCCATTTTATATCCCTTTGGCACCTTATACGTTTTATTATAAAATTATTAGGCATAAAATTTGCCCACGCTCTCATCTAAAAAAAAACCGGAAAAAAATTCTCATTATAGTAGTGGAACTAACCCTTATAAAAGGCATAGTAATAAAAATAACGTAATATTCTTACAGTCCAAGAACCCTAAAAAGGAACTATAGCACGATATATATGCAGCGAACTTTGTAAACCCCACCCTACCTCATGAACCCCTTATATATTTTACTATAAATAATATTATATTGATATTATAATTACAGCACTCAAGAAAGCTGAAAAAATTCTGAAAATATTATTAAAAACTAAATAATATTTAACGGCTTCCACCGTTTTGACCCCTTTGGTTGAATTTTAAAAAATGAAAAAAACATTTGTTTTGAATTCAACTCCAAAAGCCTTGAAAAGGATATACAACCATATATATATATATATATATATATATATATATATATATATATATATATATATATATATATATATATATATATATATATGTGTGTGTGTGTGTGTAGAATTGTATGTCCTTTTCAATATATATACATATATATATATATATATATATATATATATATATATATATATATATATATATATATACTTATATTTAATATATATATATATATATATATATATATATATATATATATATATATATATATACATACTTGACGGCTTGAGCAGTATATATAGTTTTCTCCTCTCTTGTGATTTGCCTTCTCCACATAATGTCTCTGGGTCGTCATTCTCGTCATACTTTTTCGTCTTCGGTAGTCTATAGCTCTCTCCTGCTACATATTTATCCTCTGGGTGCCTTCCTTTTTTGAGTACATGTTCTCTTGGTTCCCATGAACTTCTTTACAATTACACTCCCATTTTTATTAAAATTGCTTAGTATTCCTAATTAATTAAAAAACCCCTTTTCACTTTTCAGCTCCTTTTCCTGTTCCCCTACTCTCCTCTCAAGAAGAAGAAAAATCATTTGCGCCCTATGCCACTTAATTTCCATACCGTTGAAAAATTTGCGTTCCCATTGGTTACTTTTCCTTTTATACCAAAAAATTTTATTCCATGACGTAGTACCTAATTTGTACTTAACCGGTTCTTTCCTGGTTATTCAACCTTTTTCCCCTTTTATTTTGAGTGATCCCTTACATCTGTCAGGTGGTTGTCCTTTATCAGCGTCTTGTCAAACTTGTCATCTCTCTTGATGGCAGGTGGTTAATTAATTTTTGATTTTTCAGCATCCGCAAGGTTTCTAATGGCATCCTTGCTGTAAATGCCATATTTTTAAATTAATATGTTAGTGAATAGTGGCTGTTTTATTTGCAGTGTTGGTCTTTGTTATGGCGATTGTTATTTATGGTCATTCTTTTTTGGGTCTTGTTAGATTAATTCTCACATTGCATGTGAGTCACTTGCAATTTTGTTTTGACATTTCTTCATAATAATAATAATAATAATAATAATTTACGTTTCTTCAGAACAACAATACTTTTAAACGACAAAAAGTTTTTTTATCAATAATTATAAGATTGAAATTAAAAATTACAAAATTAGTAATTAAAATTAGACTCAATAGTACTAATTCTCCATGCCTAATTTTCGTTATTGGTTGCTTCGTTATCTCTTTTTCAGTTTGTGCCCTGATTAAGGTCCCAACCTAGGACCGAAATATTGGCTAAATGAATATATTGTGAACATCTGTTGTTGCCCATTTGCCGAGTTTCCCAACTAGTTTCATAACTTTTTGTTAGATACGGCAACTTTTGCTTTCTCTCTCTCTTTATTTTATATATATATATATATATATATATATATATATATATATATATATATGTATGTATATATATATATATATATATATATATATATATATATATATATATATATATAAAACATTAAAATTCCAGGTTTCAATCCATTCGTTCTAACAATGAATTTGCACTTGCTGAGTTAGCTTCGAGCGGCAGCAGCAGCAAGATCACAGTGTCGAGTAGCAGCAGCAATATCACAGTATCGAGTAGCAGCAGCAGCAGCAAGATCACAGTATCGAGTTGCAGCAGCAGCAAGCACTTGAAAATGCCAAATGAGATTTTGGCGAAACGTCGTACAAATTCATTGTTAGACGAAACAGATTGAAACCGGGAATTTTAATATACTACATTTCAGCATCCGTGAAAACCTGTATTATACTATATATATATATATATATATAGAGAGAGAGAGAGAGAGAGAGAGAGAGGAGAGAGAGAGAGAGAGAGAGAGAGAGAGCGATAGTCCTTAAGATTACAGAGTGAACAAAAGGGTCATAAAGTTCTTAGTAACTGTAGTTTTATTCCAAAATCGAGGTTTCTTTCTGTGTCTCTAGGTCCTGAAGAAGATGTACGAATTGGCATCGAAAGCTCGATTTTAGAATCAAACTACAGTTACTAAGAACTTTAAGACCTTTTTGTTCACTCTGTAATCCTAACGGCTCTCCCTAAGTGAAAACCCCTCTTGGTTGTTATCAGTAACCCCTTTTAACCTTCCACTTCTATATATATTTATATATATATATATATATATATATATATATATATATATATATATATATACATATATATGTATATATATATATATATATATATATATATATATATATATATAAGTAGGGATTTTACCCTTTTTTATACCTTATGGATATCGGCGAGGGTGTCGTAATATCCGTCAACTTTGTCCAAATTCCGAAACATACATTTGTATTTCACGGCACCTTTTAGATACCGCGGTAGTGCTGCCACGGACGTTATTGCATATCTGCAAAAACTACGACCTATGTACGTACGAGGCCAAGCCAAATATACTAAAATAAATTAATAAATAAAGTGTACCGACCTCCCGGGATTAGAACCCGAGACCTTCTGCACAGCAAGTAAATTACTACGCCACGAGCCGTATATATATATATATATATATATATATATATATATATATATATATATATAATATATATATATATATATATATATATATAAATAATTTGAAATTAGTATCTTATTTCGTTTTAAACTTAAAAAGCACTCTCAACTGTGAGGGACTCTTGGCTATCTATTATGCTTTGGCTTTCATCCATCTGTATAACAATGTTGCGTCCTGGAGTCTTGCTGGTGAAAAATGTAAGCGTATTTTTGTGAACCAGAAGAAAATAATTCGTCTAATTTTTAATCTCGACTTTCGTGAAAACTGTAGAGATATATTCATAAATAACCGAATCCTAATCTTTCCATATCTGTACATATTGGGTTGTTTAACTTTTGTAAACAAAAATAGACCCTTTTGAGGTGCTGGAATCTACAAATACGTATAACACAAGGTGTAATAGTTTACTGGTTCTACCCAGTGACAAATCAACTTTCTTTGAACCATCTCCCCTCTACAGTTGCATGAGACTCTACAAGGATTGCCTGCAGGGCTGCGATCGATGCGTGGCACGAAAGTTTTGAAAGTTAAATTTTGACTTAAGTGGTTAGTTTTGAGGGGTGAAATCGGAAGTGAAAATTTTTTTTTTACTAGGTGTTTGAGTGTGGGGTCAAATGAAAGCTTGTGAAAAAAAAAATCGCTGTCCCCCTACCTTATCTCGAAAAGTATTGATCAAGAAATTTTGAAAAAATTCTGGAATATTCTCCACGGGGTATACATTGAATGAAAATTATCACGAGTGCATTAACTTTAATAATTTATCTGGTATATAAAAAAAACCAAAAATTTCAAGGTCATCAGTTTTCAGAAAAGATTGGAAACAAACTTTGTTGAAAACTCATTTGAGGTGTGTTTTGTGAAGTCACTGATCATTTTATACCACCGTAACACAATTTTTTATTTTAAAAGCAATTAACGTACGGAACACTAATTGTGCAAGTTCAACTTGCACTTGACCGGTTATTGTTTTTAAATTGGTATTTGATAAGCTTGGCAAGCCTGCACTAGTCTGATTGAATTGCTTGTGTGTGTTTGTTTAATTTAACTTTTACTTTTGTACATTACTTTGTATGTATTTATGTATGTATTTCAGAGCACGTATACACTGTACTGTTGCTCATTTTTTACTTGTTTTCGTCTTATTTTATTTATCTGACAAGTGTATGTACACCTTGTTGTATTTTGACGGTAATATACAGTCCCTGGCCAAATTATTAGACGCACTGTATTTTTTTTAGTAATTTTATGTTTCTTAAGAGTTTTTATGCAATAATGGTATATTTAAACTACAATATTATTGATTTTTATTTAAAAGAATTGTTGTAGACTACATATTTGTATTTGTTTTTAACATATGGCAACACTCTGTTGACAAAGTGATACATGAACGTAAATAAGTACAAACCTGTATCAGTCGCGATTGGAATCGAGTCAGGTACGGACGTGTTTCTGTGGCTTTATGGACTGTGATTGTTTGTTTAACAGTTTTATACTACTCAGTTATTAGTTTATTTTGTATGCAGTGTTTTTAAAAAGTAATTGGACTATTTTCATTATGGGTAGAAAAGGCGATCTTTCACCACGTAAAAAAAGCTGAAGTGAAGGCCCTTGTGATTGCGAAAACATTTACAAACCGAGAAATATCACGAAGATTGGAGGTTTCTGAAGCTAGTGTACGACGCATAAAAAAGAAAATTGAGTCAGGGAAGGAATTAAGTCCGAAAAGAAAGAAAAGATGCGGTAGAAAACCAATTTTCACTCCACGGTCAGAGAGATGTTTGAAGAAAATTTGTGTAGAAAACAGATTTGCTACCACAAAGGTAATAAAATCACAACTCCAGGATGCTAGCGTAAATGCTTCTGAGCGCACTGTTCGAAGAAAATTGAAAGAATTAGATTTTAAGGCCTGTCGCCCCGCCAGGAAGCCCAAGTTAACCGCTGCAATGAAAGCAAGCGCCTGAAGTGGGCCAAACAATGGTAAGACAAAGATGTGGACTTCTGGAGATCGGTAAGATACAGCAATTTAATCAATAATTGATACATTATTATCATTTTCAGTTAAATAAAGCAATATAAACATGGAAGTTTATATATTTTTCCTATTTTTGACAGGTCTGCTTCAGTGACGAAAGCACATTCGAAATTTTGCAGAATAAAGCTCAGTATGTGCGTCGTCGTCATGGAGAAAAGTTTCATCCTGATTGTGTCGTCCCGACGGTTAAACATCCCACCAAAGTGATGATTTGGTCAGTCATCAGCGGCAAGGGTACTGGACGTCTGTACGTCGTCAAAGGAATAATGAGGCAAGATCGGTACAAAGAAGTATTACAAAATCGGTTGATTCTGCAGCTCAGAGAATGGTTTCCAAATGGGGAACCATTCACTTTCATGCAAGATGGAGCTCCCTGCCACACTGCTCGGTCTGTTAAAGCTTTTTTGGCAGAAAAAAATATCCCTCTGTTGGATTGGCCCTGATATGAACCCCATTGAAAATGTGTGGGAGCTGATGAAAAGAGAAGTGGCTAAAGATGTGATTACCAACAAAACCCAGCTCCTAGAAAAGATTATTCATGTGTGGAATCATCATCCTCAAATGCAGGAGACAGTACAATCTTGCATTGATAGCATGCCGCGCAGAATTAAAGCTTTGATAGCAGCTAAAGGTGGCTCAACTAAATATTGACTTTTACTAACATTAATTTCACTTTTCTTTAAAACTTAATAAACTTATGATTTTCTAAATTAATGCTGTTTTATTTATGTCAAATAAATAGGTAATTGATTGGATAATATAAAAATAAAAAACAAATCAATTTAAAATAATAAAAACGGTACAATATCACTCGGTAATTAATATTTTACATGAAATCTTGCAGTGCGTCTAATAATTTGGCCAGGGACTGTATGTATTGTTGTTATTGTTGTATTGTTCAAAAGTTATCGCACCGACAGTCCGACAGACTGACTGTAATTATTGACTATGTTTTTTGTAATTTAGGAACCCTAAAACGTCAAAAAAAAGCAAAAATCTCGGATTGTAATTTTTTTCACGAATACAGCACTTTTCTTTAGCAAGGAAAGTACTAAAAAATTAAACCAATAACAACCGAAACAAAAAGAAGGTTACATAAGAACCACAAAAAAGTTATTGGTACTAGTAAATTACTCAAATAAAGGAATTAGAGTGTTGTAAGAACTCATCAAGGGTGTAATTAGCAGAACTTGATTGTTTCTAATTAACTAATTCGTATAAAATGAGTTATTTATTTTTCAATTTGTTTAATGCTACAAATGTTGTAACATCAAGAGATATTTTCAAAGAATTGTCGTAATTGTGAAACAGCACAGTGTGTACAGTATTTGTTGCCATAGTTTTTTGCCAATAATTCAATTAAAATCAATCAAAAAACAATTACTGTGTCCTCAATCTCAATAAATTGTTAACTATAGTTAATCAATTCGATTTGAACAAATTCAGTATAGTGGTAAAAATAAAAGAATCTTGGCTGGTTTCAAACAGGGAAATCGTCACGTGCAAGAGTTGTATATCTAATATTACACTGGAACTATTAGAGAGATGTTATGAGGAACATAATATGAAGGGTTCTTCAATTTTCTACGCCTGACGAGCATGTGAATGAGCGCTTGGTACCCCGTTAAAGTTCTATGGACACACAACAGTACGACGGACCCAAGCCTCCGCATATTTACATTAAAACACGATTACACATCTAATGTACCTTGAAAATTGAACCACATTGCTTAATAAAGACGGTTAAGTGCAGGGTGATCATTTTTTAAACGTCCGGCCCCGATTTATGGAAAATTGTTGGATATTTATTTTTTTTGTAAATGTAGATTGGTATAGTGCATGTCAAGGAGTATGCTGACGTATTTCACGTTTGGTAGTGAAAACGACGCTGGGCACCGCGACGCCAAACAATTTGTTTTTTCCATCGACTTCCTTTTTGTAAAACGGCGTTGGAAAGCCCTAATTTTTTGCAACATATTTTCCTTAAACTGGTTTTTTTTTCTAATTTGTTTTGCAAAACAATTATGCAGCAAGAAACCTCCAAAATATTATTTTTTGGTCATAATAATAATATTATTACTATGCTGTTGAGGTTTATCTTTTAATAAAATATCTTTAAATAATAAAAACAAGTATACATTACTTTTATTAAAATCACCGTATAACTTTTAACGTTACATAACTTATTACATACGGGGCTGGTTTGAAAAGTCCATGCAAAGTCCAAGAGATGGCACCACCGGCGCGTATCGAGGTCATGTTTAGTTAGTAGCATTTCTTGAATGAACACACACCAAGTTTTAGCCATATTGGTCTATTTCTTTGTGTTTGGCATTCGTGTGAATCAAGGAAGTCGAGTGATTTTCAAGAAATGGACGAAAAAGAATTTCGTGTGGTGATTAAACATTACTTTATGAAAGGCAAAACGCCTCAGGAGACTAAAGAGAAGCTTGATAAACATTATGGTGACTCTGCACCTTCGATTAGAACAGTTTTATAAGTGGTTTCAAAATTTTCGGACTGGCCATATGGGCACAAGTGACGCTGAACGTTCTGGACGGCCTGTGGAGGTTACGACTCCAGAAATCATTGATCAAATCCATGATATGGTGATGGATGACAGAAGAGTTAAGGTCCGTGAGATTGCTAGTGCTGTGGGCATCTCGACTGAACGGGTACATAATATTTTGCATAAACATTTGGACATGAGAAAGCTATCCGCAAGATGGGTGCCGCGATTGCTCACGCTTGACCAAAAACGGAATCGTGTGAAGTGTTGCAAGGATGGTTTGCAGCTGTTCCAGAAGAATCCGGAGGACTTTAAGCGTCGTTTCGTTACTGTGGATGAAACATGGATATATTACTATACTCCTGAGACCAAACAACAATCTAAACAATGGGTTACCAAGGGGGAATCTGCACCAAAAAAGGCGAAGACCGTTCCTTCGGCCGGAAAGGTTATGGCGACTGTCTTTTGGGATTCGCAAGGGATAATCCTCATCGACTATCGGGAAAAGGGTAAACTATTACAGGTGAATATTATTCATCCTTATTGGACCGTTTGAAAACCGAGCTGCAAGAAAAACGCCCACGATTGGCCCACAAGAAAGTCCTTTTCTATCACGACAACGCACCAGCACACACCCTCAGCAGTTGTGGTCGCAAAATTAATAGAAATAGGATTCCAACTCGTTTCACATCCCCCCTATTCTCCAGACTTGGATTTTATTCAAACGAGGAGGTGATCGCAGACACTAATGGATATTTTGCAAACTTGGACAAATCCTATTATTCGGAAGGGATCAACAAACTAGAACATCGTTGGACGAAGTGTATAAGCCTAAAAGGAGACTATGTCGAAAAATAAAAAAGGTTTACCCCAAACACATAAGTAGTTTTTATTTTTGCACGGACTTTTCAAACCAGCCTCGTATTTAAATACGTACATACATAATCCTTCCTTTTCTACCTTGCGGTGTCGGGGTAGTGGATCAGGTAATGCGTCGCCACTCCTTTCGGTCCTCTACCATTTTCTCCGTCTGTTTTCAGGTAATGTTCTCCTCTTTCAAGATTTTTCCTACACCATCATTCCACGTTCTTGTTGGCCTGCCTCTTTTACGCTTCTTATCCACTGCTACTTTCCATATTTTCTTTACCATTCTACAGTCGCTCATTCGTACCATGTGCCCGAACCACGTTAACTGTTTTCTCTCCAAAGTAATTACCACGGAATTCACATTACACCTTTCGCGGACTATAGTGTTTCTGATGCAGTCTCGTCTCGTCACTTCAATAGCCGCCCTCAAAAATAGCATTTCACACGCCTGGATTCTACTTCGGTTTCGCTCATCCAAACTCCAAGTCTCACCCCCATACACTAGCACCGGGATGTACCGTATTAAACACCCTTATTTTAGTATTCAGACTAACTCTCTTTTTCTAAAAAAATAATTTGTTCAATACGTAGAATAACTTAGTTGCCCCAGTCACTCTACTATCCACTTCAGTATCAAGCTTTCCACATGCACTCAAAAAGGATCCCAAGTATCTAAAATCCTCAACCTGCTTAATTTTCACATCATTCATGGTGATTTCTGCTTCCCTCGTTGTTTTAGCGATCACTATCAGCTCTGTCTTAGCAGTATTCCCTTCACTCCATATTTTACAAAGATATCATTCCATACATTCAGATTTGTCTGCATGTCCCTTTCCGAACTTGTCACAATGACCGGGTCATCTGCATATACAAATTCCGAAACATATACATACGAGTATTACATATTTATAAAATTAAATGTTCGAAACTTAAAAAATAAAAAATATATAAAAAGAAATTTTCTCTATGTCTTCCTTCTTCTATCATGCATTTTTTCATTCTTATCATTAACGCTTAATGAGAGGTTTTGTAAATAATTTCTTCAGATATACTATAGCACGTATCTGATATTTTGGCCTTTAAGTGCTCAATATCGTTTGTCACTGTTTTGTATACGATATCTTTAAGAGTCCCCCACAAGAAAAAATCTAACGACATGAGGTCTGGTGACTTAGGTGTGCATTGAATGGGCTGCGAACTCCTATCCATCTTCGTTGAAACCGTTCATTCAAATACTCTCTAACAGCAGGAGTTGTATTAGGTGGTGCCTCTTCGTGTTGCCTTCTTAAAATAAGAGGAGCATTTTCTAATAAAACTAGTAGAGTATTAACCAGGAAATTTAGGTAATAGATATCTACCAGTTAGTGTTCCTTCAAAAAAGTATAAACCAACCAAATATCTCGTAATTATCGTGAACACGGCAATGCTCCTTAAAAAAAGGGGTTACAGGGAACGGGTACAGCTCCACCATTTTTTTTTTTAAATTAAAATTTCACAAATTGTATTTTAACCTATGTATGATTATACAAAATGAAAACCTGATTTATATAATGAATAGTTCCGTTAAAGAAAATCCCTATAAAAACGCTTAATAACACAGGCCAACGATGAAAAAACTTTTTTAGTAATTTTACCTGATTCCTAAGTTTTTGGGTGTGCTGAGTCCGAAAATAATAATAAAAAAGTCGTATCACCCCCCAATTTTTCACATTTTAATATTCAAAATGTGAAAATTGTTTATCTTTCGAATGTTATTAGGTTGGCAATAAAATCAGAATTTTATAAGGTTGGCAGTAAAATCAAATTTTATTAGGTTGGCAGTTCCGATAAATGCCACAGCTGTTTATTTTCTTCCAGTTAATATAACCTCGCATTGCAGTGTTTAACCCATGTGCTTTAATTCACACTCAAAGTATCGCTAATCGTGGTTGTAAAAATTCTCCCAACGCTTTTTGTTATATACATATGTAGTGAGTTTGTAATTAAAAAACATCAAAGCAACATTACTCACTTTGTAAAAAAAAGTATACTTTGCATATATTGGTGTAGAAATCGGTAATCAAGAAAAATCTATCCTATGTTTGTGTCGAGGATCTCAGGAAATGATATAAGAAAGAAAAGAAAGCTTTTTGATTTGCAGTACCCATGGTATGAAGAGAGCAAGAAAATCATTCAACTGATTGTTATTTTTGCGGCGTTAATGTTTCTGAATATAACTCCAAAAATTAGAAAGTAATTGTCTATTCTAACTTTACTTCAGTTAATCGGCCGGTAGGACATGGATCGGGACTTCCTGTCCCTGAGCTACCTCAGTCTATTGATGACGTCTTACAGTCCAGTCCCAAATTTAAAGAAAGTCGACCGGATGATGATGCGTTTCACACTGTTCTCTGAAAAATTTAAAACAACAGTTATCTACACAAACTGAGTTAAATGATATAGTGAAAGATTTGGGGTTGACAAAGGAAAAAGCAGAATTGCTTGCTTCTAGGCTGTAAAGAAAAACATTTATTGGAATCTGGAACATCTATTTACCATTATAGAACAAGAAATCAACAGTTTGCTCAGTTTTTCAAGCAGGAAGAGGATTTAATTTATTTCATTTCATTTCAAATTCAGTAATTTAATCGATGTCATATTATGAGAGAATTGTGGGTGATACAAAAAAAACTGATACCAGATACGATTTCAGCACCCAAAAATACATAACACTTAGATGTATTGGTGTAAAAAGTTTTTCCAACTATTTTTTTGTTGGTCTATGTAATTTCTAGAAAATTTCATAACTTAAGTAGGAGTTTTTAAGAATGGGAGGTAATTTTGATTAGTGTATGCAACTACCAGTTGCAAACATTTCCTACAAATTACTGTTTTTTTTTTGGAAGTTACTACACCTTCATAATCATAAACAAAAAGATACAACCTGTATTTTTGTCGTAAAATGACCATAACTATTATTATATATAGTCTTACGTTTATATGTATACACCAATACAGAAAGTAAAAGTTCCCTGTTTACATACTTGTGTATATCTATATGAAATAACTTTCCATTGCTAGACGAACGTAGCATATCATTATTGTCTTGAATTAAAAACGGTTCATTTTATATTTATATATATAGTAAAATAATGATAGTGAGATGAAGCAATAGTTTTGAATTTTGAGGTCAAGTGAAACATTTCAGATACCCTGTGTATATAAAAAGCATTTTATTGAAGATTCTTAAAGTAGTTTATTAACTTATTGCATGTAACAGACCTTGCATGCATATATACCTGAAATAATAATTATTCAAGAGTCCGATTTAGAGATCACTGCTATTGCTCATATATTCGCCGGATGTGAGAATGAAAAATTATCGGTTCCAAGCTAATACTAATAATATTCAATTGGGTTTTGATTTTTTGTTAAAAGAGCATCATATATCCGAGTTTTTAATAAATCGGGAGCGGCACGATTTGAAACAGAGCTCAGGGCTACATTAGCTAATACTGAAAGCTGTAAAATCGCTCGAAACAATCAAATGATACAATATATGAATAAATAAATAGCAACAATAGTATAATATAATATAGAAGCTGTGGAGCTGTTGATTGACATGGGGTTAAAATTCACGGAACAGAGTAAAATTGTAAATAATAAAGCTAAAATTTCATTTCTAAATCTGATTAATAGAAACCGAAGACAAAAGATTCGAAAGCCCTACTGCCACTTGTATTTCCAGCATATACCTCTCTAGAAGGAATTAAACGGGTTACATTTAATGTACACTTCTATAAAAATACGATTCAAATCGCTTATCGTTCTTTGATGTTCTAAGTTTGCAGATAAGGTCTGGTTCTTCAATCTTAATAGAATCTAAGAAATGCACAGTATGTTTGGGAGCGGAGCCCCAAACATGGGAGCAGTATTCCATAGTTGGTCGAACTTGAGCTTTGTAAAGAATTAACAGTTGTTGTGGAGTGTAAAGCTTTCTGGTTCGAAATAATATTCCCAACCTCTGAGAAGTGCTCCCTGCTATGCCTGCAACATGTTCATGCCATGACATATTTGCTCCCAAATTAACGCTCAACAAATTGAGTGACGATGGTAGGGGAATGGAGTGCCCCGATATATATATATATATATATATATATATATATATATATATATATATATATATATATATATATGCACTGTTGCTTGAAAAGTGACACAACTCAAAAAACTTAAATTTTCAGAAAAAGGAAAAAAATAGTTGTTTCTAGTATTAGAAAATTTTTAAGAGAAATAAGAACAGAAGTAGTAGAGAGAATAAATATTATCTCTAAAATGGTTCTGTAAATAATCATAAAATCATTTTTTTTTGTTTCAGGGTAACAACACTTAAAAAAAAACCTTTCTTTTGGCTTGTGACGTTTTTGAATTTGTTCGGATTCACTACGAACTGAATTGAGTTGTAAAATTTTTGATGAATTAATTAGAGTAACAAAATTTATATTATTTCTAGTCTTGTGACTTTTTGCTTAGTTACAAGATCATTAATTTTTATACCCTGACCTGATTTCAGGAAGATAAAGAAAGTCAGTAATAAAAAACCGGTCAAGTGCAAGTTGAACTTGCACAATTAGTGTTCCGTACGTTAATTGTTTTCAAAATAAAAATTTTTGTTAGGGTGGTATAAAATGATCAGTGACTTCACAAAACACACCCCAAATGAGTTTTCAATAAAGTTTGTTTCCAATCTTTACTGAAAACTGGTGACCTTGAAATTCTGTTTTTTTTTTATATACCAAATAAATTATTAAAGGTAATGCACTCGTGATAATTTTCGTTCAATCTACACCCCGTGGAGAATATTCCAGAATTTTTTCGAAATTTTTTGATAAGTACTTTTCGAGATAAGGCCCGGGACAGCGATATTTCGCGAATTTTTAAAAATAACACAACGAAAAGTGCGCGCAAGTATAATATTATATATATATTTTTTACTCGTGTTTTCACAAGCTTTCATTTGACACCACACTCGATGACCTAGTAAAAAAATTTTTTTTTCGCTTCCAACTTCACCCCCCAAAACTAACCCCTTAAGTCAAAATTTAATTCTCAAAACTACATGGCTCTGATGAGGCCATCAATTCCTATATTATTACCAAATTTTACCTTTCTATGTCAAATAGTTTCGGAGAAAATCGGGTGTGACAGACAGACAGACAGACACCGAAGTGATCTTATAAGTGTTCCGTACGGAACACTAAAAATTAACAATTATTTTTAATAAAAGTACCAATGGAAAAGTACAAAGAAATAAGTAAGGAGTACAAACTAAAAAAGTAAGTAAAATAGAACGCAATAGGTTACTTACTATACAAATATTTTTTACAGGTTTCTAAAAAATATTTTTATAAAACTTGATCATAATATTTTTTAAGAATTATGTTCTTTTCGCATAAAGATTCTAGATTGTTCTTCTTCGTTTGAGTGTAGATTACCTTGATCAACTGAAGTGACACAACACGAAATATTTTCAATGAAAGACTGCCTTTTTATCATCAAAAGTGACACAACTCGAAATAATACACTGTACATTGTTTAAAAGCATACACACATCACCACATTTATGGTGCAACTGCAAATGTGTCACCACTGTATTATAAACATAATATGACTGACTAGAAAAAACGACACAAATCTCATCTTTGGGCCAACTAGTGAACTAAAATTTACAAGCTTTTGAGGACTAAAGGAATAATACTTAACGTACCCATTCCTAGTGATAACTCAAAAATTAAGTTTTTTGAGTTGTGTCACTTTTGTAGCAACAGTGCGATATGTAAATCAATTGAGAAAATTGTTTTTTTATATTTTGAAAGAACTTTATTAAACCAAATATAAGCTATTTTGTTCTATGACCTTCGGTCATTTTTCTCGTAGCATCATAATCTGGCCACTGTAGAACTTCTGAGATTTCTGGGCAAAATATTATGACAAGTAGTTCTCACAGATCTCTTTTCAAACTAACTTAATACCATTCAGGGAGTTCTACAGAGACCTAAACAAATGATACCCTGACAGTGCAAGATCCGACCAATACGGTGAATACATTAAAATTTCCTACCCAAGCTCCTTCAGTTTTTCCAAGTCATCAAACATTTGTAATCTGGCGTTGTCATGGTGGATGACGACGCCCTTTCTGTTGAATAGTTCCAGCCCCTTGCTCCATTCTTGTCAATTGCTGAGAACATAGTATAGAATCTATCATTTGGCCAAGCTGCAGCAGTTCATACAGCACAATTTCCCTCCTATTCCACCAAACACACAGCATCACCTCTTTTGGCGTCAGTCCGGGCTTTGCTAACGTTCGTGAAACTTCATCCTTTTTCAACCTTTATTTTTTTTTACACATTACTGTCGTTCCTGATCTGCTTTTCACCTCTCGTGATCAAACGCTTCAGAAATGGCTCGATTTCGTCACGAATCTTTACAGATTCACAGATGGAAATTCAACCAAGTAATTTTTTTAACTTTATCCAGATGGATTAAAATTATTTGGTGATAAATGTTTAATTCTTTAGCGATGTCATGGTTATTTACTTGCCGGTCTTCCTCAGCTGTTTCCAAAATTCTATCAACTTTTTCTATCGCTGGTCAACCAATACGAGGACCATCTTTCACATCGAAATTTGCGGAACGAAGGCGACTCAACCATCTCTTGGCTGTTGGTTTTGATAACGTATCGTGACCATAAACAGCACCAATTTCTTCATAGGTCTGCGTAGCGTTTGTCCCTTTATCGAAATAAAATTGTAAAATGTAGTGAATTTTTGCAGCAATTTCACTCATCTTCAAGGCCTTCCAAATTAAGTCTAAATAAACGAATTCCAACAGTTTTTAGATGACTACTACGGTCAAATATCCCGATCTTTTTCATCAATTTTCCGCACAAGGACGTCATTAATGACGTCCTTGTGCGGAAAATTGCCATTCCATCGCTCATAGCGTTTTCGCCATAAGCTTCACTAATCTGCCGATAAATTTCTGCAGCTTTCACGTCTCGTGCATTCAAAAAACGAATAACAGCGAATATTTCACTATCTGCAGATTTTTTAATGGTCTCACACATTTTAAACATGCACGAACAAACTTAAACTCAGACTCTTCATTAACTAAATTTTACCTTTTGGTTTCCAAATCCAAGTCATATATAGGAGAATCCTAGTAGCTAAATATCTTCTGGCTTTAGATGTTATCTTTTTTATATTTTTACTTAATAATATTTGTGTTTTAAGTTATTTTAAATCAATAAATACGGTTATTTTTATTAAATAATTTGCTGCTTCCTAACGCTGATATCTTTGGGAAGTTGTTGCTTTAGCATTAGTAGTTCGCCAAGTAAAAGCGTGACGAGCTGACACTATAAGTTACCCGACCGCATAGGCAAGGACGGTAATATTTTGCAGTATTATATACGTAAGGACATATAAAGGTTTCTTATTTTTCCGGTAGAATAGAAACCAGTGGGTAGGTGTTAGCGATTCAGGGCCCTGAAAAGATTCGTCATTGAGTATCAAATATCACTTTTTCAATGTAAAAAGGAATTTAATTTCTTACGCGACCAAATAGAGAATTATTTCTTAAACTGTTATTCCAGAATACTTGATCTTCTTTTTTATCTTGATCTGTTTTTAACCACCAATCCGGAGATGTACACGGTCAGCGTAAATCCGCCGTTAGGTTCTTCCGGCCATAAACTACTTTCGACATCGAGTATTCTACCAATCAGTGACAGAGAGACGCCTAAACCGCGCAAGATTTGACACTACAAGTCTGCTAAATGGGAAGATCGCATGGAATATTTTCGAACTTTCCCTTAGTTAGACGTTTGTTTTCGATCCGACAACCCATCTAACTGCTCCAGGGAGGTTTCCGATCTTATTTTGGCCGGTATGGAGGCTTACATCCCTTTTTCGAAGAAATGCCCTCCCAACGGCAAGCCTTAGTTCGACCGAAAATGCAAAGAAGCTGTTGCTTCTAAACATCTTGCATACCGACAATGGCATGAAAATCCTAACACCATAAATCGTAACACCTTTGTTCGTGCCAGGAAAAGATGCAAAGAGGTTATCGACGAAGCCAAGGACATACACAATCAACGGATTAGAAACAAACTTCTTGCTTGTCCCGAAAATTCCAGGTCCTTTTGGTCGGTCGCTAAGGCAAAATTTCACCAAATCCACCATACCACCACTCACACGGCCAGATAATTCTATTGCAACGACACCTGTTGAGAAAGCGAACTTGTTGGCTGAACTCTTTGCTTCACATTCTACTGTCGATTTCCAAGGAAAAACACCACCTACTATTCCCATAGTGCAGTCAAATATGCCCGATGTTGTCATCAGACAGCGTATCATAAAGCGTATACTGATTAAGCTAGACACCAAAAAGGCTTCTGGCCCTGACGGAATACCTGCCATAGTTCTTAAAAACTGTGCGAGGGAACTAACACCAGTTTTATGTAGACTTTTCAACCTATCCTACAGAAAGGGAATAGTTCCTTCCTGCTGGAAATATGCTACAGTTCAGCCGATACCTAAAAAAGGCAAGAAGACCTTGCCAAATAACTACCGACCAATCGCACTGCTTTCAATAATATCGAAAGTCTTGGAAAAGGCTATCAATCAGCATCTTCTAAAATATCTTGAAGGATTCAACATTATTAGCGATCACCAATATGGCTTTCGTAAAAATAGATCAACAGGAGATCTTCTGACTTATGTAACACATGTCTGGAACAACGCAATTGAACACTTTGGAGAATATCGAGCGGTTGCTTTTGACATATCCAAGGCATTCGACCGTGTTTGGCAGGATGAGCTGTTGGCTAAGCTACGTTCTTATGGTATGTCTGAAAGGTTCTGTTTGTGGCTCTCATGTTTCCTCAAAGAGCGTTCTTTACGAGTGGCAGTGGACGGATTTCTTTCTAACACCTTCACTATCAACGCCGGTGTACCTCAAGGCTCCATACTGTCTCCTACTCTTTTTCTCATTTACATTAACGACCTGCTGGAAAAGACCGAGAATCCAATCTACAGCTTTGCAGATGACAGTACACTTATCTCTTCATTCACTCTGAACGCTCGCACATCGGCTACTCAGACGAATATCCGCAGACAGCAGGAAGTCATTCAACTTAACAAAGACCTGAAAGAAATTCTATCTTGGAGTGACAGTAACCAAGTGGAATTTAACGCTACAAAAACCCAGGCGGCAGTTTTTTCTAAAAAAAGTTAACGTTGTTGAACCCGACATAGTTATGTCGGGGCACTGCATTCCTCTAACATCGTCACTCAATTTGTTGGACGTTAATTTGGGAGAAAATATGTCCTGGCATGAACATGTTGCAGGCATAGCAAGGAGAGCTTCTCAAAAGTTGAGAATATTATTTCGAACCAGAAAGCTTTACACTCCCCAACAACTGTTAATTCTTTACAAAGCTCAAATTCGACCAACTATGGAATACTGCTCCCATGTTTTGGAGCTCCGCTCCCAAACATACACTGCATTTGTTGGATTCTATTCAGAGAAGAGCTGTTCATCTGATTGGAGACCCGGAACTGACCGTCGGCCTTGATTCGCTGGAACATCGAAGAACGGTTGGCGACTTGAGCCTATTCTACAAATATTTTCATGGAAAGTATTCGAAGGATGTGGCCCGCTTAATTCCTCCCAGTGCGGTGCATGTTAGAAGTACACGTCGCGCTAATTCTTCACATCCATATGAGGTTCAGCTTGTTAATCCTCTTCAAGCAGTCATTTATATGGAGAACATCATCCCTTTGGAATAGTTTGCCCAGGACTGTGTTTCTCACCAAGTACAATCTACAGCGATTCAAGAACAACGTGAATCGCTTTCTCCGCACACGTGTCGCTCCTGTAGCGCTTTAAGGACTTCCCTGTAGCACGTGTGCTAGACCCATAAAAAAAAAATCCAGACTACTGGTATACAATATGTCTCTTGTGATTTTACAGTCTGATGCCGACTGGGTAGATATTGTTACATGCTTCCGTTAAAATCCAATACTATATTTTTATGAAGTGACATTATCCTTTCTTAACTGTTTCCTTGCGTCATTAGGTTTACTACAATAATGCTGGCGAGGCAATTAGGAAATCGAAACCTGTATAAAGAAAGAGTCATGCGCTTCCGAGTGGATAATATCTCTTTTTCGCTTGAAAAAGTATACAAAGTACATAATTTATTTGTTTTTTTTTTTCCGATTGTAAAATCCAATCTGTTAAATTTTCACGTATGTTATAAATAAATTAAATACAACACATTTTCTATTTCTATTGCGATAAACTAAAACTTATATTTTATTATAAAGCGGAATAAGTAATAATAATTACAACAATTAAAATCAAAATACACTGTTTTACTCAATGTTAGCTCCCTTCACCACAAGGGGGAGTTTTAGCGAGCGGTATTAAAAATATTCTCTTAATGTCCGAGTATAGTTTTTATGTTTATTATCGTGAGATTTAAGATACCTATTGTATGTTTATTCCATTATTATAAAAGAATAATTTGGTGAAATGGGTAAATAATAATTATTTCTTTCGCGAATTTTAATAATTGTGGTTAATAAGATTAAATTTTTTTCTTTTATATAATAAAAATGTAGTAAAAAAATACAAAGCTTCTCAGAAACAAGTAGCTACCTTAAAGTATTCTGAAACAATTTTGTTCATTGATATACTCAAGGCATTCGACCGAATTTGGCACATTGTTATGGTAAATATATAATAAAAGACTGTTTTTAGTCAATTTCCACTGGTTTATTTAAATTGCGATGACGCGTTTCGCTGTCGATGCAGCTTCTTCAGATCTACATTTTACACTGTCAAGTTAGGTTTAATATTCACAGTTTTATATAATTTCTTAATTATAATATTACACCTAATTAAATTACATTGATAGTATTGGAAAATCCACACAGATTTGGAGTTAAGAGAATAAATTCAATAATGGTGAATTGCTTAAATCTACCTGGTCGTTGAGTAAAGTACCTGTAGTCCTTAATCGATTTATTTGCATAGTCTCTAAAAGGTTTAGTTTTAAACCTTTTTGTTGGGTGTGTAAAATTTTGAAATTCTTGTTAAATGTGTGATTTTCTGTTAATAGATGATTAGCATATGTTGAATTAGATTTTCTATGGATGAAACTTTTTTCGTGTTCTGTAATTCTTTGTCTAAATGTACGTCCAGTTTGTCGGATGTACGTTTTAGGACATGACCCACATGTTAATTGATAAACCCCTGATTTGTTGTCTTTATTGATTTGTGGTTTGTAGTTTTTAAGGTATTTCCCTATAGTATTGTTAGTCTTGTACGCTATGTTGATATTTTTTTGATTTAAAAATTTCCCCAGTTTTTCCGTTGGTTTGCCGAAATAGGTTAAGCATTTAAAAGTGGTATTTCTGTCCTTAAAACGTGGGTATATTTCTGAGATAGCCTTGTTTCTAAGTTTTTTCTTAACGATACTATTGATTAAAGTAACCGAATAACCGTTGTTAACGGCTACTTGTTTTATGTTATTCGGTTACTTTAATCAATAGTATCGTTAAGAAAAAACTTAGAAACAAGGCTATCTCAGAAATATACCCACGTTTTAAGGACAGAAATACCACTTTTAAATGCTTAACCTATTTCGGCAAACCAACGGAAAAACTGGGGAAATTTTTAAATCAAAAAAAACCGGTCAAGTGCAAGTTGAACTTGCACAATTAGTGTTCCGTACGTTGATTGTTTTTGAAATAAAAAGTTTTGTTAGGGTGGTATAAAATGATTAGTGACTTCACAAAACACACCCCAAATGAGTTTTCAACAAAGTTTGTTTCCAATCTTTACTGAAAACTGGTGACCTTGAAATATTGTTTTTTTTTTATACCAGATAAATTATTAAAGGTAATGATAATTTTCGTTCAATCTATACCCCGTGGAGAATATTCCAGGGTTTTTTCAAAATTTTTTGATCAGTACTTTTCGAGATAAGGTAGGGGACAGCGATTTTTCACGATTTTTTAAAAGTAATACGAAGAAAAAGTGTGCGCAAGTATTACATTATATATATATTTTTTACTCGTGTTTTCACAAGCTTTCATTTGACACCACACTCGATGACCTAGTAAAAAATTTTTTTTTTCACTTCCGATTTCACCCCTCCAAACGAATCCCTTAAGTCAAAATTTATGTTACGGTGATATAAAATGATCAGTGACTTCACAAAACACACCCCAAATAAGTTTTCAACAAAGTTTATTCCAATCTTTACTAAAAATTGATGACCTTGAAATTTCTGTTTTTTTTATATAACAGATAAATTATTACAGGTAATGCACTCGTGATAATTTTCGTTCAATCTACACCCCGTGGAGAATATTCCAGAATTTTTTCAAAATTTTTTGATAAGTATTTTCCGAGGTAAGGCGGGTGGACAGCGATTTTTCGCGATTTTTTAAAAATAATACAAAGAAAAGTGAGCGCAAGTATTACATTTTATATATATTTTTTACTCGTGTTTTCACAAGCTTTCATTTGACACCACACTCGATTACCTAGTAATTTTTTTTTTTTTCATTTCCGATTTCACCCCCCAAAACTAACCCCTTAAGTCAAAATTTAATTTTCAAAACTACATGGCTCTGATGAGGCCATCAATTCCTATATTGCTACCAAATTTCAACTTTCTATGACAAGTAGTTTCGGAGAAAATCGGGTGTGACAGACGGACAGACGGACAGACACCGAAGTGATCTTATAAGTGCTCCGTACGGAACACTAAAAATATCAACATAGCGTACAAGACTAACAATACTATAGGGAAATACCTTAAAAACTACAAACCACAAATCAATAAAGACAACAAATCAGGGGTTTATCAATTAACATGTGGGTCATGTCCTAAAACATACATCGGACAAACTGGACGTACATTTAGACAAAGAATTACAGAACACCAAAAAAGTTTCTTCCATAGAAAATCTAATTCAACATATGCTAATCATCTTTTAACAGAAAATCACACATTTAACAATAATTTCAAAATTTTACACAGCCAACAAAAAGGTTTAAAACTAAACCTTTTAGAGACTATGCAAATAAATCGATTAAGGACTACAGGTACTTTACTCAACGACCAGGTAGATTTAAGCAATTCACCATTATTGAATTTATTCTCTTAACTCCAAATCTGTGTGGATTTTCCAATACTATCAATGTAATTTAATTAGGTGTAATATTATAATTAAGAAATTATATAAAACTGTGAATATTAAACCTAACTTGACAGTGTAAAATGTAGATCTGAAGAAGCTGCATCGACAGCGAAACGCGTCATCGCAATTTAAATAAGCCAGTGGAAATTGACTAAAAACAGTCTTTTATTATATATTTATAATGAATTTCCATCAAGTAGAAGCTACAACAATCAAAAATTGTTATGGTATGTTTGAAAAGTTCTGTTTATGGCTCTCCTGTTTCCTCAGAGAGCCTGCTTTACGAGTAACAGTCAACACCTTCACCATCCTCACCGGTGTGTCTCAAGACTCCATACTGTCTCCTAATTTCTTTCTCATGTATATTAATGATCTGCTAGAAAGGATTAGGAATCCAACCTACAACTTTGCAGATGACAATTAGATTATTTCTTCGTTCCCTTTGAGCTCTCGAATATCAGCTGCTACTGCAAATGTCCGCAGGAAGGATGCGTTCAACTTAACAAAGACCTAGAAGAAATTCTATCTTGGGGCGACAGTAACTAAGTAAAATTTAACGCTACAAAAACCCAAACGGCAGTTTTTTCTAAAAAAGTTAACTATATAATAAAAGACTGTTTTTAGTCAATTTCCACTGGTTTATTTAAATTGCGTTCCATTTAAAAAAACATATTATATCGGCCACACTTTTTTGAAGTACCCTGTATACTCAAAAATAATTTTAAACTATGTACCTTAACATTCCCTAAAACTATTGTATTTAATATTTTTTCGTCATTCCCGAAACAAATGAGATAGTGAACTTTACTCTATCGTTGACTCACCCTGTACAGGTGAACTAAGTGAACCGATAGGCTTGAAACTTTGAGAAAACATGCGTTTTGTTATAGCAAAAATGCCATGAAATTTTAGTACAAAAATATTGAACCCACTAGGCACAATTGAATTTGTTATTTAAAATTTGAATTGCCCGCCATTTTATGTCATTTGGTCCAAAATGGATTTAGGTCTCGCCGCCAGCACTCCGATGGCATTAAAGAAAAAATTTTTGTGGAGTCATTTTAACCTTTTCTTACATTAATTTATTAATGAAATAACAACAAATGCGTTTTTTTTTTCGATCATTTTCACGTTAACGAAAATGATTTTTTTTTAAGTAAAGGTCTCGCGATTCTCTACCAGATGTGATAAAAATTATTTATTTTTTTTTTCAAAATGACCGAAAAAAAAAACGTTGTTATTTGAGTAATGAACCAATATATATATATAAAAAAAAGGTTTTTCAAGGTCCAAAACTCAGGACGATACTCCTGGTGAAACCCAAGAACGGATAAAAATCATAATATTGCTGTTTCTAAACTATGCCTATCTTAACACATGGGCTGAAAAGTCCCGGGCCTAACACATAGATGGCGCTAGTTTTATTGCAGTCACCTTTTTTTCAGTTAATACTAACCTTCAAAAGACAGCTGTTAAAATTTCATGATATTCTATTCATTAGTTTGTGAGTTATTGTGCTAAGAGTGACGCTACTTTTGTTATTTTCAAAACAATGGATCAAAAACAATTTCGTGTTTTAATTTTACACTGCTTCTTGATGGGAAAAAATACCGTTCAAGCGAAGCAATGGCTTGAAAAGTGTTATGGGGACTCCGCTCCATCAGAAACAACAATAAAACGTTGGTTTGCTGACTTCAAAACGTGGTCGTAGAGACACCGATGATGCAGAACGCAGTGGACGTCCAAATGAGGCGGTAACACCAGAAAACATCAAAAAAATCCATAAAATCGTTTTGAATGATCGAAAAGTGAAGTTGCGTGAGTTAGCTGACATCGTAAAGATATCAAAAGAACGTGTTGGCTTTATATTGCATGAGCATTTGACTATGAGAAAGCTCTGTTCAAAGTGGGTGCCGCGTTTGCTCACTATTGATCAAAAACAAGAACGTGTTGATGATTCTGAGCAGTGTTTGGCCATGTTTAAACGTAACAAACCGGAATTTTTGCGTCGATATGTGACAATGGATGAAACATGGATCCATCACTTCACTCCGGAATCAAAACGATCGTCATCTGAGTGGACAGCAACTGGTGAACCTCGTCCAAAGCGCCCGAAAGCACAACAATCGGCTGGAAAGGTTATGGCCTCGGTATTTTGGGATGTGCGTGGTGTAATATTCATCGACTATCTTGAGAAAGGAAATACCATCAACAGTGAATATTATATAGCGTTATTGGAGCGTTTGAAGGCCGAAATTGCAAAGAAACGACCGCATATGGCAAAGAAAAAAATTTTGTTTCATCAAGACAACGCACCGTGTCACAAGTCAATCAAAACAATGGCAAAACTACATGAATTGAACTTCGAATTGCTCCCACATCCACCGTATTCGCCAGATTTGGCTCCCAGCGACTACTGGCTGTTCGCAGACCTGAAAAAAATGCTCGCCGGTAAGAAATTTCGCACGAATGAAGAGGTTATCGCTGAAACTGAGGCCTATTTTGAGGCAAAAGATAAATCGTTCTACAAAAGTGGTATTGAAATGTTAGAGCGGCGCTGGAATGATTGCGTTGCTCTTGATGGAGATTACGTTGATGAATAAAGCTAATTTTGAACCAAAAAAACCGTGTTTTCTTTGTTAGGCCCGGGACTTTTCAGCCCATGTGTTATTATTATTTTGATCTTTTTTACTGCACTACAAAGAACGACTTTGAATACTGATACTACAGAAGCAAATTATTATGGAGTTATATGAGATGGCGACTTTTAGCTATGAAGCAAAGTACTTAATTTTACTTATATCATAAATGAACGTTAATTTTATTGGCACATATAGAATGTATAATGCATAAAACCTTTCCTAAATGTCATTTTATCATAAAAATACATTTTTGCTTTTCAATGATATTTTCTTCTTTGTACAACAAATTAACTATCTTTATTATATCCAGTAGCAGCATTTTATAGTATATTTCCTAATAGATTTGTAAATATTACAATGCTAAATAACAACATTTTACGGTACGAGAAAGACCTGCTGCAGTGGCGTATACACCACAATATTTTGTTTAATAGAAATAAAAATAATGATGAATTTAATTTTCTTGTTGTTATTATACACTAACGAGTTCGCAACATATGGAAAGAATTTTGGATGGTTCTGTAGCTTCTACTTGATGGAAATTCATTATAAATATATAATAAAAGACTGTTTTTAGTCAATTTCCACTGGTTTATTTGAATTGCGATGACGCGTTTCGCTGTCGATGCAGCTTCTTCAGATCTACATTTTACACTGTCAACTTAGGTTTAATGTTCACAATTTTATATAATTTCTTAATTATAATATTACATCTAATTTAAATTACATTGATAGTATTGGAAAACCCACACAGATTTAGTAAAGTACCTGTAGTCCTTAATCGATTTGTGATTTGCATTGTCTCTAAAAGGTTTAGTTTTAAACCTTTTTGTTGGGTGTGTAAAATTTTGAAATTCTTGTTAAATGTGTGATTTTCTGTTAAAAGATGATTAGCATATGTTGAATTAGGTTTTCTATGGATGAAACTTTTTTGGTGTTCTGTAATTCTTTGTATAAATGTACGTCCAGTTTGTCCAATGTATGTTTTAGGACATGACCCACATGTTAATTGATAAACCCCTGATTTATTGTCTTTATTGATTTGTGGTTTGTAGTTTTTAAGATATTTCCCTATAGTATTGTTAGTCTTGTGAGCTATGTTGATATTTTTTTGATTTAAAAATTTCCCCAGTTTTTCCGTTGGTTTGCCGAAATAGGTTAAGCATTTAAATGTGGTATTTTCTGTCCTTAAAAGGTGGGTATATTTCTGAGATTGCCTTGTTTCTAAGTTTTTTCCTAACTATATTATTGATTAAAGTAACCGAATAACCGTTGTTAACGGCTACTTGTTTTATGTAGTTTAATTCTTTAGTAAAATTATTTTAATCGATAATATCGTTAGGAAAAAACTTAGAAACAAGGCAATCTCAGAAATATACCCACCTTTTAAGGACAGAAATACCACATTTAAATGCTTAACCTATTTCGGCAAACCAACGGAAAAACTGGGGAAATTTTTAAATCAAAAAAATATCAACATAGCTTACAAGACTACCAATACTATAGGGAAATATCTTGAAAACTACAAACCACAAATCAATAAAGACAGTAAATCAGGGGTTTATCAATTAACGTGTGGGTCATGTCCTAAAACATACATAGGACAAACTGGACGTACATTTATACAAAGAATTAGAGAACACCAAAAAAGTTTCTTCCATAGAAAATCTAATTCAACATATGCTAATCATCTTTTAACAGAAAATCACACATTTAACAATAATTTCAAAATTTTACACACCCAACAAAAAAGTTTAAAACTAAACCTTTTAGAGACAATGCAAATAAATCGATTAAGGACTACAGGTACTTTACTCAATGACCAGGTAGATTTAAGCAATTCACCATTATTGAATTTATTCTCCTAACTCCAAATCTGTGTAGGTTTTCCAATACTACCAATGTAATTTAAATTAGGCGTAATATTATAATTAAGAAATTATATAAAATTGTGAACATTAAACCTAACTTGACAGTGTAAAATGTAGATCTGAAGAAGCTGCATCGACAGTGAAACGCGTCATCGCAATTTAAATAAACCAGTGGAAATTGACTAAAAACAGGCTTTTATTATATATTTATAATGAATTTCCATCAAGTAGAAGCTATAACCATCCAAAATTAGCCATTTTATTTTAAATATTTTTTTTTAATTATGGTAAAACTAAAAAAAAATAATCTATATACTATTTTCTATTCTTTCACGTGGAGCTATTAGTTATGTCGTTTTTTTTGAGATATTTGCGAAAAATATTTTTTTTTATCGTATTCTACATCCAAACGTTAACATTTAATGAGAGCGTTTTGTCAAAATTTACCTGTGACGACTGGGCTATTAATCCCTATTTACAAAGTTTTGAGCATCCACATAATATTTTTGTTAATATTTCTTTATCTAGATAGAAACCTCTTGCTTTTTTTGTCTAACTAGTTTAATAGAGGTAAATTTCTTTTGATTTGAACACAATTATACGAGGCTGGTTTGAAAAGTCCGTGCAAAAATAAAACTACTTATGTGTTTGGGGTAAACCTTTTTTATTTTTCCACATAGTCTCCTTTTAGGCTTATACACTTCGTCCAACGATGTTCTAGTTTGTTGATCCCTTCCGAATAATAGGATTTGTCCAAGTCTGCAAAATATCCATTAATCTCTGCAATCACCTCCTCGTTTGAATAAAATCTTTGTCCCGCCAGCCATTTCTTCAAATTGGGGAACAAATAGTAGTTCGAGGGAGCCAAGTCTGGAGAATAGGGGGGATGTAAAACGAGTTGGAATCCTATTTCCATTAATTTTGCGACCACAACTGCTGAGGTGTGCTGGTGCCTTGTCGTGATGGAAAAGGACTTTCTTGTGGGCCAATCGCGGACGTTTTTCTTGCAGCTCGGTTTTCAAATGGTCCAATAACGATGAATAATATTCACCTGTAATAGTTTTACCCTTTTCCAGATAGTCGATGAGGATTATCCCTTGCGAATCCCAAAAGACAGTCGCCATAACCTTTCCGGCCGAAGGAACGGTCTTCGCCTTTTTTGGTGCAGATTCCCCCTTGGTAACCCATTGTTTAGATTGTTGTTTGGTCTCAGGAGTATAGTAATGTATCCATGTTTCATCCACAGTGACGAAATGACGCTTAAAGTCCTCCGGATTCTTCTGGAACAGCTGCAAATCATCCTTGCAATACTTCACACGATTCCGTTTTTGGTCAAGCGTGAGCAATCGCGGCACGCATCTTGCGGATAGCTTTCTCATGTCCAAATGTTTATGCAAAATATTATGTACCCGTTCAGTCGAGATGCCCACAGCACTAGCAATCTCACGTACCTTAACTCTTCTGTCATCCATCACCATATCATGGATTTGATCAATGATTTCTGGAGTCGTAACCTCCACAGGCCGTCCAGAACGTTCAGCGTCACTTGTGCCCATATAGCCAGTCCGAAAATTTTGAAACCACTTATAAACTGTTCTAATCGAAGGTGCGGAGTCACCATAATGTTTATCAAGCTTCTCTTTAGTCTCCTGAGGCGTTTTGCCTTTCATAAAGTAATGTTTAATCACCACACGAAATTCTTTTTCGTCCATTTCTTGAAAATCACTCGACTTCCTTGATTCACACGAATGCCAAACACAAAGAAATAGACCAATATGGCTGAAACTTGGTGTGCGTTCATTCAAGAGATGCTACTAACTAAACATGACCTCGATACGCGCCGGTGGTGCCATCTCTCGAACTTTGCACGGACTTTTCAAACCAGCCTCGTAAATATTCTTTTATGTTTTTGACAACAACTGGGAGAAATAATTCAAAAAATGAGTTGCTTGAACGCCAGCTGTTGCAGTGATTTGCATCTAATTGCTTTTTCGGTGATTTACAATAAAAAAAAATTACCTCAAATGTCGTCAAGTACATCAGTTTATTGATTTTTGTCAAATTATACTTAAGTTTAAAAATTAAATTTTGCAATTTGCAAATAAATTTAAAAAGTAATTTTCAATTGGGAGTTTTTTTTAGTGTTCCGTATGGAACACTTATAAGATCACTTCGGTGACTGTCCGTCTGTCACACCCGATTTTCTCCGAAACTATTTGTCATAGAAAGTTGAAATTTGGTAATAATATAAGAATTGATGGCCTCATCAAGGCCATGTAGTTTTGAAAGTTAAATTTTGACTTAAGGGGTGAGTTTTGGGGGGTGAAATCGGAAGTGAAAAAAAAAATTTTTACTAGGTAATCGAGTGTGGTGTCAAATGAAAGCTTGTGAAAACACGAGTAAAAAATATATATATAATGTAATACTTGCGCGCACTTTTCTTTGTATTATTTTTAAAAAATCGCGAAAAATCGTTGTCCACCCGCCTTATCTCGAAAAGTACTTATCAAAAAATTTTGAAAAAATTCTGGAATATTCTCCACGGGGTGTAGATTGAATGAAAATTATCACGAGTGCATTACCTGTAATAATTTATCTGGTATATAAAAAAAACCGAAATTTCAAGGTCATCAATTTTCAGTAAAGATTGGAAATAAACTTTGTTGAAAACTCATTTGGGGTGTGTTTTGTGAAGTCACTGATCATTTTATACTTCCGTTACAACATTTTTTTATTTTAAAAGCAATCAACGTACGGAACACTAATTGCGCAAGTTCAACTTGCACTTGACCGGTTATTTTTACTTTAATCCAACATTTATTAGGTTATGTAGCCCATACGACAACGTAAATTAAAATTCTCATTCAGTATTTATTTTTTTTTATGTTTCGCTGACAGAAAATTCACATTTTTTGCGTAATATTTAGATCAACGTAATATAAAAAAGCAAGTATTAAAATGCGCGCCAATAACTCCACTTGGTTCAACAACTATGAAACAGCAGATTAACCAGTTATGCTTGGAAATTGAAATAAAAGGAAATAGTACTAAAAAAAATTTGCATTTTGTTCTGCATGTATTTCTATTTTTTTTTTTATTATATTATAATTGTATTTACGAACTTAATATGTGTGTCTGATTAACACTTTCCGTCTTCCTAAAAATGGTTCAAGACATACATTTTTACTCTGATGAAGGCAACACATTGCCGAAACGTAAATAAACTACATTCACATAAATGTATGTGGTTACCTAAGGGCTGCAAACCCAAGAATAAATCGATAAGCGAATCAGGAACAATTTTTCACAGACCAATCATTAAAGAACAAACAAACAGGATGTGCCTTTTATCATCTAAATAAAAATAGTTATGGTAAATGGAAATTGCCAGAAAATTCATCGATATTCAGGGCAAACTGAACTAATAGCTATCCAACAAGTAATAATTTATTGTGTAAATTACAAAGAAAACATAAAATTTCATAATTTCTTCTGGTAGTAAAAGCGGATTGGAGGTAATAAGAAATGCGGCAACTAATTCTAAGCAAAATTATATATGGATCAATATTATAAGACTATACAACCAGCTAATCGAGGAAAATAAAAATCTAAAGCTGGTTTAGGTAAAGAGTCATATAGAAATTCCTCCAATTGAAAAAGTAGATCAATCAGCCAAAGAAGCCACTGTCTTTGGGGAGACAGTATTCCTGGGTGCAAGACACCGATTACCAATTATTTCCGAATTATAAAAGTCGAAATCAACTTAAACTGAAAAAAAAAATTTGAAGAATCAACAACTGTACAATTATTCAAGACAATGTGCTCCTAAGTAAACAAAAAACCTTGGTTATGATAGAAATTTTACACAAGTAATAAATAGAATAAAGAACAATCACGCATTGTGTCCGATATATAAGAATAGAATAGACCTACAGGACAGTGATAATTGTGATTGCGAAGAAACAGCACAACATGCAATATTGTATTTTAGATTACAGATCAGATAATCAAATCATAATGTAAAATTTTTCAGTAAAATTAAATTACAGACTCAATTGCCGATTAATCTGCAACATTTATTAAGTTTAAATAACACTGTTATCTATAGAATTGTCTATCAGCATGTGATGGATGCTAACATTAACATTAAAAAAAAAAAAAAACAAGAACAAAAACAAAAAAAAATGTAATATACAAAAAAAAGAACGAAAAAAGGAAGGAAGAGGAAAGAAAAAATAAAAAAAATAGAAAAAAAAAAAAGGTAAATCAGACAAATAAGATATACTTGTATACAATGAGGGAATAGTCGAATAAAATTTTAAATTTTTGTTTCCTATAAAAAAAAATAGAAAAGCTGGCCAGTTGGTTACATCTAGGGTCAAAATACACCACACACACTTACACCAAGAATCATAAATCACCAAAAAATATATAACGTAGAAAGTCCAAAAGAATAAATAATATTTACATAAATATATATATATATATATATATATATATATATATATATATATATATATATAGATATAGATATAGATTTAAAAATTAAACAATTTTTGCCTTTTAATGTTAACAGTTACAATATATTTTTTTTTATTATTCGAGGGTAACTCAAAATACGAGTATGTTCTGTCTTGTTTGGGCTTTTTCAAGAACACATACTATATTAGAGCACGAATACTACGGAAATACCATCAATGTTCGAAAAAGATCTGTAAACTGGCTGAAACCAATATTATCTAAGATGCAAATCCAAATTTAAGAAAACGTTAGTTATTGCAGTTTTCAAGAATTTTTTTATCACATTATGTTCAGAAATTATATTTCAAACATTTATTTCATTTTCGGCATTTCTAACGAAACTTTTTGTTTTCACTAGGTAACAATTTTACCATATTTAAGTATATCAAATGATGAAACAACTCTAGCAAATCAAATTATCGTCATTTCACAGTCTAATACATCGCCCAACAATATATGCAATAAAATAAATAAGATAGGACTATACGTGAACAAAAAAAAAACGTAGGAAGATTATAAACCAATATTAGGGACAAAAATACCATTATGCACCAATCAGGAATTTACCAACTTATCTGCATGCATATATATATATATATATATATATATATATATATATATATATATATATATATATATATATTACTACTCAGTATATATCACCACTACACCAAACACTTTATTTTTGCACTCGACGCGCGTTTCGCTAACCATGTTAGCTTCATCAGGAGCGATGATGAAGCTAACATGGTTAGCGAAACGCGCGTCGAGTGCAAAAATAAAGTGTTTGGTGTAGTGGTGATATATACTGAGTAGTGTCATTGTGCCAAAGATTCCACATTCCCAACTTAATATATATATATATCAAAAGTCAAACAGGTAAATAGATTGGTACAACACAAGAGTTCGGTCTTAAACAGAACAAAAAATAGGGGCACCTCCACGCATTATATTAGCTAAAATCATTTAACATTTTTAAATAATGTAAACTTATTACACAAAGAAAACAAAAGTGACTTCTTACAACAGCTGGAAATGAAATGTTTGAAATATTATCCCAAATATACCGCCAACAAACAAAAAAAGGTTTTTGAAAACCCCAATAATTAACTACTTTTTTTAAATTCATAAGGCATTGACCTCTCAGACAACATTGCTCTTAAAAAATTTACAGATTTTTTCGGTCATTAGAGGTGCTTTTGTAGGAGTCGGAATTTAATATAGTTTATACTCTTCAAACACCTCTAACAAGACGAAATGTGTGTTAACTGGAAATGAAAAAAAAAATACTGAAACAATTGTTTAATTTTCACCTTTTAAATATTTTAACAATAAAGAACTAACTACTGAAACTGTTCAAATTTTTTGTCTTAAATAAGTTTTTTATCATTGTAAATTACTAATCACATTTTTTTTTAATTAGAATTTAGGTTTTTCCCATTCGTCGGTGTGTGCAAATTATTTTAATTTCTGGTGTCAAGATTATGAATGTTATTTCTAAATCGAATAATATTAAATAAATAGGCAGGTTGTTGCGTTAAAATACCTTACAAATGAAACAAGTTATGTGGATTTCGTATATCTATTCTAGTTTTATCAAGTTACGTTGACTACATGTTCTTGATATGTAATTCATTTCTTGCATAATAGCTTTATTGTTATATTAAGAGGATCTATTTATTAGTTTTGTTTTGCTGGTTTTATGCTTAGGCTACTTCCTGTAGTTCCAGAGTATCCTCCATAATAAACACTACATCGTGTGCATTTCTTAGTGTGTTTAATTCCTTCAATGTGTATACCGTAATTCTCCTAGTTTAGTTTTCTGAATATATCTCCAACTGCCAACGTGAAATGCGTCTGTGATATGCTTTATCCTTCTTTGAATTTTAATTATTTCTATTTCTGAATGTAGTTTCACTGTCCTGTTTGCTTTTTTATGTACGTTTTCGAGTTCGATATATATTGAGACAATCTTGTATATCTAATTGCCCATATTTATATATATATATATATATATATATATATATATATATATATATATATATATATATATACAGTTATATACTGTTGTGGTCAAAATAATAGCAGTGGTTCAATAAAAATAACTAAAACTGTTGAAAAGTAACTGTAAAATTCCATTAAGGCAAAAAATATTTTATCCTTTAAAACCTTATCAATTGTGCTGAGGTTTCGACAATAAATATAAACAAAGTATTTACGTTTTTTGTAGCAGGAGATGAATTTTGCTTGGTCAAAATAATAGCAGTGTTCGCTTAACACTGGTGTGTTTCAAACCTAAATGGTTTTTGCTCCTTGTGTTCGGTTAAATTGTCAAATTTAGAATAGTTTTGTGTCAGATCCATCAACACTTTTTCTGTTTTCAATACAACTATGGGAAGGAAGAACCACTCTTCTCAAGAAAAACGTGAATTGATAAGAAAATTGCGTCGTGATGGAAACTCTTACATGCAGATTCAAAATATTTTGGGATGCTCAGCTAAAATGGTAGCAATCGCTTTAACATGGCAACCTACACCTGAAACTCGCGGGTCGTAAACGCAAAACTACATCCAGACAGGACACACTTATACTTCGAGCTTCAAAAACAAACCCATTTGCTTCGTCAACACAACTTCAGGACATTGTGGGAGTGGATGTAGCTCCTAGGACGATACGACGAAGACTTAAAGAAGCAAAGTTACCAGCAAGAAGTCCGCGTAAGGTACCCTTGTTAAATAAAAAACACAGAAAGAGGCGATTAGAGTACGCGAAGGAACATATTCAATGGCCTCTATTTAAATGGCGTAATATACTGTGGTCCGACGAAAGCAAAATTGTATTATTTGGAAATGTAGGCCACAGAACATACATTAGACGCCCTTTAGGAACCGCATATCAGCCTCAGTACACTATTAAGACAGTTAAACATGGAGGTACAAAAATAATGGTATGGGCATATTTCTCCTACTTCGGAGTAGGGCCTATATTTTGGATTAAAAACATAATGACTGCCAGTGTTTATGTTGAAATTTTACAGGACGTTATGTTGCCCTATGCAGAATATGAAATGCCACTTAAATGGGTTTTTATGCATGACAATGACCCAAAACATAGCAGTGGATTATGTAAACAATTTTTAGAAAAGAAAAAAATTAATATCTTAAATTGGCCAGCTCAAAGCCCAGATCTAAACCCGATAGAAAATCTGTGGAGCGATATTAGCATAGCACGTGAAAAACCTAAGAATCAAGACGAGCTCTGGACTGTAATCAGAGATTCTTGGAAAAGCATTCCTGTTTTTAGATGTCAAGATTTGGTTAACTCTATGCCGCGACGTTGTGAAGCTGTCATAGCCAATAAAGGGTTTACAATTAAGTATTAGGTGTGTCTGATGCTCATAAAAGAAAAATATTGTTAATTAGTTGTACAGTTTTTTTTAACAGTAATTTTAGTAAAACACTGCTATTATTTTGGCCACCATAATTTTTAGAAATTTGTCGTTTTTCTTTGATTTTTAAGAATTTAATTCATTAGCCTTATATTACTTTGATGCATCTTAGGTGGGCTTCAAAGTTACCATATTTATGTTTTAGTTGTTCTATAAAAAAAAATTTAATAAATATCTTTTGATAAAAATTTAGTAAGCACTGCTATTATTTTGACCACAACTGTATATTATATATATATATATATATATATATATATATATATATATATATATATATATCTTCAATAAATAAAAAATTATATAGAAGATCTCTAGTTGTACTACATAAGAATTAATTTTTTTTTCTTTTAACCTTTTCGGTTACTTTCACTGGAACTTTAGTAAAATTTAAAAGTTAGAGAAATTAAAAAATATATGTAACTGAATACAAGTTCGTGTATATAAATTTATGAGGTGTCATTATTTTTTTTAATAATTATATTATTTTTTGTATATGATAGTTAAAAAAAAAATTAAAAAAATTAAATAAATAAAAATCTTACCTGTCGTTTATTCCTCTTCCAAAATAAATCCGTAAAAAGTTCAAGAAAAATCACTTCAAAAATTATCCAAAAAAATACTAATGACAGTAAAAATCGAAAAAAGAAAATTCACAGATCACTAATCAGAAAGAACTGTCACACTACCATACAATTTTACGAGAAATGTCATTTTTTTTTAAAGATAAGTCGCGAATTCTTTTTTATTCCTATTTTTGTGTTCTTTTTTTGAATAGAGTTAAGTTTAGAAAAGAAAACAGTTTAATCTACAGGTGACCTCTGACCTAAGAGAGAAAAAGGAAGAGGGATAGAACTCCGTGCGTCCAGGTCCGAACCCGAGCTAAAACTGACTAGAAACCGCGAAAAAGTCGCGGATTAAAGTGTCGAAAATCTCGCGGCAGCTGTCAAAAAAAAACGTCACGGAGACAAATGAAAAAAAACAATTGGCGCGCGCTGTGTTTGCGCTTAGCCTACTCTGCGTCGTGCGACAGACCGAGCGTATTGTCCTCGACGTAATCGTTAAAGCGCGGCTACAGAGAGGGAAAGTTCTTGGGGGTTTAGGAGAACGAGGTACAGAAAGGAACTATTAAGTAATTTAAATTTAAAAGTTTTAACCAATGAAAATAATTTTTCGGTCTTTTCTTCTGCGTGTCGCTTTTACGGACTATTTGAAACAATATGTCACATATAGCTAGCGTCTAAAACTGTTCTTTTTGAGGCAAAATGGCTTGCATATTCCTATCCTTAGGTTTCGATACTTTAACCAAAAATATGAATTTATAATTTGTCAAAACGTTGTAGTAGGTGTAGTCGGTATTTATCTAAACTATAAACTAAATTAGACATCAGTGATTACATTTTTATTGGTCAAAAACTGACAAAATACGATTTTTATCCAATCTATCTAAAATTTTGCATTCTACCATAAAGTAAAATGCTAAACACTTTTTCCTAGTAAGCATTTTCGATATTTTAACAAACAGAGTGACTTATGGACTTTAATTTAGAAAATTTAAATGTCCGGCCAAACAACAGATGACAACCGGCATTGTAAAATCATTAAATTTTTAAGAAAAATCTCATATGTCCATGTGTGTATATATATATATATATATATATATATATATATATATATATATATATATATATATATAATATATATATATATATATATATTTTAGAGTGACCGGATCTCATAAAGGGTGAAAAAAAATGTCGGAATCTTGTTCGTCTGGACCCCACAAAACGATTCCCTTTTCCAGATATTGAGATAGCCGAAATTTGAGCTCGATTAAACGACGTTAACCCGTGCCACTCGTCGCTCAAAATTTAAAAAAATCCAAATTTTTGGCCAAAAAAGCTGACATATGGAGCCATAACTCCAGAACGGTAAGTAATAGAAACACGCTTAATATCTCAAAAGAAAGCTAATGTTGTTCTTCAAAATTTATATTCTATACGTAATTGTTGTTATTTTAAGTCAAACCGAGTTACAACAGCCTTTAGCCCCAAAAACGTGACCTGGTACCACTAGGAGCATATTTCGTATATTTTGTTATTAAGTGATAAATTTTGCTTTTTTTTGGTATATTTTTGAGTTTAAAGTAGAAATATAATAAAAAAAACAAGTAATACTGATAAGTCTAATGACATTTTTTATTTTAAAATATAAAGATTAGGTATATTATACATACAAAACAGACACAGAAAAGATACAGACGTAGTACCTACATGAGTTGATAATTTTACATAGTTATCTAATCTATTCTAGAGCTTTTGTTACTTTTAATGTTTTGACAATTTTCAATCCTTCTTGGAAGTCATTATTTGAGGCCAGGTGTTTGGATGTTGTCTTAGGAAATCTGTTTTTATATTAAATTGGTCAAAGAATGTAAACGTTTCTTTGGTAAGTAAATTTACCAATCCTCCATCAACTACCTCTTTTAAGTTTTCTTTCCTAACTTTTGGATTTACAACCCTAGCGTGCTGTGATGGTTCATCTGTGCTACTGAGCAATTTATTAGCCATTAACAACTTTTCATCGTCTGTAATCGTGGGATCAAAAAACGATAATCCCACCAACTTTGCATTCAAATACCACAAATGGTTCGAAAATTTGGTCAGGGCTATTTCTGCAATGTCGTTGTCACATTCTTTATAGTCTAACAGACTATGAAAAATACCTAAATCTTGCTTTGGTGCAAGATGAGCTTTTGGGGCATTGAACCAAGCTTTACAATAAATTTTAACTAGGAAAACAGAAATGGCACGCACAGAACTTTCTTCTTCTTTAGACATCTTAAATTGACGACGAAAAATGAACATTTTTAAGCAGTAAATAGCCTTTGCCATCCACCTAGCTTGATGAATGGCTCCTGGAGTTCTAAAACCCACAACATTGCCGTCTAGTGATCCAACAAATACGAGAACCAACTGCAATAGCTCCTTGTAGTCATCTCTGGGGTGGCTATCAGTTAATTTGGTCTCGAATTCAGCAATAACATTTGCAATTACTTCTGGAGTTAGCTGCTTTTGTATTAGATTGTCAGTGATACCTGTGTCGTATTTTCCTTTGTCTATCTTGGGCCACGCAGTGAGGAATCTCTTGAAAATGTCTGGATGAGGTCCAGTGGTTGATCCCATTTTTGTGTCGAATCCGCCTCTTAACAGAATTTCCAAGATATGGTGACGGCAAGCTAGGTATAACAATTCTCTTTCTAACATTTGCTCCAATATGACGCATGCTCCTTTGAGTCTTCCCGTGTTGGATGCTGTAGTGTCGAAGCACATCGCCTTGACGGTGTTGAGAAGACCCCATTCATGTAGGCATTCACATACGGCTACAGCTTGCTCCTCTCCAGAGCTGTTTGCTGTTACAGGAACTCCCAGCAGCTGTTTCTTTTCGCCATATGAAATAGCTATAGCTATTCGCTCACATTGTTCATTTTTTAAAACACCCGGTAAAAGTTTACCGTCCCAATGGACAACCACGGGCTCTTTTTCAGGAATGTTTACTTTATCAAAAAAATTTTTATTATATTGTTCTCTGAACATTTGCCTTTTATTATGTAATAAAGTTTTCGAGACTTTGTACTCAAGAGGGTCAAGGTTTAGTGCTTCTAGAGTAGCTATTAAAATTCTCATGGCATTTCTGTCGGATACCTTACATCGATCTAATAAAATGGACAATTTCATGTTTAAAATCTCTTTAACGCCCCTTGCAAATGAAACTTTCATCTTCTTGCTCTCAGATGGTCCTGGATCTTCTGCAGCTTCTTCAGGGATGTCCATTTCCTCCAAGCTCTCAAGTTCCTGGTAGATGCTGTCCTCTTCAGTGTCTTAAAATATCTTCACTAGATAATTGTTCGATCTAACCAGCTCAAAGGCACTTTAGAAACTAAACTGAATAAATAAAAGGTCGGTTGTACGCTGAAGTAAAATCACCATCCCTAAAATAGAAATTAGATTTACCCTCCTTTTTACCTGTCTTTCTTTGGTAAACTAGTCAGGTAATCCCCATATAATAAAAGATTAAATTTGAACAAAAAGCTCTTTATGTTTGAAAATTGAGTTCCAAAATACTTTTTAACAAAAAAATGTTAATTCCGAGACACATTATGTAAAAACCCGTAAAATTCTTAGAATACTCCCAAACTGGCTCCTACTGGTACCAGGTCACGTTTTTGGGGCTAAAGGCTGTTGTAACTCGGTTTGACTTAAAATAACAACAATTATGTATAGAATATAAATTTTGAAGAACAACATTAGCTTTCTTTTGAGATATTAAGCATGTTTCTATTATTTACCGTTCTGGAGTTATGGCTTCATATGTCAACTTTTTGGCCAAAAATTTGGATTTTTTTCAAACTCTGAGCGACGAGCGGCACGGGTTAACGTTGTTTAATCGAGCTCAAATTTCGGCTATCTCAATATCTGGAAAGGGGAATATATACATATATATATATATATATATATATATATATATATATATATATATATATATATATATATAGGGTTTTCCATTAAGAGCGTTCTAACTTTAAAATTGAATAAAACAAAGAGTTTTTAAGCAAAATTCATTCTAAAACTTTTATTTAACGGGAAATTTTATGCCATTTAAGATTTAAAAGAAATATCGCTCAAATATCGTCCGCGGCTGTTTTTGCAGACACGAATCCGCTTACACCAATTTTCCATAACTCGAGCCTGCATTTCCGACCTTACGCCGGCTATGGCACGACGAATGTTGGCTTCAAGTGCATTAAGAGTTGCTGGTTTGTTGCTGTAAACTTGTGATTTAACATGGCCCCAAAGAATCTGGGAAGAAATACCGTCTTTTGATCGATTTGCTCTTTGCGTAGCGCGAACTGAACGCGAATTTGCATAGTAATTTTGAACAATTTCCAAGCGTTCTTTTAACATGAAACGATTCATGATGCAATGGCAAACCTTACTAAACACAATTGACATCAGATGTCAAACAACTGCTAACCAATATGGCCGCTATTAGCTGTCAAAAGTCGGACATCCGTAATGAAAAACCCTTTATATATATATATATATATATATATATATATATATATATATATATATATATATATATATATATATATATAATATATATAAAATGCAAACGTCTCTCTGTCTGTCTGTCTGTCTGTCCGTTAGTGCGCTTATCACTGGAGAACCACTTATCCGATTTACGTACTTTTTTTTTTAAAACATACATATGTTCTCTGGCCAGGTTATAGGCTATATTTTATTACGATAGGTAGCATAAGGAATGAGCACTGACGATAATAGTGAATGAAGTCGGAAAAAAAAAGTTTGCCCCTAGCGCGTTCCCTTGCAATACACAGCCTAAACCATTAAATATGGAACAATATTATGTAACAGAGAATATCTATAATCTGTAATCTATAATATATATAAAATGCAATGTCTCTCTGTCTGTCTGTCTGTCTTTCTGTCCATTAGTGCGTTTATCACGCGAGAACCACTTATCCAATTTACGTGTCTTTTTTTAAATTCATACATATATTCTTTGGCCAGGTTATATAATAATAATTATCTATATCTATAATACATATAAAATTCAGCGTCTCTCTGTCTGTCTGTCTGTCTGTCCGTTAGTGCATTTATCACTGGAGAACTACTCATCCGATTTACGTGCTTTTTTTTTAAAACATACATATGTTTTCTGGCCAGGTTATCTATCTATAATATACACGTATATAAAATGCAACGTCTCTCTGTCTGTCCGTTAGTGCGTTACGTACTTTTTTTTGAAACATACATATGTTCTCTGGTCAGGTTATATGATATATTTTATTGCGTTAGGTAACATAAAAAATAAGCACTGACGATAATAGTGAATCCAGTCGGAAAAAAGGCTACCGTTAGGGGGTCCTCTTGCAATATACTGCCTAAACCATTAAATATGGAACAATATCATGTGGCAAAGAATATAATATATATAAAATGCAACGTCTCTCTGTCTGTCTGTCTGTCTGTTAGTATGCTTATCACTTGAGAACCACTTATCCGATGTACGTGTTTTTATAAATTTAAACATATATGTTCTATATAATTCGATATAAGCCTAGATAATGGGAGATAAGGTGAGATAATGGGAGATAGGTATAAATAATGGGAGATAAGGAGAAATAATGGGAGATAAGCAGAAATAAGTCTAATAATGGGATTTATGGTGAAATAATGGGAGATAAGGAGAAATAATGGGAGATATGGAAAAATATTGCGAGATAAGTCGAGATAAGCCTAGATAATGGAAGATAAGGTGAGATAGTGGGAAATAAGTATAAATAATGAAAGATAAGCAAAGATAAGTCTAGGTAATGGGAGTTATGTTGAGATAATGGGAGGTAATGAGAAATAATGAGAGATAAGGAGAAATATTACGAGATAAGCCTAGATAATGGGAGATAAGGTGAGATAATGGGAAATAAGTATAAATAATGGGAGATAAGCGGAGATAAGTCTAGGTAATGGGAGTTATGTTGAGATAATGGGAAGTAAGGAGAAATAATGAGAGATAAGGAGAAATATTGCGAGATACGCCTAGATAATGGGAGATAAGGTGAGATAATGGGAGATAAGGAGAAATAATGGGAGATAAGAAGAAATAATGGGAGATGAGCAGAGATAAGCCTAGATAATGGAGATTATGTAGAGATAATGGGAGATAAGGAGCAATAATGGGAGATAAGCAGAGATAAGTCTAAGTAATGGGAGTTATGGTGAGATAATGCGAGATAAGGAGAAATAATGGGAGATAAGGAAAAATATTGAGTAATAAGTTGAGATAAGCCTAGATAAATGGAAGATAAGGTGAGATAATGGGAGATAAGTATAAATAATGGGAGATAAGGAGACATAATGGGAGATAAGTAGAGATAAGTCTAGGTAATGGGAGTTATGGTGAGATAATGGGAGATAAGGAGAAATAATGGGAGATAAGGAGAAATAATGCGAGATAAGGAGAAATATTGCGAGATAAGTCGAGATAAGCCTAGATAATGGGAGATAAGGTGAGATAATAGGAGATAAGAAGAAATAATGGGAGATAAGGAGAAATAATGGGAGATGAGCAGAGATAAGCTTGGATAATGGAAATTATGTGGAGATAATGGGAGATAAGGAGAAATAATGGGGGATAAGGGGAAATAATGGCAGATATTTTATTTCGTTAGGTAACATAAGGAATAAGCAGTGACGATAGTAGTGAATCAAGTCCACGCGAGCGGAACCGCGGGCACGGCTAGTATATATATATATATATATATATATATATATATATATATATATATATATATATATATATATATATATATATATATATATGTATATATATATATATATATATATATATATATATATATATATATATATATATATATATATATATATATATAGAGGAGAGAGAGAGAGAGAATTATTAGGTTATAAAGGTGTACATGATATATATTCGAAATACCAGTATTTTTTTTCTCAAATCTCCCCTATCTGTTGCCGTACTTGCGGTTTTAGTTAAGTGAAAGGAAAATGTTATGCTGGTGGAATGACGCGCCGCTGCTGCTGCTGCTGCAAACCAGTACTTATTAGTACTTGTTGTGTACTAACAGGAGAAACAATGTTGCGCTAGAGGCTGGAGGTGAGATACCGATTTCTACTAAAGTCAGAATAAAAAATTTAAAAAATGAGGAGTTGTAAAATTTTGTATCATAGTTTTTATGACTCTTATGAAGTCTATATTTGAAGATAAATAAAATCAGTATTATCTTGTTACTTCTTACTGAAATTTAAAATCCGCGCCACAAACTGCATTTTGTCATATTCTATATGGTTTATATGAACCAGTTTCGATCGTAGAGCCCGCCATCCTGCGCTGAAGTAAAAATAATAAATGAGTCAGAATGTAGTCACATGAAAAAAGGCAAAATATAATTAATAGTACTAAATTTTAGTTACAAAAAAATGTAAGTAACAATTACTTAATGAAACTACAGAAGAATATAAAATGCTTGAGATTTCCTTTTTGCCCACCGAGTACAATTTAGAGCGATTCAAGAACAACGTAAATCACTTTTTCCGCACACGTGTCGGTCCTGTAGCGCTTTAGGGACTTCCCTGCAGCACGTGTGCTAGACCCATAAAAAAAAAATAGAAAATTATTTATACAGGGGAAAAGATACCATCACGTTTACAGAACACAGTTTCTTTTTTATTTATTTTTTGTATATATTATTTTTTTGTTTGTTTTAATTAGAATCAAGAACCTTAAAGATTTACCGAGAAAAATATTAATTGTTAAAAATAAAAAGATGTGAAGGGTACTCTAACCTTGTCTTCTTCATAATTCAAGACATTTATTTCAGAATTTTTAAGTAATAGTGAGAGAAAAAACCAATATTAAAAAAAAAAAACATGTTCTATTTGTGAGACGAGGCAATAATTCAGAACAGCATCCCGAATCATATTTAGGTAGGAATGATCATTTCGTACTTCTCCATCTTCTCGATTCATCTTAAAATTCTTCATTTTTTTCTGCAGTTAACTCCACCCTCATGTCCTAGAGTACCATCTAGCCCCCTACCCCTACCCTTCTTAGTAAACGGTACACGTCTTTTCTGAAACATCCAAATAATCTTTTCTTTCTGGATATGTTTACATATTTTATTTTTTCATTTTTTTTCTAGCATAACTATCGATATATTCATAGTTATTATTCATAACTCGATTATCGAAGCGCGGGGAGACATCTAAAAGAAACGTTTTCTCTTCAAAAAAATTATCACCTTCTAAAATCACACATGTTCAATAAACAACCTTAAATAAACAGTTTTGCGGGTTACTGTCTTTTTTGACTGTTAATGTCTAATTTTATCGTATACCATTTTTCTAGGCTTTTTTTAGAAAGTTGTCTCTTCAACTATTAAAATTTCATTTAAACTGAAAAGAAGTGATTTGAAATTTTAGGAAAGTATATATTCGTCTTAAAGTTTAAATAAACTATTTATTATTTATTAGGGAAGATAGTATTTTATATTACTAACAAAATGGTTTAGAGCTTTTTGAAAAATTTTGAGTTTTTAGGCCGGCAACTGAAAATTTTTGTTTTTGACTTTTTTGTAAATTTGACCAAAATGAAATAGAATAATAAATTAAATACGAGGCTGGTTTGAAAAGTCCGTGCAAAAATAAAAACTACTTATGTGTCTGGGGTAAACTTTTTTATTTCTCGACATAGTCTCCTTTTAGGCTTATACACTTCGTCCAACGATGTTCTAGTTTGTTGATCCCTTCCGAATAATAGGATTTGTCCAAGTTTGCAAAATATCCATTAGTGTCTGCAATCACCTCCTCGTTTGAATAAAATCTTTGTCCCGCCAGCCATTTCTTCAAATTGGGAAACAAATAGTAGTCCGAGGGAGCCAAGTCTGGAGAATAGGGGGGATGTGAAACGAGTTGGAATCCTATTTCTATTAATTTTGCGACCACAACTGCTGAGGTGTGTGCTGGTGCGTTGTCGTGATGGAAAAGGACTTTCTTGTGGGCCAATCGCGGGCGTTTTTCTTGCAGCTCGGTTTTCAAACGGTCCAATAACGATGAATAATATTCACCTGTAATAGTTTTACCCTTTTCCAGATAGTCGATGAGGATTATCCCTTGCGAATCCCAAAAGACAGTCGCCATAACCTTTCCGGCCGAAGGAACGGTCTTCGCCTTTTTTGGTGCAGATTACCCTTGGTAACCCATTGTTTAGATTGTTGTTTGGTCTCAGGAGTATAGTAATGTATCCATGTTTCATCCACAGTGACGAAACGACGCTTAAAGTCCTCCGGATTCTTCTGAAACAGCTGATAACCATCCTTGCAACACTTCACACGATTCCGTTTTTGGTCAAGCGTGAGCAATCGCGGCACCCATCTTGCGGATAGCTTTCTCATGTCCAAATATTTATGCAAAATATTATGTACCCTTTCAGTCGAGATGCCCACAGCACTAGCAATCTCACGCACCTTAACTCTTCTGTCATCCATCACCATATCATGGATTTGATCAATGATTTCTGGAGTCGTAACCTCCACAGGCCGTCCAGAACGTTCAGCGTCACTTGTGCCCATATGGCCAGTCCGAAAATTTTAAAAACCACTTATAAACTGTTCTAATCGAAGGTGCAGAGTCACCATAATGTTTATCAAGCTTCTCTTTAGTCTCCTGAGGCGTTTTGCCTTTCATAAAGTAATGTTTAATCACCACACGAAATTCATTTTCGTCCATTTCTTGAAAATCACTCGACTTCCTTGATTCACACGAATGCCAAACACAAAGAAATAGACCAATATGGCTGAAACTTGGTGTGCGTTCATTCAAGAGGTGCTACTAACTAAACATGACCTCGATACGCGCCGGTGGTGCCATCTCTCGGACTTTGCACGGACTTTTCAAACCAACCCCGTATAATAAAAACCGGCTAAGTGCAAGTCGGACTTGCGCAATTAGTATTCCGTACGGTGATTGCTATTAAATTAAAAAAATTGTTATGGAGGTATAAAATGATCAGTGACTTCACAAAACACGCCCTAAATGAGTTTTCAGCAAAGTTTTTTTTCCGATCTTTGTTGAAAACTGATGACTGAAAAAACTTGATTAATCAGCAAAAGTAACGCACTCAATAATTTTCATTCAGTCTACACTTTATGGAAAATATTCCGGAATTTTTTCAAAATTTTTTGATCAGTACTTTACGAAATAAAAGGGGGAAAAAGCTTTTTTTAAAAATACTATGAAAACAAATTTGCGCGATTGTTACATCATATACATATATTTTTGAACAAGCTTTCATTTGACACGCCACTCTATGACCTGGTAATTTTTGTTCACTTCCGATTTCACCCCCAAAACTAAACCCTTAAGTCAAAATTTAACTTTAAAAACTATGCAGCTCTAATTAGGCCATTACTTCCTATATTTGTGCCAAATTTCAACTTTCTATGTCAAATAGTTTCGGAAAAAATCGGGTGTGACAGACAGACGGATAGACGGACGGACAAACGGAGACCGAAGTGATCCTATAGGTATTCCATATGGAACACCAAAAACACTCTTAAT
>CM032446.1:6062017-6530871 GCA_019049505.1 Pachyrhynchus sulphureomaculatus | reverse complement strand
ACAAGCCCTTTCAAGATACGCAAAATTTATAATAAAGGGAATGCGGCAGCCTATTGACTCCCAACTGCTGTCAGGTGAGAGTTTCTAGTACTACCTTATGAAAGTTTTATTCCACTGTTTTATTATTATTCCAAGTTATGATTAACATTATAGGACCAAACTTTATTACTAAAATCAAAACGATATTATTAAAAAATAGCAATCATTAAGTCAGAGTTTTTCTAACAGAATAGTATAATAACTATATATATATATATATATATATATATATATATATATATATATATATATATATATATATATATATATATATATATATATATATATATATATATATATATATCAAGGATTTTCTACAGCTGACGCTGTCTTCCTTTTCTCAGCCTTTGATTCCATCCGTTGCTATCTTCCCCCAGTCTCCATCTGTTAGACCCCTGTCCTTCATAGCCTCGTCCACATCGTCTCTCCACGATCGTCTGGGTCTTCCTCTTTTTCTTCTCCCTCCGTTATTTTCTTATCCACCTATTATCTTCGCTCCGTCTTATGTGTCCATACCATTTTAATCGTTTTTCTTCAATGGTGTTTATTGCGTTCTCTTTGATGTTCATTCTGCTTCTTATTTCTTCATTTCACTCTACAACATCTCCTCCAATACTCTGTCTCTACCGCGTTAATTTTAGATTTATTTCTTTTGTTGATCGTCCATGTTTCTGACCCGTATGTCATTATGCTTTGTATTATTGACTTATATATGCGTGTTTTGTTTCTCTTTGTAATGTGCTTGTCCCACAGGATCGTCTTAAGCATGTCCGCGTTTGTCCTAATCTAGCTTTAATCTCTTCTTCTGATGTTGCGTTTCTTGAAATGATGGTTCTTAAATATTTAAATCTATCGGTTCCTCTGATTATTGTTTCGTTCTCAACTTCTAGATTCTCCACGTTCCCCTCCTTTGTTGTTAGATATTTCGTTTTAACAAAGTTTATTGCTAATCCTGCTTTAGTCTATTCTTCTTTCAGTTTTTTTACCATATAACTGAGGTCTTCCTCATCTTGCGCTATTATTACTTGGTCGTCTGAGAAACTTAAAGTATATAAGTAATCTTCTCGTATTGGGACTCTCATTCCACTGCATTTTTGCTTCTATTTTTTTAGTGTTTGTTCGAGGTATATTTTGAATAGTGTGGGGGATGTAGAGCATCCTTGTAATAGGCCTTTTGATGTTTGGAGTCTCTTCCCTATTTTATGTCCTATTTTTATGTTCACTGTGTTGTTTTCGTAGAGAGCTTTTACTGCGTATATTAGTTCTTTGTCAATGCCTATTTCTTTCATTGCGTTCCATAATCTTTGTCTTGGTACTGAGTCATAAGCCTTTCTTATGTCTATGAAGACTAAATGAACTTCTCTATTCTTTGTTAGTTTTTTTTTTCCATTGTTTCTTTTATAGTGTATATGTGGTCTATACATGATTTTCCGGCCGTAAAGCCTGCTTGGTCTTCTCCAATCTTTCCTTTTATATTTTCCTCTATGATATTTTCAATAATTTTTCCATACAAACGTCCCATACTTGATATTATACATAGACCTCTATAGTTTGTGCATTTTCTGCGGTCTCCCTTTTTAAATATAGATTCTATACTAGTATAATAACTAAAGAAGAAAAAGAAGACTTCCCTGAAAAATATATAGTAATATAGGGACTTTCAGACAGAATATGAGATATAAGGTCAAAACGAACACCTTTAAAGTAAGATTATCTCATATGGTATGTCTAAAGAGTTCTGTCCGAAGGGAATACTTTCTTCCTGCTGAAAATTCGTTACAGTTTAGCCGATATTCAAAAAAAGGTAAGAAGCTTTTCAACAATATCGAAAGTTATGGGACGGGGCTAACAAGCATCATCTTCTAAAATATCTAGAAGGATTGAATATTATTAGCGATTATCAATATTGATTTCGTAAGCAAAGATTAACACATGTTTAGAACAACGCAACTGAACACTTTGGTGAATATCGAGTGGTTGCTTTTGATATAGCCAAGACATTCGACCGTATTTGTCACGACGGATTGTTAGCTAAGGTACGCTCTTATGGTATGTCTGAAAAGTTTATGGCTCTCGTGTTTCCTCAGAGTCCTTTTGTAGTGACAGTCGACGAATTTCTTTCTAGTACCTTCACTTTCAACGCCGGTGTGTCCCAAGGTTCCATACTGTCCCGTATTCGCTTTCTGATTTACATTAACGATCTGTTGAAAAGGACCAAGAATCTAATTTACAACTTTGCAGATGATAGTACGCTTATTTCTTCATTCCCTTTGAACGCTCGAACATCGGCTACTCATGCAAATATCTGCAAACAGCAGGAAGTCATTCAACTTAACAAAGAGTAGAATTTAACCATCTGTAGTTAAAAGTAAACAAAATTTTCAAAAGTTTGATTTCATTAGGTAAGCACTGATTTGGAAGCAATAATGAAAATACTAATACACGTAAATACAAACATTTGAAAAAATGGATATTTATATATATACAGCCTTAGCCAAAAGTATTAGGCACCCCTAATAAATACGTGAAACTTATAAAATATTTAAAAAAAAGGCTAATTGGCGGCGCTGTCAAAAGCTAACTTAAACAATAGACAATCTCTTTTACAGGTCCATAAAATACCTGGCCCACAAAATTGCGATAATGAGGTTTTTTTGAAAAATATTTTTAATGTTTTGACAGTTTCTTTTTACTACTTGTAGTGTAGAGAAGCTTTCGTGCGCGTTTACTTGTGAACTGGACATTCTTATATTTGAGAAATGCCTAAGAAAAGTGAGCTTGGTATCGAAAAACGAATTGAAATTCAAACTCTACATGAACAAGGCAAGTCCCAAGTAAAAATAGCCAAGTTAGTGAAATGTTCTGGGTGCGCAGTAGAATGTGCTATTAAAAGGGTTGTGGAGACTGGCTCCCATGCCAACAATATGAGAACGGGCAGAAAACGTAAGACCAATGAGCGACAAGACGGAGAACTCATCCGCGAGTCTATTAAAAATCGAAAAAAAACATCACCTGAGCTCGCTGCAACTCTGGGATTTGGAGGAGGGAGGGAAGAGATTGGGATGCCGATTAGTTCTCGAATGGCAAGGAGAAGACTGATAGAAGCTGGATTAAGAGGGTGCAAAGCTAGAGAGAAGCCTTGGCTTTCAGAGACCAATAGGAAGAAACGCTTAAAGTGGGCTCTGAAGCACCAACATTTTAGCGAAGAGGATTGGTCTAATGTTGTATGGTCCGACGAATCCAACTTTGAGGTAAGTTTTTATATGATTTATTTTAACAAGTAACTACATACAATTACTCTTGATTTAATCTGTTTTAGTCAAAATAATAACTAATTTTTTAATTAAGTATTTTTTCTATTTTTACAGCTATTCGGAACGTCAGGTGTGACATTCGCGAGGCGGCGTATCGGCGAGGAATACCATCCAGATTACGTGGTATCTACTGTAAAAACACGAGGAGGCAGCATTATGATCTGGGGCTGCATGGCTGCTAAAAGGGTCGGCGAAATGTTCGTTTGTGAAGGCCTCATGAACAGCCAAAAGTATATAAATGTACTAGAAACTGTACTGATGCCTTCGCTGACGCGCATTTTCGGAGACACTAATTTAGAGGACATCACATTCCAGCAAGATAATGCACCTTGTCATAAATGCGCTGGTTTAGAGAAAATAACATTGTCTTGTTAGATTGCCCGGCGCAGTCTCCAGATCTAAACCCTATCTTTGGGGTATTCTGAAGCACAAGATACGGGAGCATAGCATAACATCAAAAGCAGCGCTAAAAAGCGCTTTGATCGATGAGTGAGATGCCATAAGTACAACTGAATGTACTAGGCTTGTACGCAGCATGCCCCAAAGAATTGCTGCTGTAATTAAAGCTAAGGACGGACACACCAAATATTAATTTATTTCACAATTTTACCTCAATATACGATTTTACAAAACATACAAATTTAATTTTTTACCCTGAAACACAAGAAATGAAGTAAATTGTAGGGTGCATAATAGTTTTGGCTAAGGCTGTATATATGTATATATATATATATAATATATATATATATATATATATATATATATATATATATATACATATATATATATATATATATATATATATATATATATATATATATATATATATATATATATATATATCATATACGAATTTTATTATTCACTGAGGTAGCCGTTACTTGATGGAAATTCATTGTAAATTAATACCGAAGTAAAACAATAGATGTTTTTAGAATTCCACTATATTTATAAACCGTAACAATTGTTTCGACATACAATGTCTTCATCAGACGGATGATAACTTTAAACTAAGTTTAAAGTTATCATCCGTCTGATGAAGACATTGTATGTCGAAACAATTGTTACGGTTTATAAATATAGTGGAATTCTAAAAACATCTATTGTTTTACTTCGGTATTAATATACGAATTTTGTTTGTTTTTGTGGAAGTGACATTAGTTTGAATAATTTTATTTGATCTTTTTGTTAAATTTTGTCTCCGATACAATAAGTTGCAATTTCGTCGAAGCTTTGATGGATTTTTCCTATACCCCAGGGTTCCGTAGAACACACCTTGAGAAACGTTAAGTTAAATAACTAGTACCAGTACTACCCCTGAGTTGAGGTATTTTTATATTCAATAATAAACAATAGATAAAGGGGCAGGTAAAAGGTTACAGTCTTTACCGCCTGTTGCTTTCTATTTTATTTCAAAATATTCCAGGAACCAAGCGAATTGCCAACAAGTTTTTTTCATATTTGAACTGAAGTTTATCAAATCAAATCATATTGAAGATCATCCCCAGGTCAGCAACCGTCAACTAGCTGACTCATCTGACATATCCCAATCTAGGGCTAATCGCACCACGAAAAAATACAACTATCATCCTTTCATATGGAACTACACCAAGAACTTCAAGACCATGATTTTGAAGGACGAGTAAACATTTATACCACCATGAATGGAGCAATAGAGGCCGATCCAAATTTTTTATCCAAAAGAATGTTTTCTGATGAAGCTACTTTTCGCATTAATGGAGCAGTTAACAGCCATAACATCCATTATTATTCAACAATAACATTTTGGGTCCGGAAAGTTCAAAATGAAAACCATTGGTCGCGTAATGTATGGTGTGGAATATTAAATTTTCGAATTATTGGTCCATATTTTTTCCGCGAACCGCTTAACGAACCTAGATATCTAAATTTTTTGCAAAAGAAATTACATCAGCTTCTAGAAGAAGTTGATAATTTTGAAAGAGAACAAACGTGGATTCAACAAGATAAAGCTCCTGCTCATTACCACCGGGAAGTTCGGGAATTTTTGAAACGATTGTTATCCACAAAAATGGATCTGTAGGGGTGGACTCATTCAGTTGCCCCCTCGATCATGTGACTTAACACCTTTAGACTTCCTTTTGTGGGGCATTAAAGATCGTGTTTATGTGAAGCCCCCCTACAACACCAGTAGATATGGAAAATAGGAACAGGATGCGTGCAGGACAATAACGCCCTTTATGCTAAGGAAAGTGAAGGAAAATATAGTAAAACGACTAAACATGTGTATTCAAGTAGACGGGCATTGATTACGTCATAGTAATTAATCATTAATTAATATTAAAATTAAATCGATATTCCGAAATAAAATTTCGGAATATGGCTTGTTACTTGATTGGTCACTACAAATATTGTAGAGAATTTGCAAATGTAAAATGATCAACAAATAAAGATCCCATGAATGCCAGATTCCATGCCTTTTCTCCTACGACTATAGTTTCTGAGCCTATACTCTTCATCAGGTAGGCTTTAAGCAACGGTATCGATCAGTAAGACCAGAGTACCGTGGAGAGTCAAGTTGGAATGACTCTCGCTGGCTTATAGCAATCATGGTACTTTATATAAATGAGATACTACTCGTTGGGCAAGATACATACTCTTGCACCATCTGTTGAGAGTTTCGGACATCGAAAACTGCTCAACTATATAAACCTAACATTATATTATTCACTGAGGTAGCCGTTACTTGATGGAAATTCATTGTAAATTAATACCGAAGTAAAACAATAGATGTTTTTAGAATTCCACTATATTTATAAACCGTAACAATTGTTTCGACATACAATGTCTTCATCAGACGGATGATAACTTTAAACTAATTTTAAATTAGAACATATTAGCCCATATATACCTTTAGGAGTAGTAAATTACAAGATTAAATTATAAAAATAATAAACACTTAATATTATTGTACAAAAGAAGTGGGTAATACCTGTCATTTGTGGGTTTTCACACAATTAAAATAAAGATAACAATAAATAAGTTGTACCATACTTAAATGATGGATTAATAATGGGTTATTCCGGATAAAGGTTTAATAATGGGGAATTGTTTGTTTCTATTTGTTGATTTAAGAGGAGATTTGAATTTTTGTATTTGTTTATTTCTAAGCTTTCTAAGTAATTTAATTTTTTGGATTTTTTGTCATAATGAAGTATTTTGAAATTATCGTCAAAGACGTGATTTGTTGAAATTAAATGTTCTGCATAATGGGATATGATATTTTGTTTGGTATAGCTTCTTTTGTGTTCGTTGATTCTTTTTTGAAAAGATCTGCCTGTTTGGCCTATGTAAAATTTTGGACAAGAACCACAATTTAGTTTATAAATTCCCGATTTTGCTTTTTTGTTACTTTTATTTTTATTATTTTTTATTATGTTAGAGAGTTTATTATTAGTTCTGAAAGCAATATTTAGACCTATTTTAGTTAATTCTTTAGAAATAAACTGTGTAATTTGTCCGGTGTAAGTGATAGTTTTATAACTTTCTTTATTCTTTTTTGGTTTAGGATATAACTTGTTGATTGCTAGTTGATATGTTTTTTTATTAATCATTCTGTCTAAGATATCTGGTTGGTATCCATTGTTAACCGCTATTTGTTTTATTATATTCATTTCTATAGAATAATTCTCTTCTGACATAGGTACATGTAAAAGTCGATGGATGAATGAATTAAAAGCTGCCATTTTGTGTGAATATGGATGATTTGAGTTATTATGTATTACTGTATCTGTATGTGATGGTTTATGGTAAATTGAAAAATTGTGTTTATTATTAATATTTTTAATTGTTAAATCTAAGAAGTTAATTGTTTTTTCTTGTTCAATTTCTATGGTAAATTTAATATTGGAATGGATAGTATTAATATGGTTGAGAAATTGTTGTAGTTGTCTATCTGTTCCAGAAAAACAAAACTAATATATCGTCTACATACCTATGCCAGTATAGAAAATATTTACTAATTGGGTGTTTGAGAATTATGGATTCTAAATTATCCATGAAAATTTCGGCTAACAATGGACTTAACGGATTCCCCATTATTAAACCTTCCTTAGCCATATAAAATATGTCATTAAATTCAAAGTAATTTTGATCTAAACAAACTAATAGACAATCTAGGATTTCTTGTTTGATTATTATATTAATTCTATTTTTAGTAAGTAGACCTTCTACTAAACTTATTACTTCATTAGGTGGTATACTCGGAAATAAATTTTGGACGTCAAAAGATATAAGTTTAGCGTTTTTTGGAATCTGTAAGTGTTGAATTTTATTGATAAGTTCGTAAGAATTAAGAATACTTCAATAAAATTCAACACTTACAGATTCCAAAAAACGCTAAACTTATATCTTTTGACGTCCAAAATTTATTTCCGAGTATACCACCTAATGAAGTAATAAGTTTAGTAGAAGGTCTACTTACTAAAAATAGAATTAATATAATAATCAAACAAGAAATCCTAGATTGTCTATTAGTTTTGTTTAGATCAAAATTACTTTGAATTTAATGACATATTTTATATGGCTAAGGAAGGTTTAATAATGGGGAATCCGTTAAGTCCATTGTTAGCCGAAATTTTCATGGATAATTTAGAATCCATAATTCTCAAACACCCAATTAGTAAATATTTTCTATACTGGCATAGGTATGTAGACGATATATTAGTTTGTTTTTCTGGAACAGATAGACAACTACAACAATTTCTCAACCATATTAATACTATCCATTCCAATATTAAATTTACCATAGAAATTGAACAAGAAAAAACAATTAACTTCTTAGATTTAACAATTAAAAATATTAATAATAAACACAATTTTTTCAATTTACCATAAACCATCACATACAGATACAGTAATACATAATAACTCAAATCATCCATATTCACACAAAATGGCAGCTTTTAATTCATTCATCCATCGACTTTTACATGTACCTATGTCAGAAGAGAATTATTCTATAGAAATGAATATAATAAAACAAATAGCGGTTAACAATGGATACCAACCAGATATCTTAGACAGAATGATTAATAAAAAAACATATCAACTAGCAATCAACAAGTTATATCCTAAACCAAAAAAGAATAAAGAAAGTTATAAAACTATCACTTACACCGGACAAATTACACAGTTTATTTCTAAAGAATTAACTAAAATAGGTCTAAATATTGCTTTCAGAACTAATAATAAACTCTCTAACATAATAAAAAATAATAAAAATAAAAGTAACAAAAAAGCAAAATCGGGAATTTATAAACTAAATTGTGGTTCTTGTCCAAAATTTTACATAGGCCAAACAGGCAGATCTTTTCAAAAAAGAATCAACGAACACAAAAGAAGCTATACCAAACAAAATATCATATCCCATTATGCAGAACATTTAATTTCAACAAATCACGTCTTTGACGATAATTTCAAAATACTTCATTATGACAAAAAATCCAAAAAATTAAATTACTTAGAAAGCTTAGAAATAAACAAATACAAAAATTCAAATCTCCTCTTAAATCAACAAATAGAAACAAACAATTCCCCATTATTAAACCTTTATCCGGAATAACCCATTATTAATCCATCATTTAAGTATGGTACAACTTATTTATTGTTATCTTTATTTTAATTGTGTGAAAACCCACAAATGACAGGTATTACCCACTTCTTTTGTACAATAATATTAAGTGTTTATTATTTTTATAATTTAATCTTGTAATTTACTACTCCTAAAGGTATATATGGGCTAATATGTTCTAATTTAAAATTAGTTTAAAGTTATCATCCGTCTGATGAAGACATTGTATGTCGAAACAATTGTTACGGTTTATAAATATAGTGGAATTCTAAAAACATCTATTGTTTTACTTCGGTATTAATAAACCTAACATTGTTAGGAAGGATAAATCAAATCGATATTCCGAAATAAAACTTCGGAATATGGCTTGTTACTTGCCCAACGAGTAGTACCTCGTTTATATAAAGTACCATGATTGCTGTAAGCCAGCGAGAGTCATTCCAACTTGACTCACCACGGTACTCTCGTCTTAATGATCGATACCGTTGCCTAAAGCCTACCTGATGAAGAGTATAGGCTCAGAAACTATAGTCGTAGGAGAAAAGGCATGGAATTTGTTGGTCAATTTGCATTTGCAAATTCTCGACATTATATATTAAAATTGTTATTAACTAGTTGTTCATGTTTTCACAATAGCGTAGGTGTATTAAAAACAAGGGTAAAAATTGAAAAACTCAAATTAAATCGAAAACTATTGGAAATAAGTATATGACATACATAATAAAGTTGGAGGGTTTTGTAAAATCTATCAGAAAAAATAATAATATACAAGGTGTGCCACAAAATTTGAGATTTTTCGATTTAAAATAGTAGAAACGTATAAATCGAAAACTATTAGAAATAGGTATATGACATACTTAATAAATGTTGGAGAGTATTGTAAAATCTAAAAGAAAAAATAATAATATACAGGGTGTGCCTCTTAAAAAATTTGAGATTTTTAAATTTAAAATAGTCGAAATGTATAAATTTATTTTGAACGCCCTGTAGCATTTAACTCAAATTTCTTTACATATACCTTTTTTCTCATCTCTATAGAACGCTCGTACCAATTATGAGTATTCCACCTTCAGAAACAATGGCGCTACTGGCAATTTTTTACAAAACTGAAAACTAGTATTTTTTTAAAAAAATTGAAATTTTAGGAAAACTACTAGATTTAGGTATATAACATTATTAATAAAAAAGTTATAAAACTTCACACAAAATTTGAAAATAAATTAGAAACAAGGATGTTCCATTTATAAAAACATGTTTTATCGGCCACACTTTTTTAAAGTACCCTGTATACTCAAAAATAATTTTAAACTGTGCACCTTAACATTCCCTAAAACTATTGTATTTAACATATATATTATTATATTATATTAATTTTTTCGTCATTCTCGAAACAAATGAGATAATGAACTTTACTCTCGTTGACTCTCCCTGTAAATACATACTAGGTGATAAAGAGTCCCTTAAAAAATGCACCTCGAAATAAAAAACCGGTCAAGTGCAAGTTGAACTTGCACAATTAGTGTTCCGTACGTTGATTGTTTTTAAAATAAAAATTTTTGTTAGGATGGTATAAAATGATCAGTGACTTCACAAAACACACCCCAAATGGGTTTTCAACAAAGTTTGTTTCCAATCTTTACTGAAAACTGGTCACCTTAATTTTTTTTTTTTAATTTTATATACCAAATAAATTATTAAAGGTAATGCACTCGTGATAATTTTCGTTCAATCTATACCCCGTGGAGAATATTCTAGAATTTTTTCAAAATTTTTTGATCAGTACTTTTAGAGATAAGGTAGGGGTCAGCGATTTTTTAAAAGTAATACGAAGAAAAGTGTGCGCAAGTATTACATTATATATATATTTTTTACTCGTGTTTTCACAAGCTTTCATTTGACACCACACCCGATGACCTAATAAAAAAAAAATTTTTTTCACTTCCGATTTCACCCCTCAAAACGAACCCCTTAAGTCAAAATTTATGTTACGGTGGTATAAAATGATCAATAACTTCACAAAACACACCCCAAATGAGTTTTCAACAAAGTTTGTTTCCAATCTTTACTGAAATCGGATGACCTTGAAATGTTTGTTTTTTTTATATATCATACAAATTATTAAAGATAATGCACTCGTGATAATTTTCGTTCAATTTACACCCCGTGGAGAATATTCCAGAATTTTTTCGAAATTTTTTGATAAGTACTTTTCGAGATAAGGCCCGGGACAGCGATTTTTCGCGAATTTTTAAAAATAATACAAAGAAAAGTGCGCGCAAGTATAATATTATATATATATTTTTTACTCGTGTTTTCACAAGCTTTCATTTGACACCACACTCTATGAGCTAGTAAAAAAATTTTTTTTTCACTTCCGACTTCACCCCACAAAACTAACCCCTTAAGTCAAAATTTGATTCTCAAAACTACATGGCTCTGATGAGGCCATCAATTCCTATATTGTTACCAAATTTCACCTTTCTATGTCAAATAGTTTCGGAGAAAATCGGGTGTGACAGACAGACAGACAGACAGACAGACAGACAGACAGACAGACACCGAAGTGATCTTATAAGTGTTCCGTACGGAACACTAAAAATGATTCCAAAGTATGTAATTTAAAATAAGACAAAAGATTTTTTATTGATCAAGTTGTCTAAACGTATTTATGGGATACCTTTGAAAGGTTTGCAGCTTCACAAGGTGAAGCAAGTGAAGTACTTGCTTATTTGTTTTTAAAACAACAGGTAATTTCGATAAGTTCTAGACACTCTCGAGATAAATCAAAAGAGTCCCAAAAACCCAAACCACAAGATAAGGTCATTTAACTTGTCCGGAACCATGTACGGATAAAAATAAATAAATAAAACATCAAATTAAATCTAATCTTCTAATCGATTCTGAAGGTTACAACGGGTACTTATAGCCATAAAACGTTAATTGTGTTTATTACTTGTGTACATAACATAATGGTAAACTTTTTATTTAGAAAAAAATTTTTACTTCGTTTTATTAAATGGGAATATCAATCAATCAACATCTTTTAAAATAGCTGGAAGTAGCCACCAATAAGAGTTGCGTAATCAAAGATCAACAAGAGATCTCTTCATCTCTCTCACATATTTTGGTACATTATGGAGTACCTCACACGATTGTGCTTCATTAATCCAGGACATTCTTCTGCATTTGGAATGACGGATTGTTGGATGTTTAAAAATGGAGACAGGGGAAATGTTAAAAATTGCAGGGGTGTCGTTCTACTTTGTAACTTCTCAAAGGTCTTTAAGTCAGTCTTGTATGCACGTATCTACAACCAAATTAAAAATCAAATTTCTTCTTATCAGCACGGATTTATTAGTAAGAGATCTATGGTAACAAATCTAACTGTTATGACACAGTTCATTTCGGAAATATTAGATGATGGTGGGCAGGTTGATGTTATTTATACAGATTTCTCGAAGGCCTTTGATAGGATCGACCATCATGTTCTCATCAATAAGTTGTCTTTCTTTGGTTTCACTGATGGTGCGAGGGCTCTTATAAATTCTTACTTGTTTAATCGAACTCAGTTTGTAGCCTACAACGGATTCAAATCAGAAAGATTTCTGGCTACCTCAGTCGTTCCACAAGGTTCAAATTTGGGACCCTTGCTCTTCATTATGTTCATAAATGACCTTTGCGAGGATTTAAAATGTAACAGACTAATTTATGCTGATGATCTAAAAATGTTTATGCCAATAGAAAAAACTGAGGATCATTCCTATCTACAGAGCCAGTTGAATTTCGAACATTCTTGGTGTTTTGACAACAAACTATATCTAAATGCTCAAAAAGGCAAAGTTCTAACATATACTAGGAGGGTAGCGTCAATAGAGTTTCAATATAGAATTCAAGACTATAATTTAAGTAGGTGTAGCACAGCTAAGGATTTGAGAGTTGTTTTTGATGCAAAACTAACATTTGCTCAGCATATAGCATTGAAAGTTTCTGAAGCAACGAAATCTTACGGGTTCATGATTAGGAATTGCAGGGGTTTCACTAATATTGCATCACTGAAGGTTTTGTATTTCTGCTTTGTTCGCTCGAAACTAGAATATGCAAGTATTGTCTGGAGTCCAATGTACGAGGTGCATAGAGTTTCACTTGAAAAAGTACAGAGGAGATTTCTGAAATTTCTGTTGTTTAAGATTAATGGAATGTATCCTGAACAGGGAATCAGCAGCGATTATTTGTGTGAACAGACAAATATTCTTAGCCTGGAAATCAGGAGAGTTTGTGCCTCAATATTATACCTATATGAAGTATTGCACAATATGATTAATTGCAGGGATATACTGTGTCGTATTAACATCAATGTGCAACGGATACACTCACGATCAAATATGTTTTTTTAGATGTAATAGACCTAATACTAATTTGTTATTGAATTCACCTATTCATGTAATGTGTACTAATTTTAATCATATTTGTAATGTTTGTGACATACTGTTGTACTAAGAAGCAATTACTACAAACTGTCATTGAATATGTAAATGTCTAAATATTTACCCTATTAATGGGAGACTGTTGGGTAATAAAGCTATTATTATTATTATTATTATTATTATAAACCACACTCTTAAGCTATACCTGAAAAGTTTTTAATTATGGCTCTCGAATTTTCTCAGGGACGTGAAGTAACAAAAAGTGGATAAAGTGATAGAGGTCAACATATTTTTATAGTGTCAACAGTAATATGAGAATTTTTCTTGGTTTTCTAGTTAAGAAAATGAACAAATTTTAAGCATATGAAATCGTGATTTTTGAGATTAGACAATGTCAATTTGGAGTAACTTTCTGACGTTTTCGCTTACGACTTAATCTTCTAGCAATAAAACTACTTAATAACTTTGTTAACTGTCACTAAATATATTTGTAAAGATTTTACAATTACGTTATCGCGATTTCTTATTACAACGTCAACGTAGTACATTGTCAAACGCTTAACTAAGACTGAAACAGATTTTTGGTATTTTATGCTTATATATGATGACAGATGTGGGTCTATTAGGTACTAAAACAGTTGGAACAGAATGGAATTTGCTAAATCTAATTGACTATTCAGTAAATTTATATTATGGTCCTTTAAATGTCTGTAAATTTCTATGGATTCTAAGAAATTGAGTTTTTTGACCCTTTAGGTGCCGTATGGAGTATTTGTAAACAATTGATATTGAGAAAAGTATGGCTTGTTTCTAAGAAATGTTTAGCAAAGTGTGATTTTTCATTTTTTAGCCTATAAGAGGCATTGTGTTCTGCGAATCTTATTTTGAAATTCCGTCCCGTTTGGCCTACGTAACAGCTATTGCACTCTTAACAATTAAGTTTATAAACTTCTGATTTATTGTGTTTATTAATTTTATCTTTAGCATTGAAAAATATATTAGATAATTTTTGAGCGGGTTTTAAAACTATTCTTGATTTTTCGGCCGTGAACACTTGGGATATTTTATCCGAGATGGGACCAAAATATGTCAGAGGTATGAAATTCTTTTATGGGATAGATTAAACTAAAAGTGATTTATTTTCGTTTACGGCTTATTATTTTAGATTGGAAGCGATTACTAAGTACTATATTTTTGACTGTGTTCAATTCTTTTTTAAAATTATTTTTACTAAGAGGGATATTGAAGGCTCTATGGATCATAGATCTATAGGCTGCCAGTTTATGAGAGCTAGGGTGTATTGAGTCAGCTGGGTTGGTGACATCTGAAAAGGTTGGCTTGCGGAAGATATCGAATTCTAGTCTATTTTCCTTCTTTGAAATTGTAACATCTAAGAAATTTATTTTATTATCTGTTTTTTTTTACAGTGTAAATTTTATGTTGGGATATAAATTATTTAGAGAATTTGAAGTGGAATTTAGTTCAATATCATTTCCATGGAAATATACTAAGATGTAGTCCACAGAATATTTTTTGCGTGTTGAGTTCTTAGAAAACTATTTTCCAATTCTGACATAAAAATTGGGAGGACTGAGTGGAGACCCCATGGCAAAACCATCTCTTTGTTTTGAAAAATTGATTATTGAACTGAAAATAATTTCCGGTTATACAAAATTCGAACAGTTTCAATATATCTTGTTGTATTGTTATATTGATGTTGTTTTTTGTAGCATACTACTCAGTATATATCACCACTACACCAAACACTTTATTTTTGCTTTCGACGCGCGTTTCGCTAACCATGTTAGCTTCATCAGGAGATATATACTGAGTATCATTGTGCCAAAGATTCCACATTCCCAACTTAGTTTTGTAGCATAGTTTTAATAATTTCTAAATAATCTTTTTTGGGGGGGGATATTGGAGAACATATTTGTTACATCGAATGAAACTAGAAGGGCGTTATTTTGCGATGGAGATATTTTTAAGTTTATTTGTGAGGTCAATAGAGTTTTTTGTGTTGTATTTTGGATTGAATTGTGTAATTTCCTTAAAGATGGTGTTGAGATGTGTTCCTAGATTTTTTAAGAGTGTGTTGTTGTACGATACTACTGGTCTTATTGGCGAATTTTCTTTATGTATTTTTATCAGGCCGTGGTGATATAAGATTTTGGTTTATTATTTTAAACTTTTCTCTTTCATCCACAATACTCAGAGTTTCATTTAACAGAGTCAGGAGTTGTTTTTGAATTTTATCAGTTGGATTTTCTTTTTTCCAAAAATCATTTACTTTTTGAATGTACTGGTTTTTATCAGGAGCTATGATGGAGTTGCCTTTGTCTGCTTTTGTTATTATTAAGTTATTCTTTTTTATTTTAGACTGAATGGACGCTATCGTTAGTTGGTCTTAATTAATATTAATTAATTAATATTAATAATTAATAATAATTTAAAAAAAGAACTGGACACAATCAAAAATATAGCACTCAATAACGGCTTCCAATCTAAAATAATTAATACCTTAATAAGCCGTAAATGAAAACAAATCACTTTCAGCTTAATCTACCCCGTAAAAGAATACCGAGAAAAGAAAACATTCATACCTCTGACATATTTTGGTCCTATCTCGGATAAAATATCCCAAGTTCTCACGACCGAAAAAACAAGAATAGCTTTAAAACCCGCTCAAAAATTATCCAATATATTTTTTAATGCCTAAGATAAAATTAATAAATACAATAAATCAGGAGTTTATAAACTTAATTGTCAAGAGTGCAATAGCTGTTACGTAGGCCAAATAGTCAATTACACGTAGCAAATTCCGTTCTGTTCCAACTGTTTTAGTACATAATAGACCCACATCTGTTCATCATATAAACATAAAACACCATATATTTGTTTTAGTCTTAGTTAAGCGTTTGACAATGTAGTTGTACTACGAAATCGCGATAACGCAATTGTAAAATTTTTACAAATATATTTAGTGACAGTTAACAAAGTAATTAAGTAGTTTAATTGTTAAAATGTACTGTCACAAAGTAACGAACCAATCAATCTTTCTTTTCGAGATTAGAATACTGAATTCGGTGTTTTCTAGTTCTCATCTAACCAAAAGCTTACCTTTTTCTTGTGATTATCTATAATACATATAAAATGCAATGTCTCTCAGTCTGTCTGTCTATCTGTCTGTCCGTTTGTGCGCTTATCACTGGAGAACCACTTATCCGATTTACGTACTTTTTTTTTAAAACATACATATGTTCTCTGGCCAGGTTATAGGCTATATTTTATTACGATAGGTAGCATAAGAAATAAGTAGTGACGATAATAGTGAATGAAATCGCGCGTTCCCTTGCAATACACAGCTTAAATCATTAAATATGGAGCAATATTATGTAGCAGAGAATATCTATAACCTATAATATATATAAAAAGCAATATCTCTCTGTCTGTCTGTCTGTCCAATAGTGCGTTTACCACGCGAGAACCACTTATCCGATTTACGTGTCTTCTTTTAAATTCGTACATATATTCTTTAGCCAGGTTATATAATAATATAAATCTATATCTATAATATATATAAAATGCAACGTATCTCTGACTATCTGTCCGTTAGTGCACTTATCACTGGAGAACCACTTATCCCATTTATGTGCTTTTTTTTAAAAAACATACATATGTTCTCTGGCCAGGTTATAGGCTATATTTTATAACTTTAGGTAACATGAGGAATAAGCAGTGACGATAATCGTGAATCAAAACGGAAAAAAGTTTGACGCTAGCGCGTTCTCTTGCAATACGCTGCCTAAACCACTAAATATGGAACAATATCATGTAGCAAAGGATATCTATAATATATATAAAATGCTACGTCTCTCTGTCTGTCCGCTTGTGCACTTATCACTGGAGAACCGATTTACGTGCTTTTTTTTTAAACATGCTAAACTATTAAATATGGAACAATATGAAGTAGCAAAGAATATCTATCATAATATATATATATATATATATATATATATATATATATATATATATATATATATATATATATAATATATATATATATATATATATATATATATATATATATATATATATATATAAAATGCAAAGTTTTCTCTGTCTGCCTGTCCGTTAGTGCGCTTATCACTGGAGAACCACTTATCCGATTTGCGTGTTTTTTTTTTTTAAATATACATATGTTCTCTGGCCAGGTTATAGGATATATTTTATTACGTTAGGTGACATAAGGAATAAGCAGTGATGATAACAGTGAATCAAGTCGGAGAAAAGTTTGCCGCTAGCACGTTCTCTTGCAATACACTGCCTAAAGCATTAAATATGGAATAATATCATGTAGCAAAAAATATAATATATATAAAATGCAACGTCTCTCTATCTGTCTGTCTGTCCGTTAGTGCGCTTATCACTCGAGAACCACTTATCCGATTTACGTGTTTTTATAAATTTATACGTATGTTTATATAATTCGATATAAGCCTAAATAATGGGAGATAAGGTGAGATAATGGGAGATAAGTATAAATAATGGGAGATAAGAAGAAATAATGGGAGATAAGCAGAGATAAGTCTAGATAATGGGAGTTTTGGTGAGATAATGGGAGATAAGGTGAGATATAAATTGCGAGATAAGTCGAGATAAGCCAAGATAATGGGAGATAAGGTGAGATAATGGAAGATAAGGGGAAATAATGGGAGATAAGGAGAAATAATGGGAGATGAGCAGAGATAAGCCTAGATAATGGAAATTATGTAGAGATAATGGGAGATAAGGAGAAATAATGGGAGATAAGGGAAATAATGGTAGATATTTTATTACGTTAGGTAACATAAGGAATAAGAAGTGACGATAGCAGTGAATCAAGTCCACGCGAGCGGAGCCGCGTGCACTACTAGTATGTGTGTATATCTATTATTTAAATAGGGTTAGATTAAGGTATTTAGTGTGAGAAAGGTAAATTCATTCGATACCTATTTTAGAACTACGTATTTGAAGTAATGGGTAAATCATTGTACCGATTTTTTAAAATGTATAAATATAACACAGTAAACGATTGCTCAAGAAAAATATAAAATGGTTGTTTGCATATTAGCTTCCTACTTGTTGTGTCAACGGTTAAAGCATAGTGAATAAAGATGCCAAATTGCATATATTTTAAGGTCAAAATAATAAAAATGACTTAATCCGATTCATTAAAATATTTTATAATAAAAATTAATCCCTTGTTTATTACATATGTAATATTTTTGTTTACTTCATTGCCAAAAAAAAATTATGTAAAATTTTGCAAAATTAACAATATTCCTTAATTTATTATACAAAAGAGTTTTCCTAAAGTAGAAAAACATGTAAGCTATCTGTTATATTCACTATAAATATTTATTAAGTCATAGATAATAAGGTGTAGAATAGAACACACAAGGAAGAACATGTATTATATGAAAATAAGAATAAATAATAACAATTTTTTTTGATAAAATAAGAGTTTTTTTTAGTTATTTACGTTATAGCCTTTTTATATGTAGATATATATATATATATATATATATATATATATATATATATATATATATATATATATATATATATATATAGACAGGAGAAGTAGTCGTGACCGACTCGTGAAAAAGAAAATTCACAATATTGTGAGGGTAGCGGTCAAAAGATTTTGGCCAAATAAAACTCTTAGTTAATAGTCTAGCTTTCGGAATATATTTCTTCCTTCATCAGGACACTCTACAAGTAAAATGGACAGTAAATTTGTGCTAATTAATGAAGCAGATGGTAAAATACTAATTGGTATCACTGAACAGAGAAATTATAATATTAAACTTACTTAACATGAGTTATCTTCCAGGATAAGCATTGTTCAATCAAAAACAACTTCTAAAAACAATTTTATACTATAAACTAACGGACTACATATTTAAAACTTGTTAAAAAATTTTTACATTTTCTTAATCATTACTAGTGAAACATGTGGTTTCAGGAACCGAAAAAGTGAGAGAGGTTAGAAAAATCCCGGCATTTTTTGACATTTGGCAGACAGTTCGCGTCTGCGTATTGTACCACAAGGGCTCAACTATGAACTTTACGAGGGAGTAATCATAATTATAAAAATCATTTATTTTATTTGGTTTTTATTTTATTAAATTTTTTTTTTTTTTTCAAAAGGAACCTGTTTAATAATTGTTTATTTGGAAGGACTAGTGGTCAACAGGGGGGGAATCTGGAGAGGTAGATAGCTGTAGTAAGTAAGAGTACACGACGCTAAGGTCGTCCACATCAGTTTTGATGTTCATATTATTAGGTGTGTTATGAATGGCCACCATCTCCAAAAACCTCCTCCTGTAGTAGTTGGTCTCTGAGTAAAGTATTTCAGCCTCTCCGAAATTAATCCTGTGGTCGTGCTGTGTAAAGTGATGTGCCAGGGCACAAGATTAAGTGCTCCTTCTACAGTCGCTCTTATGGGATGTTATTCTCCCTTGGAGTGATCTAGAAGTCTGGCCAATGTATGAAAGTTGGCAATCCTGACAAGGGATCTTGTATACAATTCCTGTCTTTTTTAGTTTGGGTACTGGCTGTTTCAAATTGGTGAATAGGCATTTGAGGGTATTATCAATCCTCGTGGCAAATTTAATATTTTTCGTTCTCAAATACTTTTATTAGTTTAGAGGTTAAGCCCTTAATATAAGGTAAGCTTCTGTATCCAGACTCACACACTTTTCCCTCAGACGGGAGTCCCTAAATGAGCTTAAGTCACTTCTACTTGAGAATTCTTACCCCAACTCTATAGTTCAACGTTTGCTTTTTCACAATAACGACCTGAATAGATCTCTTCTTAACATTCAGAATCAATTTCTCACCCCTAATGTTCTTCCACATGTCACCCCAGACCCTAACACAACAATATACAGAAGCTTACCTTATATTAAGGGCTTAACCCCTAAACTAATAAAAGTATTTAAGAACGAAAATATTAAATTTGCCACGAGGATTGATAATACCCTCAAATGCCTATTCACCAATTTGAAGCAGCCAGTACCCAAACTAAAAAAGACAGGAATTGTATACAAGATCCCTTGTCTGGATTGCCAACTTTCATACATTGAGAAAAAAAAACAAGTTTAACATCTCAGATCCCGATCGCGCTTACAAGCGTTTTAAATTCGCTAACACTACAACTGAAGGGATCAAGGCTGTATGTATTAAATAATCGGCACATTCTCGTGAGAGGACTGTAATAGCCATAATTAGCACTGTGAAACGGAACACTGAGCAGTACACTGCCACGAGTCCTATGAATAGTATTAAGCTAGACGCTCTCCAAAAGTGGTGGACAGGAAACAAAGCCATTCAGGAGCTTATATACGAATAAAATATCTACAAGATCCCTACGCTTCTCCAAAGTAGCCACACCAAAAGCGTTCATAATCACCTCATAGTCAATATGAAACTTGCATCCTTATAAATATTTATTCCAGCTTTAAAAAGCTAAAGTTCGTAGAAATCTACGCCGCACTGACTCAATCTCAGCAATATGGCACTGGTAAGTTGGTGACCACACTACCGAAGCATACTCCAAACCAGAGCGGACCATTGAAAAATACAACACTCTAAACGTGCTAGCTGACAATTGCTTACTGTATCTGGTAACAAAACAAAGATTTCTGAGACCCAGTCTCAGAATATTATTAATATGGCCACGAAAATTAAGTTGACTGTCCAAAAGCACACCCAAATCACGAATCTCCGACACCGACTCAAGCAGGGCGCCGTCAAACTATACCAATGACGCTTAATATTCCTCTTCCTACCAAAGGAAATGCAGAAACACTTTTTAACATTTAGACTTAGGCCATTTCTTTCTGACCAGTGATAGAGTCGATTCAGATCTTCCTGCAGACGCGTAACATCGTTTACACTTTCTATTCCTCTGTACAATTTGAGGTCATCCGCAAATAAAAGATATTCAGAATGGTTGAACATCTCACCAATATCATTAATGAACAAATTAAAAAGGAGAGGCCCACAGCGTGAACCCTGCGGGACACCTGAACATACCGATATGTTTCTTGAAATATGATTTAATATACGTATACACTGGCTACGTTCAATCAAAAAACTCTTGATCTACCTAGTCACGCTTGTGCCGAATCCCAGGGCTCGAAGCTTTCCCACCAAAAGCTCATGATTAACCCTGTCAAACGCCTTCGAGAAATTAGTGTATACAGCATCAACCTGCATACCTCTCCCAAACGCGCCCAAGAGATACTGCTCGTAACTTAGTAAGTTTGTGACTGTGGATCTTCCCCGAGAAAAACCGTGCTGCTCGTATCTCACCAAATTTCTACAAATCCATAAAAGTTGATCCGCGACAAGCTTATCAAAGAGCTTCGGTATAGCCGACTGAATACAAATACCCCTGTAATTGGTTATATCCTCACGATTTCCCGATTTACATATGGTGTCAAAAAGATAGTCTTCCAATATTGCGGAAAAACGCAGGAGTCCAAAGACAAACAGAAAGATATATATATATACAGTAATACCCCGCTTAGCGCGACCCCGTTACGCGCGGTTTCACTATAACGCGAATTTCAAATTTCGCGCTCATGTAGTCATTAACTTCTCTATGGTCGCGGGGGGATCCCCGCTTTCTCTGAATATTCTCTTTGAAGAATTGGGAATTCCCTGTCCTTCGACTTTGTTCTATGGGGATTTCCTCGTTCGTTTCGTGTGTTCATTTGTTCCGTAATGTTAGTTCGGTCGGCTGGCAGTTTTGTTTTAATATTTATTGGAGATACATACATACATAATTTAACCCTACGTTAAAAATGCCGCCTGTAAAGAAAAAAGAGCGTAAAAGCGTCACTTTGGAATTGAAGATGAAAGTGTTAAGAAGAATGGAAAATGGAGGCAAAGCAACAATTGTTGGGAGAGATTTTGGACTCTCAGAATCGACTGTGAGAACGATTTATAAAAATCGGGAAAAAATTAAAATCTCCAGCGAAGGTTCAACACCTATAAGTGCAACAAAACTTTCTCGTTCGAGATCATCTATCTTAGAAAGAATGGAGAAATTACTGTCAGTCTGGATCGAAGATTTGAATAAGAAGAACACACCCACTAAGTCAAGATCTCATATGCACAAAAGCAAAATCTTTGTATGAGATGCTGAAAACAAAAGAAGGAGAAGGGAGTGCCACTCCGACTTTTGCTGCCAGCAGAGGCTGGTTCCATCGGTTCAAGCAGCGTTCTAATCTTCACAATATCCACATAACAGGCGAGGCGGCCAGCGCGGACATTCAAGCTGCAGCTGAGTTTTCAGACAAGTTTCAAGACTTCGTTAGACGAGAGAAAATTCCTGCTTGTCTCATCTTCAATGTTGATGAGACCGCACTTTACTGGAAAAAAAATGCCATCTCGAACATTCATTTCTAAGGAAGAACGTCAAGCCAGTGGTTTCAAAGCTGCGAAAGATCGACTAACACTTCTGCTGGGTGGTAATGCCACTGGTGATTTCAAACTGAAACCTTTACTAGTGTACCATTCAGAAACACCCCGTGCAATGCGAGGCACAGACAAGACAAGTCTACCAGTTTGTGTGGCGATCAAACAGAAAGGCGTGGGTTACACGGGAAATTTTTCAAGAATGGTATTCTAATAGTTTTTGCCCATCAGTCAAATCATACTGTGACAGAAATGGGCTTGAACCTAAAGTTATATTACTCTTAGACAATGCCCCAGGACATCCAACCTCACTTGATACGCCCAGAGACTTAAAAGTGTACGTAAAGTTCCTTCCACCAAACACTACGTCAATATTACAACCTATGGACCAGGGAGCAATAGCAAACTTCAAAGCTTATTACCATCGCCGCACTTTTAGCCAACTAATTCATGAAACTGACGGGGAAGGAAGACAGTCTATGCGAGAGTGGTGGAAGTCATACAACATTATGAAGTCTATTCACAACATAGAAGAGGCTTGGAAGGAAGTTAAAATGAGTTGTATGAATGGGGTGTGGCGTAATCTTTGGCCAGATGTAGTGGAAGCACCTAGAAGAATTGTCCAGATGCAGAGACAAGTGCTTGAAGACATTGCTGCAATGATTGAGGGGTCTGAACTTGAAGATGTCACGGTAGAAGATCTCGTAGAACTTGTAGCAACGCACGACGATCCTATTAGCAATGAAGATCTGATCGAGTTACAGAATAATCCTATCTACGATGAGGAAGAACAAGTAGAAGAGAAAGTTTTATCTTCAGGGGAAATACAAAATGCACTTTCAAAAATTTATTCAGGTTTGGACATATTGCAGAGTATAGACAATAATGATGACCGTGTCTTGACCGTGTGTCAAACAATTAAAAACAGTGTTGGGTGTTTATGAACGTATTTTACAAGAACGTAAACAAAACGTTACCCAAAAGACAATAGATGTATTTTTCCGTAAAAAATAAGAGTATGTATTGCATAAAGTGTTCTTAGAATTAAAGTGATTGATTAAAATGATTTGTATTTTTTTGTATTAAATTTTGACTATGTTTAATCATAAACCTCGATATACGCGAATTTCAGTTAACGCGATTTTTTTCGGAACGTATCCCTCGCGTAAAGCGGGGTATTACTGTATATATATATATATATATATATATATATATATATATATATATATATATATATATATATATATATATATGTATAATACATTAAAATTCCGGGTTTCAATTCATTCGTCTAACAATCCAACGGTCCAAATACCAGTTACCACTGTAAGTCTACTATCATTTCTATAGTTTTAAGGTTATGCTTATGTTTACTTGTTTTATGATTTTCAGTAATGGGTGTTAAAGAAAACACCACTGTAACATAGTACTGCAAGGCTTCGTTAATCTACCAAATATAATTTCATTTACTGGAATTATCTATTCTTCTAGCAAAATTCAGATACAGGCTGTGGCAAGCTTTGTATTCCAATATAATAGTCTCCTTGCCTCTAACATATTTAATTAGTTATATTGTATTAAAAGCAATGTTTGCTACTTTACTGTTTTAAGTGCTTCTCTGACAGACGATAAACGCATGATAGGAAAAAAAAAGAAAAAGGAAACCTTCAAAAGAATTGTTAGTTAGCTTCGGAATATGCAATGTAAAAGTCTATCCTTTTAAATAAAAACTAAGTAGCATTTAACTTTGATATCAGTAATTTATATTCTTTAAATGCCACATAGTTACTTTTACTCTTCTCAATTTAAACCTTTAACTGCCAAATTAAATAGCTTTTAAAATTATACTTTTTCAGTGTAACAGGTGTAAATATTTTTAGTAAATTAGATATGCGAGCTAATCATAACTGATTAAGAGATATTTGAAACATAAAAACCGTACTTTTGTTACTTATAGGTACCGATCTAAGAACACCTAGGTAACAGAGGGTTCGTTTATTTATTCTTGGATAAGAACTCGATCATCCTAATATGTGGAAATTCAACGGTGTCTACGTAAGAAATTTTCAGGTTCTACTTTCATGTAGAGGAAAACCAGAACACCCTTAGAAAACATCTACTGTTGTGTTGCAGATTTTAATATTATATTCATTTTTGGACATATAAAATAACAAAGCTGCACCAAAGACACAGTATGAATATTTCTAAAAGGATAGAACTATACTTTTAATTTTTTTGTTTATCCAGAAATAAAAATTTGCACAAGGATGGTTACTAAATTTAATTAAAACAAAAGAAAACGACAAATTCTTCAAAGCTAGACTTTTTGCATGCCTCCATCTACCCCTTATTATTTAATAGTGGCTAAAAATTTCATATCATCATCATCATATCAGAAGCATGGAGTTTCATGAAACATTACGATCCGATAAATAAAGTAAATATAAATCCAATAAAACTGAATATGTGGCAGCAACACCATACCCAAGGGGTAAATATATGACACAATCACCTCATCATCATCATCAGCTCATACAGTCCACTGCTAGACGAAAGCCCCCCTCAAGTGTTACCACCTTTTTCTGTTCTGGCCCACTTATATTCAATTTCCGGCCACTCTCTTCAAATCATCAGTCCACCGACATGGTAGTCTACCTCTAGTTCGATAGCATTGACCTCTCCATTTTCCTTAGCATAACACATTTTTTGTTGATATTTTTCTTCGTCAATGTGCATTTTGCAGATAATCAAGTAATAATTGCGCAAAGCAAGACAAGGAAGCTGTTTAAGGAATATAAAAGCGGAGGACTTACAGTAACCTACAAAAAAAACTAAATAGCTCTGTATTGGTGCAGAACCAGAAAAAGTTACATTAAAGAGAGGCCAAGTTATTGATGGAACAAAAAGAGAGCAGGTAGAACAAAAAAAGAAATAGACGACAGAATAAGCAAAGGAAAAACATCTTAATTCAGTCCTTTGGTCAAAGAAGACATCAATTGAAAAGAAGCACTATATTTATAACGCAATCTTTAAGAGCAACATACACTAAGGCTGCTAAGCTTGGCAATTAAACAAGATGTCAGAGTAGAAACTTTTTGCTCTCAAGATGGACTACTGGTGACAATAGTTTTGAAATGGTGGCCCACAGAGAAACCAAAGAGAGGAAGGGCGGAAACAACATGAATTGGAAGCATCCAATGAGCCATGTCGGAAAAAAAAATTACGACCAGAAGATTGAGAAGACAGAAGAGGCTGGCGACAGGGAACCGGATGACGTAGAATGCTATAAGCCGGATATAGATAAATAAAAAAAAATTATCAATAATACCCAAGAAGTTTTTTGCTTCTTGTGCTTTAGAAATCATACAGCATCCTTCGATACAGCAAAAATCCTTCCAGATTGAAAATAAAAAGTAAGAACGTCGTATTAGTTAAATTTGCAAAATTAAAAGTAAACAAAAAATAAATGAAGAGTTAAATTTATAAAATTAAGAATAAACAAATAAAGAACAATAATAAAAAAGTTGTATAAACCCTCCGTAGCTTCTAAATAATTATTATAAGACAAATACAGGAAGAAACACTTTAAAAAGAATCAAAACCAAATCGAATTTAAATTGTAAATACGTTAAGTTTGTAATATTGACGGACTTATTCAAAGTATCCTTAGTTGCCAAAAAAACAAGAGATAACAAGTAATAAACACTTAGTTCTATTGTGTTTTGATGGGAATTAAAATACAATAAATTATACAATTTACATTTTTAATGTCAAATATTAGTAATTATTATTTCCTATTTTAGATTTTAAATTCCTATTTATTTTATTCTCATTATGTATGATAATTCTGTGTTATAGAGTATATTAAATAAAGTTCATTCATTTTTTAGTGTTCCGAACGGAACACTTATAAGATCACTTCGGTGTCTGTCCGTCTGTCTGTCCGTCTGTCCGTCTGTCACACCCTTTTTCTCCGAAACTATTTGTCATAGAAACTTGAAATTTGGTAGTAATATAGGAATTGATGGCCTCATCAGAGCTATGTAGTTTTGAAAGTTAAATTTTGACTTAAGGGGTTAGTTTTGGGGGGTGAAATCCGAAGTGAAAAAAAAATTGTTTTACTAGGTAATCGAGTGAGGTGTCAAATGAAAGCTTGTGAAAACACGAGTAAAAAAATATATATATAATGTAATACTTGCGCGCACTTTTCTTTGTATTATTTTTAAAAAATCGCGGAAAATCGCTATCCACCCGCCTTATCTCGGAAAGTACTTATCAAAAAATTTTGAAAAAATTCTGGAATATTCTCCACGGGGTGTAGATTGAACGAAAATTATCACGAGTGCATTACCTGTAATAATTTATCTGATATATAAAAAAAAACAGAAATTTCAAGGTCATCAATTTTCAGTAAAGATTGGAAATAAACTTTGTTGAAACTTATTTGGGGTGTATTTTGTGAAGTCACTGATCATTTTATATCACCGTAACATAAATTTTCACTTAAGGGATTCGTTTTGAGGGGTGAAATCGGAAGTGAAAAAAAAAATTTTTTTTACTAGATCATCGAGTGTGGTGTCAAATGAAAGCTTGTGAAAACACGAGTAAAAAATATATATATAATGTAATACTTGCGCACACTTTTCTTCGTATTACTTTTAAAAAATCGTGAAAAATCGCTGTTCCCTACCTTATCTCGAAAAGTACTGATTAAAAAATTTTGAAAAAATCCTGGAATATTCTCCACGGAGTATAGGTTGAACAAAAATTATCATTACCTTTAATAATTTATCTGGTATAGAAAAAACCTAAAATTTCAAGGTCACCAGTTTTCAGTAAAGATTGGAAATAAACTTTGCTGAAAACTTATTTGGGGTGTGTTTTGTGAAGTCACTGATCATTTTATATCACCGTAACATAAATTTTCACTTAAGGGATTCGTTTTGAGGGGTGAAATCGGAAGTGAAAAAAAAAATTTTTTACTAGATCATCGAGTATGGTGTCAAATGAAAGCTTGTGAAAACACGAGTAAAAATATATATATAATGTAATACTTGCGCACACTTTTCTTCGTATTACTTTTAAAAAATCGTGAAAAATCGCTGTTCCCTACCTTATCTCGAAAAGTACTGATTAAAAAATTTTGAAAAAATCCTGGAATATTCTCCACGGAGTATAGATTGAACGAAAATTATCATTACCTTTAATAATTTATCTGGTATAGAAAAAACCTAAAATTTCAAGGTCACCAGTTTTTAGTAAAGATTGGAAATAAACTTTGCTGAAAACTTATTTGGGGTGTGTTTTGTGAAGTCACTAATCATTTTATATTACCGTAACATAAATTTTGACTTAAGGGATTCGTTTTGAGGGGTGAGATCGGAAGTGAAAAAAAAATTTTTTTTACTAGGTCATCGAGTGTGGTGTCAAATGAAAGCTTGTGAAAACACGAGTAAAAAATATATATATAATGTAATACTTGCGCACACTTTTCTTCGTATTACTTTTAAAAAATCGTGAAAAATCGCTGTCCCCTACCTTATCTCGAAAAGTACTGATTAAAAAATTTTGAAAAAATCCTGGAATATTCTCCACGGAGTATAGATTGAACGAAAATTATCATTACCTTTAATAATTTATCTGGTATAGAAAAAAACCTAAAATTTCAAGGTCACCAGTTTTCAGTAAAGATTGGAAATAAACTTTGTTGAAACTTATTTGGGGTGTATTTTGTGAAGTCACTGATCATTTTATATCACCGTAACATAAATTTTCACTTAAGGGATTCGTTTTGAGGGGTGAAATCGGAAGTGAAAAAAAAAAATTTTTTACTAGATCATCGAGTGTGGTGTCAAATGAAAGCTTGTGAAAACACGAGTAAAAAATATATATATAAATGTAATACTTGCGCACACTTTTCTTCGTATTACTTTTAAAAAATCGTGAAAAATCGCTGTTCCCTACCTTATCTCGAAAAGTACTGATTAAAAAAATTTTGAAAAAATCCTGGAATATTCTCCACGGAGTATAGGTTGAACAAAAATTATCATTACCTTTAATAATTTATCTGGTATAGAAAAAAACCTAAAATTTCAAGGTCACCAGTTTTCAGTAAAGATTGGAAATAAACTTTGCTGAAAACTTATTTGGGGTGTGTTTTGTGAAGTCACTGATCATTTTATATCACCGTAACATAAATTTTCACTTAAGGGATTCGTTTTGAGGGGTGAAATCGGAAGTGAAAAAAAAAATTTTTTACTAGATCATCGAGTGTGGTGTCAAATGAAAGCTTGTGAAAACACGAGTAAAAAATATATATATAATGTAATACTTGCGCACACTTTTCTTCGTATTACTTTTAAAAAATCGTGAAAAATCGCTGTTCCCTACCTTATCTCGAAAAGTACTGATTAAAAAATTTTGAAAAAACCCTGGAATATTCTCCACGGAGTATAGGTTGAACGAAAATTATCATTACCTTTAATAATTTATCTGGTATAGAAAAAACCTAAAATTTCAAGGTCACCAGTTTTCAGTAAAGATTGGAAATAAACTTTGCTGAAAACTTATTTGGGGTGTGTTTTTGTGAAGTCACTGATCATTTTATATTACCGTAACATAAATTTTGACTTAAGGGATTCGTTTTGAGGGGTGAAATCGGAAGTGAAAAAAAATTTTTTTTACTAGGTCATCGAGTGTGGTGTCAAATGAAAGCTTGTGAAAACACGAGTAAAAAATATATATATAATGTAATACTTGCGCACACTTTTCTTCGTATTACTTTTAAAAAATCGTGAAAAATCGCTGTTCCCTACCTTATCTCGAAAAGTACTGATTAAAAAATTTTGAAAAAATCCTGGAATATTCTCCACGGAGTATAGGTTGAACAAAAATTATCATTACCTTTAATAATTTATCTGGTATAGAAAAAACCTAAAATTTCAAGGTCACCAGTTTTCAGTAAAGATTGGAAATAAACTTTGCTGAAAACTTATTTGGGGTGTGTTTTGTGAAGTCACTGATCATTTTATATTACCGTAACATAAATTTTGACTTAAGGGATTCGTTTTGAGGGGTGAAATCGGAAGTGAAAAAAAATTTTTTTTACTAGGTCATCGAGTGTGGTGTCAAATGAAAGCTTGTGAAAACACGAGTAAAAAATATATATATAATGTAATACTTGCGCACACTTTTCTTCGTATTACTTTTAAAAAATCGTGAAAAATCGCTGTCCCCTACCTTATCTCGAAAAGTACTGATTAAAAAATTTTTGAAAAAACCCTGGAATATTCTCCACGGAGTATAGATTGAACGAAAATTATCATTACCTTTAATAATTTATCTGGTATAGAAAAAACCTAAAATTTCAAGGTCACCAGTTTTCAGTAAAGATTGGAAATAAACTTTGTTGAAAACTTATTTGGGGTGTGTTTTGTGAAGTCACTGATCATTTTATATTACCGTAACATAAATTTTGACTTAAGGGATTCGTTTTGAGGGGTGAAATCGGAAGTGAAAAAAAATTTTTTTTACTAGGTCATCGAGTGTGGTGTCAAATGAAAGCTTGTGAAAACACGAGTAAAATATATATATATATATATATATATATATATATATATATATATATATATATATATATAATGTAATACTTGCGCACACTTTTCTTCGTATTACTTTTAAAAAATCGTGAAAAATCGCTGTCCCCTACCTTATCTCGAAAAGTACTGATTAAAAAATTTTGAAAAAATCCTGGAATATTCTCCACGAAGTATAGATTGAACGAAAATTATCATTACCTTTAATAATTTATCTGGTATAGAAAAAACCTAAAATTTCAAGGTCACCAGTTTTCAGTAAAGATTGGAAATAAACTTTGTTGAAAACTTATTTGGGGTGTGTTTTGTGAAGTCACTGATCATTTTATATTACCGTAACATAAATTTTGACTTAAGGGATTCGTTTTGAGGGGTGAAATCGGAAGTGAAAAAAAATTTATTTACTAGGTCATCGAGTGTGGTGTCAAATGAAAGCTTGTGAAAACACGAGTAAAAAAATATATACTCGTATATAATGTAATACTTGCGCACACTTTTCTTAGTATTACTTTTAAAAAATCGTGAAAAAATCGCTGTCCCCTATCTTATCTCGAAAAGTACTGACCAAAAAATTTTGAAAAAATCCTGAAATATTCTCCACGGAGTATAGATTGAACGAAAATTATCATTACCTTTAATAATTTATCTGGTATAGAAAAAAAAACAAAATTTCGAGGTCACCAGTTTTCAGTAAAGATTGGAAACAAACTTTGTTGAAAACTCATTTGGGGTGTGTTTTGTGAAGTCACTAATCATTTTATACCACCCTAACAAAAATTTTTATTTTAAAAACAATCAACGTACGGAACACTAATTGTGCAAGTTCAACTTGCACTTGACCGGTTTTTTATAAATGGATAATATTTTGATTTATTAATTTTTGAAAATCTTGCACTAATAGATCAATGATTGTGTCGATGCCTTTAGTTTAACATTGACCGAAAGCTTTCACAGCTTTGGTTAAATGAACAATTATGGTTCTTTCGATTCTACTGTTTCAAATGGGAGAGTAATTCCGACGTTTGACTATACGATTCCGCAGGGCATTCTCTGAGTACTTTACTCTTCGAGATTAGGAACTTGAGAGTTTACAAGTTGTAGTATTTAAAAATAAAAAGTACGGTAAAAAAGCATTTGAAATTGATTTTATCATCTCTAAGGTATCAGGGGGAGTATTGTCCTGAGTTTTGGATCCCGAAAAACTTGTGCTCTTTTGTTTATAAACAATTTAACTTTTCAAAACGCATTTTTTGAGCTTAAAACGTGAATAATTCTGGTTATATAAGTCGGATCGAGACAAAAAGAAAATAAACTCTTCATAATGAAATTTAGTTTTAAGTCACTCAAGTGCGTACATAACCTACGAGGCATGTTTTTTAAGTAAGTACCGTTTTGCGATTCCGCCGCCGCAGCGATACGGTCGGCGTACCGCGCATGCGCGCTGGTAACCTACATCTCATGTCTACGCACTGACGCCATTACAGTCTGATTCTTCATTGTATACGTTGTTTACTGAGTGTTTAAGATGCCTCCGACAATCGTGAGTCCCGCCGATTGTGAAGTACGGGCTGTTATACGATTTCTTAGTGCTAAAGGCGTAAAACCGATCGATATTCATCGTGAGATCTGTGAAGTTTACGGACAAAACATTATGAGTGATGGAATGGTAAGGAAATGGGTGAGAGCATTTAAAGATGGCCGCACAAATGTGCATGATGAAGAACGGAGTGGGCGTCCTTCGCTCGTTAATGAAGATTTGGTGCAGAAAAGTGGACGAAAAGGTGAGAGAAAACAGACGCTTTACAATTTCATCATTGTGCGACTGCTTTCCTCAATATTCTCGTAGTGTTTTGTATCGCATTGTGACCGAGAACTTGAATTACCGGAAATTGTGTTCACGTTGGGTTCCAAAAATGTTGACGGATTTGCACAAAACCCAACGTTTAGGCAGTGCATTGACTTTCCTTGAGCGGTACCACAATGAAGGTGAACATTTTTTAAACCAAATTGTTACTGGTGACGAAACATGGGTGGCCTACGTCACACCAGAATCGAAACAACAATCCATGGAATGGCGACATTCATCATCACCCAAAAAAGTGAAGTTTAAGCAAACAATTTCTGCCCGCAAAATCATGTGCACAGTTTTTTGGGACAGAAAAGGAGTATTGCTAGTGGAGTTTCTGCCTCGTAATGAGACAATCAATGCAGCGTCTTATTGTGAGACATTGAACAATCTGCGTCGTGCAATCCAGAACAAAAGACGTGGCAAGTTGAGTAAGGGTATCGTTTTGCTGCATGACAATGCCCGTCCACATGTGGCTAATCGGACCAAAGATCTCATCAAATCTTTTAAATGGGAAACTCTAGATCATCCTCCATACAGCCCTGATCTGGCGCCCAGCGACTACCATTTGTTCCTGCACTTGAAGAAGCACCTGGGTGGTCAGCGTCTTCAAGACGATAACGAAGTCAAAACATTTGTGATACAGTGGTTAACAAGTCAGGCAGCAGAATTTTATGAGGAGGGTATTCAAAAACTGGTGCCACGTTATGACAAGTGCCTCAATATTCACGGAAATTATGTAGACAAGTAGATTAAGGTACAGGCTTTCATGTAAAAATAAAATTATAGCGATATCTTTGCACGTCTTTTTTTAATTCCAAAACGGTACTTACTTAAAAAACATGCCTCGTACAAAATGAAAAAATACGCAGAAAAACTGTTTTCTTTTTCATTTTATTGGGCAGATCGACTAAATGAACCGATCGGCTTGAAATTTTAGAAAATAAGTTTGGTAAATTTTTACGAAATTTTTTAAGCGGCATAACTGTTGGTAAGCATGATTCTTGTAACGGTTATGTTCAAAATTTCAAACAGCTGCAAAGGGCAGTTGTTTGTTGGCAGCTATCGTAAGTGACCGGTGTTATAAGTTGTGTAGAAATGGATAATGATGAGTGGTGTGCAGTGATAAAACATTATGTTGAGAAATAAATTTTTGTTTTAGCAAAAAAAGGTTTCGACTTTTCAATCCACCCTCGTATGCCATTGGTTAACGCCGCTATGGCCAGAAACGACTCCCGATGTTGACAGTGTCCTGCCCGCTCTCGGGTGAAATGTATATGTAAATTCAGGCAGAATAGATTGATTCTGTCCTCAACAAAATATTTCGCCATCTTACTTCTATCACGTTTATATGGATAAACTCATACCTTCGGAATTAACTGTCCAAAACTATCTTTGATTGTGTTAGCAGTTGAAGCTTCAATAACATCTTTGATTGTGTTAGCCGATACTTGTTGGAAATTCATAATAAAATTATATAAAAAAACAACACTATGTTTTAATTTCCAATATATTTAAAGTCATTTGACAATTGTTTCACCATACAATGGCTTCTTTAGAAGTAAATAAGAAAGAAAAATATATACATATCTATATCAAACCTTCACATACTGACACAGTCATACACAATAGCTCATCCCACCCATATCCTCACAAAATGGCATAGATTGTTAAATATCCCTATGACTAAAACTAATTTTACCAAAGAAGTCAACTAAATCAAACAAATAGCAATTAATAATGGATATGACCCCAACATTATAGATAATATCTTGAATAAAAAATCCTTTAAACAAGCAATCTCTCTAATTTATCCCACAATTAATGACAAAAAAGGAAAATTTAGTACTCACATACACAGGGAAAATAACTAGAACAATTTCCAAACATTTAATAAAAAAGAATAATAAAATAGCATTCAAAACCAGTAATTCCGTAGGGAGTATAATTTTGAATAACAAAACCATATCTAAGAAATCCTTAAAATCAGGAGTTTATTTATTAAACTGTGGATCTTGTACCAAAACCTAAGTAGGACAAACTGGTAGATCTTTTGAAACTCGCATTAAAGAGCATAAACATAGTTATTTAAAAAATAAGAATAAGTCACATTACGCAACCCATATAATAAACGAATCCCATAATTTTGATGATACGTTAAACATCCTACATGTAGAAAAATAAATCTAAAAAATTAAATTTGCTTGAATGTCTTGAAATTTACAAACGGAAAAAACCCAATCAATTATTAAACGAACAGGTAGACTTAAACCATTCACCCTTACTTAATCTTTATTAGTTCTCGGAAATAGTACCACAGATTTGCATTTTTAAAATAATTCTGTCTGTAAATAATATAATAAAATGTAATGTAATTAAGGATACTTTTAAGCACTTTATAACCAAGTCAAGTGACTTTAAATATATTGGAAATTAAAACATAGTGTTGTTTAGTGTTTAATTTGTCCAAAACTATGTTTCCCACCGAGTACAACCCACAGCGATTAAATACCAATGTTATTCGTTACATTTCTTTGCAGCCTGTGTGACAGGTTCATAAAGAAAATCGGTAATAGGCTGTCAACATTGTTCTGAGTTGAGAAGTGAAAAACAAGACAAACAGCGGGTTGAAAGTATCATGTAATTTGGATACCTGAACATTCAGTGGGATTGGCAACAACAATTTCTCTGGTTTGCCTAGTTCCGAACCTCCCCAAACAAACCATATGATATCATAATGAAAAAAGTTTTTTTTAGGAAATGAAGCATTGTTTTGAATAGATCAATATTATAAACTTACCTCGTAAGCTTTGCAGACACCCAGAAACCACGTGATTGCCAGAAAAGTAATCCAGTTGGCCATGGTTATTTCTAGAACAACAAGAAAACATTAAAAATATGGCAATACAGATCATTATATGACTACAACAGAAATTCCAGGATATTACATTTCAGGAACACTGGCTTATATCTTGCAAAATACGAGCTAACCTGAATTAATAAACATTAATGTATTTACAGTTTGTATTTAGTTTTAATTTCCAAAAGATTTTATAAACTTTCTATGTTAATGTCTTTAACGTATTCTTTTTTCTAAGTTGGGAATGTGGAATCTTTGGCACAATGACACTACTCAGTATATATCACCACTACACCAAACACTTTATTTTTGCACTCGACACGCGTTTCGCTAACCATATTAGTTTTATCAGGAGCGATGATTGCCAGTCACTCATCGCTCCTGATGAAGCTAATATGTTTAGCGAAACGCGCGTCGAGTGCAAAAATAAAGTGTTTGGTGTAGTGGTGATATATACTGAGTAGTATTCTTTTTTAATAAAACCGAATTCGTCAATTCAATAACAGAGATTATATTGAACCTCTCTATTCTCGTTTTGACTCTTAAGGCTAGAATCACTAAAGTATTAGTTTTAGTTTCATTTGGAGCTTTAATTATGTCATAACGAACCAATTTTCCGTTTTCCATATACTAGTCAAAACATTAAGATGTTCTCCAATTGCTTGTTGAAAGTGTGGACAGACTATCTCATTCATACAGTCGGTCAAGTAAAAATTTGTCGCGTATTTTTCATTAAAAATGTATTTACTTAAAAATCTTTTACATCATTTTATAGTAAAGGATTTCCATTAAACTGCTAATGATTTAGTTGAGGTATACTTTGTATGGGATTTGCCGCGTATTCTTAAGGCAAAGATTTCTAAATTGCTAAATTTTCCGTGACAACTGCTTCACTAGGTTCAGGTTTTTACTACGAAGCTTCTTCTTAATGTATAACCACATATTTTCGATTGGGTTTCCATCGGGTGAGTGGGATGGCCAATCAAGTGCAACGTTACCGGATTCCCCTTTCCATTGACTACACGTTTCACTCCAATGTTTGGGATCGTCTTCTTGAAGAACCCACTCTTCAAGACCAAACCACCGTTTGGCAGTTGGTACCAATTGTAAATTAGGAGCATTTTTCAGCATTCAAATTTGAGGTATAGATGAAAGACATCCCCAATCATGAATCTTTCCAGGGTGTTTCAGGGTGAGTTGAACCAATCGGTTATTGGTTATCATCTCAGGTCATGTTATCACCCCAGGCTCGTGGGATGATAACATAATCCCAAAATGAAGCTTGATCGGAAAAAAAATTAGATCGCTCCAGTCTCGATCTATGTTTTTCTCTGCCTATGCGAGTCGTTTCTCTTTGTGTTTTTCGTTCAGCTATGGTTTCTTGCTGGTAACTCACTACTTCAAATTGTTCCAAACATTTCTGCTTTAATTTTTGAAACTCTTGGCGTAAAGTTAATTGAGGATTTCGAGAAAACGTTATAGTCATTTTTTTGTCATCGTCTGACACTTTTCCTTTCAAATCACGTTCTGGCAGATCGTCCACATTTTTTACCTGAGAGTATCGTTTCACCTACTTGCTAACGAATGCCCTCAACTTACCCATATAAGGTTAAAAATGAATCTCTTTCCACAAAGCACTGTTTGAAGGAGTGCCAACAATAACCTCAAAAAAAAAAGAATTTCTTTTACAGACTACAAGTTATAAGTGAGACGTTCTTACTTGATCAACTTAACATCATTTCCCGACAAATCAATGATCCACAAGAAACTGCAATAAGTGCGCTAAGGACTACTAGAAAACGCTGGACAAAATTTCAACGGTGTCTCATGCAAATAAATTACCGTATCCCATGCCCGTGCAGCTCCGCTAAAAACCGAAATGTTTGCACGTGGTCTATTAGTAAAACTTATTAGGAATGAGTTCCGGTGTTGTCACATATATTTGGTAATTTTAATAGTAAGTTAGTTCAGGTTAGTTACAGGTTAGTTACAGGTGCTTAAATCTAACTAATTAAAGTTCAAATGTAGAAGATATTCAGGCATTTCCCATTAATATAATGTTATTTACTTTCTTCTCTGTTAGCTGAAACTATGCAACTTGCTTCATTAGATTAGATTTTTAATAATGAAGCGAAAGTCGGTGAACCGAATGAATATTTTAAATTTTAGAAATCTGACAACACTTAACTTTCAAGCAAATCATAACTCATCTTTTCCAGTCGCCCTTCCTTGAGTCCACCGTTAACCTTGGATGGCGTTTAGATGTAAACAAGCGGAGCATTAGTGTGGACTCATCCCAGCACAACAACAGATCTTTCCGCTTGTAAATGGAAGCTCTTATGTTAGTAATTTAATGTTTTATTTTTACGACTCCTCGATCCTCTCCCCGGTCAAGTACAAGTTGAATTTTCGCAATTAGTGTTCCGTACGTTGATTGCTTTTCAAAAAAAATTTTGTTACAGAGGTATAAAATGATCAGTGACTTCACACAAAAAACACCCAAAATGAGTTTTCAACAAAGTTTGTTTCCAATCTTTACTGAAATCTGATGCCTTGAAATATTTGTTTTTTTATATACCAGATAAATTATTAAAGGTAATGCACTCGTGATAATTTTCGTTCAATCTACACCCCGTGGAGAATATTCCAGAATTTTTTCAAAATTTTTTGATAAGCACTTTTCAAGGTAAGGCCGGTGGACAGCGATTTTTCGCGATATTTTTAAAATAATACAAAGAAAAGTGCGCGCAAGTATTACATTATATATATATATATATATATATATATATATATATATATAATATATATATATATATATATATATATATATATATATATTTTTGACTCGTGTTTTCACAAGCTTTCATTTGACACCCACACTCGATTACCCCATAAATTTTTTTTTTTTTTCATTTCCGATTTCACCCCCAAAACTAACCCTTAAGTCAAAACTTAACTTTCAAAACTACATGGCTCTGATGAGGCCATCAATTCCTATATTATTACCAAATTTCAACTTTCTATGACAAATAGTTTCGGAGAACATCGGGTGTGATAGACGGACAGACACCGAAGTGATCTTATAACTGTTCCGTACGGAACACTAAAAAGCTGAAATTTTTATGTTTTCTCTCTACGCCCATATTAGTAAAGGATCAAGGAATTTCATATTGTCATTGAAACAATGAAAATAGGTGTGAATGGTATGAAATCATCTATGCTTATTAATTTCATTGTTTCCGTAATTTGCTGTTTGTGTGTTTTATTTCCGCGACTAGAACATACTAAACAACAAAAAATGATTAAATTAATAATAGGTATCATAAATCCAGTAGATTACATTAAACATAATATATATGTATTTAACCATTCGAACATCTATCCTACAATGAATGTTACAACCTTGAAGAAACACATAAATTTCTTAATCTCTATAGGGTAAGGCGAACTTTCTGCAGACTTCTTAATTTCTCCTACAATAAAGGAATACTGCCAGTTCTGCTTCAACCTATTCTTAAAAAGCCAAGTATAATATGTGAAATACTCATAGATCAGCCACATGCTTTCATGGAAGGTTATGGATAGAAAATCAAATTGATTGTATCCCAGTATAACGAGAATTTAGTAAGTACGTAAAGTCTGTAAAAACGTACTCTGGCGCTGACGGCAATAGTGATTATAATTTGGTTTTCATGGACTTCAGATTTAAAAAAATCATTACTACAACAAAAAAGAAGATCGAAATGACAGCTAGAGACACGGAAAAAATAAAAGATCCTCAGATCACAAAGCAGATAAGTCTGAAAATCGAAAATAAATCACGTCACGTATCATATCTATAAAAGAAACTTAATCTGAAATAAAAAAAACAATCACAGACATTCAAAAGCATACACTTGGTGTGACAAATAATAGAAAAAGAGTGATAAAATACTGACGTTTATGGAGAAAAGAAGAACGTCTAAAAGGCTTCCGGACCAATACAGAAAATTCAACAAAAGAACAATGGATATCTGAAAAATGTTGCGAAATTGAACTACTACAAGCAAAACAAGTAAAAGAACTAACAAAAGAAAAATCGGAAACAACCAACAACAGTTTTAAGAGATACTAATTACATTTGGATAATATGGGAATTGAAGCTAAGCTTAACAACGATAGACCAAACAAACCACCGTCCACAGCTAATGAAATAAATAGGCCTCTTATTACCAGCAGAGAAATTATTCATACAATACCGGCCCAGAAGAACGGAAAAGCCACTGGTCCAGGTAACATTCAAGTGGGACTAATTATGATTATAGCAGAATAAGAGGGAGCAGGTCTTGATATTTTAACATCATAATTTAACGCCATTTATAATTTGGGCCAGATACCATCTAACTGGCTGACATCCACGTTTATTACCTTTCCAAAAAAGTCTATTTCTTTTTCGAATAATTCATACCAGTATATATAGAAAATGTGATTCTCAAGTGGACTATATACAGTTGTTCTAATAAAACGATGCAGGGACGTAAACCTAAATGTGTTTACGTGTTTCATTATCTTTTGTAAGACCTTTGACTATGTCAAACACGCTAAAATGATTAAAAATCTTATGTGCCTTGGGTGTCGACCACCAAGAAATTAACAACATATCCGGATTGGTTTGGCATCCGACATCGAAAGTGAAAATCGAGCAAAGCCTATCGGAGGACGCTTCTACTAAGAAAATAGCACGACAGGGTAGAATTTTCTCTCCGCTTCTCTTCAATCTCTAATCGATGGCTATTTTTAAAGAAGTTTAAGTCCCGATTAAAACGGGAATTAAAGGGAATGGCATCATGATTAATAACCTAAGCTATACAGGTGACACAGTTATTGTGGCAGATAATTTACCTGATCTGCAGAGCATATATAAATATAACAAAGACCAAGCTGCTTGTGTTTTCAAAAGTGTACGTTAATGCTAATTTTATTATTAACGAACAGAGAATTTAGTAGATTTTGTCTTAGGTACATTAATTAATAGCCAGTGTAACCCAAAAATAGAGATTAGATCGAGCACATTCATGGGACTTTCATGAACATCATTTCACTAGATCTGACCTCAGTTTAGAACTTCAAGTGCATATGATTAGACGCTATGTCAGCAAAGAGAAATGACGCAAAGCTTCCGAAATGTATGTTTATAGAATGAATCCTTCTACGCATACGCATATCATGGACGGATAGAGTGACAAATGCTCCTGTCCTTAGGCGAATCAGTAAATTCTCAGAACCGCTAACAACTATAAAGCAAAGGCAAACTAAGTATATCGGTCATATAAGGGAGCAAAATACGATTTGATGAGTCTGGCCATTGAAGGCGAAATACAAGGTAAAAGGTCGTTAAAACTCTTGGTTAAAGGACATCCGAAGATGGTTTAATTGTCCATCAACAGATATTTTTAGACCTACCATTTCGAGGACTATGTTAGCCATTTCGATCGCCAACCTTCGCCAGGAGACGGTGAACTAAGAAGAAGATAGGCAGTTGCGCCAGTCAAGATATCTTGACAGATGTATGACAACGTTTCGTTCTTATGCTACTCGTATGTTTGAAAAATATTTGTGGCTCTCAAATTTTCTCAAAGATCGTCCTTAGTAAATTGCAATTGACGTATTTCTTTCTGATGCACTCACTCTCAATACCATTGTATCTCATAGTTCCCTACTGTTACTAATCTTCCTTCTTTACAGTAACTAGAACTAGAACTATACTGATGACTTCATACTTCTTTCTTCATTTACCATGGTTGGAACGATAGCTATCAATGCAAAGATCCACAAACAATAGAAAAAGATTTGACTCGAAAATGAAGTATTCAAAAGTGGAGTTTCTGTCCAGTACAATCTGTAGTGATTTATGATCGCTGTGAATCGCTACCCTCTTACTGTGGCGGAAGCAAATTCTTTCAATTCAATCCAAACATCCATGCGTCGCTGTTTTAGGTCACTTGTCAACAAGCCCAGAACAAACTGCAATGCGATTACACTGGCATACCTAAATCTTCCGTTAAAATTAATTGATATGTTCTATAACACAGGCCGACAAAATCAGAAGAAACTGCAGACCCTGAAACCAGAGTATACTTTTCCTAAGGTTTTTGGTGCGCTCAATCCGACCTCAAAATTGCTTCATCACATCAGGTTTTTGAGATATCCTAACCTTAAAATGCAAAAAAACACGGTTTTTCTCGAGATTATATTACACCACGAATTAATTTTTCTCAACAAAACTCGTTACAGTATATGAAAGTACTACTTTTCCCCATTAAAATGCATTTTGAATTTTTCAGATATCTTATCTTTTCACGGAGAAATCATCTTTCTAATAGCAACATTGTTTATTTGAAGGTCATTTCAAGGCGAACTTTGATTTTTTAAATGGGAACTCATATTTTTTTATGACGGCATCGTGTTTCTTCAGCAAGAGTATATAACTTTTGTTCGAAAAATTTTTCTCGATAATACTTCGCTCTTCAATACTTCATTAATATAAGACATTACACTCTTAATCCCCAAACCAGCATAAAGGCTAATGAACTTAACATAACCTCAGGCGACGAGTGAAAAAATCAAAATTTAACATAACAGAAAGGCAAACGTAGCAAACACTTGACCAAATTGGTATGGTTGTAACGAAAACGTCAAAACAAATGTCAACGGGCGATTTCTCCGAGAAGAAACAAAACATCTGAAAAATTCAAAATGCATTTTGAAGAGGGGAGAGTAGTACTTTCAGAAGCCGCAACGAGTTTTGTGAGGAAAAATTAATTCGCGGTGTAATATAGTCCCGAATTTGCATTTTTAGGTTACGATATCTTAAAAACTTGATATGATGAAGAAATTCTGAGGTCGCATTTAGATTCAGTGAACCAAAAACCTTCAAAAAAAAAAGTCTCGTCGCAGTGTTTAAAAAATGTTGGCCAGTGTAACCAATAGAAAATTCATCAGAGATGCTCAGAATTGTGCGACGACAGTGTTCATGAATGATTTGTTGAACTTTAGGGATGATTTCAGGCGTAGTTACAATCGATGATCTTCCGTAATGCCCGTCGTCTTCCAGTGAAGTTCGGCTGGCCTTAAATCAGGGAAACCCCTCGAAACCATTAGGGACTTCTTCCCCAAAAGCATTTCGTTTCCATTATAATCATCGACAATTAGACCCTTACACAAACGTACATACAGAGCAAACAGAACGAGCTAGAAAGTTGAAACTTGTAACGTAGTGTTGTTAGGGTTGTACCTACCACCACCTATCGGAGTGAGTAGATACTATTTTTCATTTTGGCCATATAGCGTTAGCCCGGGGAACTTTTAGATCGCATCACGTATAATATTGAGAAGATGTTTTCCTTACAGATTTAAATGTTTGTCAATATAATTTTACTTGTCTTGATTACGTAACAATTAATTTTATTGTTATTATATTAAAAATTCTAGATAATATAATTATGAATAAATTTTCATATCAAGAATGATAAGTTTCCAGAAATATATTTTAAATTTCAAGTACATCTATTTTTAGGTACAAAATTTAAAGAGTCCTTATTCTTGACCTCTTGCTTCGAGCACTTTTTTTATAAAAAAAAAATAAATAAATTTAAACAAATACCCGTTATAAACTTAATATAACGTTGTTAACGTACATATTTAAACAGTTACAGAAGTTTATAACAACAAAAAATCTTTATTTGGTGATGTAAAACTAGTTATGGGGTTATTTAAATTTTAGATTAAAATTAAAATATATAACATACAAGGAAATGAGATAATTACTGTCGGTCAAGTAAAAAGGTTATTGTTGGCATCCCTGTAAACCATGTTTTGGGGAAAAAGATTCGTTTCTAACCTTATTTATGGTTAAGTAGTACATTATCGAACATCAAGGATTTTGTACAGCTGACGCTGTCTTCATCTGTTAGACCCCTGTCCTCCATAGCCTCGTCCACATCGTCTCTCCATGATCGTCTGGGTCCTCTTTTTCTTCTCCCTATAGGGTTCCACTCCGTTATTTTCTTTATCCACCTCCACATCTTTGCTCCGTCTTATGTGTCCATACCATTTTAATCGTTTTTCTTCAATGGTGTTTATTGCGTTCTCTTTGATGTTCATTCTGCTTCTTATTTCTTCATTTGTTATTCTCTCCATACGTGTCACTCCACAACATCTTCTCCAATACTCCATCTCTACCACGTTAATTTTAGATTTATTTCTTTTGCTGATCGTCCATGTTTCTGACCCGAATGTCATTATGCTTTGTATTATTGATTTGTATATGCGTGTTTTGTTTCTCTTTGTAATGTGCTTGTCCCACAGGATCGAATTTAATTGTCTTATGCATGTTCGCGTTTGTCCTAATCTAGCTTTAATCTCTACTTCTGATGTTACGTTTTTTGAAATGATGGTTCCTAAATATTTAAATTTATCGGTTCCTTTGATTATTGTTTCGTTATCGACTTCTAGATTCTCCACGTTTCCCTCCTTTGTTGTTAGATATTCCGTTTTATCAAAGTTTATTGCTAATCCTGCTTTAGTGTATTCTTCTTTCAGTTTTCTTGCCATATAACTGCCTCATCTTGCGCTATGATTACTTGGTCGTCTGCGAAACTTAGAATATATAAGTAATCTTCTCGTATTGGGACTCCCAATCCACTATATTTTTGCTTCCATTTTTTTAATGTTTGTTCGAGGTATATTTTGAATAGTGTGGGGAATGTAGAGCATCCTTGTAATAGGCCTTTTGATGTTTGGAGTCTCTTCCCTATTTTATGTCCTATTTTTATGTTCACTATATTGTTTTCGTAGAGAGCTTTTACTGCGTGTATTAGTTCTTTATCAATGCCTATTTCTTTCATTGCGTTCCATAATCTTTGTCTTGGTACTGAGTCATAGGCCTTTCTTATGTCTATGAAGGCTTGATGAACTTCTCTATTCTTTGCAAGTTTTTTTTTTCCATTGTTTGTTTTATAGTGTATAGGTGGTCTATACATGATTTTCCGGCCGTAAAGCCTGCTTGGTCTTCTCCAATTTTTCCTTTTATATTTTCCTCTATGATATTTTTAATAATTTTTCCATACAAACGTCCCATACTCGATATTATGCTTATGCCTCTATAGTTTTGTGCATTTTCTGCGGTCTCCCTTTTTAAATATAGATACTATATAGGCTTTTGACCATTCCTCTGGTATTTTTTTCTCCATTTATCGCTCTGTGGAACATGTTTCTCATCATTCGATGTAATTTATTAGACCCGTACTTAATTATTTCATTTACCACGCCCCCAGGCCCTGCAGATTTATTATTTTTGAGTATTTTTATTGTCTTCTTTACTTCTTCATAGCTTAGTTCTATCTCTTTTTTTCCTTATTCTGTTCTTCTTCAGGGTTCTCTTCCTAGAATTCTTGTTTGTCTTCTGTTAGCAGCTTCTTATAATATTCTTTCTCTATTGTTGGTCCTTAATGCTTTAATTATTCTGCATGACTCTGTGCTTCTAGTTCCTCCTATATACTGTTCTACATGTTCGCACGATTTTTCCCATCTCTCGTTCTTTTCTTTGTTTATCATCCTCCTCGTTTCTGCATTTTTCTCTTTATATTTCTGTAGATCTTCTTCTGATTTTGTATTCAGCCATTTTTCGTATAGTCTTTTTTTCTCCTTTATAGATTCTTTGGTTTTTTCACAGATCCTAATTTTATGTTTCTTATTCTCATTGTCTTCTTTACCTAATGCTTCTAGGGCCGCCTGTTTGATGCATTCTTTTATGTGGTCATACATCTGTTGGAGGTTGTCATAATTAAATTCATTTAATTTTTGATCTAATCGTCGTCTGTATAGGTCTCTTATCGTTTCGTCTTGCAGTAAGTGTATTTTGTATTTTATTTCTTTGTCTACTTTTTCTGTTATCTCATTAGTATTTCTGTTTTCTTTATCTATTGTTCATTTTTACTTTATTGTCTTGTACTACGGTACTTTTATATTTGCCATTAATAGTCTATGGTCAATTCCACATTCTGCCCCTCTCTTTACTCTTACGTCTTTTATTTTGATAGTGGTATCGTTTTTAATTATAATGTAGTCTATTATTGATTTTAAGTTTCGTGTTTCTTGCATCCAAGGGTATTTGTGGATGTCTTTGTGTTTGTAGAATCCGTTTGTTATTTTGAGGCCGTTTAGTTCATACAGCTCTATTAGTCTCTCTCCGTTGTCGTTAGTAATGTCTTCTCCGAATGGTCCTACGATATTGTCCTTTGTTTTCCTTCCTGTTCTCCCATTCAGATCTCCCATTATTATTAATTCTTGGTTTTTCTTTACTTTTTGTATTTCTATTTCTAGTGTTTCCATGAAGTTATCTTTTTCTCTTATAGTGCTGCCTTCTGTTGGGCCATATACTCCTAATATTACCATGTCTTTTCCTAGCATTGTTATATTTAGTTTTATGATTCTTTCATTGATGGGTTTCCCATCATCCAAAGGTCCAAAAATGACCTACAGCTGCTGCTAAGTGTATGAGCAAGTCGAGGGCATTCGGGAGCAAGTGGGTGAAACAATATTCTCAGTTAAAAATTGTTGATGATCTCCCAGAAGGTGGTTCGAGAGCCGAAAGGTTTAGATATATCGTATAAAACACGCACTCATCTCAGGGCTAACGATTTGAAATGACAGAGTACAATTCAGAAACCATTGCTGAGCGAAAAACACAAGAGAAAGGATTCAAAGGAAATCATAGATCGAAACTAGAGCAATGTAATGTTTTCCAATGAAGCTTAATTTTGGGGTTATGTTATCACCTCACGAGCCTTGTCAATTTCCACTAACTCATTGGTTCAGCGAATCCTGAAACACTTTGTGAAGATCCTTGTCTGGGAATGAACTACTGAATCATTAGCATTTTAATGGCAATCCTGTACGTCGAATAATGTAAAAAACTTTTAAATAAACACTTTTTTTAATGAAAAAATGTGCGACACGTTCTTACTTGATCGACTGTATAATTCAGTTGCCTCGTTAAATTGCCTTTTTAGCTGTATTTTAATTAAATACATAAAATTTTAACTTTATGTAATACTTATCTAATAAATTAGGGTTTAACTGTTCAACGGTTTTTTATAAATAGCCAAAATCTAATAACTTGAATAAACAAAAAATTTGACTTATTTACATTACTATAAATGAATGAAAACACCTGCCTTGATTATATAATATCTGAATAAAAATTAAATTAAATATAGCGGTTAATTAATAAAAATAGCTGGATATTATTTTAAAGAGAATATATTATTTTCAATTTTCTAAAACGAAACAGTAAACACAATAATCATAATAAAAGAATTGTAAAAAATAATAAATACATGAATATATATATATATATATATATATATATATATATATATATATATGATAGATAATTTATTTGCTTTCATGTAACAATAGATAACACTTATAAGCCAATAGGCATTAAATAATGTTAACTAAGATTACAATAACCTATAATTAAATAAAAGAAAAGGAAAAAGGAAAAAATAGTAAATAAGTAAGAACACTTTAAAAGCAAAATTACAATATGGTAACAAAGACACAATGAAATAAGAGACACAACGGAAGAGACAAGAAACCACCTCTGCTAACAAAGCCATCAAATCCCTGTGCTAATTTCAACTGGACTTAAGAAAAATTCATTTAATGAGTAATAAGCTCCTTGAAGCAGATATGTGGTTAAAAGTCTCTTTACTTCCGTTTAACATAACGCACGTACACTCTCTGGGAAACTATTATATATCTTTAATATGACATAATTAACATTTTTCTGTATGTAGCTGTAATTACAATTTTTGGGGAAGCAGATTCAATTTATGTCTAGTGGCATGCCTGTGATTGTTCATGTAAGTCTCAAAAATATCGTTGTTGGTGTGAACAAACATAAAAGTGTCCAAGATATACATAGAAATAATGGTTAAGATCTTTCTGTCTCTAAACACATTCCTACAGCTATCACGCGGCGTCATTCCAAATATACCTCTAATACATTTTTTCTGAAGAATTACAACTCTTTCAATTTCCGGTGAATTACCCCAAAAGATAAGACCGTATATATATATATATATATATATATATATATATATATATATATATATATATATATATATATATATGTATAGAGGAAGTTAGTGTCGACCGACTAGTTAAAACAGTAAACTTGAAATTCTTGATGTAAGCAGTCGTGAGAATAGGGCTAAAAAAATTTTAAAACCTTTTTAGCTACGCCAAGCTTTCGAAAATATTTTATTTTCTTCTTCAGTGGTGCTTTTTGGATAATTCCTTTCAACAAAAATCCACATTATTGTTAATATTTAGTAGGAAAACATGAGAAAATTTCAAGAAAAATACTTTTAAAAAATATTTATTGTGAAAAATGTTATTATATCAAAAACTTCGACTTTGTGCTGGACAACCATCCTGTTGAAATCATATATTTCTTCTTTCTTCAAGAGTAAGTTCTTCAAGCAGTGCAGGCAATTCATTAATAAGAAAATCTCGTTACTTTTCTCCATTTAATGTGCCATTAATGAAATAGGGACCAATTAGTTTGTCACCTATACGTTGACTTTCCAATCTCGAACCTAACGCGGATTTTCCATGGATCAATAATGAATCGACAAAATATCATACGATTTTGAAAATTATTTCCATGATACAATGATACATATGATATGGATGGAATTTATGACACTCAAGTATCCGAAGAACATCATTTCTTGATAAATCAAAATCATGAGAAATACCACGGGAACTTTTGTGAGAGTTTACGGCTACATCACCTAATACTGCAACTCATTATTTTCAGTAGTAAGAAAATCTATCTTTTTTTTATTTTTTAACCTTAATAACTTTAAAAATTAAGGTCATGAAAACAAATGTTTTAAATTAAAAATACTTGTTTTTCCCATAGATTAAGAATCTGTAAAAGAAATATTGATTTCTATTTAAGAAAATTCAGTTGGTCTTGAAATGACTTGATGCTGCCCACTAAATGAAAAATTGATCGTGCCATTTTATTTCCACTTTAAGGATGAACAACTTTTCTTCAAAAACTTTTTTTTATATAAAAGTTGAAGTTTTTGATATAATAAATTTTTTTACGATAAATGTTTCTATCCTGTATATATATATATATATATTATATATATATATATATATATATATATATATATATATATATAATATATGTATATATATATATATATATATATATATATATATATATATATATATATATATAGATATAAATATAGATATAGATATATATAGATATATATAGATATAAATATATATAGATATATATACATACGAGGCATGTTTTTTAAGTAAGTACCGTTTTGCGATTCCGCCGCCGCAGCGATACGGTCGGCGTTCCGCGCATGCGCGCTGGTAACCTACATCTCATGTCTACGCACTGACGCCATTACAGTCTGATTCTTCATTGTATACGTTGTTTACTGAGTGTTTAAGATGCCTCCGACAATCGTGAGTCCCGCCGATTGTAAAGTACGGGCTGTTATACGATTTCTTAGTGCTAAAGGCGTAAAACCGATCGATATTCATCGTGAGATCTGTGAAGTTTACGGACAAAACATTATGAGTGATGGAATGGTAAGGAAATGGGTGAGAGCATTTAAAGATGGCCGCACAAATGTGCATGATGAAGAACGGAGTGGGCGTCCTTCGGTCGTTAATGAAGATTTGGTGCAGAAAGTGGACGAAAAGGTGAGAGAAAACAACAGACGCTTTACAATTTCATCATTGTGCGACTGCTTTCCTCAATATTCTCGTAGTGTTTTGTATCGCATTGTGACCGAGAACTTGAATTACCGGAAATTGTGTTCACGTTGGGTTCCAAAAATGTTGACGGATTTGCACAAAACCCAACGTTTAGGCAGTGCATTGACTTTCCTTGAGCGGTACCACAATGAAGGTGAACATTTTTTAGACCAAATTGTTACTGGTGACGAAAACATGGGTGGCCTACGTCACACCAGAATCGAAACAACAATCCATGGAATGGCGACATTCATCATCACCCAAAAAAAGTGAAGTTTAAACAAACAATTTCTGCCCGCAAAATCATGTGCACAGTTTTTTTGGGACAGAAAAGGAGTATTGCTAGTGGAGTTTCTGCCTCGTGATGAGACAATCAATGCAGCGTCTTATTGTGAGACATTGAACAATCTGCGTCGTGCAATCCAGAACAAAAGACGTGGCAAATTGAGTAAGGGTATCGTTTTGCTGCATGACAATGCCCGTCCACATGTGGCTAATCGGACCAAAGATCTCATCAAATCTTTTAAATGGGAAACTCTAGATCATCCTCCATACAGCCCTGATCTGGCGCCCAGCGACTACCATTTGTTCCTGCACTTGAAGAAGCACCTGGGTGGTCAGCGTCTTCAAGACGATAACGAAGTCAAAACATTTGTGATACAGTGGTTAACAAGTCAGGCGGCAGAATTTTATGAGGAGGGTATTCAAAAACTGGTGCCACGTTATGACAAGTGCCTCAATATTCACGGAAATTATGTAGAAAAGTAGATTAAGGTACAGGCTTTCATGTAAAAAATAAAATTATAGCGATATCTTTGCACGTCTTTTTTTAATTCCAAAACGGTACTTACTTAAAAAACATGCCTCGTATATATATATATATATATATATATATATATATATATATATATATATATATATATATATATATATATATATACAGTGATAAACAGAAAGTGCGCTACATACGGAATATTTCTCTTTTTACTAAATTTAGAAAAAAGTGACTTTATTGGTGGATTCTGCATCTCTTGAAACAAGAAAAAATGATTTTGCAGGGTCAATTGTCACCTGTCGTTCGGTGGGAAATTTGAATTTTCTCTAGTTTAATGTCCATAAGTCACTCTGTTTGTTAAAATATCGAATATATTTATTGGGAAAAAATGTTTAAATTTGGATTTTATGGTATCGTGCAAAATTTTAAATCGATCGGACAAAAATCGTATTTTGTCGTATATATTTCTTGAATTTGAAATACCAGTACATTGCATAAATTGATAGAAGGATTTTAAAATTTATTAGTTGACTTCAAGCCATGTTTTACTTCTGTCACAACCAACAATTAAAAAATAATGCCTTTTGTAAAACCGCAGCTGTCGCACGGACAATTATCGAATACTTGGATTGATTCAGCCGATACTTGGTATAGATCCATAACTAGAGGTTTTGCAAGAAGTAAAACACTACTTAAATTTCCACTAAATTTTTTATTTTTAACACCATGACCTGTTTTTCGCTGTTCGACAGCTTCTTCAGATGGTTTGTTACAAAATGAGGGTAAAATTACTATAATAAATGGTTGGTTCACAATTTATGGCAGGTAATAAGATAATTTAATTAAAACAGATTTAGTAATGGTGCATTATTTAAGTCTAATTGTTCATTTATTAAGGAATCTGAATTTTTCAATTTGTTTATTTCTAAAGATTCTAGGTAATTAAGTTTCAGGCTCTTTGTGCAAGTATGTAATATTTAAAAGTCTGGGTTGAATTTCAATTAAATGATTTGCGTAATTTGAGTTATTTTTCTACTGATGTATGATAAAGCAGGTTCTTTTATTCTTTTTGAAAAACTTCTTCCTGTTTGACCTATATAGGTCACAAATCATTTAATTGAAAATAACCACCAATTCAACCCAAACTTTGAAATATTACATACTTGCACAAAGAGCCTGAAACTTAATTACCTAGAATCTTTAGAAATAAACAAATTGAAAAATTCAGATTCCTTAATAAATGAACAAATACTTAAATAATTCACCATTACTAAATCTGTTTTAATTAAATTATTTTATTACCTGCCATCAATTGTGCACCAACCAATTATTATAGTAATTTTACCCTCATTTTGTAACAAACCATATGAAGAAGCTGTCGTACAGTGAAACATGTCATGGTGTTAAAAATAAAAAATTTTGTGGAAATTTAAGTAGTGTTTTACTTCTTGCAAAACTTATCGAATATTTTTACCGTATAGCATGTAGTTTGAGGGTTTCTATTTTTTAAAAAAACTCTCTAGAGCCACAATTTAATTAAAAAACAAAAGAAAACTAGCGCATTTATATTTACTAAAAACATTATCGATACAGCACACAAAAAATAAATAAATTAAAGACACTTCACAAATTAAACAAATAACTTATCTAGTTTGCATTTATTTTTTTATGTTTTGCAATAAATTATAACCCTAGCGTGTCATTTAAAAAAAAAACCTCAAACTGCAAGTAATGGGTTACGAATATTCGACAATTGTCCTTGTGATAGTTGAGGTTTTACGAAAATCAGAACTTTTTAATTATTGATTATATCAGATAGGTAAAACATAACCTGAAGACAAAAAATAAATGTTTAAATTCTTGTAGCAATCTAACAAATATGTTTCAAATTGAAAAAATAAAAATTTCCTTGTGATCATATTTTTATCGACTGACAAAGCACGATTTTTGTCCAATCTATCCAAAATTCTCTGCATACAATGAAATTTCAAACACCCAGAAATGTTTTCGATATTTTAACAAACAGAATCACTTTAAACTTTAGAAAATTCTCACCAAACCACAAATAACAATCGCCACTGCAAAATCATTTTTTGGTTTTCAAGTGAAGCAGAATCCACCTATAAATAATAATAACAAACATAAATTGGGCAGTCCCTACAAGAAATACAAACACAAACCGATTCCGAACAGCAGAGGTTGCGACGGACTCGCAACAGGCATTCGACAGTAATAAAGATTCAAAATATTTCGGTATAGTTTATTGCTAGCTAGTACTAGATGAGTGAGTAAACAGTAACGTCTTCTAGCTAAGATTTTAACTTGAAATTTTAATTCAAATAATCAATTCAATAATTGACTAAAATTAGTTATTTTAGCAATCGAGTATTCAAGCTGTTCTTTACTCGAGTGATTCCAACACTATTAATAACAAAACTTGCCGAAATTTGCCATAGAAGAAAAAAAATAGAAAGGTTAAATGCACAAGCGACAAAAACGTAACCTTGATGACCATTGTTAGTTTACAGATAATCAATTTGTCGTATATCCGTTTATATTTTTTTTGGCAAATTGTTACGGAACTCAAGCCTTTACCTGTGAATTATATATATTTTTATTGTTTTACAGAAGCTGTTTGTTTAATGGACTTTTTGTGTTTATAATAATTTGGTAAATTTAAATTAAAATAGCTGTCAACAAACTATAGTTGGATTGGTTAATTGTCTGTGAGTATACTATGTCTAATGTTTAATGAGAAGGAACCAAGCGTCAAATTAAAACGAAAAAAGTAATAACGTATTAGGTAAAAACAAAGTTTTGGTTATATATGGAATATAATGTACAAAATCCTATTTTTTACATTTTTTATATAATATCAGCCAGAATGTAAAATTTTTTGACGTTAATTGGTATCTGATATACAATAATGAAGTTTTTTGATAATTCAATAGCACTTATATTAAAAAGCAGTAAATCTTAAATATTCCATTAGAAAATGGTAATTTTTTATTTGCAATTTAAGGTATTTTGATTATTTCCTTAAACATGAATCACTCGTTTAGGAAACAAAGACATTATCGTTGTTATTAATTAAAAATAACAAAAAACTGCCATTGCTCTTTAAATTTGAACAAATTGGCTTAATTATTTTTAATATACACACCATTTTCGGTATTACATAATATGTTACATTAGATAATTGTATAGCTACGGCTCAATATAGCTTGAATTTTCTACAATACTCATTATGCACTTGCCTTATTTTACAGTTATGGAAGGACAATCATCTTTAAGAATCCAGATTCAGAAGAATTCCAGATTAAATCCCCTTAATTCCAAAATTATTGATGATCCCAAATGAATTGGCCTTTCTCGAGCAAACCATAACTAGACGAAGAGTTGTCTCCTCCTTTAAATACTATCTGCAATCTGAGTCATCTTTCACCACGATACAAGTTATCTGCTCATTCAGGAGGCAGTCTATTATATGGATCCCCAACGCCGACTGCAAATATTTTCTGTTTAATTTCAACAGATATCACCAGGACTCTTGGTGCGCCTGATCCCTGATGCCTCGTTCTAGTCTTTCACAAACTTATTGTTCAATAGATCTATGGTCGCTACACCATACATATTACAAGGGAGTGCCAAAAACGTTTCAGATTCCATGGGGTTTGCTTGAGCTCCCTTCTTAGCATATTGGCCATCCCCTGTCAGGTACCGAGACAAGAAACAAGTTATTTCTGAAAGCCATATGGACCAGCAAGCCTTTACTTACACTTACCAGTTGCAAGCTCACCCTGGCTTGTTTCAAAGTAACCAGAATGGATCTGTTATTAGAACAGATTTACACGGTTCTCCGCGTTATATTTCTTTTCACTATCTTAGCCACAGATGAGGATGGTGTCGATTTCCGCTTAGAACACCGATAGTTTTATCCTTATCTGCCGCCCTTATGCACCTGCTTCCGTCCCTTCTGTCTGTTTATATGTATCTGTGTAAAAAATGAGTTCTCTTGTTAGGAAGATCGTTCCATTAATTCAGGTTAACTTTATGGAACCATGAACCATGCGTACTAATATATTTTATATTATTACCGGCTATTTTGCTAAAGAAAGTATTTCTTTACGTTTCATGTTCCCTAGATCTCCATCCGTATGTTGACGCGATAACCTCCGAACGAGGTGAGATATAAATATCTAATTTGGCACACATTTAGTGCTTAAAGTAGGGAAGTAAAGTGAATGTTTGTTCTTCTTGCTTCAAAAGAAATGGTGAAGGGGGTCTACAACAATTCATTTTGTGGTTTTATTAGTACAATAGATGATTTTCCTGATTTTTGGTTACATATAGCATACATATACCATAGAGATGGGGAGCGGGTTAGAGGGAATAAATTTAAATACGTCAAATTATATGTCTTCATCAATATCGTTAGGATGAAAGAACCTAAAAATTAAAGTGTATTTGTTTGGAGTTGATAGCAGAATTCTTTCATTGTAGATGCAAATGTTGGGATGCGTACAAGAAAAAGAGATTTCTTATGCATATTACTGTTTTGAATTTTTTTAAGGATTCACCCTATTTTAGGCAGAAAACCTCTGCTATACAATAGAGTCATGAAATGTAAATGAGGGTTCATCGGTAGCATAGCCGTCCGAGCGTAACTTGCTTTTAGTGTTTAATAAATAAAATTATCTTAAAAATGAAGTTATAGAAATACAAGATTTATTACCAAAAATTTTTTAATCTGTAAATCTATGTATATATACAAATTCACAATTCACGATATATAAGTACTTTAATTACAGCCAAAAATAATCATCATTTTCAAAATCTGAAGACTCGACTTCTCTTAAATCGATAAATAAGGGTTCTGTTTCCACAGTTTCTTTGATGTATTCGTCAAGTTTCCACATTTTATTTTCTTCTTCTTTAACATGTCGAATGGCATTTTTTCAATTATCCTCTTTGATATCCTCAATGATATGGAGGTAATCTAAGCACTGTGATATTTCGTTCCTTTGCCATCTCATCGACTGCGTATTTCTTGAACTTATTTTGTTTCGCAATTTTGAGAAGTTCCTCTTTTAACGTACCATCTTTATGTTTGAGATTTTTGTCTCTTATCCATTGAAGAATGTCCATTTTCTTCTTCTGGTATACATTCAATCATTTGTTGGAAGTTCTCCTCAAAAACATTGGCCTTCATCTCCCCACGGTAATATTTAGTTTGCTTTGATTCGAATTTCAACAAGCCACCGTCGAGAAATCCGTTTTTACTACCAATATGTGCTATAATTAGCCTACGACCTTTTCCTGAAGATTGCTGTAATCCAGTTGATCAACCTTCCATAAAAGCTTGTTTGATACTCTTAATGTTTTTGTCAATCCAGATTTTTTTCACTGTGTGTCCCTCATTAACCCAAGTCTCATCTAAATAAAAAATATTTCTTTCTTCGGCTCGAAATTTTCTGATTGCTCATAGATATTCTCTTCTCCAACAAATTATTTCTGTTTTATCGGTAAGAACAGATTCTCTATTATGTTTTTCCCAATGAAAAGTCAGATTATAAGGGAGTTTCCATATATTCCATTTTTTTAAATCTGGTAAGTCCTGGTCTTCTCTGATTTCTTGCAAAACTTTATGTAGTGTAGATATTTCTTTTTTAATAAAAAGATGGTGTACTTTTCTTCTTATTGCGTTTTCATCGACCTCTAAGGGCACCTTTCCTTTGTGATTCTGAGGTTCGTTGCAAGGATCGCGTTTTCCTTCTTTTAGAAATCTATGAATAGTTGCTGATCCAACTCCCGTTTCCACAATTTCACGAACTTGGCTTGTTGGCTGTTGAGGCACTAGGGCATCATGGATGCGAAGTTTGACCGGGCAAAACTGAAGGTTGAAACCATCACTGTTCTGATTTGAACTAAGCATATTATAGGTTTTTGCTTTATTTTTTTACTTACACAGAATATTTTTATTGCATACTTAGGCTTAGGCACCTACCTACCGATAAGTACTTTGCTTAATTATATTCCAATAACTGCTAGAATCCCAAATAATTTTATTTTATTAAGAATTGTTAATTGTACTCGTTTAGGCCTTTATCATACAAATAAGATTTTTAGTTTCATCATTTATTCATTAAAATAAACTTTGAAATGCATTGATTTATACGTGTATAGCTTATTGTAAAGTTTAGAAGGCATGTAATAAAATATTTTTTAGAAAAAGGTCCCACTGTTGTATAGAGATAGAAAATAACGGTGATTAAAACTAAAAATGCAAATAATTGGTAGAGAAATTTCGGAAGCTTATGGTTTATGACATTTTAATGTTTATAACCCATGTTGTGTACTATCAACTCCAAACAAACGGACTTTAAGTTATTTTATTAACATCTACGACATTAATGGAAACAGTATATAGAGTGAGAGGAGATGTAAGTAACATAGTGATTTCAAAAAATATAATCAATAACATAATTCGATTTTTTTCTTTGTTTTAGTGAGAGAAATAATCAATTTTAGCTTACGCGCTGGTGTCGTAGTATTTGCAAGGGATTGGGAAAATAATTTTAACAATATTTTTTCATTAATTAATTAATATTAAATATTCTAATTTTCACTTCAGACATAATTATCTGGTCTGCAAAATCTACATGAGACAACATATCCTATTACTTATTATACCATCGACGTCATTTTTTCATTCACGATACGGATTAACACAAACAATGGAACCTGTGTCATCAGCATAAACAAATCTATGTAAACTTTATGTAAATTACATAACATGGTAATTTTAGCGATTATTAAACTGTCTCATTGGAATATTGATTTCTTAAAATTATAATTTAAATCTAAAAAGGAGAAATGTGATAAAACTATCGATGTTTTCATATGCATCGATGTTCTTATGAAATATCGACACTTTCAAGATACATCTCGAAATCGGTAATGAGTGCTTATAGATCAGACAAATTGAATGTTAGACATAGAATCAACTTTACTTTTCTTGCTAAAGGAAACTATTTTATTAGTGAAAAAAATATACTGCCAGATTTTTGCTTTTCTTCACGTTTTAGGGTCCCTAGATAACGAAAAACATAGTGACTCATATCCATAGGCATATCTGTCGGCCTTTTGGCGCGATAACTCTCAAACAAAATGAGGTAACAATATCAAACTTGGGTCATAGATATTATATAATGAGGAGATGAAGTCTATAGTTTTTGAACGATATCGCTTCAGGCCAAGGGAGTGAAAGGGGTGGGGATCGATAGTTTTTATATATTTTAGCAGTGAAGCTCTCAAAAAATTAAAAAACCGAAAATCAGCTAGTAAGGACGAAATACAAAATGAACTATTAAAGTACGGAGAAGTGAAACTGACTAAAGAATTACCAGAGCTCCTAAACAAAATAATACAGGGATCGCGAATACCAGAAGAAAGGAAAACAGACATAATGATACCACTTTTTAAAAAAGGAAAAAAAACTGATCCGAATAATTATCGAGGAATTAACCTCTTGTGCACAACTTTAAAACTGACGACAAAAATTGTTACCAATAAAATAATTCCACTTATACAGCTTTCCGAAAAACAACAAGGATTCAGGAGCAGAAGATCCTGTAACGACGCAGTATTTGTAATCAGATAAATTACTGAAAAATCAATTGAGTATAACAGACCAGCGTTCTTATGCTTTATAGATTTGGTAAAAGCATTTAATAGAGTACAGCTGCAAGACGTAGTGCACATACTTTATGACGAGAATATTCCATTGGATATAATAAAACTAATTGAAAACATTTACATAAGAAATAAAATAGAAGCAAGAGTAAATTCGGAGTTAACTGAACCCATAGGGGTAACAACTGGTATTAGACAAGGAGACTCACTGAGTCCCCTACTGTTTAACATTATAGTAGATGAAATAATTAAACAGGTAAAAAAAAAGGCTAAAAAATGGGCAATAAAGAGATACAAATATTGTGTGTACGCCGACGATACTGTCCTAGTAGCTGAGAATGAAGATGATTTGCAGAAATTATTACATCAGTTTAATACAACGGCAAAGAAATTTAATCGATAATCAGATTATAGAGTAGGTAATGATATTAAATATTTAGGAATTAAATTATTATATAACAACATGGAAAAAGAAATAAAAGGACAAATAGTAAAAGCCAATAGAATAGCAGGATGCTTGAATGACACTATTTGGAAAACAAATACTTGAAAACAGAAGTAAAATCTCGTATATATTAATCTGTATTTCGGCTAGTTATGACCTACACAGCAGAGACAAGGCCAAAAACACACAAAACTCAGAGATACTTACAAACAAGTGAAATGAAAACATTAAGAAAAATTGCAGGAAAAACACTTTGGGATAAAGAAACAAATGACAACATAAGATAAGAAACATAAAACACATAAACAGAATGTCCGAACGACGATTAATGAAAATAGCTCGAGATAAATCACTGATGGGCCGAAGGAGTATAGGACGCCCACGAAAAAATGGAACGACGATATACGGGCAGGAATAGGAATGCCTAATATAAGAAGAAGAAGAAGGGAGAAGCAATGATATGGCAATTTATTCTGTTTTTTTTGTTGAAATAAGAAATAAGTTTTATGCCTAAATATTTACACTAAAACATATAAGGAATGAGGGAGGAGACTAGAGAAATTGATTCGTATATATATATATATATATATATATATATATATATATATATATATATATATATATATATATATATATATATGGACAATAAGAATAATAAAGGAAATATACAGCAACAATGTGCAGTATGTAATAAAAAACAACATGAAGTCGGAGGGATTTACAACACAGGAAGGTTTGAGGCAAGGAGCAACATTGTTCACTGTATACATGAATGAAATAATCAAGAAATGCGAAATAAAAGTGAAAAGAATGACAATAGGATGCCGGAAGCTGAAAAGAATAGAAGTAGCTGAAGCGGCTTTTGCTGATGATATAGTGCTGGTGGCGGAAAATGAGAGACAATTACAAGGAAACCTGGATATTTGGAATAAAGCGTTTAAGGAAGAAGGTATGAAAATTAATATAGATAAAACAAAAGTAATGACAATGGAAAACCAACAAACAAACATTTACATAGAAGGGAATAAAATACAAGTGGAACAATATAAGTATCTGGGAGTGATAATGGATGAAACTGGAAAACAAGACAAAGAAATTGAAAGAACGAACAAACTTTACTATGCAATAAATAATAAATTCATTAGGAAGAAAGAGATGACGAAACAAGCAAAAATAAAAGTGTTCAGGGCAATTTTTAGGACAATCCTGACATATGGATGTGAATCATGGACCCTAACAGACAGGCAGAAAAACAAGATACAAGCCGTCGAAATGAAATACCTGAGAGCAGTACAAGGAGTTACACGGAAGGACATAATAAGGAATACAGAAATAAGGAGAAGGCTGAGAGTACAAGCAATTATGGAATATATACAACAAAAACAGCTGGGATGGTGGGGACGTGTACAGAGAATGAAGGATAATAGACAGGTGAAACAAGTGTATGAAGCCCGAATACAAGGAAAACATAAGTGAGGAAGACCTAGACAAACCTGGAATGGGAGTATTGGAAGTATACTTGAGGAGAAGGGAATATCCTGGAAAGAAGCAGCGTCTTTTTCAGGATTCTTGAAGTCGAGAAATCGAAAAAATAAGGTTGTTTTTTCATTGCTTTCAATTTTAGCCAAGGAACGGGTTTAAAGGGGGCGGAGGTTGTTTAATATTCTATAATTTAAACGGCATTTTGAAATAATTACAGATTTTTTGGATACATTTAAGTATATTATTTTTAATACAATATGTAAATGGTAAAGATGTGAAGTAGGGGGTAAAAAGGGATGCTTCTTATATACGGTGTTACAGGTCTTTCTCAGAGTTTCGGGAGTTGAGGATTCCAAAAATTATATTTTTTTGCGTTATTTTCAGTTTTAATGGGGGAAGGGTGTAAAATAGGTGGAGTGGTCAAATACAGTATAGTCTTAATAATATTATAAGATTTTTGTTTTTGGCTGCGATAATGAATAAATTTTAAGCCTAATTATTTATCTGCTATAAATAATTATGCAACATATAAATGTGTACCTGTGTGTTATTTCTGAGAACTTCAAGCTTTACAAGTTCTAATAATTCTCTCTTAACGCTGTTTTTTGGAAATGAAATATTTTTCTCGGTCATCCAAGATTGGATGTCCTTTTACAGCCAACCCAAGATTTACACTCGTTCTAATTTTTATAGTGACAGCTTGCGTTATCCATTAGAATAACAGAACCGTCTGCTATTAAGTCTATAATCTGCGAAAACCAATCTTCAAATTAATCGGAAATCATATCTTCGTGATAATCTCCTGTTTTCTTGAATACGAATGTTAAAAGATCTCCGTCTACAACCTATGTACCTTATAGGATGGCAGTTTAAGACCAGTAGAGGGACCTTCACTGAATGCTTGGCGAGCATTTTTGGTATTCCCATCTTGTCAAAATTTCTTGACCGTGTACCTTTCATTTATCCACATCTCACCTAAGTAATATAACATTTTTCCTTAATTAGTCTCTTTCCCAGTTTACAATTTCTCCACTTTCTCTCAATAAAGATTTTCTTTCACATTTTTTCCAATAAAAATTCATACTTTTTAAAACACTCCATAGTTTTACTCTACTCGTTTTCGGTATTTCTGAGTGGCTTATCACAGCCTGCAGGATATCCAAAGTTTGAATTAAAATTCTGTAAACTGTGACTTTACTAACTGAAGGTCATTAAGGAAGATTTTTTTTTACACAATCGTCCACATTTAAATCACAATTTTAATCGTTTTTAATGTAGTCAAATAAATTTTTAACTAAACGCTTTTCATTATGGGATAACTGCCCCAACTTTTGGCTGGCGAAAACATTTTGATAACGCACTAACTGAGTTGTCACTAACTAGCTCGACACTTGGGTATGCTACTCTAAATATGTATTTAAAGTTGAGGCAACAGGAAGGTATGTAAATAAAATGATTTGATCGGCAATAAAACTTAGTTACAAAAGAGCATTGTTACCTGAAAAATATCTGGGTCCACTGGAATTTTTAAAAGTATCAGTTTCAAATAAATAGAGTATAACTGAAAATCATATGGTTTTTCTTTGGGCTGCCGAAAGTCTACGGATTTTTCATCCCATGTGAGTAAATCATCACCTTACCAATTTTTAAAGGACATTTAAATGAGATATCCCTAATCATTATTTAGTATATACACTACCTTCAGAAAGTATTTGCCCACCTTGAAATTTCAATGCAACTGCCAAAATTTAATGCCTAATTAAGCCCTTTTATTATATTAGGTAAATTTAATTGTGTGTAGTGTCCATCATAAAATTGTTTAGATAAGCCTTTTTGGTGAAATCACGAATTAAAAACCAATTAGAACAAATTTCCAAGTTTTGAGGCGATTTCTGAGAATTCCAATTGAAGTAAGAACTCATTTCAAGTTTTCTTCTAGGGATTATGGAAATTCCTATTGATATTTTATGATAAAAACTATGCTATAAATACGATTGCCCTTTTGGAAATTAACAATTCGCAAACAGTACCTTTGTCATTGATACAGGCTCAATTGTTTGGTGAAAATGCCAAAAACGAAAGAAGTTTTCGTTGAAAATCGGACTCTGATAATTGCGAGACATAAATGGTCACTCGAGTCGACAAATCGCGAGTGATATGCGGATGCCAAGGAGATCGGTGGACTACATCGTAAAAAAATGGTCTGTGGGACATGGAATTCAAAACCAAAAACGTTCAGGAAGGCCTCGAAACACGACTCTCGCTGAAGACAGAGCTATGACAATGTCCAGCAGACGTAATCGCCACCTAACCGCACCAGAAATCACTGCTCAAGTAAACCTGGAGCGGCCGTCCTTTGGAGCGACGAATCTAAATTAGAAATTTTCGGTTCAAATCGACGAGTTTACGTGCCGCGGTCAGCGGGAGAGAGGATGTTGGAAGCCTGTCAGTTGCCTACAGTAAAACATGGTCGAGGTTCAGTAATGGTTTGGGGTTGTTTTGGCAACGGTAAAGGTGGAAAAATCTTTAGGATAGAAAGAATCATGCGAAAAGAACAGTATCAAGAAATTTTGCTAACTTAAATGCTTCCTTCTGGAAGAGACATTTTATAGGGGAAATTTACTTTTGAGCATGACATCGACCCTAAACATTTTGCTAAACAAATTAGAGAACTTTTGGACCAATGGAAATCCGATGACGTCCTGGAAGTAATAACTTGGCCTCCACAATCACCCGTTGAACCCTATCGAATTGCTGTAGGGCCATTTGGACAGGTGTATTCGAAAACTCAATCCAACATCAGAAAATCACTTGTGGGAACTTTTACAAGCAGAATGGGTAAAAATAACCAAAGATCTGAAGAAACTACAGAATAGAATGCCGAAACTCTGTAAAGCGGTAAAGGAGGTCACATCGATGAGAAAAATCCTGGAAAATCGTGAATATTTTTTCTGATTTTCTAGACTGTGAAAATAAATAATAATTCAGTACAATTAAAAAAAATATATTGTCTTGGTTTTTGTCGTCTTGGGACTGAAATAACTAGGTGGGTAAATAATTTCTGACGGTAGTGTAAATCCTTATCAAGTTTATACTACACAAAAAAAATAATGTCAACATCAATCCGTTAAATGCATTTATGATTTCCTTTGTTTGGCAACAAACAAAAATAAATATTGATTTGGACCTATCTAGGAGAAAATAAATACTCTGTTGATTAAACGGGGGGACAATAATTTTGCAAAACAGAAAAAAAAAACATTTCTTTTATAAAAAAAATACTGCTATGCCCATAAATTATCTAAACGAATTATAATTTTGAAGAGATACTAAGTACTGTTATTTCCCGATATATCTCTGTATTGTTATATTCTTACTTAAAAGTCGAGAGAAGCAAATCGCTAAATGAAAATCAAATATGTGTATGAATTATTAATACAACTGGTTTTAGTATTAAATTTTATTATGATGGGGCCAATTTTTAGGTTTTCTGAGAATATTATTAAGACGGAGAGTTTGTTCGCCTCTTGGAAAACAAATCGAATGACACACGTGGACAGAAGCGCTTTTTTGGCATGTAAATTGGTGCTTAAAATGAAGGACGTCAAAATCCAGTTAAAGAAATGGTTTCTTTTGACGATGATGTGACGGTTTGTTCTTGACGTAGATTGGTAATATATTTTAGGAGTTAAAAATACTGTGTAGTACTGTGTTCGAGAAATACATAATAAAATTGTTAGGAAGGACACGCATGCTAATGCACTATGCCTAACTTTAGTTCCATTTTTCATCGTCTTAACACCATTTCCTATATATCTAGTATTACGAACATTAAACTCTCTATTAGTTTGCGAGTTACAGTGGTTTGAGTGACGCTACTTTCGATTTTTTTGCCAAAAGAACTTCACGTGTTGAATAAACATTGCTTTTTGATGGGAAAAAATGCAGCCAGAACCCAAGAAGGACTTGAGAAGTGTTATAGCATATCTGCTCTGTCGAAAGCAAATATGTTGATAGCTTAGTGAACTTAAATATAGTCGCACAAAGCACCGACCTTGCACCACGTTCAAGACTTCTAAGTGAAGCAGTTACTCTAAAAAAAATTTAAAAAATCCACCATATTGTTCTTAATGACTGCAAAGTGAAAGTGAGAAAGATAGCTAACATCGTGAAGATATCAACAGGAAACGTAAGTAATATTTTACGTGAATATTTATATATAAAAAAGTATGTTTGGCACTGTTAAGCGTAATCCAGAGGAGGTTTTGCATCGATTCGTAACAATGGATCCACCACTACACGCGTGAGTAAAACAGTTAGGCCGCAAAATGGCGCATGAAAGCCGAACGAAACGTCTAAAAACACAAAAATCAGCTGGAAAGGTTGTGGCAAGTATTTTTTGACATATGTATGGAATAATAATGCTCAATTATTACATTGGTTTATTGGACCACTATAATGGTGAAATCAAGAAAAAAGTCCGCATTTGGCGAAGAATAAGTATTGTTTCACAAAGTTAATGCGCCAGCTCACAAGTCCATATAATCGATGATGAAATTGGTTATGAATTGCTTTCTTATCCGCCGTATTCACCAGATCTGGCCCCAGCGATTATTACCTCTTAGTCCAGTCAGAATACGACCAAAACAGGCCAAAAATAGAAATCGTCCAATACTCCTACTTTTTTTTAAAGAACTACTCATCTCGACGAGTAAATTAAGGAAAAAATATTGCGACCTGCTGAAAAATTGAGACAACACCCTCAAAAATGGGAGAATTGGCTCGTTTTTGTGTTTTTCAGCGTATTTTTGCAATTTTCTCATAAACTTATGGAAGATAAACTAAAAATTCTGACAGATTTTGATTTTAGATAAAATAACCGGTCAAGTGCAAGTTGAACTTGCGCAATTAGTGTTAGGTACGTTGATTGCTTTTAAAATAAAAAATGTTGTAACGGAAGTATAAAATGATCAGTGACTTCACAAAACATACCCCAAATGAGTTTTCATCAAAGTTTATTTTCAATCTTTACTGAAAATTGATGACTTTGAAATTTCTGTTTTTTTATATACCAGATAAATTATTACAGGTAATGCACTCGTGAAAATTTTCATTCAATCTACACCCCATGAAGAATATTCCAGAATTTTTTCAAAATTTTTTGATAAGTACTTTTCGAGATAAGGCGATTTTTGGCGATTTTTTAAAAATAATTCAAAGAAAAGTGCGCGCAAGTATTACATTATATATACATTTTTTACTCGTGTTTTCACAAGCTTTCATTTGACACCACACTCGATTATCTAGTAAAACAAGTTTTTTTTCACTTCCGATTTCACCCCCCAAAACTAACCCCTTAAGTCAAAATTTAACTTTCAAAACTACATGGTTCTGATGAGGCCATCAATTCCTATATTATTACCAAATTTTAACTTTCTATGACAAATAGTTTCGGAGAAAATCGGGTGTGACAGACGGATAGACAGACGGACAGACACCGAAGTGATCTTATAAGTGTTCCGTACGGAACACTAAAAATGAAAAATTTAAGTTATGGATATCATTTGAACCTTCAGGTCGGGAGAAATTAGCCGTTTTGGTCGTTTTTTTTTTTGTCATTTTTATGATTATATCCATGGACATTACTTTAATTGATCCACACATATTTTATTATTATTTTTACACTCATAATATTAATAAATTTTACCGATTCACGTTTTTTTCTTCTGACGAATTTTTTTCATTATATTACTACCTTACCTAAAATATCAGAAAATATTCCTTAATCCCTAAGCTTTCATTTGAAATATTTAAGAATTCACTTAAACAATTTGGGCCCAAGAAATTGGCCATTTTAGACTAAGTTTTTTTAAAACTAAATTTACGATTTTTATAACATTTTCAGTAACCAAAGTTATTTTTAATTATTATACATTGGTTACTGTACATGTTGAGTGGCTGAGTTAAATTGTTAAATTGGTGACTCAAGTCCTCATTCCTCCCCTTTGTAATTCGAACCTTTACGAGGAAGTAAACCATAATTTATTACCAATCGATGACCACAGACTTATTTTTATTTATTATTAAATAATTTCTTGTACAACTTGTAAATATTTTTATTAACGTATTTATTTAATTTCTATTATTTAATAATTACTACTTTTCCCCGTTTTATTTTGATCGATTTTGTTTTTAAATCTTTAAAGTAAAGTAACTAGTATAACGTTACTTTATAGCTAGATTTTTTAATGCTATTGCTCCTACTTTACTTATAAGTCTAGTTACGCGACATTCATCTAATCAGAAACAGTGGCCTTAGATATATAACAACAAACCTGGTAAACCCATATCATCTTTAAGTAGCTACCGGCCCATTTCTCTTACCAATCACCTTTGCAAGCTTTTAGAGCGTATGGTTCTCGCTCGTCTGATTTGGATAACCGAAACCAAGGAACTTCTATCTCCATCTCAATATGGCTTTCGCAAAAATCGATCTGCAATGGACCACCTAGCGTCCCTCGAGCCTGATATCAGACGCTCCTTCTCTATCAAAAACTATACCCTTTTAATCTCCATAGACCTTTCTTCCGCTTTCGATATAACCGATAAAAACACCATTCTCTCCCAATTCCATTCTGCTGGTCTCAGAGGGGCTCTACCTAAATTTATAAAAAAATTTTTACAACTCGGAACATTTAGAGTTAAAGCCAATGGTTCTTTCTCTCCTTCTTATTCTACCTCCCTGGGTGTTCCGCAAGGATCCGTACTTAGCCCTACCCTCTTTAACTTTGCTCTCAGAACCCTTTCAGATGTTATTACTCCTCCAGTCAAATGTAAAATCTTCGCTGACGACATTCTCATATACACTTCCTCTCCTTACTCCTCAGCCTGCACAAGAGCCATCTAACATTCTATAAATTAAACAGGCTAATAGATTTGATGAATTACATTCTGAAGAAAGCAAGAATGCCCAAGAACTAGAAAACAGACATTATATTACCAATATATAAGAAGGGTGATAAAAGGGACTGAAGCAACTATAGAGGAATAACACTTTCTAGTGTCCCACTGAAGGTATCCGCAAGAATAATACAAAAGAAAATAAGGAACAAAATAAAAGACACACAATGCGGATTGAGAAAGAACAGAAGTACATAGGATCTTTTATTTACGATTAGGCAAATCAGTGAAAAGATATTAATCAAGAACAGACAAGCACACGTATGCTTCATAGACATGGAGAAAGCCTTCGATAGAGTGTGAAGAAAGGACGTGTGGAAGACGCTGAGAGTAAGAGGAGTAAACAGAAACATCATAGAAGTATTAAAAGATATGTACAAGGGAAATACGAACATAGTTAGAACAAACAATGAAGAATCAAAAGAATTCGAAGCAAGACAACGGGTCAAACAAGGATCTGTATTGATCCCACGTCTGTATATAACGGTACTCGCTGATGCAATGAAGAAAGCCAAGAAAAAGATAAAAAAAATTGATATTAGGGTACCGGCGAATCTGACCCACACAACTAAATGAACTGATATTTGCAGATGACATGGCCTTGATAGCAGCTACCGGGGAAAATCTACAATACAACCTTGAAGTAATAAAAGAGGAGCTGGAGAAGATAAACATGAAAATTAGTATACAAAAAACAAAAACCGTGATAATGTCAAACACCAGAGAAACATACGAAATAAAACTGGACGGAAAACTGATTAAGCAAGTAAATCATTTTAAGTACCTGGGTGCGATTATAGAAGAGAACAGGAGAATGGATAGGGAAATAAACGAAAGAGTGGGAAGAGCGGGAGGAATATTCAATGAAGACAACATTTCTAGGGAAAAGAGAAGAATATCAAAACGGAGGTTGTGAAAAAGGTGGTCAGACCAATATTTGTGTACAGTAGTGAGTCATGGACACTAACTAAAAGACAAGAATCCCGCACCAACGCAGTGGAAATGAGATTCCTGAGAAAAATCGAAAACAAGAGCAGAAGAAATAAAATAAGAAATGAAACATTCAGACGAAACTTACAAATCGAACCCAACAACGAGAAAATTATAGAGGGACAGCTCAGATGGTTTGGACATCTGTGTCGAATGCCAGACAATAGACTCACCAAAACAGTGTTCGAAACGCGAGTGCCGGGAAGAAATAGGAGAGGAAAACCAAGAGCAAAATGGATAGATAAAATCAGAGAAGAAATAGAGGGGAGCGGAATGGCATGGAGCGAAATACGAACTTTAACCCAAGACAGACAACAATGGAGACAAAAATGCAAAACTCAACTCCCCCAGCCTTACAGTTTACGGTAGAAAGGCTTTGGACTAAGTAAGTACTGACTACATAATACATTCTAATAGTACACTATAATATAATAGTGACATTTTGCAAAAAATCGAGCAAAAAATAGTTCCCTTTTAACAGTCTGATTTTGTAAACAAGAAATTAATTTTCTTGTAGAAAAACACTTAAATTAGCTGTAAATGTAAATTTTGTATGAAGATATAGTAATTAAATTAACAATAATTATAAATTTACTGCACAAACTAATAATTTTAATGATACAAGTTTAACTAGTTAAATAAAGTAATAAATTATATATAAATTGTTGTAGCAATGTATTTTTTTTACTTAACAGAAATATTATTACTTTTTCAAAACATTATGAAGCCAAATAAAATTAATCTAAAAAAAAATCCTACGAGATAAAAACATCAAACGGGGTCCTTAATATATCGGTGAAACCTGACTCTCCACCAAGTTTCATCCAAATCGGTGAACCAAATGCTCTGGCCTCTGCTTGTAGGACATACAGTAATCATTTTATAACTAATAAAAATGATCTTCGTTAGGGCAAATATGATAAAATTCATGAAAAAATAATTTTTTAAAAGCAACTGTAACTTTGAAACAAAAAAAGCTTAAAATTGTAAGTAAAATGGCCAGTTTCTTCAACCTAATTGGACCAAATGACTTCTTCAGCCACTCAACATGTACAGCAGGGGTGCTCAAACGGTCGATCGCGATCGACAAGTCGATCGCGAGTGCTTTTTGAGTCGATCTCGAGAAAAAAATTCCGATATAGAACTATCCACAGATTTTGTTTTAGGTAACTAAAACAAAATGTAATGAATAAACTACTAAGATTTATTCGATCCACAATTAGGCCGGAATAACCCCCTCATCACTTTCTTTTATCGTAATAACCCCCTGCTAGCGGCAAAACGAGGCTTTATCAAAGGAACGCGCGGTACTTGTCAAAGAAAAGCCGCGTTTTTTGATTCCCGCCGATTTTTCTAGAAACTTCGGGCGGCGTGTTTGACGGGAACATTCGAGACTTCGTTCGCGCCGATATAAATGTTGCGCCTGCAGGAATAGGAGTCAGTCTGAGTTGTAACTTGAAGGCGATACATCGATACAAAGTTTATTAATAAATAGTCCAAAATGAGTGCGGCGAAGAAAAGTAAAACTTATCATTTTAATAACGATTGGGAGGAAGAATTTTTCTTTTGTATGGTAAAGGATAAGTGCATTTGTCTCATTTGCCGTGCGTCAGTTGCAATACCTAAGCGTGGAAACTTAGAGAGGCATCATAAAACGGTTCATAAAAACTATGAAAAGGATTTTCCGTCACAGAGTGAATTAAGAAAACGAAAAGTAGGTGATTTGACAACTTGTTTGAAAAAAGAACAAACCATGTTCACAAGACCAGCCAAACAACCAAAAGCTGCAACGATCGCGTCATTTAAAATATCTCATATATTGGCGAAACACAAGAAACCATTTGATGATGGATTGGTTGTGAAGGAAGCATTTATTGAAGCGGGTGAGACTTTATTTGGAGATTTTAAAAACAAAACAGAGATTATGTCTGCTATTAGAGAACTTCAGTTATCTCGTCCGACTGTCACAAGGCGTGTTGAAGTCATGAGTCAGGACATGGCAGATAAACTAAAACATGATATCATGGAATGTACATACTTTTCTTTACAGTTCGACGAATCCACCGATATGACAGACACTGCCCAGCTGTGTATTTTTATTCGAATGGTATTCAATGACATGTCGGCTAAGGAAGAGTTTTTGACAATGATTCCTCTGAAAGGAAAGACCCGTGGCGAAGATATATATGACGTTTTCTTCAATTTTGTAACAAACTACAAGCTACCAATATATAAACTAGTGTGCATTACAACCGATGGAGCACCAGCAATGACTGGAAACAAAAACGGTTTTGTGGCATTGTGTCGAGCTAACGATGATTTCCCTTCATTTTTCTCCTTCCATTGCATTATACATCAACAAGTTTTGTGTTCAAAAGTTCTAAACATGGAGAAGATTATGGGCATTGCACTAAAAATTGTGAATTCTATGCACGTAGCTTGCAACGACGGCTCTTTAAATTGCAGTTGGAAGATAGTGAGTCAGCTGAACACACTGATTTAGTTCTTCACACGGACGTCAGGTGGTTGAGTCGCGGAAAATTCCTAGAAAGCTTTCAAGAATTATTGCCCGAAATAACAGCTTTTCTGGACGACAGAGGTGATGACACTCACATGCTGAAAAACGGAAAATGGCTGACTGATTTGGCATTTTTGACAGACATCACAATGCATTTAAACAGCATTAATTTGGAACTTCAAGGTAAAGGAAAAACTATTATTGAGATGATTAGCGCAATAAACGCATTCAAAAGTAAATTGCAACTTATGATAGATCAACTGAAAAGAAAGGATCTGAAAAGTTTTTCGTCTTTGAAAGCAAGGATTCCTCAGTTGAATTATGATATTTATGAGGCAGAATTATCAAATATTTTGGGCCAATTCGAAATCCGTTTTTATGATTTCAGTAAATTGGCAAATTTATGAGTTATCCTTTTTCGTGTAAAAACATTGAAGAATAAGCTACTGAAATAGCAAGTCAGTTTAACATGGACTCATGTTCTGTTGAAAATGAGTTAGTGCAGATTATATCAGATATACATCTCAAAGCCACAGCATCTGATACAAAATTCTGGTGTTTTATATCTGAAGATAAATATCCGAATCTAAGGCAAATCGCCCTTCAACTGATGGCAATGTTTGGGTCAACTTACTTGTGCGAGTCTGCATTTTCTGAAATGAAGATAATTAAGTCAAAATATCGCAATCGACTAACTGACGAACATATGTCATCGTGCTTGCGATTAGCACTCGGTAATTACGTACCATCTTATGAAAAGTATGCTGAGGACATGCAGTGCCACGCTTCAACATCCAAAGTCACTCTTTAGTTAAGTTTAGACACTAGAACTCGTTTGTTTTATAAGAACCAATAAACTCGCAATTTTGAATAATTATGAGTTTTTCATTGACATTTTAGAGCAGACCTACACTTACCTTGACTAAAAAAATGCATATTGTGCGGAAAACTAATATCTATGCCACGATACACCCTACCTAGACGACAATCCTGCATCACACTTACTTGCAGCCTCTCAGAGTCGATCGATCGTAGTCTAACAATATTGAGGTAGATCGCCAGCAGTTCAAGTTTGAACACCCCTGTTCTAGATCATTTAGAAATTTCTTTAAAAAATGATATTGAAGGGTTTAGCTTCTAGTTTCATATGATCATATTTTCTCATCGAGGAATAATTTTGCTAATTACGTCAAAATAATAATATGATTTATCTTCAGTACAACATTTAATGGCTTCCCTCTTTTTTGAGATAAAGAAATGGCTACTTCCTAAGATGGTTGTTTGTCTTTTTCTTTCTCAATGTTATTTAATAAATCACATACTAAATGTTCTTTTTCTTTCGAAAGCAGAGTATCATTTACATATTTTTTAAAATTTTCCAAATTATTTGAGCGGAAGCAAGAATGAGCCTTTTCCCCATGTCAATTCCATAGTATATCTTGCAACTATTTTCTCTTGTTTCCACTCTAGATTCACCATTTAAAAAATTAATATTCTTGGTTTTCGGGCAAAATCACACAAACTGCATTCACATAATTTTTCTACTTGAGACCTTGTATTTCTATACAATACTTTAAAAGTTGAATAATCAGGTAACTCCTGATGTACAGTATGTATGTATAATAATTAAAAATAATTTTAATTACTGAAAATATAAAACTCAACAAAAATATATTTTTTTTAAAGAAATCGTAAATTTGCAAGAAAGGAAAGATGTAGTAATAAATACCATGAGGATATTAATAAAATATTGCCTACACAAAGCAGTCATCCTCGACGAGTAGTATGAAAGTGTACTTAGCCTCTTGCATAAGAAAGGAGACAGAGCAGACGTAAGTAACTACCGCCCTATCTCACTACTCTCTCAGATGTATAAAGTATTCATGAAGATAATTACTAACAGACTTACCCCAAAGATGGATGCATACCAGCCCGTAGAACAGGCAGGTTTTAGGAAAGGGTTTGGTGCCTCAGACCACGTACTAACAATAAGAACACTAATTGAAAACGCTACCGAATACCATTTGCCCTTATATTTGGCATTCGTGGACTCTGAGAGGGCCTTCGATAGCGTGGAGCTGTGGACGGTGGAGCAGACCATGAATAACTGTAGCATAGACTCTCGCTATAGACAATTAATTCATAACATAAACGAGAAAGCAACAATGGGGATACAACTCGAGGAAAAAACAGGAATGATACCAATTAAAAGGGCAGTCAAGCAGGGAGATGTAATATCCCCTAAACTATACGCTGACGATGTCATACGAACAGCAGCAACTTTTGAAGAACTGCAAACAATGATTAAAGAACTAGAGGAAGCGTCGCGAAAGATCGGCCTAGAAATGAATATAAGGAAAACAAAAGTAATGACCAACGCACAAGCAGAAGACAGAAACATAAGGATGAACAGACAATTTCAGGATACTGTACGACAAACAGAAAACAGAAATGATGTGCTAAAATAAATGGTATGAAACAATAACTATATCACTCAGTATATATCACCACTACACCAAACACTTTATTTTTGCACTCGACGCGCGTTTCGCTAACCATGTTAGCTTCATCAGGAGCGATGATTGACTAAAGGTAAACTACAAATCTACCCTATTTATACTTAGCCTAATCCTAGAATTACTCAAGCGGAACTAATAACATAGGCAAGGCCATCAGTTCCGGTCAAGTAACCAGTAGAGGGGACTATAAGGAATAGGCCCTCTGTCTTTATTTAAACTACTTTTACATTTTATGATTTCCATACTTTCGTATGCGTTCAACAATCTCCTATCAGATACATTTTTTATTAATCTTAGATTATCTAATGTTACAGTATGATCAGCTTCAAGGGCATGTTCGGCAATGCTAGACTTTTCTGTTCTATTGTATCTTAAGTGTGCTAAATGTTCTTTAAATCGTGTTTTAATTGACCTTTTAGTTTGCCCAACATACTTTTTGTCACAATCATTACAACTAATTTCATAAATTCCACTTTTCTCACAATTGGGAATCTTATCTTTGGGATTTCCTAAGATATTCCTCAGATTGTCTGATGACTTATAGACTAAGGTGAAGCCTACCTTATTAAATACCTTATTGAGTCCCTTGCTATATTTCGGATTATATGGTATGGAGACATACTTGGTGTTATTTTCTTCGCGTGTAAAAAAGGTGAAATTCTGAATATTAGACCTAAATTTATGTCTCTTTATTAGCTTATTTACTAAGTCATTGTCATAACCATTAACTCTAGTTATATTTCTAATACGATTCCTTTCTTTATTAAAGTTTACTCTATTCAGAGGGAAAGTGACCAAACGATGAACTAAAAAATGTATTGAGGCTAATTTATGTTGTTTGCAATGAAATGAATCATTAGGAATATATCTATCTGTTAATGTGTCCTTCCTATAGATATCAAATTCTAATCTATTATTATTTTTAATAATTAAAATATCTAGAAAAGGCAATTTTCCTTTGTTCTCAATTTCGTACGTGAATTTAATGGAATCATACCGGCTATTTAATTTAGAAACAAAATCATCAATATTTGCTTTCTTTGTATCAAAAATCGCGAAAATATCATCCACATACCTATACCATACCCTTGGGAAATATTCGAATTCTTGACTGGCTTCGATTTCAAACTTACTCATGAATAAATTGGCTATGAAAGGTGACAAGCAATTACCCATAGCTGTTCCTTCTTTCTGAACATAAAATTGATTGTTATATTGGAAATAATTTTGTTCCATGCAAAGTTTAGATAATGTTAAGTATTCACGAATAATTTCGTCTTCAAAGTCATTCATTCTAAGTAATTCTTCGAGATATTGTAAAGTTTGTGGAATTGGCACACTTGGGAACAAAGAACTAACATCAAAAGAAATTAAGACTTCACATTCATTAAGAACTAGATTTTTTGTTTTATTAATGAATTCTAACGAATTCTTCACTGCGAAAGTATTTAATGGTAACTTCTCAAGTTCTTTTGATAACCATTTGGATATTAAATATGTGGGTGATCCGACCGATGAAACAATGGGTCGCATTGCTTTTCCAGGTTTGTGAGTTTTGGGTAAGCAATACAATTTTGGTATGGTCGGATTACTCGCATTTAATTTGAATTTTAGCGAATCGGAGACAAGGTTCTTACATTTTTTTAAAGAATTTTTAACCTCTGATATCATTTTCGGTAATGGATTTCTTATTACCTTTTTCATAAGGGCCAGATTCGATAAGATTATCTACGCGTTCAAAGTAATCTTTCTTATCCAATATAACAACCTTATTTCCTTTATCCGCTTTTAAGTAGAAGACATCTTACTTTTTCAATCCTTTAACTACTTTTATGTTTTTTCGTGAATTAGAATTTGTGTTGTTAACTATGTTTTTCGATATTTGATTGCGACATGCTTCCCTAACAAAGGATTTACTATTTTCTGAAAGTGTACTAATGGAACTGAGGAATATCCCAAAGATAAGATTCCCAATTGTGAGAAAAGTGGAATTTATGAAATCAGTTGTAATGATTGTGACAAAAAGTATGTTGGGCAAACTAAAAGGTCAATTAAAACACGATTTAAAGAACATTTAGCACACTTAAGATACAATAGAACAGAAAAGTCTAGCATTGCCGAACATGCCCTTGAAGCTGATCATACTGTAACATTAGATAATCTAAGATTAATAAAAAATGTATCTGATAGGAGATTGTTGAACGCATACGAAAGTATGGAAATCATAAAATGTAAAAGTAGTTTAAATAAAGACAGAGGGCCTATTCCTTATAGTCCCCTCTACTGGTTACTTGACCGGAACTGATGGCCTTGCCTATGTTATTAGTTCCGCTTGAGTAATTCTAGGATTAGGCTAAGTATAAATAGGGTAGATTTGTAGTTTACCTTTAGTCAACCATCGCTCCTGATGAAGCTAACATGGTTAGCGAAACGCGCGTCGAGTGCAAAAATAAAGTGTTTGGTGTAGTGGTGATATATACTGAGTAGTATCATTGTGCCAAAGATTCCACATTCCCAACTTAGTTAATAACTATATCATCAAAACGATCTTTTTAGATACAAACAATTAATATAAAAGTTGTTAGTTTGCTTTATGATTTAAAATGCAAAAATCGTTTGCAATTCATTGTGTACACCTGTATATCGGAAACGTTCTCTTCTTGTTACGAGATTTTTATTTATAAGAGTTTGCCTTGAGGCTTGTTGGGTAACAAAATAGGAAACGGCGCATTAAGTTATCAGCTGTAGAACAATTACATCGAACAACTCGATATAAAATTACAGACTAAAACAATAAAATAAAAAAAATATTCGCAATAAATTAACCAAAACGCTGAACAAGTTTACCTAATTTGTTGTTAGATAGGTCAATTATCGTTAGTTTTTTATTTTAAAGCTGTGCTATTAGAACGAGATATAATTCATAACTGCATGCAATGTTTATTTTATTCTGCATGTAAATACAATATGGTCGTAAATAAAAAAACTTTTAGTTGTTTCTAAAACGAACTAAACTGGATTAATTAAATGAATCAAATATTACGACCATTTGCAAGCCAACTTATTTGCTAGAAACTGTTTCGACACGTCTTTTTTTTACTTTTTGACTGAAAAAAAACTGTTATTTTGGTATATTTCCTAAAAATATTATTTCTCTAACGTTCTTACTTGACCGACCGTATATTATAGGGTATGTTTTTCTGTTTTTACACATTATTTTTACCACTCTGATATTTCTTGAGAATGAAAACTATCTCTAAAAAGTATTAGAGATATACTATCTTTAAATTAAGGTAAGATTTCTAAATTAACTGACAGAATCCATTAAATCAGCGCTATATCAGAGCACGTCAGCTAGCCCTAGGTACAGAAGCAATCACAATACAACCTGGTGTAGCCTAACAGATACGCGACGGCTGCAGCGGATGCACAACAGAATGCTACGATGTGCTATTTCCGCAAGACGATTCACGAAAATTGATGACCTATACAACATGACAAATTGCCATTGAATAGGCAGGAGACAAATTTTACAGACACAAAAAACATATATATCCACATTGACACAAAACCTAACACAAACACGAGAACAAAACAACCCCAAACGCAGACCTTTTTATCACAGACTACCAATTTATTTCGAGGCTCCATAAGAGCATCGCGACACATGCAAGATGGACGAATTAGAACACGACCATTTGCGTGCAGGAATCCGACGCCACGCACACTACACATTCACCTGTAAAGGCGGCGCGTCGAATTCCTGCATGAAAATAAACAAAACAACCAAAACATCTAGCCTAATACAAATACAAAGAACATTTCTGTCAGATGCATAACATAACCAAAATGGCAATATATTTGAAAATTTTAAATAAAACCAAAAACTAAACAGTGTAGTAAGAGTGTTAGTGAAAATGATAAATAAAAAATCTAAAAAAATTACACATGTAAATAATATAACTAATATAAATAGATAAATGTAGATAAGCTATTAAATAAATACAGGTAAAAAGTGAAAGAGTAGGAATAAGAGAGAGGGAGAAACAGAACGATGGATGCAAGAAGAAAGCTAGAACGAGATTAAAATATAAGCAACAAAAATTAAACTTTGAATATGCTCCCCTAGTACCTGACTACATCAAACTGGGTTTTTTGTTCTGTAATTTTTCCCAGTAAACCTTATTTCAAAAAGTAGCGTTTATATATCTTCTCTCCACTTCTTAGGTCACTTCCGGAACGCAAAATCAGACGCATTCAATGCAAACTAAATAAGTTAAGTCGGCAACACGCTATACACTACTGGTTAAGTTACACTGCTCAAGAATTTTAACTCACTGCTTAATCAAATATAAAAAACTGTAATAAAATATAAATTACAGAAAGAAAAACGGTATTGTAACAGGGTCTTAAAATCTAGGAAAAAATGAATGTTATAGTCAATATTACTTGTTTTCAGAATGTAAAAAGATATTAAAAGATAGCTTTTTGAAAAGGAGACTTCCAACTTTCCGATGATACTAATAGTTTTTATTTTTATTACATTATAATGTAATTTTGCTCTCAAAAATATTCATGATAAACTTATTTTTTGCTTATTATTAATCATAAAACTTAAAATTAAAATAAAAAAAAATGAAAAATATTTAAAGGTGGAAAATAATATATAAAAGTCTAAGCTTTAAGTATAAAGGGTACAAAGAAAACCGTTATTGAAAAAAAAACTAACTTACTCGAAGAAATTCAAAAATTTTTTTATGGGTCTAGCACACGTGCTGCAGGAAGTCCCTAAAGCGCTCCAGGAGCGGCATGTGTGCGGAAAAAGCGATTCACGTTGTTCTTGAATCGCTGTAAATTGTACTCGGTTTGAAACACAGCGCTGGGCAAATGATTCCATGATGCTCTCCATATAAAAGACTGCTTGAAAAGCGTTGTACGCGGAGTAACAAGCTGAACCTCATACGGATGTGAAGCACCAGCGCGACGTGTATTTCTAATATGCACCGCTTTGGGAGGAATTAAGCGGGCTACATCCTTCGAACACTTTCCATGAAAATACTTGTAGAACAGACTCAAGTCGCCAACCGTTCTTCGATGTTCCAGCGAATCAAGGGCGCCGGTCAGTTCCGGATCTCCAATCAGACGGACAGCTCTTCTCTGAACAGAATCCAACAAATGCAGTGTATGTTTGGGAGCGGAGGTCCAAACATGGGAGCAGTATTCCATAGTTGTAAAGAATTAACAGTTGTTGTGGGGTGGAAAGCTTTCTGGTTCGAAATAATATTTCCCAACTTTTGAGAAGCTCTCCTTGCTATGCCTGCAACATGTTCATGCCAGGACATATTTGCTCCGAAACTAACGCCCAACAAATTGAGCAACGATGCGATATTTTAGAAGATGCTGATTGATAACCTTTACCATGACTTTCGATATTATTGAAAGCAGTGCGACTGGTCGGTAGTTATTTGGCAAGGTCTTTTTGCCTTTTTTTAGGTATCGAATTACGTACTCTTTGGCCGTCATACTGGATGCGCCATTTTGAATTTTTTCAAACCTGTCATCGGATTCTTAATCAGCACCCCGAGTAAACCGATTCAATTTCAAAATAATTAGCGATATACAGAAACGTTAATTTAATCATAAATGAGGTTGGAAGCATGATTCTCACTACGACTATTACGATAAAGCCACTACACCAAACACTTTATTTTTGCACTCGACACGCGTTTCGCTAACCATGTTAGCTTCATCAGGAGCCATGATTGACTGTCATCGTCAATCATCGCTCCTGATGAAGCTAACCTGGTTAGCGAAACTCGCGTCAAGTGCAAAAATAAAAGTGTTTGGTGTAGTGGTGATATATATTGAGTAGTATCATTGTGCCAAAGATTCCACAATCCCAACTTAGTATTACGATAAAACTAAAAAAAAAATAATCTATATACTTTTTTTTGTAAAATTTGCCATTCTTTCACGTGGAAAAACCGAATTTTTCATTTTATTTTCGATATTGTAGGCTTAGCGTACACTTTAGGGCAGCAATTTTTTTTTTATCGTATGCCGAAATGTAGCCTGTTAACATTTGATGAGAGCTTTTCATCAAAATTTGTCTCTGACGACTGAAATATATGTCAGGTTCAGCAACATTAATTTTTTTAAAAAAAAAAACTGCAGACTGGATTTGTGTAGCTTTAAATTCTACTTGTTTACTGTTACCCAAAAATAGAACTTGCTCAAAGTATTTGTAAACTTCAACGAGTAGCTGATGTTCAAAGTAAAAGTAAATGAAGAAAAGGGCGTACTATCATCTGCAAAGCTGTAAAATGGATTCCTTTATATCCTCTCTATAAGCAACAGAACGTTGCCATATTCGTTGGTAAGACTTTACAAATTGTTTTTGTTTGTGGTTTTAATTCACTTGTTTACCGCAAAGATGTCTACACATCAGGAACATAATAGGCCAGCGAATTACGGCAATTTCAAATACAGAACCATAAATTTCGTTATTTCATTTCATAAAGATATATCTTACAAATAAGGAATTTCAATTTATTCTCACTCTTATATAACATGTTCCTATATTTATAAGTGAATTTTCATCATTTGTATTAAATAACATGTTTTCGATTACGGTACTTACAAAAAAAATCACAGTAAAAGCTATTCAGGGCAAAAATCGATTAACAGAATTTTTTGCGTACTATCTACGCATTACTGAGATTGGTTAAGCTTTTGTCTGTGAACTATTACACGCTGCTTTTTATGCAAGTTAAAGTTATTTTGTTACTTAAAAAATTTTAAACGCCTCTGTGCGAACAAAATAAATTATTCTGTTATTGTTGAATTATACGGAACATTATGACCATTCCGTATTTTTGTCTTTTATTTCGTACAATATTGGTCATTTAGATTAAGTTAATAATAATAATAGTATAATAAGAAAAATCAATATTTTAAATAATTAGTCATTTTACGGTATAAACGTTTCCGTGCACACTTCAGTGAAATGAGATTGCATTTCTCCCTCTTCTGTTACTCAACGGAGCTCCATTTTTTTGAGGTATATTAAATTATATATTCTTATAAGGAAAAATATACAGGGTATCCCATTTAAAAAATATACTTTTGCGTTAATAACTATTAAAATATTAGTTGTAAAAAAATGTAACTTACACTGTTGAAATCCACGTGAAAAAGCGCCTTGTGAATGTTTTTACAGAAATCAAAAATTTTCGGTAGGAAAAGAATTACAAACATTTTTCCAAAATGCAGATTTTTGAAAAACACCCTGTATATCTGAAACGGTACTAGATATCGATATGCGGTTTTCACCATTGAGTTTATCATAAAAATTGAGCCCACAGGCTCCAAAATTATATTCCCTAATTAAATTACATAAAAAGGATTTCCCTATTAGACCAGTTGTATCGTTTGTTACGGCACCATCAATCAAATTATCACAAAAACTCATCCCTTTACTACGACAACATATCCCTATGACTAAAACTAATATTAACAAAGAATTCAACATAATCGAACAAATAGCAATTAATAATGGATATGACCTCAACATTATAGATAATATCTTGAATAAAAAATCCTTTAAACAAGCAATCTCTTTAATTTATCCCACAATTAATGACAAAAAAGGAAAATTTAGTACACTCACATACACAGTTAAAATAACTAGAACAATTTCCAAACATTTAATAAGAAAGAACAATAAAATAGCCTTCAAAACCAGTAATTCCTTAGGGAGTATAATTTTGAATAACAAAACCAAATCTAAGAGATCCTTAAAATCAGGAGTTTATTTATTAAATTGTGGATCTTGTACTAAAACCTACGTAGGACAAACTGGTAGATCTTTTGAAACTCGCATTAAAGAACATAAACATAGCTATTTAAAACATAAGAACAATTCAAGTTACGCAACTCATATAATAAACGAATCCCATAATTTTGATGATACGTTAAAAATCCTACATGTAGAAAATAAATCTAAAAAATTAAATTTGCTTGAATGTCTAGAAATTAACAAACGGAAAAACTCCAATCTAACACATGGGCTGAAAAGTCCCGGGCCTAACAAAGAAAACACGGTTTTTTTGGTTCAAAATTAGCTTTATTCATCAACGTAATCTCCATCAAGAGCAACGCAATCATTCCAGCGCCGCTCTAACATTTCAATACCACTTTTGTAGAACGATTTATCTTTTGCCTCAAAATAGGCCTCAGTTTCAGCGATAACCTCTTCATTCGTGCGAAATTTCTTACCGGCGAGCATTTTTTTTTCAGGTCTGCGAACAGCCAGTAGTCGCTGGGAGCCAAATCTGGCGAATACGGTGGATGTGGGAGCAATTCGAAGTTCAATTCATGTAGTTTTGCCATTGTTTTGATTGACTTGTGACACGGTGCGTTGTCTTGATGAAACAAAATTTTTTTCTTTGCCATATGCGGTCGTTTCTTTGCAATTTCGGCCTTCAAACGCTCCAATAACGCTATATAATATTCACTGTTGATGGTATTTCCTTTCTCAAGATAGTCAATGAATATTACACCACGCACATCCCAAAATACCGAGGCCATAACCTTTCCAGCCGATTGTCGTGCTTTCGGGCGCTTTGGACGAGGTTCACCAGTTGCTGTCCACTCAGATGACGATCGTTTTGATTCCGGAGTGAAGTGATGGATCCATGTTTCATCCATTGTCACATATCGACGCAAAAATTCCGGTTTGTTACGTTTAAACATGGCCAAACACTGCTCAGAATCATCAACACGTTCTTGTTTTTGATCAACAGTGAGCAAACGCGGCACCCACTTTGAACAGAGCTTTTCTCATAGTCAAATGCTCATGCAATATAAAGCCAACACGTTCTTTTGATATCTTTACGATGTCAGCTAACTCACGCAACTTCACTTTTCGATCATTCAAAACGATTTTATGGATTTTTTTTATGTTTTCTGGTGTTACCGCCTCATTTGGACGTCCACTGCGTTCTGCATCATCGGTGTCTCTACGACCACGTTTGAAGTCAGCAAACCAACGTTTTATTGTTGTTTCTGATGGAGCGGAGTCCCCATAACACTTTTCAAGCCATTGCTTCGCTTAAACGGTATTTTTTCCCATCAAGAAGCAGTGTAAAATTAAAACACGAAATTGTTTTTGATCCATTGTTTTGAAAATAACAAAAGTAGCGTCACTCTTAGCACAATAACTCACAAACTAATGAATAGAATATCATGAAATTTTAACAGCTGTCTTTTGAAGGTTAGTATTAACTGAAAAAAAGGTGACTGCAATAAAACTAGCGCCATCTATGTGTTAGGCCCGGGACTTTTCAGCCCATGTGTTATTATTAAACGAAAAGGTAGACCTAAGCTATTCACCCTTATTTATTCTTTATTAGTTCTCTGAAATAGTACCACAGATTTGCATTCTTAAAATAATTTTGTCTGTAAATAATATAATAAAATGATTAGCATAATCTTAGGTAATTAAGGATAGTTTTAAGCACTATATAACCAGGATTACTACCAAATATTTTTCTTTCGTATTTACTTCTGAAGAAGCCATTGTATGGTGAAACAATTGTCAAGTGACTTTAAATATATTAGAAATTAAAACATAGTGTTGTTTTTATATAATTTTACCATATTTTTGTCGAAACATGCTTGATTGCGTGAATCCTGTCTTTGCTTACCAACTTGCAAAGACTTGTCATTGACAATACTAGACCCAATTAGGTATACGTATACCTAATGCTAATTTAAATTTTTTAATATTTATTTAGGCGATAACAATAAGTAAAAATTTTAGATAGCTAGATAAAATATTTATTCATGAAAATATTAGATATTTTCAAAGTATTTTATTATATTACTTATTTAAATAGGTAGGTATGTCACAGCCGCCCCCCATTGTGCATCCTCTACCGCTCCCATGGAAGGCTCTAGTACCCACTGGGGGGGCGTTACCGCCTCCGTTGGGAACCTATGGTCTAAAGGTTAGAGAATATAAAGGTTAGTTCAGGTTAAGTTAAAAAATGAGTGAGGAAATATGAATAAAAATTGTTGTTTGCTATATATATATATATATATATATATATATATATATATATATATATATATATATATATATATGTATATATATATATATATATATATAATATAGATTTTGGTAATTAGTTTCAACCAAAAATTTTTCAAACAAATTTTTGGAACTCCAATGGGGGTCTCCTATCAATCCAGTTTTAGCCATGTGGTGTTGGACCATTTTTTGGAAACGGTGGTTCCTCAATTACCATTCAACCTACCCTTTTTGTACAAGTATGTTGATGATCTGATCTGCGCTGTACCCAAGGATAATACAGAAATCATTTTAAACTATTTTAATGCATTCAACACCCATATACACTTCGCTATCGAAATAGAACAGGACTTCAGTGTTCCTTTTTTGGACAATAAATAATAAGAACGAGTGACAACAGTATTATATTTGACTGGTATAAAAAACCCACAGCGTCAGGCAGATTTATTAATTATTTCTCTAATTACCCCAAAAAATCAAAAATTTAACACCGTAATAGCAATGAAAAACAGGGTCATACGCATTAGTGATGATAGGTTTCAAAAAAGAAACCTAGACGAGTGCCTATCCTAAACACATTTTACGAAAATTAATTTATAATTCGGATAGTGTTGATGGCCCTACTGGTGAGACGCCTGCACAGCATAGGATATACAGGAAGCTACAATTTATTAAGCCAATCACAAATTCAATTGTCGCCTTATTCAGAGATTTTTCAAATATAAAAATTGCGAAATATAACAGCATACGAGTTTCTGAACGGTTTTCAGAAATAAAGGATAGAACATCTATTTTATTAATAACTCTGTAGTTTATAGATTGTCTTGTTTGCCTATGTGAAGCGTATTATATTGGGCAGACATCTCAGTGGTTGAAACAGAGACTCACACAGCACAGGAGTGACTGCCAATTGGGAAAGAATTCGTGTGCTGTGGTGCAACATCATTTGAAAACAGGTCATAATTTTGACTATAAAAACGTTAAAATCTTAGCCCATGACAACAACTATAAAGGGAGACTCTTTAAGGAAATGTACCATATCAACAGGGACCCAAAGTCAATCAACTATAAATCAGACACTAATCAACTTAGTATTACTTATAACAACATAATCAATAGGTATTAATAATTTACAATTACAGCATTAATAACAATTAAAGATTTGCCACCTCTTAATATAAAGTAAATTAAAGACGTTTTTCTGTTGCTGTTTTTCCGTTCGTTTGGAATTCACGGCAGTGCATATGTACCGAGGCTGTTTACTCTCAGTTTGTTGTAGTAAGTCGAGATGTTGAGTGTTGGTTTCGAGGAGAAACTGGCATTTTTGTACGTACGTTTTAATTGATTGTTCGTCTGTTTTATAATTGTTTGTTTTATATTTCAATATTTTAATACCTTGACGAAAAAGAATAGTGCTTTAATATAGGTGTATCAATTTTGTGTTACTCCTGAAGAAGATATCAAGCGATAACGAAATATTGAGTTTTAAAGAAGAAAAAAGTTTTATTTACAGTCCATATATATATATATATATATATATATATATATATATATATATATATATATATATATATGTATATATATATATATATATATATATATATATATATATATATATATATATATATATACGAGGCTGGTTTGAAAAGTCCGTGCAAAGTCCGAGAGATGGCACCACCGGCGCGTATCGAGGTCATGTGTAGTTAGTAGCATCTCTTGAATGAACGCACACCAAGTTTCAGCCATATTGGTATATTTCTTTGTGTTTGGCATTCGTGTGAATCAAGGAAGTCGAGTGATTTTCAAGAAATGGACGAAAAAGAATTTCGTGTGGTGGTGATTAAACATTACATTATGAAAGGCAAAACGCCTCAGGAGACTAAGGAGAAGCTTGATAAACATTATGGTGACTCTGCACCTTCGATTAGAACAGTTTATAAGTGGTTTCAAAATTTTCGGACTGGCCATATGGGCACAAGTGACGCTGAACGTTCTGGACGGCCTGTGGAGGTTACGACTCCAGAAATCATTGATCAAATTCATGATATGGTGATGGATCACAGAAGAGTTAAGGTGCGTGAGATTGCTAGTGCTGTGGGCATCTCGACTGAACGGGTACATAATATTTTGCATAAACATTTGGACATGAGAAAGCTATCCGCAAGATGGGTGCCGTGATTGCTCACGCTTGACCAAAAACGGAATCGTGTGAAGTGTTGCAAGGATGGTTTGCAGCTGTTCCAGAAGAATCCGGAGGACTTTAAGCGTCGTTTCGTTACTGTGGATGAAACATGGATACATTACTATACTCCTGAGACCAAACAACAATCTAAACAATGGGTTTCCAAGGGGGAATCTGCACCAAAAAAGGCGAAGACCGTTCCTTCGGCCGGAAAGGTTATGGCGACTGTCTTTTGGGATTCGCAAGGGATAATCCTCATCGACTATCTGGAAAAGGGTAAAACTATTACAGGTGAATATTATTCATCGTTATTGGACAGTTTGAAAACCGACCTGCAAGAAAAACGCCCGCGATTGGCTCACAAGAAAGTCCTTTTCCATCACGACAACGCACCAGCACACACCTCAGCAGTTGTGGTCGCAAAATTAATGGAAATAGGATTCCAACTCGTTTCACATCCCCCCTATTCTCCAGACTTGGCTCCCTCGGACTACTATTTGTTCCCCAATTTAAAGAAATGGCTGGCGGGACAAAGATTTTATTCAAACGAGGAGGTGATTGCACACACTAATGGATATTTTGCAGACTTGGACAAATCCTATTATTCGGAAGGGATCAACAAACTAGAACATCGTTGGACGAAGTGTATAAGCCTAAAAGGAGACTATGTCGAAAAATAAAAAAGGTTTACCCCAAACACATACTTTTCAAACCAGCCTCGTATATATATATATATATATATATATATATATATATATATATATATATATATATATATATATATATACATATATATATATATATATATATATATATATATATATATATATATATATTTTATATATATATTTCACATGGACTAGTGTAAATGTCAATGTATAAACACAACCGCAATGCTTGTCAGCATAAATAATTGAAAATAATAATACCAGAGTTTTCAGAATTCTCTACTATGCTGACCATGCTTAGGAGGTTTCCGATATTATCTTGACCGAAAATGTAGCAGCAAAAACTATTGCTTTTAAACATCTTGTCTACCGACAATGGCATAAAAATCCTAACGTCATAAAACATCTTCGTTCCTATCCGGAACAGATAAAAAGAAATTATAGACGAAATTAAGGAAGCTCACAATCAAAGAATTAAAAAAAAACTTCTTACCTGGCCCAAGGCCTTTTTGTTCGGTCCTTAAAGTCATTAGTCAAAATTTCACTAAATCCACTTTACCACCACTCATACAACCAGATAACAACACCTGTTGACAAAGTCAGATTGTTAGCTGAACTCTTTACTTCACATACTGCTGTCGATATCTAAGGAAAAACCACTATTTCCAATGTGTAGTCAAGGATGCCCGATATTCTTTTGAAACAGCTTGTTCTAAAACGTATTTTAATGAAGCGAGACACCAACAAGCTTCTGACGCTGGTGGAGCACCTGCCATAGTACCCAAAAATGCACGGGCGAACTACCACCAGTTTTCTATAGACATTTCAATTTAACCTTCAGAAAGGAAAGGAAATATTTCCTTCCTAGAGTTCCGCCGATACCCAAAAAATGCAAGAAGATCTTGCCTAACCAACCACCGACCAGTCGCAATAGTTTCAATAATATCAAAAGTTATGGAAAAGATTATCAATCAGCATCTTCTAAAATATCTAGAAGGATTCAATATTATTAGCGATCATTAATATGACTTTCGTAAGCAAAGCTCAACAGAAGATCTTCTTACTTATACCATACACGTTTGGAACAATACAATTGAGAAACTCGAACGGTTGCACTTAATGTATCCAAGGCATTTGACAGTGAGTGCTAATGCGTGGAATTGAACATCATGACCAAGAAAATTTCCATGACAAATTCGGAAAGTTGTACTTAGGAGAGGCGTCAGGATCAGGTAGACTAAGTTCTAAAGAGTTCTAGAATATTCGTATCTAAAATGTGTTTTATTTTTAAATAAACGAGTACAGCTACATAGTAAATACAATATAGTTTTTACGTTACTGTTGCGATTGGTTAAGTCTTTGTTTGTATTATTAAACATTTTACTGTGAATTATTACACGCAGCTTTTTGTATCTGTTAAAAACATAATTCGAACATAAATTATTTTATTACTTAAAAAATTATACACGGCTCTGTGTAAAGCATATAATTATTCTGTTATTGTCGAATTTTACGGATTGTTATGGCTATTTGATATTTTTTACTTTACAATTTGTATTTATTAATTTAGGTTAGTTCAGAGAAAAATAAGTAAACATTTTACTATAAATATTGGTCAATTTTTACGTGTGTAATACAATAAAACTATATTACATTTTTTCCTAACTATTGCTCGGCAGTGGTTCAGGCGGAATTTATTTATTTATTTATTATCAACGGTAACACCATTTCTACAAAAAACATCGACAATATGCAATAGAAAAAAACAATGTGAATGAACAATATAATTAAAGCTAAATCTAAAACTAAAACTAATAGGTCATAATGCGGGGTATTACAATCTAAATTAATCATTTTAAAGGTAAACAGTACTTGACATATAATACCAATGGGAAACTACCCGAAAATTAAAGAAACTCTATAGCGAGGTCAGTTGCTTGACCATATTTTTGAATCGGTGTACTGGGCCATCAATTGGCAAATTGTATTTATCAAAATTGCGCTGCATTCTACAGATTCAACTATGCAAGCCATAGTTTCTGGTGACATTAGGTGGGTAAAATAACGACCTGGCGCGGGTACGATGTACGGTATGAAAGGATAATTTACTAAGTAAGTACTCACAGTCAATATACCCATTTAATAGATTTTTTTTTTTTTTTTTATTGATCTAGCACACGTGCTGCAGGGAAGTCCCTAAAGCGCTCCAGGAGCAGCACGAGTGCGGAAAAAGCGATTCACGTTGTTCTTGAATCGCTGTAAATTGTACTCGGTGGGAAACACAGCGCTGGGCAAATTATTCCAAAGGGATGACGTTCTCCATATAAAAGATTGCTTGAAAAGCGTTGTACGCGGAGTAACAAGCTGAACCTCATACGGATGCGAAGCACCAGCGCGACGTGTATTTCTAACATGCACCGCTTTGGGAGGAATTAAGCGGGCCACATCCTTCGAACACTTTCCATGAAAATACTTGTAGAATAGGCTCAAGTCGCCAACCGTTCTTCGATGTTCCAGCGAATCAAGGCCGCCGGTCAATTCCGGGTCCCCAATCAGACGGACCGCTCTTCTCTGAACAGAATCCAACAAATGCAGTGTATGTTTGGGAGCGGAGCCCCAAACGTGGGAGCAGTATTCCATAGTTGGTCGAATTTGGGCTTTGTAAAGAATTAACAGTTGTTGTGGGGTGTAAAGCTTTCTGGTTCTAAATAATATTCCCAACTTTTGAGAAGCTCTCCTTGCTATGCCTGCAACATGTTCATGCCAAGACATATTTGCTCCCAAACTAACGCCCAACAAATTGAGCGACGATGCTAGGAGAATGGAGTGCCCCGACATAACTATGTCGGGTTCAGCAACGTTAACTTTTTTAGAAAAAACTGCCGCTTGGGTTTTTGTAGCGTTAAATTCCACTTGGTTACGGTCACCCCAAGATAGAATTTCTTCCAGGTCTTTGTTAAGTTGAACGACCTCCTGCTGTCTGCGGATATCGCCTGAGCAGCCGATGTCCGAGCGTTCAAGGTGAATGAAGAGACAAGCGTACTGTCATCTGCAAAGCTATAGATTGGATTCCCGGTCTTTTCCAGCAGATCGATCGTTAATGTAAATGAGAAAGAGAGTAGGAGACAGTATGGAGCCATGGGGCACACCGGCGTTGATAGTGAGGGTGTTAGAAAGAAATCCGTCGACCGCCACTCGTAAAGAACGCTCTCTGAGGAAACATGAGAGCCACAAACAGAACCTTTCAGACATACCATAAGAGCGCAATTTAGCCAACAGTCCATCGTGCCAAACACGTTCGAATGCCTTGGATATGTCAAGAGCAACCGCTCGAGATTCTCCAAAGTGTTCAATTGCGTTGTTCCAAACATGTGTTACATAAGTCAGAAGATCTCCTGTTGATCTATGTTGACGAAAACCATATTGGTGATCGCTAATAATATTGAATCGTTCAAGATATTTTAGAAGATGCTCATTGATAACCTTTTCCATGACTTTCGATATTATTGAAAGCAGTGCAACTGGTCGGTAGTTATTTGGCAAGGTATTTTTACCTTTTTTAGGTATCGGCTGAACCGTGGCACATTTCCAGCAGGACGGAAATATTCCCTTTCTGTAGGATAGGTTAAAAAGTCTACAGAAAACTGGTGTTAGTTCCCTTGCACAGTTTTTGAGAACTATGGCAGGTATTCCGTCAGCGCCAGAAGCCTTTTTGGTGTCTAGCTTCATTAAAATACGCTTTATGATGCGCTGTCTGAAGACAACATCGGGCATCCTTGACTGCAATATGGGAATAGTAGGTGGTGTTTTTCCTTGGAAATCGACAGTAGAATGTGAAGCAAAGAGTTCAGCCAACAAGTTCGCTCTCTCAACAGGTGTGGTTGCAATGGAATTATCTGGCCGTCTGGTAAATAAGAAATGTAGATAATTCGTCTGTCCTGAAGACTGCACATATTTAACAATCTTTGTACCAGGTCATAGTTGGTATGTCACTCAGTTAAAGGAATTTTCAGTTTAAAAGAACAGATACGTAAGAATTTCTGCCATTGTTATGACTAACTTCTGTCACAATCTGTATTACTTACTTTCCTACATGAGAGACGTATGGTATTCAGAAAATAAATCACAGCCTAGAAAATAGTTATTTACGTAATAAGTTCGTGAAGTGGTATTTTGTCGAATTACTAAGCAAGTTTAAGGATTCCGCCTATAAGGCACAGCTCTGCTATAATACTTTATGGATATGAAGGTAATTAATTTTGGGCACATTCGTACAAATTAATATGAAACATATTTGTAAGCGAAAAAATACTCTACGCCAATCAACCACTTATTTTATACATGCTGCAGGCATAGCAAGGAGGGCTTCTCAAAAGTTGGGAATATTATTTCGAACCAAAAAGCTTTACACTCCACAACAACTGTTAATTCTTTACAAAGCTCAAATTTGACCAACTATGGAATACTGCTAGCATGTTTGGGGCTCCGCTCCCAAACACACACTGCATTTGTTGAATTCTGTTCAGAGAAGAGCTGTTCGTCTGATTGGAGATCCGGAACTGACCGGCGGCCTTGATTCGCTGGAACATCGAAGAACGATTGGCGACTTGAGCCTATTCTACAAGTATTTTCATGGAAAGTGTTCGGAAGATGTAGCCCGCTTAATTCCTCCCAGAGTGGTGCATGTTAGAAGTACACGTCACGCTAATACTTCACAACCGTATGAGGTTCAGCTTGTTACTCCGCGTACATCGCTTTTCAAACAGTCTTTTATATGGAGAACGTCATCCCTTTGGAATAATTTGCCTAGGGCTGCGTTTCCCACCGAGTACAATTTACAGCAACGTAACTCGCTTTTTCTGCACACGTGCCGCTCCTAGAGCGCTTTAGGGACTTTCCTATAGCACGTGTGCTAGACCCATAAAAAAAAAACTCAAGTAATAACGCTGATCATCTTCTTCTTCAGGAACCATCTCCGCTGAGGAGTCTGACAATCATCATTGTAATATACTACTTGCTTAAATTGACACATAAATAACTCTTCCTTTTATAATTACCAACAATATAAATCAAATATACTAATAATTATTGCAGAGCAATACGTATTAATCTTAAATAGGCATTAATTCGATAAAAATGTTTGCGATAAATATAAAAATATAAAGACAATAAAAGGCGAACCATATTCCACTCATTGGACGTGAATGTTATCTTCATATGGGTACCGTTATGGGTACTGCACAAGGAACTGTGGTAAAAAAAATAAAATTGCTTTCATGCAACGCTTTTATTTTCTGGAAAGAATTATTTACCATTCATGTTACGTAACTGAATTAGAGATATATAGCATAATGTTAAAACACACTGTACAGAATGATATTGAATTATAAATTATTCTATTAGAGTGATGTGGTCAATTGTCTTATTTTAAAACCTCTATATGCCACCTTACACCTTAAATAGTTGCACAATAAATTAATTGATGGAACTCATATTCACCAGAGAGTAATACAGCACTGACATTTTTTTTTCAATTTTAAAACATAGTACTACAGCTTCTCATCGTTCTTTTAAATACGATAAAGTACAAGTACGGTCTTACCTGATGACATCAAATTTTGCGATTTAGTCATAAACATTTAAACAAACTAATAAAGTGTTTTATCTAATACCGTCCTCGCAAACACACAGCTCTTAGCTGACGAGTTGTAAATTCCAAGAAAAAAATTGAGCAGAGGCAGGACTTCAGAAATAAACTCCTGAACAAAATTAACGTAACAATCTTAAAATTAATTTATCTTTTTCTTATGTCAGTTTTAAAGTTTATCGAGTAATTGAATAGTAGGCTATGCATATTTTGTTTCGTTGTTCATGACAGAAATCAAAACAATTCGTTTAGATTTACAGTTTTAAAGAATTTTTTAGAAGATAAACAATTTTCTGTAATAATGCGATAGATTTTCTTTAAAAGTAAGCTTATAAATTGTTCCCTTTTTCAAAGTAATACGTTTTTGTGGTAGACTGTTTTATTTTTGACCCCGAAGAATTAGAAAAAATGAATCGAACAAGGAATTTAACTGGACATGAGGTAGTGCGAGCCTCAGTTTTATTGGACGAGGGATATTGTCAGAGTTATGTTGCCAATTTGTTAGGCAAACATCGTTCCACAATAAGTCGTATGGTAAGACGCTTGAATGAAATAGGAACTTATTCTAGAAGGCTAGGGTAAGGGCGAAAACGATGCACTAGCGACCTAGATGAACGTTTTATGAGACAATATGCTTTAAGAAACAGGACTGTCACTAGTTCTATAATAAGAAACGAACTCGAAGCTGTTCGCAATGTCACAATTTCTTCTAAAACAGTTAGAAGAGGGTTAAATCAAGCTGGATTAAACAGTAGGAGACCAGCCACTGCGCCCTTGTTTACTAGAGAGAACAGAGTTGCCAGGTTACGTGTTGCTCGAAATCACGAAAACTGGTCTGTGGATGATTAGAAACAAGTTTTCTTCACAGATGAAACTAGGGTTAGTCTAAAACATCCAGATGGTCGTGAGCGAGTATGGCGAAGACCAGGAAAGAGGTTTGCTCCTTGCAATATCTCTGCAAGGATTCCATTCGGCGGTGGCTCTGTTATGTTCTGGGGTGGCATCTGCTTTGATGCTCGCACAGAGTTAGTTCCTGTCCATACGAGATCCATGAATGCTGACTACTATCTTGAGAATATTTTAATAGAACATGTGATGCCTTTCGGTCATTTTATGGGGCCCAATTTCCTGTTTATGCAAGACAACGCTCGACCTCACGTGGCTAGGGAGGTACTCGATTATCTTAATCAAGTTGATATACCGATTATGCAATGGCCACCAAAAAGCCCGGATCTGATTCCGATAGAACATGTATGGGATCACTTTAAGAAAAATGTGAAACGTCATATACCTGCACCTAGAAACCTGAGGGAACTTGAAAATGCAGTTATCACAGAATGGGAGCAAATTCCTCAAGATTTTATCCAAAATTTAATTAGAAGCATGCCTAGGCGCATAAACGCTGTTATCCGAAGTAGAGGAGGCAACACACGCTACTAGTGTCCCAGTTACACCATTAATTTTGCTACTAGTGTCCCAGTTTATTTTTTTCATTATTACATAATTTCAACGATTTTGTTATTAAGTCTTAAGAATAATTTTAATTCGAATCTTATAGAGAAATTTGGTAGCTAATTCACTTTTAAAGTATTCGAATAAGTTTTTTCTAACTTTTAGTGTAACCAATGTTCATAAAAAATTATTAAAATTAATTCATTATAGAGATTTGTATGATTTAATATATTGTTGCGTTAATTTTGTCCAGGAGTATATTTACTGGAAACCGACAACAAATTAGAAGTAGTGAAAAAGTAACATAATTTTCTGATTCCGCGACTCCAAAAACCATGAAAAAGACATAACATGATGTATTTCAGAAACTAACGTGCAAATGTTCTTTATGAAAGAAATACGTGCCTATATTAAACGGCTTAACTCTCCACCAAATTGATAAAAAAAAGTTCTGGTGTGAAGAAAAACCAGATGATATGTAAATAAAGATAAACTTTTTATGACTAATGGTTTAATTCTTATGTTTATTAAAGTCATTATTTATTAACATCAGTTTGGGAAGGCAGCTATGTGGATGGAGGTAAAGTGGAAAAAAAATCAAACTAAACTAGGCCATTAACATCGTTTCCTAATTGTTATCACCTAGAGCATAAATGACCTAACCTGGATCGATTGAATGAATGAGGTCTTACAATATTTATCTTTATGGCGAGAGCGGTATTGAATTTATTAGCTCTTCAATCAAGTATGAAGTCTTTTTCCATGTTGTAAAGATACATACAACTAAAAACCGAAATGGAAATAATGAATAAAGTAACATGGTATTTGCACTCCTTGACTTAAGGAACCTTGAAATAAACATACAACATGACATATTCGAAGCAATCCCCAAACTTTGGCTAAAAAAAAGGAAAAGATTATAATACTATTGGAACTATACAAAATTATAGACTCCCATTCCTTTCACCACCTTCTTCTGAAGCAATATTGCTCAGATTTCTTCATTAGAAAGTTATCGTGCCGTGGACAAAAATTAATCATCAAAAAAAAGGACGTACAGAAATACGCACTGACAGACTAATAGGGCCTAAGTCAAGTCAACACAAACACTATTACCATTGTGTATTAAGGAATGTCCTGACAATGTTACAACTTTTCAAAATCACTGACTTCTGAATGTTTCTATGTATGTTTGTGTTGAGTCCTAATTGTACTAAGTGTGGTGTGAATGTTGTTGGTGTAACGCCTGTGGCTGCTATAACAAGGGAGACAATGTTGACGTTTTTCTGTTTCGATAGCCTTTTTAATCCTGTTGCAAGGTCTGTGTATTTGGAGATTTTTTCTGTGTATTTCGTTTGGATGTTTGTGTCGTTAGCGACAGCCATGTCAATTATATACGTGACTTTTCCCTTTTTGTTTCCTTGTTATTATATTTACGGTTCTTCCTTCTCACATTTGGTCAATATGGTTCCATGTTTGGCTGACGGGCCCAAGTCAAGTCAGCACAAACGCTATTACCATTTTGTATTAAGGCATGTGCTGACAATGTTACATGTTTTCAAAATCGCTGACTTCTGAATGTTTCTGTGTATGTTTGTATTGAGTCCTAATTGTACTAAGTGTGGTGTGAATGTTGTTGGTGTAAGACCTGTAGCTGACATGACGAGGGAGACAATGAAGACTTTTTCTTGTTTCTGTTGCAAGGTCTGTGTATTTGGAGATTTTTTTCTCTGTATTTCGTTTTACGTGGTTCTGTTCTATGTGGTATCTCTGTTTTCCGTGGAGTGTTTTTTCTGACCACGTTTTCATCTTTTCCTCTTCTAATTGGGTGTGACTGTGTGTGTGTCTGCTGGGTGGTTTGCCCGGGATAGATGTGTAGTTTTTGTCAGCTTTCACTGTTGCTGTGTGGAAACTGGTCTGTTTGGTTAGAAAGAATTTCCTAAGTGCTTGTTATTATTATTACAAAAAGTTCTTCTTTCTCACATTTGATCAATGTGGTTCCATGTTGGGCTGACGGGCCAAAACCAAGTCAGCACAAACGCTATTACCATTCCGTATTAAGGAATGACCTGACAATGTTACATGTTTTCAAAACCACTGACTTCTGAATGTTTCTGTGTATGTCTGTGTTGAGTCCTAATTGCACTAAATGTGGTGTGAATGTTATTGGTGTAAGGCCTGTGGCTGATATAATGAGGGGGACAATGATGACTTTTTCTTGTCTCCATAGCCTTTTTATTTCCCTTGCAAGGTCTGTGTATTTGGAAATTTTTTCTGTGTATTTCGTTTGCATGTTTGTGTCGTTGGGGACAGCTATGTCAATTAGATAGGTGACTTTTCCTTTTTTGCACTGAAAAGTAACATCGGGTCTATTGGCGGAGACTGTTTTATCTGTATGGATACCGATGTCCCAGTAGAGCTTGTAATCTTCATTTTCAAGTATGGATGTTGGCGTGTATTTGTAGTAGGGATCTGTGTTTTCTATGAGTTTGTATGTTGTGGCTAGTGCTTGGTGAACTACTTTGGCAGCTGAATCATGCCTGGCTGTGTACTCTGTTCCGGCCAATATTTTACATCCGCTCGTTATGTGCTCGATCGTTTCTTTCTGCTGGTGGCATTTCCTACATCTGTCCTCTGCAATAGTCGGGTCTTTGATGATATGCTTTTGGTAGTTTCTGGTTAATATGACTTTATCCTGGATGGCAAGTAAGAAGCCTTCAGTCTCAGGGAATAGCTGCCCATCCTGTAACCAGGTGTATGATTGTTTTTTATTTACGTGGTCTTGTTCCATGTGGTATCTGTGTTTTCCGTGGAGTGCTTTCTCTGACCACGTTTTCATCTTTTCCTGTTGTAATTGGGTGTGACTGTGTGTGTCTGCTGAGTGGTCTGCCCGGGCTAAGTCGAGAGGTGTGTAGTTTTTGTCTGCTTTCACTGTCGCTGTGTGGAGGCTGGTTTGCTTGCTGTGAAAGAATTTTCTAAGTGTTTGTATTTGTTTTGTGTGTAATGATCTGATGTCTATAATTCCTCTTCCTCCTGCCCTCCTCTCGATGGTAAGTCTTTCTTTGCATGCGTTGGGGTGTAATTTCCTGTATTTGGTGAATTGAGATCGTATAAGGATGTGAATATTTTCTATGTCTGTTTGTGACCATTTGATGATACCAAATGAATATGTGAGTATAGGTATAGCGAACGTGTTGATGGCTTTAGTGAGATTCTTAGAGTTGAGTTTTGTTTGCAAAAGTTTCGTCAGTCTGTTTTTGAATTCGGTTCTGAGCTCTGTTTTGATGTGAGTGTGGTTGAGTTTGGTGCTTTGTTGGAAGCCTAGATATTTGTATGTTTCTTTGTCGAACATGTTATCGAGCGTTTCATTGTTGATGGTTTCTGTCTCATGGTGACACTTCCATTGGCCTTTGTTGATGTGGAGCACTTTGCATTTACTTATACCAAATTCCATATTGACATCTAAGGTGAATATTTCTGTGATTTTGAGGAGTTCTTTCAGCTGTGTTTGTGTGGCAGCGTAGAGTTTTATGTCGTCCATATATAGGAGGTGGTTTATTTTATGTTGATTCACTTTTTGATGTCTGATATTGAAGCCATGCTCTGTTCTGTTTAGTATATTTGAGAGTGGATTGAGACAGAGGCAAAACCATAGAGCACTGAGCGAGTCTCCCTGAAATATACCCCGTCTGATGTACAGCTCTTCTGTTTGGAGCCGTTCGGTTTGTGTTTCTAGGCGTATTTTGGTTTTCCATGTTTTCATAATTTGCGCGAGAAACTGCCTGAGGTGTTGGTTGATTTTATAGATTTCTAGGGCCCTGATTAACCAGCTGTGAGGTATGGAGTCGAAGGCTTTTTTATAGTCTATGTAACCGATGTGAAGATTTCTGTGTTCTTTTCTGGTTTGTCCCATAATCACGCTATCTATAGTCAGCTGCTCTTTGCATCCTCGACTATTTTTCCTGCATCCCTTCTGCTCTTCTGTGAGAATATTGTTGTCTGTTAAGTGTTGTTCTATTTTCCTCGAAATTGTGGCTGTGATGATCTTGTATAGGGTTGGAAGACAGGTGATAGGTCGGTAGTAGTAGTAGTAGTATTATTATTACAAAAAGTTCTTCTTTCTCACATTTGGTCAATGTGGTTCCATGTTTGGCTGACGGGCGCAAACCAAGTCAGCACAAACGTATTACCATTGTGTATTAAGGAATGACCTGACAATGTTACATGTTTTCAAAATCACTGACTTCTGAATGTTTTTGTGTATGTTTGTGTTGAGTCCTAATTGTACTAAGTGTGGTGTGAATGTTGTTGGTGTAAGGCCTGTGGCTGATATAATGAGGGGGACAATGATGACTTTTTCTTGTTTCCATAGCCTTATTATTTCCGTTGCAAGGTCTGTGTATTATTATTATTATTATCATTATTATTGATCTTTTCGCTTATATATACTCGTAGTTTATAGACTGAAGTTTTTGACCAGTATGGTACCTCTTTTCTCAGATTATATTTTTAGTGTTCCTTACAGAACACTTATAAGATCTCTTCGGTGTCTTTTTGTCCATCTGTTTGTCACACCGGATTTTCTCCGACACATTTTATACTTCCGTAACGAAAATTTTTATTTTAAAAGCAATCAACGTACGGAACACTAATTGCGCAAGTTCAACTTGCACTTGACCGGTTATTTTTTCCTATATTGATACTTTTAGTTTTTATCTTATATTTTCTTTGTGTTAATATTATTAGAGTGTTTACGAAGAATAGAACTATACTTGACTTCTCTATTACTTTAACAAATGATTGTATTTTTATGAGCAATATAAATAAACGCCTGTTTGGTTATTTACAATTGAGAAAAAATGTAAATTCAATGTTTATTTATCACTTATATTTGCAACAGAAGTACTAGATAAATAATTTTTACCATATTTTATCGATGTAAGGCAGTACCTCCCTACTAGGTACGCTTAGAATGTTCGAAGTAAACGAAGTGAATAACAAAGACAATAAAATAATTAACTGTTATTCTATTGTTATTTGTCATGTTAACTGTTATTTAATATAACATTAATTTACGGTTTAAGTGTTCTAAGAATTTCTATATTCCGGTGTGGTCTTCATGTTTTTTTTTTTTTAATCATGACCTCCTGTTAGAAGATTATTCTTGACCTCTCATATAGAAAAAAAAACGTTTTTTTTACCTATCAAGATAATCTCCCGTAGCTAATTAGTATCTAGCATCACAAGGATTCTTGATATATGTTTTAGAAAGAATCTTGTATGAAGACTAGCAGTGCCCGCGGCTCCGCTCACGTGGACTTGATTTACTACTATCTGCCATTATTTCTCCTTATCTCCCATTATTTTTCCTTATCTCCCATTATCTCTACATAATTTCCATTATATAGGCTTATCTCTGCTCATCTCCTATTATTTCTCCTTATCTCCCATTATTTCTCCTTATCTCCCATTATCTCACCTTATCTCCTATTATCTAGGCTTATCTCGCAATATTTCTCCTTATCTCCCATTATTTCTCCTTATCTCCCATTATCTCACCATAACTCCCATTATCTAGACTTATCTCTGCTTATCTCCCATTATTTCTCCTTATCTCCCATTATTTATACTTATCTCCCATTATCTCACCTTATCTCCCGTTATCTAGGCTTATATCGAATTATATAGAACATATGTATAGATTTATAAAAACACGTAAATCGGATAAGTGGTTCTCAAGTGATAAGCGCACTAACGAACAGACAGACAGACAGAGAGACGTTGCATTTTATATATATTATATTCTTTGCAACATGATATTGTTCCATATTTGATGGTTTAGGCAGTGTATTGCAAGAGAACGCGCCAACGGTAACCCTTTTTTCCGACTTGATTCACTATTATCGTCACTGCGTATTCTTTATGTTACCTAACGCAATAAAATATATCCTATAATTTGGCCAGAGAATATATGTATGTTTTAAAAAAAAAGCACGAAACTCACGAACGGACAGACAGACAGATAGACAGGCAGAGAGACGTTGCATTTTATATATATTATAGATAGATAACTTGGCCAGAGAACATATGTATGTTTTAAAAAAAGCACGTAAATCGGATAAGTGGTTTTCCAGTGATAAGCGCACTAACGGACAGACAGATAGGCAGACAGACAAACGCTGCATTTTATATATATTATTAGATATAAGATTATAGATAACCTGGCCAGAGAACATAAATATGTTTTAAAAAAAAAAAGTTCGTAAATTGTACAAGTGGTTCTCCAGTGCTAAGCACACTAAGGACAGACAGACAGACAGAGATACGTTGCATTATATATATATATATATATATATATATATATATATATATATTAAATGTAATAAAATATATATCTAAATCCTGGTCAGAGAACATACGTATGAATTTAAAAAATCACGTAAATCGGATTTACGTGATTTTTTAAAGTCTCGATGGATAAGCGCACTAACGGACAGACAGACAAACAGAGAGACGTTGCATTTTATATATATTATAGGTATAGATTAATATTATTATTATATAACCTGGCCGAAGAATTTATGTATGAATTTAAAAGAAGACACGTATATCTGATAAGTGTTTCTCGCGCGATAAACGCACTAATGGACAGACAGAGAGACATTGCATTATATATATATATATATATATATATATATATATATATATATATATATATATATATATATATATGTGTGTATATATATATATATATATATATATATATATATATATATATATATATATATATATATATATATATTATAGATTATAGATATTCTCTACTACATAATATTGTTCCATATTTAATGGTTTAGGCTGTGTTTTGCAAGGGAACGCGCTAGCGGCAAACTTTTTTCCGACTTTATTCACTATTAACGTCACTGCTCATTCCTTATGCTACCTATCGTAATAAAATATAGCCTATAACCTGGCCAGAGAATGTTTTTAAAAAAAAAAGTACGTAAATCGGATAAGTGGTTCTCCAGTGATAAGCGCACTAACGGACAGACAGACAGAGAGACGTTGCATTTTATATATATTATAGAAGCAACCGGTATATTGACACTTCATTCAGAAGCAAAATAAATTAAAATTCGAGGAGGAATAAGGAGATTCCATATCACAGGATCGAATGATCACAAAAATATCTACCATCACATGAAGGACGAACAGATCAGTTAAAAACAGGAACGAAGAATTATTGAAAGCCGGGTTTTTTAAAAATTTTTTAATTGACAGTTAACTAACGAGACACTTCAGAGTATTGAAGTTATCGGTTTAACGAATCAAGAGTACGTACTTCAGCAATAATTTTCCCGAAGCCATTTTTATCAGACACTTATTTAAATACTAACATTGGAAAAAAGTGATTTAGTCTTACTTCCCTTGCAAATACGCAGTTCTGAAGGAAGTACAGCGTTTCTCACATTAAAGAATAACTTGATCCAAAGTTTTTTAGTGTTTCGTACAGTAAGATAATTTCGGTATCTGTCTGTCCGTCTGTCACATCGATTTTTTCAGAAACTATTTGACATAGGAAGTTGAAATTTGGCAGTAATATAGGAATTGAGGGCATCATCAGAGTCGTGTAATTTTGAAAGTTAAATTTTGATTTAAAGAGTCAGTTTTTGGGAGTGAAATCGGAAGGGAAAATTTTTTTTTTTACCAGGTTATCGAGTGGGGTGTCAAATGAAAGCTTGTGAAAACATAAGTTCAAAAATATATATAGTGTAATACTCACACAGATTTCTTTGTATTAATTTTAAAAAATTGCTAAAAATCGCTGCCCCGCCTCCTTATTGCGAAAACTACTGATCAAAAAATTTTGAAAAAATTCTGGAATATTCTCCATAGGGTGTAGATTGAACGACAATTATCACGAGTGCATTACCTTTAATAATTGATCTGATATATAAAAAAAAGAAAACATTTCAAGGTCATTAGTTTTTAACAAAGATCAGAAACTAACTTTGTTGAAAACTCATTTGGGGTGAGTTTTGTGAAGTAATTGATCATTTTATACCTCTGTAACAAATATATATTTTTTAAAAGCAATCAACATGCGGAACACTAATTGCGCAAATCTGTTTTGCACTTGACCGGTTATTTTCTTTAATAATTATGTTCAGATATTTTTAACTGAAATCTGAGATTCAACTCTAAACACTATTTATGTTCAATTTCATCGACTCCAGGAACCCCAAACATGACATTTTTTTTTTTTTTTTTTTTTTATTGGTCTAGCACACGTGCTGCAGGGAAGTCCCTAAAGCGCTCCAGGAGCGGCACGAGTGCGGAAAAAGCGATTCACGTTGTTCTTGAATCGCTGTAAATTGTACTCGGTGGGAAACACAGCGCTGGGCAAATTATTCCAAAGGGATGACGTTCTCCATATAAAAGATTGCTTGAAAAGCGTTGTACGCGGAGTAACAAGCTGAACCTCATACGGATGCGAAGCACCAGCGCGACGTGTATTTCTAACATGCACCGCTTTGGGAGGAATTAAGCGGGCTACATCCTTCGAACACTTTCCATGAAAATACTTGTAGAACAGACTCAAGTCGCCAACCGTTCTTCGATGTTCCAGCGAATCAAGGCCGCCGGTCAATTCCGGGTCCCCAATCAGACGGACCGCTCTTCCCTGAACAGAATCCAACAAATGCAGTGTATGTTTGGGAGCGGAGCCCCAAACGTGGGAGCAGTATTCCATAGTTGGTCGAATTTGGGTTTTGTAAAGAATTAACAGTTGTTGTGGGGTGTAAAGCTTTCTGGTTCTAAATAATATTCCCAACTTTTGAGAAGCTCTCCTTGCTATGCCTGCAACATGTTCATGCCAAGACATATTTGCTCCCAAACTAACGCCCAACAAATTGAGCGACGATGCTAGGGGAATGGAGTGCCCGACATAAGTATGTCGGGTTCAGCCACGTTAACTTTTTTAGAAAAAACTGCCGCTGGGGTTTTTGTAGCGTTAAATTCCACTTGGTTACTGTCACCCCAAGATAGAATTTCTTCCAGGTCTTTGTTGAGTTGAACGACCTCCTGCTGTCTGCGGACATTCGCCTGAGCAGCCGATGTCCGAGCGTTCAAGGTGAATGAAGAGACAAGCGTACTGTCATCTGCAAAGCTATAGATTGGATTCCCAGTCTTTTCCAGCAGATCGTTAATGTAAATGAGAAAGAGAGTAGGAGACAGTATGGAGCCCTGGGGCACACCAGCGTTGATAGTGAGGGTGTTAGAAAGAAATCCGTTGACCGCCACTCGTAAAGAACGCTCTCTGAGGAAACATGAGAGCCACAAACAGAACCTTTCAGACATACCATAAGAGCGCAACTTAGCCAACAGTCCATCGTGCCAAACACGGTCGAATGCCTTGGATATGTCAAGAGCAACCGCTCGAGATTCTCCAAAGTGTTCAATTGCGTTGTTCCAAACATGTGTTACATAAGTCAGAAGATCTCCTGTTGATCTATGTTTACGAAAACCATATTGGTGATCGCTAATAATATTGAATCGTTCAAGATATTTTAGAAGATGCTCATTGATAACCTTTTCCATGACTTTCGATATTATTGAAAGCAGTGCAACTGGTCGGTAGTTATTTGGCAAGGTCTTCTTACCTTTTTTAGGTATCGGCTGAACCGTGGCACATTTCCAGCAGGACGGAAATATTCCCTTTCTGTAGGATAGATTAAAAAGTCTACAGAAAACTGGTGTTAGTTCGCTTGCACAGTTTTTGAGAACTATGGCAGGTATTCCGTCAGCGCCAGAAGCCTTCTTGGTGTCTAGCTTCATTAAAATACGCTTTATGATGCGCTGTCTGAAGACAACATCGGGCATCCTTGACTGCAATATGGGAATAGTAGGTGGTGTTTTTCCTTGGAAATCGACTGTAGAATGTGAAGCAAAAAGTTCAGCCAACAAGTTCGCTCTCTCAACAGGTGTGGTTGCAATGGAATTATCTGGCCGTGTGAGTGGTGGTATGGTGGATTTGGTAAAATTTTGACTAACTGCCTTAGCGACTGCCCAAAAGGACCTGGAATTGTTGGGACAAGCGAGAAGTTTGTTTCTAATTCGTTGATTGTGTGCCTCCTTGGTTTCGTCGATAATTCCCTTGCATCTGTTCCGGGCATGAACAAAGATGTTTCGATTTACGGTGTTAGGATTTTCACGCCATTGTCGGTAGGCAATATGTTTAGAAGCAACAGCTTCTTTGCATTTTCGGTCGAACCAAGGCTTGCCGTTGGAGGAGCATTTCTTCGAAAAAGGGATGTAAGCTTCCATACCAGCCAAAATAACATCGGAGACCTCCCTGGCGCAGTCAGATGGGTTATCGAATCGAAAACAAACGTCCATCCAAGGGAAAGTTCGAAAGTATTCCATGAGATCTTCCCATTTAGCAGATTTGTAGTGCCAAATCTTGCGCGGTCTAGGCGCCTCTCTGTCACTGATTGGCAGGATACTCGATGTCGAAAGCAGTTTATGGTCGGAAGAACCTAACGGCGGATTTACGGTGACCGTGTAAATCTCCGGATTGGTGGTTAAAAACAGATCAAGGCGAACTCCCCGTCTCGATCAGGGATCCGTGTTGGTTCGTCAATAAGCTGAGTTAAGCCACAACTGATTGAGAATGATTCAGCTTCACGACCTTGTTCGTCGGTAGTATTTGAATATTTGAGCCAGTTGATATTGTGGACATTAAAGTCGCCCAGGATGGCAATTTCGGCACTTGGATAGTTACTTTGTAAATGATCGATGGTGTCTGCAAGAGAAGCGAAAAGTGTTCGAAAATTGATATCACTTGGTGGTCGATACAGGATACAGATGAAATGATGATACAGATGACATATCACAAGATATATTAGAAGCAATTCATCTAACAGCATCTCCCACACCTCTTACCTCTTGCCTGTCTGACTAGAGAAAATTATGCTTTAAATCTGTTCATTATCTTAACCAAACACTACGTAAAATTCTCATAATACTATTCAAACTATACATAATTTAACTACAACCACCCATTTTTCCTCCTTTCTTTAAAGCGATGTCCCATGCTGTTTTAAATATTATACGGGTACCAAATGTGAAATCGATATCTCATTTCGTTCGAAGTATATCGTACCAACAAACAGACACACACAAACTGACTACTTGACGGAATTTGGACACTATCTTTCTCGTGATCTAGTGAAACTTTCAAGAAGCAGAATTGTACCTACAAGCTCTATAACCTGTGGAAGTTTCCAATCAAAAGTATTATAAAAAATGGAAGAAAAAATGTTTTTCAAGATTTGAAAATCATATTTTTTTCTTTCCTGTCAATCGACCTTTCAATTTATTGCCAACATAACTTTAGAACAAAACAAAAGGTCGATTTGAAATTTGATGCTAGCCTAGTTCTGAAAATTAGAATCAAGCCGAGATCATTTTAAAATAACCGGTCAAGTGCAAGTTGAACTTGCGCAATTAGTGTATTGCTTTTAAAATAAATAATTTTGTTACAGAAGAATAAAATGATCAGTGACTTCACAAAACACACCCCAAATAAGTTTTCAACAAAATTTGTTTCCAATCTTTACTGAAAACTGATGACCTTGAAATTTTTGTTTTTTTTTTTATATACCAGATAAATTATTAAAGATAATGCACTCGTGATAATTTTCGTTCAATCTATACTTACTTTACTGTACTTTTCGAGATAATGGGGGGACAGCGACTTTTCGCGATTTTTTAAAAATATTACAAAGAAGAGTTTGCGCAAGTATTACATTACATATATATATATATATATATATATATATATATATATATATATATATATATATATATTTCTTACTCATGTTTTCACAAGCTTTTATCTGACACCACACTCGATGACATAGTAAAAACTTTTTTTTCACTTTCGATTTCACCCCCCAAAACTAACCCCTTAAGTCAAAATTTAACTTTCGAAACTACACGGCCCTGATGAGGCCATCAATTTCTATATTATTACAGTTTTAACTTTCTATGACAAAAAGTTTTCGAGAAAATCGGGTGTGACAGACAGACGGACAGACATACGGACAGATACCGAAGTCATCTTTTAAGTGTTCCGTACGGAACACTAAAAAAGGGATGAAAGATGAGCTGATCAATTCTATAAGTTTTTCAGAATGTTGGTTTTTTTAAATTTTACTTGTTTAATCCAGAGATAATTAGAACTACTCGTATATATATAGAGAATGAGAATGGAGCGAGAACAGAAAGTTTTTTTTATGAGTATAACACATGTGCCGCAGGGAAATGTCCAAAGCGTTACAGGAGCAACGCGTGTGCGGAAAACGTGATTCAGGTAAGTCTTGAATCGCTGAAAATTATACTCGATGGGAAACACAGTCCTGAGCAGATCATTCTAAAGGGATGAAGTTTTTCATATAAAAGACTGTTTAAAAAAGGTTATATGAGGAGTGACATGTTGAGTCTCAAATGAATCGGAAGTATTGGCATGACGTGCATTCCTAGCACGCACCGCTTTGGGAGGAATTAAGCGGGCTACATCCATCAAACATTTTCCATAAAAATATTTGGAGAATTGACTCAAGTCATCAACCGTTCTTAGATGTTCCAAGGAATCAAGGTTCTTGGTAAGTTCCGGGCCACCAATCAGTCTTCTAAATAGAATTCAACAAATGCACTGTATGTTTGGGAATAGAACCCCAAATAGGGAAACACTATTCTATCTAACTTGTTTTGAAGCTGAAAGGTTTCTTGTACGATACGATATTCCCACTTCTTGGGAAGCTCTCTTTGCTAAGAATGCAACAAGACCTATTTATGGTACTCCCAAATCAACGCCCAGGAAATTAAATGAAGATACTAGAGGAATGGAGTCTCACGATATAGCTATGTCTGATTCAGCAACGTTAATTTTTTTAGAAAAAACTGCCGCCTGGGTTTTTGTAGCGTTAAATTCTACTTGGCTACTATCACTCCAAAATAGCCATAAACAAAACTTTTCAGACATATCATATAAGTGTAGCTTAGCCACCAATCCGTCATGCCCAACACGGTCGAATGCCTTGGATATATCGAGTGCAAGCGCTCGAGATTTTCCAAAATATTCAATTGCGTTGTTCTAGACAAGTGGGGCACAAGTGAGAAGATTCCATATTGATCTTCAAAAACTAGGCCTACGACAGCCAAAGATGTAAATTGTTATATGTTACTGATAGGATATAATACTAGGTACAAGTTAGTATCATCATTTTTAGTTCAATAACAAATTGAAAATTTTCTACATACATAAGGACACCTAACCATCCAAACAATATGAGTAAAGCAAATCAGAACGGCACCGTTTAATCTGCAACCAGGACCTTAAAAAAAGTGATTGTTTTCCTTTCTGCTTAACTACGTAATAATACTCGTACAAGTAGACATTTATATCTTTTTCGCACACGTTTCTTTTACATACAATAAAATAAAGAAATCTCGACACAAGAGAAAATAATTAGCTGTTTTACATGAACATGTTCATTACGTAATTTACATTAATAAAAATGTCATGGCGTAAAAATAAAAACAAATAATATTGTGCTAAGGATAGAATATTGTTAACTATGTTACTTGTAATTGAAGATTTTAGTTCATAAAACTCCTAAGGCTGAAGTTTACTTAAATGAAAGGCAAAAATTGAATTTTTATATGCAAATTTTGAAATAGAGGGTATCTCAAAATTCACGCAAGATTTGAATTTGGCGCCATTTGTATGGTAAAGTGTTGCCAACAAAATAAAAAACACAGCGTGACAGCTGATAGTTCAGGGTTATTGAAAATGGAGCGCTCCACGAAAGAACAACGTGTTTTCATTGTTGAGTAATATTTTAAAAATAATGAAAGTTTGGCAGCTACAGTTCGAAATTTTCGTACAAAATATGGTCGGAATAGTGATTTAACTTCATCAACTGTGAAGATGTCCAGGACTCGCAGCCATACATTATTTTTTTTTTTTTTTTTTTTTTTTTTATTGGTCTAGCACACGTGCTGCAGGGAAGTCCCTAAAACGCTCCAGGAGCGGCACGAGTGCGGAAAAAAGCGATTCACGTTGTTCTTGAATCGCTGCAAATTGTACTCGGTGGGAAACACAGCGCTGGGCAAATTATTCCAAAGGGATGATGTTCTCCATATAAAAGATTGCTTGAAAAGCGTCGTACGCGGAGTAACAAGCTGAACCTCATACGGATGCGAAGCACCAGCGCGACGTGTATTTCTAACATGCACCGCTTTGGGAGGAATTAAGCGGGCTACATCCTTAGAACACTTTCCATGAAAATACTTGTAGAACAGACTCAAGTCGCCAACCGTTCTTCGATGTTCCAGCGAATCAAGGCCGCCGGTCAATTTCGGGTCCCCAATCAGACGGACCGCTCTTCTCTGAACAGAATCCAACAAATGCAGTGTATGTTTGGGAGCGGAGCCCCAAACGTGGGAGCAGTATTCCATAGTTGGTCGAATTTGGGCTTTGTAAAGAATTAACAGTTGCTGTGGGGTGTAAAGCTTTCTGGTTCTAAATAATATTCCCAATTTTTGAGAAGCTCTCCTTGCTATGCCTGCAACATGTTCATGCCAAGACATATTTGCTCCCAAACTAACGCCCAACAAATTGAGCGACGATGCTAGGGGAATGGAGTGCCCCGACATAACTATATCGGGTTCAGCAACGTTAACTTTTTTAGAAAAAAAAACTGCCGCTTGGATTTTTTGTAGCGTTAAATTCCACTTGGTTACTGTCACCCCAAGATAGAATTTCTTCCAGGTCTTTGTTAAGTTGAACGACCTCCTGCTGTCTGCGGATATTCGCCTGAGCAGCCGATGTCCGAGCGTTCAAGGTGAATGAAGAGACAAGCGTACTGTCATCTGCAAAGCTATAGATTGGATTCCCGGTCTTTTCCAGCAGATCGTTAATGTAAATGAGAAAGAGAGTAGGAGACAGTATGTTGTACTACAGGAGCCATACATTAGAATTGGAAACAAAGGGCAATTAACTAATTTCTAATATTTGGATACCTCTTTATCTCTCGATATTTTATCTAATCTCTTTGTCGCATCCTTCAACATTTCACATCCTCTCCTTCTCCTATTCCATTATTAGTCGTGAGAGAACCCACATAGACGTATGAACCGACCGCCTCAAACCGATCTCTGGTCTATTATGATTTTATTTGTCGACTATCATTACCTTGGTTTTCGAAGTATTTTATTCCAGTCCACATCTCGTTCTAGTTCTTCTTCACTGGCAGCGAAGAGGACAGTGTCATCGGCAAAGCGGATTTTAGTAATTTTATGGTTCTAAGGCAATTTCCCATTATATATTCGCTATAAAGATTAAATAATTGAGGCAATAAAATACACCTCGTCGGGGTTGAAGATCTTCTGATAGAATTCCGCCGATTCTAACCCTAGTTTTTGTGTTTGAGAAAAAGTTCATTATAAAAGTTGTGAAATGTGGTAATACTTCCCCGTCATTCAGTATTATTCACAGTCGAGAAACATGTACATCGAGTTATTAAATTCACGAGCTTTTCCAATTATTTGTCGGATATTCGTTCACGAGTGCCTCTACCTTTAACAAATCCTACTTGTGTTGGTAGAATTTGAGGTTGAACTTATATTTGTAGTATCTCATTGATGATGTTTAACAGGATTTTACTGGCATGGGAGATAACTGTTAATAGTAATGATAGAGTTTTACATTTTTATATTGCACTTATCATATATGTTATCCAGTCTTCTAGTTATTTTCGGATGTCCCATATTTTGTTACATAGCTTGTGAAATAGAGCAATGCCTACTTCTCCCATCCCTTGAAGAACCTTCATCTTGATCAAGTCCGTACCAGGAGTTTCGTCGTGTTTTAATTTTGCTATAGGAGCCTATACTTCACTTCTCACGATGTTTGGTTCCTCGTCTTCGCTGTTAGTATGTAGTCTGAGATATGGCTGATTGTCATCATCACACAATATAGCCTCCAAGTTTCGGCCTCGATGTCTGTTTTTATGCGCACTTCGTGTCTTTAATAGCCCACGATCTTGGCTTGAACTCACGTTAACGTATTTAATACTAACATGATCACTGAAAGCGCGCCAAACACATAAACAAAATGTTTGGTGTAGTGATAATACAGACTTTCTCCCTATTCTCATACCCTCCTACCGTTTAATAAAATATATTATATATTTAATTATTACATAAATATTAATTACCGCTTATGTGTATTTTAAGGCTTCAAAAGATGGATAGATAACTCACATCATTGTTTAAATGAAAACACACTTTATTTCATACGCATTGTTTATTTGTGTTTATTTATTTATGTAAAAATATGCTACGATTGGTCAATATCTTGATTAAAAATGAGAGTGGTAGAGAGTAGAATTTTTTATACGGCTTGAAGCTATAGTCGATGCGGTCAGTAATATGCCTACCAGTTTATAACACACTGATTAGTGGTAACGTAGAAACTGGTGGTTACATAAGATGTATAACACCTTATCTTTAGAGGTAGTACTTAGTTGGTGGCCAGATTGCGTTTTAATGGTGTAATATAAATTAAAACCTCGGTAGTTTATAATAATAGCCAGTCAGTTATTTACTTCCAATTCTTATGATCACAATGTGAAGAAATGGCACGATATGTGGTACAGTGCCGTCTCAAAATTTTTAGAGCTATTTAATATTCTTAATAAACATTTATGTTAGTGATTGAACAGTTAGGTTTGGTTCGTTCAGGTTATTTTTCAACTTAAATATACTATGTAATAGTAGAGATTCATGAAATTTTAGAGGTGAAATGCTACATTTTACAATCTTGAATCTATTTTAAAAATGGAGGTATAACCATGTGGAGAACAATAACTAGCTTAATTAATAATTGTATATCACAAGGAAGAACACCACTACCGAATGGAAAAAAAGTTTCATCGATCTATAAGAAAGGAAATAGAAAAGACCCTAATAATTATAGAGGTATATGCGTTACAAGCACTATGAACAGATTGTACGGTAAAATATTGCAGAATAGAATAAGAGAAACAATTAAAGGAAAGATATCCGAAAACCAAAGCGGATTTACTCCGGGCCGGTCGTGTATAGACAACTTGTTTACTTTACAACAATTGATAGAAAAAAAGATCCAAAAGATGACGAAATACATATGACCTTTATAGATCTTAAGATCTATACGATAGTGTACCGAGAAATAAACTTTGGCATGTCTTGAGAACAGTAGGGATAAAAGAAGGGATGATAACAACAATAAAAGAGTTATTTAATGAAAATATAGGATATGTGAAACAAGGACGCTATCTCTCGGAAGCTATCCACATTACAAAAGGTCTAAGACAAGGGTGTTGCCTTTCACCAATCTTATTTATTTATTTGTAGACAACGCTCTAAAGAAATGGAACCGCACTTGCCAAAGCATGGGCATCCCCACCTATTATCGTTAAACTTGGCAGACGACCAAGTAATAATAACACAAGATGCATTCGAAATGGAATATGTATTGAAGAGATTATACACAGACTACAAGGAATGGGGACTAGAGGCGAGCCTTGAAAAGACGGAGTATATGGTTATAAACTCGGAAATAGAATTTGATGGCTTAATTAACAACGATACACATGTCAAACAAGTAAAGGAATTTAAATATCTAGAAGTACTGATTGACAACAAAAATAGTATAGGTAAAAAGGAAATACAGAATAAAATACAAAAAGCCAGGAGGATCATAGGAGCTTTTAACTCAATATGGTGGGATCAAAACATAACTACACAAAACAAAAAGAGAATTGGAAGAACAATGGTAGAATCGGTTTTAAGTTAGGGTAGTGAACTGTGGGTAATGAAGGAAGAGGATAAAAGAAAAATAACGACGATAGAGATGGATTACCTGAGAAGAAGCGCCGGAGTGTCCAAATTCCAACACATAACAAACCAAGAAATACGCAATAGAACAGCAGCAACAGAAACAATTATACAAAGAACAGAAAATAGAGGATTAAAATGGTTTGGACACCTACTTAGAATTAACGATACAAGATGGCCCAAAAGGCTCTGGACATGGAAACCACCGGGAAGAAATAACGACGACCACGTAGATCCTGGAATGAAAATATGAGAAAAAAGCCATGAGGTCACGAGGAATGGATGAAGAGATGGCGGACGATAGAGAGGTGATGACGATGACTTAGTAAATAAGCTAATAAATAGACATAAGTTTAGGTTTAATATTCAGAATTCCACCTTTTTTACACGCGAAGAAAATAACACTTTAATAAGGTAGGCCTCACCTTAGTTTATAAGTCATCAGACAATCTGAGGAGTATCTTAGGAAATCCCAAAGATAAGATTCCTAATTGTGAGAAAAGTGGAATTTATGAAATTAGTTGTAATGGTTGTGACAAAAAGTATGTTGGACAAACTAAAAGGTCAATTAAAACACGATTTAAAGAACATTTAGCACACTTAAAATACAGTAGAACAGAAAAATCTAGCATTGCCGAACATGCCCTTGAAGCTGATCATACTGTAACATTAGATAATCTAAGATTAATAAAAAATGTATCCGATAGGAGATTGTTGAACGCATACGAAAGTATGGAAATTATAAAATGTAAAAGTAGTGTAAATAAAGACAGAGGGCCTATTCCTTATAGTCCCCTCTACTGGTTACTTGACCGGAACTGATGGCCTTGCCTATGCCATTAGTTCCGCCTGAGTAATTCAAAGGTTAGGCTAAGTATAAATAGGGTAGATTTGTAGTTTAGCTTTAGTCAATCATTGCTCCTGATGAAGCTAACATGGTTAGCGAAACGCGCGTCGAGTGCAAAAATAAAGTGTTTGGTGTAGTGGTGATATGTACTGAATAGTATCATTGTGCCAAAGATTCCACATTCCCAACTTAGTTCAGATGTCCATAGCTTGATTTAGGTACAAATTACACAGGGGAACAGCTGTTTTGGTGTCGAGGTTTTTTGAGCTGATTCTATATCAATTTGATGTCCTGAATTCAAATAACGTATTCATTTGTACCTAGGAGCTCAAATTTTTAAAATATACAATTTTAGAGAAATATAAGTTACATTATTGTAACTCAAATCCGTAAGCGTAGTAAACAAAAGTAGATACGAAATTTTCATTTTAGTTATACAAAATACAATATTATGTCGTACTTACAAACAAAAAAAAAATCGAAGAAATGAAATAGTCACTCAACACTTGGAAAGCTTCTTTTCCGCGACATTCTTGAATGTTTTTTTAAACAGTCCCTTTTTAAACTCCAGCAGTAATCTGCCATCATGTGCATGTCTCATCTTCCTTGGTAGCGGTCCTCCATAACTTTAATATCTTGGTGAAATCTTGCACCTTGTTCCTCACTCATGTCTCCTAAATTTTCTGGAAAACGGTCTAAGTGGCTGTGTAAATAGTCTATTTTAATACTCATATTGCACCCTAAGGATTTGAAACTATTAAGCATCTTGTTAACCATTTCAACATAGTTTTGAGCTTTATGTTTGCCTAGAAAATTTTCTACAACTGCAACAAATGATGTCCAAGCTTCTCGTTCAACTTGATTCATTGAATTTATGAAGGCAGGATCCTTAATTAATTGTCTTATTTGTGGGCCGTCAAATATCCGTGCTTTGAGTTTTTCTGTGCTCGACTGATGCATTTTTACCCCTATATATGCAAAACAAGACCCATTCTTATCAAGAGCCTTTACAAATTGCTTCATTAAGCCCAACTTTATATGTAACGGAGGAAGTATGATTTTTTCTCTTTCAACCAAAGCGTCGTTAATGACATTCTTTTCCCCAACGTCCATGTTTTCTCTCTGAGGCCAATCTTTTCTAACCCAGTGGTGTGTTTTGTCCCTACTATCCCAGAGGCACAAGAAACACGGATATTTCGTGTAACCACTTTGCTGCCCAAGAAGAAAGTTTACCATTTTTAAGTCTACACAAATCATCCATTGATGTTCGTAATACTTTATCTGCTGCAAGACCAAAGCTATGGTATCATATTCTTCTTTCAGTTTCGTTGAGTGAGCTAGTGGTATTGAACCATATTTATTCCCATTATGTAGAAGGACACATTTTAAACTTCGCTTTGAACTGCCACTAAATAGGCGCCAATCATCTGGAATATATTCAGAAAGTCCCATTTCTTTCATGAGTCCCCTAATTTCGTGACAAAATACAAGATTGTCTTCTTGAGAAAAGAATGGTAGCAGATATTTTTCTCTTGTACGGTAAAAGGTAATTTTGGTTCCTTGTTCCAGTAAATTTTCGTCGTTCAACCTAGAAGCCAGTACTTCAGAAGCTTTTTCGATAAATTAAGATCCCTGGTGAGATCATTTAATTCATTTTGATTGAAGCGTTGAGGAACTGATGACGTCCCCTCATAGTCACTGTTAGTTTCATTAGCATCAGAACTTTTATTAGCATCAGAAGAGCGATCAGAGGGAAAATATTCGTCATCAGAGATATGTGGTAGCTGACGAAATGTTGGAATCGGTATTTCATCTGAGTGCGGGGATAGGGCGTATTGCCGAGTCTTGGGATAAGTCCACTTACTGCGGTTATTTCGATTGATTCCATTAGTATTTACTAAACAGAAATAACAATGATTGAAGTGGTTTTTTGGTTCTCTTCAAACCATTGGTACGCCGAATTTTAGACATTTTCTTTTCCCGGTAGCCCACTGCCGTAAATGCTCTGTACAAGTTTTACATACGAGATGCGGGGCCCACGTTTTGTCCTGATCACCAAGCTTAACTCCAAAGTATCCAAGATACGCTCGCTTTACAAAGTCAGTAATAGTTTGTCTGTTTTGTTGAAACATGTATTCTCCGCATATATAGCAAAACACATCAGGTTGATTTACACAACTTCTTCTTGAACTGGAACCTGAACTCATTTTAATTCTGTTCAATAACACAAAAACACTCTTTTCTTAACATAAAATAACACGCCGAATTCGATCTACTCTCATTAGTAAGAACGCACAAACTGACGAGACTTACCCGAGTTAGGTGATTAAAAGGGTCAGTTCAGGTACCTGATGAAAATGGCAATGGTTCTACTATTTATAGATTTACCTGGAATTTACTCAATTACAGACTGACAATAAAACCATTGTACCTACATTAATGAATATATAACAATTTTAGAACTCTCATAAATGAATATACTGAATAAAAACCACATTGGTAGATAAGTTGATGTATCTAAAAAAGTAGAGCTGATAGAGAAAAACGGATTGCATGTATAGATTTTAGCGTCCCAAGTATAGTTAAAATCAGCTCTAAAATCCCAGGCACCAAAACAAAAATATTTTTTTGTTGCCCTGTGTTATCTATAATGCGTCTTTGGCGTCCATCTACATATAACATAATACTTGCAAGAATTTGAACTTTTTGACTATGAAAAGTGTTTTTGTAATCGCTAAGATAGATAAATATATCTTTAGTTTGACCATAACCGTGGTACATTGGTGCTAAATAGGGTTTTTCTGGTTTCAAATACTATTTTGAAATCCATTTGAGTGTTTTCCAACTTGAATTCGTGATTATTGGATGTATTATTCTACAAAAGATCTATAAAAAGTGGTACTTTTTAGCTCAGGTTTTTGTGGTATTAAGATACAGTGCCTAATTTTAGTACTACTCAGTATATATCACCACTACACCAAACACTTTATTTTTACACTCGACGCGCGTTTTGCTAACCATGTTAGCTTCATCAGGAGCAATGATTGACTAAAGTTAAATTACAAATCTACCCTATTTATACTTAGCCTAACCCTTGAATTACTCAGGCGGAACTAATGGCGTAGGCAAGGTCATCAGTTCCGGTCAAGTAACCAGTAGAGGGGACTATAAGGAATAGGCCCTCTGTCTTTATTTAAACTACTTTTACATTTTATAATTTCGATACTTTCGCATGCGTTCAACAATCTCCTATCAGGTACATTTTTTATTAATCTTAGAGGATCTAATGTTACAATATGATCAGCTTCAAGGGCATGTTCGGCAATGCTAGATTTTTCTGTTCTACTGTATTTTAAGTGTGCTAAATGTTCTTTAAATCGTGTTTTAATTGACCTTTTAGTTTGCCCAACATACTTTTTGTCACAATCATTACAACTAATTTAACACTTTTCTCACAATTAGGAATCTTATCTTTGGAATTTCTTAAGATATTCCTCAGATTGCCTGATGACTTATATATTGTGGGTAATATTTCTTGTACGTCAGCTATGGATTTTCGTAAAACCCAATCCCTGTCTCTATTGGTTTTTCTGAAAGGCTATGATGTAACAATTTTTGACAAGTCTGGACGATAAGTGCTTCTAAGTCGATTATATTCAACGATTACGGACTCCTGAGCTTTGATACGACCGAAGTCGACATTAATTAGATGTAATCCGCCCAGACTTGTCACTCTCGAAAGTGCCACGTATGCTTGACCGCGTGTGAACACTGAAGAATCGATGTCCATCAGTCCATTATTTAGACTTAGCCCCTGACTTTTATGTATGGTAATAGCATATCGGAAACTGTTCGCGATGAACATAAGCTCTATTAATAATTTCAAATTTAGTTTTGACTGGACCAAGCTCGTAAAGATATTCATTATTAAATGTAATATGTATTTTTTTTTTTATTTTATTTGTATTTTCAGGATTAACCTTTACTCCTTGTAGCCCTGCTGTCATGGAAGCATCATCTTCATACTTTTTTATAATTAAAATATACTTAAGGTATTTCACTTAGCAATTTTTTAATTACACGAAGTAGGTAAGTATTATTAAACGAATATATTTGATAAATGAAAAATATTATTAAATATGATATATTAATTAATAAATAATACAAAATTATTCATAATTATGGATTTTTTAGTGATTAATTAACTTTATACGACGTATTATTTACCGGGACTCACGGTTGACCTTGCATTATGCCATGTATGGCTGAGCGTTGCGCACTCTCCGCGCTCTATCTCAAAGACGGTTAAGCGTATAAAAAAATATTTAGAACAAAATTTGTAGAGAATTTTATGCTCTACAATTTTCGTAATAAATACAAATATCATTGAAACCATAGGGAGCGAGATATTTGCGCAAAACCGATTTTTGTGACCTTTGACCTTGAATATCTTAAGACGCGGACGCGAGATTTTATGAGACTTTTGAGACAACTCTTAGAATGCCAAAATAAAGGTTTATACAAGTTTACAGCTCATTATCTCTCATTCCGAGGTTGACCCTCTTTTTTGGCTTAAGTAACTGTACAATTCAATTTATAAAAAACGGGACTGAAATTTCGAGATGTGTCAGTTTTTCCTTCCTTTATAGGCTAAACACTAAGTAAATTCAAAATTTGAAGTTTGTGTGTCTGCTAGAAGTACCTTAGGATTTTGATGATCGTCGAGTGTGTCAGTGACAAAATCAAAGAACTTCGACTGGCGATAGTTCGTAAACTATAAGGTATAAATAGTAGCTAATTTAGGAATATAGCTAGTATAATATGTCCTCTTGGTCACTGAAAATTCAGGCTTCTAGCTTTATCCACAACGAAGTTACAGGGGGGGGGTTGAAAGTGCCGTGAGTGGCTTCGAGAAAAGGATGGTACGGCTGTGCTTTCGGCTCGACTTGGCTGGGGCACTGCCGTGCCACCAGATTATTGTAATCGGTAGCCAATATCAGATATCATACATCTCGATAAAATTGATTTCCTTGTTTACCACAGTAAAATAAACATTTACTATACAAATAGACAGATTATAGTATTTTTAAATAGGTAAAGTACTGGTCTCATAGTTTTTTATTACTTGTATTACACAATAACATACAAAAATATTATTGCAAAACCGCAGAGTATTTTATGCGATTGTAAATATTGCTAAAAGGCTATATATAGTATTTATGACATCTTTAACGAGATCCTTGTTACGGTAGTCTTTAATACAACGCCTTCTCATCCGAAGTTCATCGTCATGTTGCACAACATTCCTCTAATAACGTCATTCAATTTGCTGGGCGTTAATTTGGAAGCATATCTTGCCATGAACAGGTTGCAAGCATACCAAGGAGAGCTTCTCAAAAGCTGGGAATATTATTTCGAGCTAGAAAGCTTTACACTCCCGAACAACTGCTAATTCTTTATAAAGCTCAAATTCGACCAACGATGGAATACTGCTCTTATGTTTCGGGCTCCGCTCCAAAACATACACGTGCATTTGTTGGATTCTATTCAGAAGAGAACTGTTCGTCTGATTGAAACCCAGAACTGACCAATAACCTTGATTCCTTAGAACATCGAAGAACGGTCGGCGACTTGAAACTATTCTACAACTATACTTCACATCTGTATGAAGTTCAGTTTGTCACTCCTTTTATATTGAGAAGCTTATCACTTTGGAATTATTTGCCCAGGGCTGTGTTTGGCACCCAGTACAATTTACATCGATTCAAGACTAACGTCAATTGCTTTTTCCGTACACGCGTGGCTTGATAGATTTCCCTGGAGCACGATACCACACGTGCCCATAAAAAAAACTATAAATATAACTTTGCCTTAATTCCAGTTTTGAAAATACACACCCCCAATTATTACTAAAATGGTAACTGTTACTATTATATTTTTACAAGTTTACATCATCAGTAAACACATATTTACGATAAAAGATACATAATGGAACAACGCATTTGAACACTGAAGAATCTCGAGCGGTCGCTCTTGACATATCCAAGGCATTCGACCGTGTCTGGCACGATGGACTGTTGGCTAAGCTACGCTCTTATGGTATGTCTGAAAAGTTCTGTTTGTGGCTTTCATGTTTCCTCAGTGAGCGTTCTTTACGAGTGGTGGTCGACGGATTTCTTTCTAACTCCTTCACTATCAACGCAGGTGTGTCCCAATGCTCCATACTATCTCCTAGTCTCTTTCTCATTTACATTAACGATCTGCTGGAAAAGACCGGAAATCCAATCTACAGCTTTGCAGATGACAGTACGCTTATCTCTTCATTCACTTTGAACGCTCGGACATCGGCTGCTCAGACGAGTGTCCGCAGGCAGCGGAAAGTTGTTCAGCTTAACAAAGACCTGGAAGAAATTCTATCTCGGGGTGACAGTAACCAAGTGGAATTTAACGCTACAAAAACCCAGGCGGCAGTTTTTTCTAAAAAAGTTAACGTTGCTGAACACGACATAATCATGGCGGAGCACTCCATTCCTCTAACATCGTCATTCAATTTGTTGGGCGTTAATTTGGGAGCAAATATGTACTGACATGAGCATGTTGCGGGCATAGCAAGGAGAGCTTCTCAAAAGTTGAGAATATTATTTCTAACCAGAAAGCTTTACACTCCACAACAACTGTTAATTCTTTACAAAGCTCAAATTCGACCAACTATGGAATACTGCTCCCATGTTTGGAGCTCCGCTCCCAAACACACACTGCATTTGTTAGATTCTGTTCAGAGAAGAGCTGTTCGGAGACCCAGAACTGACCGGCGGCCTTGATTCGCTAGAACATCGAAGAACGGTTGGCGACTTGAGTCTATTCTACAAGTATTTTCATGGAAAGTGTTCGGAGGATGTGGCCCATTTAATTCCTCCCAGAGCGGTGCATGTTAGAAATACACGTCGCGCTGATACTTCACATCCGTATGTGGTTCAGCTTGTTACTCCTCGTACAACGCTTTTCAAGCAGTCTTTTATATGGAGAACATAATCCTTTTGGAATAATTTGCCCAGGACTGTGTTTCCCACCGAGTACAATTTACAGCCATTTAAGAACAACGTGAATCGCTTTTTCCGCACACGTGTCGCTCCTGTAGAGCTTTAAGGACCTCCCTGCAGCACGTGTGCAAGACCCATAAAAAAAAATTATACATTTGTAAAATGCCGCCCTGATAATTACTGCTCAACATTGTTTACTGCATGTAGTTTTTTCGACATTTCCGATGTTCCTGAACCGATTTTAATAAAACATAGCAGAAAACTTGATGTTGTATTTACACGTGAAAGAGAACTGCATTACAAATGGATAACACAAGTATACAAAAAAAATCTCTGTCTTTTAAATTAGACACGTATTTTTTTATGCTGAATCTGAAAAAAATCATAAAAAAGACATCCACTTTTTCATAAAACACACTCAAAGTTGCCAGAAAACTAATAAATTGAGAAAAAAAAAATTTAATAATGTAAAACTGTATAATCATTAAAATTATGGGATAAAACTATTTTTTCGGACATCTTTAAATGTTCTGAATCTACATTTAGCATAAAAACTTTAAAATATTAGTTCTAATGTTTATGTTTAACGAAAAAACAAGCATACACCACCTTTCACTAAGCCACGTAGCAAAATGCTGTTTAAAATAAATATGTGGAACCGCTAAATTAAAAAAATTGTTTTTAATTTTTGTTATTATTGAACAAAACTATTATTTCCAATGTTTTTTAAAGTTCTGGATCCTGACTTAACATCAAAAAATTAAGTTTTATGTTCAGTTTCAACAAAAAACTCGCTTTTAACACTTACAAGGGTACTATATGGTTGGTAAAATGTTTTTTAAGTAAATAAATGCAACAGCTAAACAAGAACTTTTTTTTCGAACAAAACTATCATTTCTAGTAGTTTTTTAAGTTTGAAATTCGAATTTGAAATCGAAACATGAGGAATAGTGTTTAATGTTGAAAAAAAATATCCGTTTACTAGGAACAAAAGGTTGCGAAATGCAGTCTAATGTAAATCCCCTACACGTTTTAGAAGTTCATTCTGTGGATGATTAATTGAGTGAATATGAGGGAATGTGAGTGGGCGAGCGAGCGAGTGAGTGTAGAAAGTGAGTAAATAAGTGAATACGAGGGTATGTGAATGAGTGAGTGTGTGAGTTAGTGAGTGACTGTGTAACTAAGTGACTCAGTGAGTGAGTGAGAATGATGATATGCGAGTGAGTAAATGTGAGTTAATATGTGAGTTTTTGAGTATGTGAGTGTGTGAGGAATTTGATTACTTATTTACTATTTATTTTAACTGCATACAATTAAAGCTTTCGTTTATAAATTCTGTTTTTAATTTTCGTTTTTTTTACTAGCAATTTTTAGTGTTCCGTACGGAACACTTATAAGATGACTTCGGTGTCTGTCTGTCCGTCTGTCTGTCTGTTACACCAGATTTTCTCCGAAACTATTTGTCATAGAAAGTTGAAATTTGGTAATAATATAGAAATTGATGGCCTCATCAGAGCCATGTAGTTTTGAAAGTTAATTTTTGACTTAAGGGGTTAGTTTTGGGGGGTAAAATCGGAAGTGAAAAAAAATTTTTTTTACTAGGTAATCGAGTGTGATGTCAGATGAAAGGTTGTGAAAACACGAGTAAAATATATATATATATATATATATATATATATATATATATATATATATATATATATATATAATGTAATACTTGCGCACACTTTTCTTTGTATTATTTTTAAAAAGTCACGAAAAATCGCTGTCCACCCGCCTTATCTCGAAAAGTACTTATCAAAAAATTTTGAAAAAATTCTGGAATATTCTCCACGGGGTTGATCGAAACTATCACGAGTGCATTATTTTTAATAATTTATCTGGTTTATAAAAAAACAGAAATTTCAAGGCCATCAATTTTCAGTAAAGATTGGAAACAAACTTTGTTGAAAACTCATTTGAAGTGTGTTTTGTGAAGTCACAGAACACTAATTGCGCAAGTTCAACTTGCACTTGACCGGTTATTTTATTTATTAGGGATAACTTTTTCTTTTCTTTTTTGGTCCTTTCAGTTTGTCTTCAACTAACCGAATTTTTTATTTTCTTTTATAATTTATATTTATCAAAATGTATTTTTTTCAATTTAATAGTTTTCTGGCACCTTTAAGTGTGTTTTCTAAAAAAATCCCAGGGTAGATGTCTTTATTTATAGTTTTTTTGGATTCTGCATAAAAAAATACTTAAGGAAAGACCTGTCTCACTTAAAAGACAGATTTTTTTTGGTATACCTGTGTAATTTATTTTCGAGTTTAAGGCTGATAAATTTACAAATTATTCATCTCACTCATGATAAATATGAAATTACTGTGTAATTTGTGTTAAAAAAATTTAATAAATTTAACTAGTGTTTTATTTATCGATAATATCGATATACACAAAATCAAAACGAAAGTAAATTTTACCAACTCTAAGGCATCGTCTTCTCTTATCAAAGTATTCAGGCCTTGCAAAGCCGATATTTTATGTGGTTCTTAATTAGCAAGTTGCGTAACAGCTAATTTTATACGTCAGTAGGTCGCTAATAAAAAAAGAAATTCCTTAGCAAAGTGCCAATGTTTCCGTTCCCAATGTGATTCAATTTAAATATTTTTAACACATTTTTAAGAAAAAGTTACGGTGTAGGGGAAAGTAGAATAATACGGGAAAAAAAATGTGAATCAACCTTTTTTATTACTAAAGAACTTTACTGTCAATTTTTTTAGAAAGTGGGTATTTATTCTCAAAAATTATTGATATTGTAAGCCAGATACCGACAGACAGAAGAAAGCTACTTCGAGTGCCAGTATGTTGAGAATCAGGACTGGAAACACATCTTCCGTTGTGAACTCTGCTCGACTCGCTGTACCCTAAATAAATCAGTAATCGCAATTTTGAGACATTATTCTCGTTCTCATACAACAAAGTTGGCATTATCTATAAATGGCGCCGCCAGATGATGTGTCGGATTCTGTGCGGACCGATAAAGTGAGATATTTCTGTTGTAAAAATAAAATTAATAGTGCACTCACATGTGTCGTGTGCGGAAAAGTGTTCCATCTATCTTGTTTAACAAGAGATTTGGCAGAAGAAGTGAACATTCTAGATAAAACTCGTTTAAAGTGTCGGGAGCATGCCGATGTTAACGTTTTTGTATGTCCCGAAAAAGACGTCGAAATTAGCTCTTTGAAGACCTTGGTAGATGAATTGCGAGACAAAAATAAGGTATTATAAGAAAATAATAGTATTTTAAGGGAAAAAGTTGGTTTTTTTTTGGAAAAAAAGCTAACCTCCAATCTGTCAAATATGGCGCGAAAAATACAAATGAAAATCAACTCATCAATGAGAAGATAGTTTCAAGCCGAAAGAAGCTTGTAGCTGATGATAAAATGATAGAAGTTAGTCCAAGGGTTGTTACATCTAAACAATATTGCAACAGAGAAGTATGCTCTGAAAATAGTCCAGGTGCTGGTGCAAATGACGAGCAACAAACAAACATCGGAGTCAAACCGACTACTGGACAATGGGGAAGATGATGGAGATCCTAACCTACTAGACCGTCGAACGAGAACAAAGGCAAATATTACAAACGGGGAAAGAACAGGATGAGGATAATAAATGGAAATTGGTTAAAAAAACAAACAGGAGAAAAATAGACTCAAAGATAAAGCCCAGTCAGGACAACCTTCAAAATGCGCTACCAAACAGTAACAACCGAGCCAAAAATCCAGCTTGTGGACGACCGAAGCCATTGATGGGTAACAATCAAAACGATAATAGCCTGCTCAAGGCTGCAAAAAGAATGGCCTTCTTGTTTGTTTCAGGACTCGCGGCTGAAACAACCGCACAGATGGTCTTGGAATATCTACAGTGTTGAAACCTTGATACCGGCTGCAAATGTGAGAAAATAAGAACTAAGCGAGAAAAATATTGTGGTTCTTTCAAGCTGGCGGTCCCTATGGATCAGCGAGCTAAATATATGTGTGCTGATCTCTGGCCTCAGGGAGTTACAGTAAACCATTTTTTGAATCTACAGAGCCGAGGAAGGGTGAATATGCATTCCCAGACCCTGTCCGGAAGCTATCATGACTGAAAGACAGGTCGATGTTATTTATCTAACGGAACACTGGCTGACAGAAGATGAAATAAGGAGCACTCATATCGAAGGATATAAGCTTGCAGCCTTCTCAGCTAGGGTGCGGCCCCCTGAGGATGGGAGATGTATTTTTGTTAAGAGGTGTTTAGATGTTAGTACTGTAAATTATCGGACAAATTTTAACGTTGAACAGTGTTTTGAGTACTATTATGTTTTTCTAAAGATATTGCTTTGATCAGTATGGTGACTACATTTTTTATTGTATTGTTTATTGACGTGTGTAAGACATTTTTTGGTTATTTAGCATAAATAAATATCTATCTATCTAAAAGTAATGAAAGTGAGAACATATTCCACAACAGCCGTTAGTGTTATGAATTGCTTAAATTACACTATGGATGGAATTTTTCTCCCATGTTTGAACCAAACATAAAACAAACAAACCTATTAGTTTGCTAGTTACCGCTGTGACGCTATTTTTGATTTTTGTAGAACGATAGAACAAAAAGTGTGATTAAATATTGGGAAAAATATAGCCATGGCTTCAAAAATGTTATGGTACGCTTTTTCCATCGAAAGCAACTATAAGTGAACTTAAATGCCGTCGTACAAGCACGGATAATGCACCACGTTCCCGACATCCAAATAAGGCAGTCACTCCAAAAAAACAACAAAAAAAATCCACTATATTGTTCTAAATGACCGCAGAGTAAAAGAAACTGGAAATTATAGAAACAGTTAAACTAGGAAAATTGGAATATTTAGGGGACCAGGACGCTGACGTATTTTCTGGCTAAATAATCTGCGAAATTGATTTGCAACAAATACTACCGGTCTTTTCAGAGCTGCAGTGGATAAAGTAATAATAGCCAGAATGATTGCCAACATTCGAATCGAATAGGCACTTTAAGAAGAAGATTTTGAGAAGATACGAACAATTAACGGGAACTATTGCATTGATTTATTGAACCGTTTGAATAATGAAATCAAGAAAATAAAGGCCGCATTTAGCCAAGAAAAAAGTGTAATTTCACCAAGATAATGCACCATCTTACAAGTCAATAAAATTGATGGGGAAATTGGACCAATTGGGCTATAAATTGCTTCTTCATCCGCCGTATTTACCGGTTCTGACCCCTAGGGATTAATACTTCTTTCCAAATTTGAAGAGGTGGGTTCAAAGAGATTTGGTTCAAATGAAGAAGTTGAATGAAAAGCTGAGGCTTATTTTAGAGAGGTTGACAAGTCCTACTTATGAAAGCTATCCACATGTCGAAAGATCTATGGAATAAGGATATCGCTCTTCAAGGAAACTATGGTATGTTGAAGAATAAAATCGATTTTTGGCAAAAATATTTTTTCTTTAAAATCTTTTTCACCCCAACTAAGCTGTATCTGTTAGATTTTATCCACAAGAGATCTATCCGCCTATTTGGGGAACTCAAACTAACTAAAAACCTCGATTTCTTGAAACATCTAAAAAAGTTTAGTTTTTTAATGAGAAGTATAGTACTCAGTATTTCTTAGATTTTATCCACAAGAGAGAGAAAGTGTAATTTTTACTTCTCTCTGCAACAGTGGATTGTTAACATAAAAAATCCTTCAGCGGTAATGGATACAAATATTTTTTATCCTCATAGATATAAAAAATAAATAAATAAACGATTAACTATTGCCTAAGATTTGACCTAGGAAATTCTTACCACAACTCCTTTGATTCTAATTTATACTTTTGAAAATTGACTAAAGAAGAAAATAGTTGATTTCATGTTAAAGTCGAACAGTGATATTGTGCCGACCAACTGTCAGAATTTTTTGATGTTCCTATAAACGAATACAGTAGAACCCCGATTATCCGAGTCGCGATTATCCGAGCTCCGGATTAACCGAGCCAATCTAAGAACCTGATTATCCGAGGTAGGCGCGTCTTGCGGCGTCTTAACCGAGCTTCTAAAATATGTATGTACATATTTCCATTTAAAATCGTCGGGGCCTTTGGGGAATCCCCCTGGCCGGTGTGAGGGGGGTTCCCCTATTCATGTTTTTGGACTCTTTCAGCATGTAAATTTGCGTGAATGCAGTGCGTTATAGCGTTTACTACGGAGAAGTACGAGTATACTCACATAATTTATTTGGTTGGAGTTCTGGTAGTTAAGTGTAATTAATACGAACTGCTTTGTTTGAATTTTTTGTTTGTCGTATTATAATGGAGCAAAACAAGCGTAAAAGAATCGTCGCTCCTATTGAAGAAAGATTAAAAGCCATCAGAAGAATTGAAGCAGGAGAGACAATTAAAGTTGTTGCACGAGATTATGGAGTACATGAGGTAACAGTTGGAGATTGGAAAAGAAACCGCACAAAAATAGAAGAGTGGTGTATAAATCAAGCCTCCTCGTCCTCAGGAAGAAAATCAATGAAACCGGCGACTATGAAAAGGTTAACGAAGCTTTATTCATGTGGTTTAACCAACAGAGATCAAAAGATGTGCCTCTGTCAGGTCCAATTTTACAGCAGAAAGCAATAATGATTAGTAGGTAATTCCCAGAATTAGATCAGTTTACCGCCAGTTCTGGATGGCTTGACCGCTGGAAAAAAAGGGCACGGTGTATGACAACTGACTGTATGTGGTGAAAAACTTTCTGCTGATGTGTCATCAGTTGAGAAGTTTAAGCAGAACTTCAAAAAGAAAATCGAAGATTGTGGATACACATGTGATCAAATTTACAACTGTGACGAAACTGGTCTGAATTATAAAATGCTTCCATTAAAAACATTGGCATCTCGACAGGAAAAATCAGCTCTTGGGCACAAACGAAGTAAGGAAAGATTAACTATAACGGTATATTCCAATGCATCTGGCAAGCACAAAATCCCACTGATGGTGATTGGCAAGTCTGCACGTCTAAGAGCTTTAAAAGACATCTCACCCAAAGCCCTACCAGTCTATTACAAAAGTCAGAAGAGCGCATGGATGGATGCGACTTTATTTACTAACTGGTTTGAAGAAGAGTTCGTGCCATCTGTGACTAAATTTTTGAACAGAAGCCGTCTTCCTATTAAAGCAATTTTGTTAATGTAAAATGCCCTCTCTCACCCTGAAGAAGGACTTCATGTGGGCAAAATTGTTATCAAATTTTTTTCCTTCAAATGTAACCAGCATAATGCAACCAATGGATCAACGCATCCCCAAAAACATTAAAAAAAATTGTAGGCGTTTGTATCTTCAACATCTGTTAGAATACACAGAAAATGAGGATACTATCAATGGGATGAGAAAGGTTACACTGAAAAATGTTATTTACTGGATAAGTCAAGCTTGGGACTCTGTGCGTCCTACCACTATTCAAAAATCTTGGTCAAAAAGTTATTGATTTTGAGGACTATAATGACAGTGAAGATGATACTACATTAAATGAATTAGCTTTGAAATTGAGAAGCCATGGAGAAATGTCCTGTTCAAGTTTTGACCCCGCGATAGAAGAAAAAGAAAAAAGTTTATTTGAATTAATGCAAAAATTAAAAGGTTGCCAAAATGTGACAAGAGAAGATGTTATTGAATGGATTACAGCAGATGATTTAGAAGAAGAAATGAGTATTGTAGAAATAACGAATGCCTTTCAAGAAACCGAAAAATCAGATGACGATGACGATGACGAAGCGGCGGTGGATGAACAACCTCCCACTAAGAGCTCTCATCAAGAAGGTTTTGCTTCTTTGGAAAAAGCTTTGAGGTATATCGAACAACAACCAGAGGCAACCCCAGCGGATTTGCTTCTTCTTAATAGATGGAGAAACATTGCAGCGAGAAAAAGAAGATGCAATATGAAACAGAAGCTCGTAGATACCTATTTCAATGTATGTACCTATTTATATGTTAAAAACGTTAATACATCGGCTTAAAGTATTGGTGTTTATTTTTTGAATGAATAAAAAACAAATCCAGATAATCCGAGTTTTCAGTTATCCGAGAAGGGTGCCCCCCACGTTACTTCGGATAACCGGGGTTCTACTGTATATAAAAATTATTTTCCAAGTGCGAAGCATTTATTCACCTGTGCCCTGCTCTCCCCTTACTTAATTTCCCTATATATGCATATGAATAACTGTGTCATTTAGGCTATGTTTAATTTTCATGGTCTACAGTGTATAAACAAAAGTAGTTTAATTGAATTGACAGAAAAAAACAAACATAAACTGCTCTTTTTTTACTTATTTTTTTAGTATTTTAATTTGTTTTTTTTTTTTTTTTTTTCTTAATAAAAGTGACTTATGTAATATTTCAGCACTTAGAACAGTGATAATGTTCAATAGCAATGTCATTTAATTGGATTCACTACATTTTTATACAATTTTAGGCTGCCTTTTAATGTTCTTGCTAACGGAAAGTGTTGTATTCGTGAAACAATTACTTTTCTTAGCTTTTTAGGGTTCTTGATCTAGGAAAAAACATAGACTCATTTCCATCATGTGTCTGTTGGCACTATAACTCTCGAACGAAATGAAACATCAATTTCAAACTCGGCGTATAGATATTATGTAATGAGTAGATGAAGCCCTATAGTTTTTGAACGATAACGCTTCAGGCCAAGGGGATAAAAAACTGATGGGTGCCGATCAATTTTATATGTTTTGATAGTAAAATGGCATTTTACTTGTTTTTTTATTAGAATAAGAAATAAATTTTATGCTTAAATATTTACAGTAAAACATATAAGGAAAGGATGGGGGAGGAGATTAGGAAGATTAATTTGTATATATCGTGTTATATGTTTTCAGGGTTTTTGAAGTCGAGAAATCAAAAAAATTAGGTTGTTTTTTTCATAGCTTTCAATTTCGTACAGTTTAAACAGCATTTTGAAACATTTACAGTTTTGTCAGACAAATGGTATTAGAGACTGTGAAGGCCAAATAACTTCCGCATTACTGAGAAAACTTTCAAGAGAAATGCGACTTCGAACAATATTATTCACCAGAGATGAATTAACTGCTAAATTTTTGTAAGTAATTTCACATAGAGTCTTACAATTCATTTAATTACATTTTAAAAAACGAACGTTTTGGTTTATTTTCTGTACCTGGTTTGCATTTTTAGAATCCAGAAGAAGCTACCATTAGGCAGCGAAAGCTCGATAATAAAAATAAAAAGCAGATACTAGAGCCTTTAGATCGTTGATTGCTCATCTCTTCTCCTTATAAGGGCGTTTCCCAGTAGTTAAATTTAGGATTGTTATATATATATATATATATATATATATATATATATATATATATATATATATACATATACTCGTATATGTAAGTGCTTATTTTCGTTTGAAAAGTCACGAAACTTTATAAGAAGAATAATTTATGAGAACTGATTCGTAACTACCCAAATAAATCGTAATTTGACATTGTTTCCTTTCTAACAAAATTAGACCGTTCTAGACTTTATTGCTTATTCCACTATTATACTACGACGATCAACTGAAACAAATACTATTCTTATTTCACTGACGAAATTAAAAAAAAAAAATGAGATCAAATTATTGGGCAATAGATTGAATAAATCAGAAACCAACAGTTACTAATAATTAGTAATCATAGTGATTAATGAAAAAAATCGATTTTTATGCCTTAGATTTTTATTGATTTTTATATAAGACTTATGCAAAATACTCGCAAAATTAACTTTCTCGGTACACTTTATTTTACAACATTGTATTTCTGGGTGATTCAGACAGCTTTACGAAAGATTTTGGTGAAAAAACTTTCGAAAAAAATTTTATAATAAAGAAAAACAATATAAAACTTAAAATTACAGTTATTTAAATTTAATTATGTCAATAGCAAGTATTTAGTAACATTGGGATTTTATTTAATTATAGTATTATGATAATGCACATAAATAACGGTGATATCTTTATTGGTCAAGAATCTGAGAAAGTGAAACAAAAATCTACTAAATCGTTTCTTTCTCGTGTCAATGGTAAGAATAGTTTCTAAAGACTGTTATAATCTTTCATATTATAGAATATAATACAAGGTTATTTTTCAAAATTATTTATCTATCTAGCCATGAAAATGACGTAATACAAAAAAATGTTTGGTTGTCAAATTATTGACGTTTTTCTAAGTACAATGACGAAATTGTGTAAAAGTTCGTTATCTTTTGCAGTTTTTTATGATCTTTTTTTCTTCCGAAAAATGAGTGAAAGTGATTTGGAATATCGTGCAGTGATAAAGTTTCCGATTCCGATTGAGGCAAAAACTGAGAAAACCAGTGGTTAGGTATTTGCTGCTGTTACATTGACAAATGCAGATCCCAGTGCTTGTTCGAAATTAGGGTAAAACTGCGTTACGCTGGCTTTTCAGAAAAAGAGGTTTTTTTTTTCTTGGAATATGCTTAAAATGGTCTAATTTTGAAAGACTTACGAGAAAATATCGGGGGGAAGCCGATTTGCACTTTTTTTTGGTAAATAAAAATTAACTTATATCACTGACAACTGTTGATAACCACTGATTGATACTGTCAGTTGTTTTCGGAAAAATAGGCTCCTTTCACACTAATGGATGAAATGTAGAGGTCAACTTAATCGTTTCAATTTTTTTTTTTGTTTTCAGCTATAGTCTAGTCTTATCACTGGTATATAAAAAAAAAAAAACTAATATTTCAAGGTCATCAGTTTTCAGTAAAGATCGAAAAAAAAACTTTATTGGAAACTCATTTGAGGGGTGTTTTGTCCCACTTCCACTTTGCCAGTTATTTAAACTTAAACTAGTTTTTAATACGGTATTAGTTTTGACGTAATTACATTAGCAAAATCAAATTTTATTATGTTTCATTGTCAGATTTTTGGGAATATTAACAAGCTTAGAATGTGGCCCTCTAAACATATGACCTTGATTTGTAATATTAAAAAATAGACTCTATTGTATATGTGTTAATATACTCGTGTTATTTTGCATAAATTAGATTGTGACCTTAATTTAAATACAACCATGCTAATACTGAAACATACGGTCTTAATTTGCAAAGAATTCAGTGCAAAAATAAAACGAAATCAGTGAACAAGTAATTTAAGCGAATTTATTTTAAATAAATTTTGTATTAAGGTCGAATAAGAATTGAAACTACATAGGATGAAAAATTCCGATGCTTTTGAAGAAAAAAAAAAGTTTTTAGCAAAAATCGATTTTATTCTTCAATATAGTTTTCTTCAAGTTTGCCATTCGATTTTTACATTTGAGCCAAATCTGCACCTTTTCATATTTGGTAAGAGGTAGTAAACGCTGGAGGCCAGACTCCTTATAATTTGAGTCTATCACGACACTGAATTGACGTTTTTTACTATGTACAGGGTGAGTCAACGGTAGCGTAAAGTTCATTATCTCATTTGTTCCGGGAATGACGAAAAAATGTACAATAGTTTTAGGGAATGTTAAGGTGCAGAGTTTAAAATTATTTTTGAGTATACAGGGTACTTCAAGAAAGTGTGGACGATATAACATATGTTTTTTTTTAAATGGAACATCCTATTTTCTAATTTATTTTTAAATTTTGCGTAAAATTTTATAACTTTTTTATTAATATCGTTATATACCTAAACGTAGTAGTTTTTCTAATATTTCAATTTTTTTTTAAAAATACTAGTTTTCAGTTTTGTAAAAAATTGCCAGTAGCGCCATTGTTTCTGAAGGTGGAACACTCATAATTGGTACGAGCTTTCTATAGAGATGAAAAAAAGATATATGTAAAGTCTATGAATGGTCATTAAAAAAAGCTTTTAAAAAAAACAAAAATTATTAAAAAACTTAGTATAAGTGAGGTTACAAACATAAACTAGGCTCTTCCAACATTCTTTCTTTCTCCAAAAAAAAAACCTTTTTTGTTTCTTTCACCACACAGTGTACATGTAAACAATAAGAACATTCAAAAGGAAAAACAGTCATTAATTAAAATTTTCAAAATTTAACACCATTATACATGTATATACTCGGGACGCACAGAGAGCGGTATAGCACTGCCAGTCGTGGTAAATATGCACTTTTTTTGAAGATGTTTGTTAGATTTAGGAATTTCTCTCTAGAAGAAGATAGAGGATATACGGTTTATTTTAAAACTCATTATAATTTATGTTATATAATAAGATGTCCATCTTTTTATTTTCGAAAAACATATATGAGAAGATTGAAATTAATTACACACACAGTGAGAAGAAGAAGAAAAGAAAAAAAGGAAATGTAAAAAAGAAGAAAAAAGGAAAAGAAGAAAAAAGGGGAAATATATTTTATGCTAAGTTTGGGGTAACTGAAGGCATCTCACTTCCTCCTTATTACTAATCTGAAGTAGGTTGGAGTAAATTACGTTTAAATGTTGAACATCTGATCTTTTGTTCATGCAATTTTTTTGATGAGGCTTATTATAAAAAAATTCCACGCGATCCCACGTCGACGATTCAGCAGAAAGCAAATAAAATAGTTTCTGATTTAAAAAAACAAAAACAAATCACTGATATTAATGCAAAAAATCTAACAATTTATAACTCGATATGCCCAAAATTCTACGGTTTACCTAAGGTTCATAAACCGACCTTATCTTTGCGACCAATCATCTCCTCTATAGATTCCCCAACATCAAAACTAACTGGTTTTATAACTCAAATTTTAGCTACATCCTATGACTATAACAATGAATATTATGTGACGGATTCTTTCAAATTTTCAAGCTTTATCAACGATTTCAAATTACCAAACAATTTTCAAATTATAAGTCTGGACGTTGTTTCCCTATTTACGAATTTCTCTTTGGAGTTGGTACTCGAGAGCATCACTAAAAACTGGACAAGAATAGGAAATAATACTGACATAAGTCAGTCCAATTTTCTTCAAATAATTCGGTTCATTTTTAATAATACATGCTTCGCTTACAACAATCAGTTCTATAAACAAACATTTGGTACTCCAATGGGCTCAAAAATTTCTCCAATTCTGGCACAATACGTGTTAGATGATTTACATCAAGAATGTATTCCAAAATTATCTTATAAATTACCATTTATAAAAAAGTATGTTGATGATTTGATATGTGCAATACCACTTAATGGCGAAGAAGAAATACTTAGAGTCTTTAACAATTATAACAAATATATTCAGTTCACAATGGAAACAGAAAACACAATAGCGTGCCATTTCTAGATACTAAACTTATCAGATGCGAAGAAAACAACAAAATCATTATAGACTGGTACATTAAACCGAGTAGTTCTGGTAAGTATCTTAATTACTTCTCATACCACCCAGAAAGAATGAAAATAAACTTAATTCTATGTTTAAAAAACAGAGTGACCTCTATAAGCCACCCCACATTAAGAGTCAACAACTTAAGAAGGGTCTATAACTTACTTTTAGACAATTCCTATCCGAAACATCTTTTAAACAAACTTCTTTTCTCTACAAGTGAAAGAGTTATAACTGATAACACTGATCAAAACCGAACAGCCAATACTAACCCAAGAAAACATTATGTATCTTTTCCTTATATAAGAGACTCAACCCCCAAACTTGCAAATATATTTCAAGGCAAGGACCTGATTGTAGCCAACAAAACATTAAAAACCACGACAACACTTTTTACCCGTTTAAAAAATAAAACAAATAACATTAAAAAATCTAACTTGGTGTATCAAATTAGTTGCCGTAACTGTGATAAAAAATATATAGGACAGACTTCCAGGTACTTAAAGGATAGACTGGCATCACATAAAAGTGATATCAGACTGAGACCAGATGCCCTGTCTCAACACAAATAATACCGGCCACTTGCCTGATTTTTAAAACGTAAAAATAATAGATTTTGAAAAAAAAAACTACTTTAAAAGAAATTTTCTTGAAATGGTTTACATCAATAACCAAAAAAATTGCATGAACAAAAGATCAGATGTTCAACATTTAAATGTAATTTACTCCAACCTACTTCAGATTAGTAATAAGGAGGAAGTGAGATGCCTTCAGCTACCCCAAACTTAGCATAAAAAATATATTTCCGAAAGCTTTCACTAAGTAAAAAAAAGTATTATTTTTTTGTAAATGCTCTAGAAAATACTTTATAATCTGGCTGCAACCTGCGAAACTCACAATTTTTGTATATACATATATATATATATATATATATATATATATATATATATATATATATATATATATATTTAGGACAGTTTTTTTGTTCTTGGTCTTGCGGTCAATTTTTAATGAAACAAGTTTACTTTTAGTTAACGTTTCGGTTGATTTTATTTAAACCATCTTCAGAACTACAAGAAAGAAAAATTTTTTTTTATTAGTGTTAATGTTTAAGATGTAAAATTGATGATTAGTGTTGTTTTATACAGAAATATATGTAGAGAATAAATATTAGTGTTTATTATATTTTTCCTACCTTATATCTAGTTGGATCTTTTGGTTTAAATGATTTACATGTTAACAGTTTCACAGTTTTCGTAATACTAAATTTAAAATATATGGTGTAGCTATGGGATCACCAATTTCAGCTACTATAGCAAATCTCGTAATGGAACATGTAGAGGAAAATATTATAAAAACTCTCGACTACAAACCTTATTTTTTCAAACGGTTTGTAGATGATTGTATTCTTTGTATCCCAGAAACGAAAGACTTAAGTTTACATACGAAAAAGAAATAAACAAATCAATAAACTTTTTAGACATAAATATTAAATATGATGATAAAGGAAACATAAAAACAAATTGGTATACCAAACCTGTATGGTCTGGTAGATATTTAAATTATAATTCATACACACCAGAAAAATATAAAAAAGTGTTGTCAATTCGCTAGTTGATAGGGCAGTATTACTAACTGATCCGAAAGACAGACCCCAAAACTTGAATAAAGTAAGAAACGTTCTACTAAGCAATAACTATCCAAAAAAATTTACAGAACCAATTATAAAAAACCGACTAAATAAAGTATACAATAATCATAAAAAATCTAAACAAAGTAACAATGAAATTAAGAAAAATTATATTTCCATACCATCCATTCCTGAATTAAGTAATAAGATCAAAAAAGTCCTTAAACCTCATAACATCAACATAGCAGAAAAACCGGCTAACAACTCAAAAACTATCTTTACCAAACAATACCCAAAACAGAACAAACAAACTTAATCTACAAAATAGACTGCATGAACTGTCCAAAAACATACATTGGACAATCAAAACAATATTTAAGGAGACGAATAACAGAACATAAAAATAGCATAAGAAACCATACTGCCCTATCAAAACATGCCCTAGATGAATTGCATAATTTCAATGTTAATAATGTCCAAATCCTAGACTTTGAAAATAATCATAAAAAACGAAACATAAAGGAAATGATACATATACGAAGAACAAATAACACCTTAAATTATCGAAATGACACGGAAAGCCTAAGTATTATATACAATGATTTAATAACCTAATAAAACCTAATTACTAGACTAATAACAATTAAAGTAACAGCAATATGAAAGCAATAAATAAATTTTGGATTTGCCCATTTTACCCAAATAGTAAAATAAAATATGTGAACCTTTTAAATTTAGTATTACGAAAACTGTGATACTGTTAACATGTAAATGATTTAAACCAAAAGATCCAACTAGATATAAGGTAGGAAAAATATAATAAACACTAATATTTATTCTCTACATATATTTCTGTATAAAACAACACTAATCATCAATTTTACATCTTAAACATTAACACTAATAAATTTTTTTTTTCTTTCTTGTAGTTCTGAAGATGGTTTAAATAAAATAAACCGAAACGTTAACCAAAAGTAAACTTGTTTCACTAAAAATTGACCGCAAGACTAAGAACAAAAAACTGTCCTAAATTTATTCATTAACCGCCAAGAAAAAAGAATATATATATATATATATATATATATATATATATATATATATATATATATATATAAATATATATATATATATATATATATATATATATATATATATATATATATATAGGCAGCACAAATCGAGAAGGAGTTCCATCCTATGCGTCTAGTATCGATGAAAGACCACTAAAAATAGACAAGGTCTATATTTCAGCAGTCTGCTCCCTCATTTGCCAATCAATCTCGCCATATCATGGCTCATCAATCGAGCTAGGATTGACAAACGAGAGAACAAAAGTTCAAATAGTTATTCTCGTACTGTCGTAACATCGTCGTACAATACAATAAATTGTACATAAAACAAAAACAAAGATGCAGTGTAAAAATGGGACAATAGTAAGTAGATTATCTATTTGCAGCTGTTGTCATCCATCCAATGCACGCAACCCTCTGTATATCATCCCGCCATTTTGTTTTGGGACCTTCTACGCTCCTTTTCTGTTCTCGTATTCTCCATTCTAATATTTGCTTGGTCCATCAATCGTCGGTCGTGTGTGCTACATGTCCAGTCCATTGTCACTTTCTTTCTGCTACGTGCTCTATAATTTCGTTTGTTCGCGTATCCAATTGTTTTTCTTTTTCTATCTTCAAGTTTTATCCCGATCATCTGTCTTTCGTGTGCTCTCTGGATCTGAGTTAGTTTTTGTATATCGGCTTTATTCCGTGTCCAAGTTTCAGCGTCATATGTTATTACGGGTAAGATGTAATGGTCATAAATTTTGGCCTTTAACTTATTTGGAAAGGCTTTATCTTTGACTGTTAAAAATGGACTTTGCACTGCCTGCAGTGATTGTTGGCAAACTGTTGATGATTCCTTTATCGATCTGTAGCCGTAAACGATTGCACATTGAGAATAGTGGGTAGTGTTATTCCCTGGAAATCCACTGTAGCTAACACGTGATTCTGATTCAGATTATATTATAAGTTAAAATGGACAACATCGGTGCGTGTGCGTAATAAGCTGAGATAAACTATATAGGAGCATATTTTATCAATACTTACAGCCCAATTTAATTAGAACTTAAAAAAAACTTCCCAGGGATTTTATGCAAGATGTTATTGTTGCTATTAAACTCAAAATGTAGGTTATTAGACCTGGTGCCAGGCATTTATTTTAATGTAGGATACATTATTATAAGAATAAGAAATAATATTAAAACGTAACTATTCAAATCGATAATTTGTCAGTTTTGGTTTATTTGTCAATTTTAATTAAGAATAAGGAATTTAAAATTAATGTCCCGATATTTAAATTTTATTTAATTGTTTTAATCTTTCGTTTCTCTTCCTTATTGTTGGCGTTTTAATTCTTACGTAAACTTTCGATTTCAATCTTGTAACTATTAATTTCATTTTATTATTTCCTAAATTGTTAACCTAATTATAAATATAATTTAAGAGGATTGATATGAGACTTTTTTAATACTGTATTCCCATTCGCGAACTTAAGGTTTTTCATTGGTATAACTTCTACGCCACACCATCGAATTTATAAAGAGACAAAGATAGATCATACGAAAGAAACAGTTCGATGTGTTTTTAATGTTTTTTTTTACATGTGTTTTATGGCTTGGTGTATACCAATTTGCTAGCATCTCTCTTTGTTTTTAGACGCACAAATTTACACATTCACACAAGGAACAAATCACAAACACCCAGCCCTCACACGGAATCGAACCGCTAACCTCTCGAATAACAGCAGGTAAGGCTAACGCCTTAACCCACTGCGCCAATCGGTCGGGCGTTTTTAATGTCCCGTGCCAAAATTGAATAACCGGTCAAGTGCAAGTTGAACTTGCGCAATTAGTGTTCCGTACGTTGATTGCTTTTAAAATAACAAATGTTGTAACGGAAGTATAAAATGATCAGTGACTTCACAAAACACACCCCAAATGAGTTTTCAACAAAGTTTATTTCCAATCTTTACTGAAAATTGGTGTCCTTGAAATTTCTGTTTTTTTTATATACCAGATAAATTATTAAAGGTAATGCACTCGTGATAATTGCCGTTCAATCTACACCCCGTGGAGAATATTCCAGAATTTTTTAAAAATTTTTTGATAAGTACTTTTCGAGATAAGGCGGGTGGACAGCGATTTTTCCCGATTTTTTAAAAAATAATACAAAGAAAAGTGCGCGCAAGTATTACATTGTATATATATATACATATATATATATATATATATATATATATATATATATATATATATATATATATATATATATATATATATATTTTACTCGTGTTTTCACAAGCTTTCATTTGACATCACACTCGATTACCTAGTAAAAAAATTTTTTTTTCACTTCCGATTTCACCCCCAAAACTAACCCCTCAAGTAAAAATTTAACTTTCAAAACTACATGGCTCTCATGAGGCCATCAATTCCTATATTATTACCAAATTTCAACTTTCTATGACAAATCGTTTCGGAGAAAATCGGGTGTGTGACAGACGGACAGACAGACGGACAGACACCGAAGTGATCTTATAAGTGTTCCATACGGAACACTAAAAAGGGAATACTATGGAATCATTTCGACGTCTCTCTGTCAGAGCTGATTTTTTCTCAAAATTATTTGACATAGAAAGGTGATATTTGTGACAAATGTAGGAATTGATGGCCGTGTAGTTAGTTAAAGTTAAATTTTGACTTAAGGTCATCGAGTACGAGATCAAATGAAAGAAAATACGAGTTTAAAAGTATATAACTCCATTGGGGTGGTTTGTGAAGTCGATGATCATTTATACCTCCGTAACTATTTTTTTTTTTATTTTAAAAGCAATGACAGTATGGAACACTAATTAGGAAAGTCTGACCTGTACTTGGCTGATTTTTTTTTTAAATTGTCTACTTAGCCCTCATCATCGAATTGAGGTGTAACAGCTAAAGACAGAGAAAAAAACTGGAGACGTTTGAAAGAAGCCTATGTCTAGCAGCGGACTTGGAAATGGGCTGAGTATCTGAAGAACAACCTCAGGTGCTGATTTTTTTTTTTTTAGATAGATAGATAGATAGATATTTATTCATGCTAAATAACAAAAAAAAGTCTTACACACGTCAATAAAACAAAAGAATAAAAAAAAATGTAGTCAGCATACTGATCAAAACAATATCTTTAGAAAAACATAATAGTACTTAAAACACTTTTCAACGTTAAAATTTGTCCGATAATTTACAGTACTAACATTTAAACACACTCTTAACAAAAATACATGTCCCATCCCCAGGGGGCCGCACCCTACCTGAGAAGGCTGCAAGCTTAACATCGACCTGTCTTTCAGCCATGATAGCTTCCAGACAGGGTCTGGGAATGTATATTCACCCTCTCTCGGCTCTGTAGATTCAAAAAATGGTTCACTGTAAATCCCTGAGGCCACAGATCAGCACACAGATATTTGGCTCGCTGATCCATAGGGACTGCCAGCTTGAAAGAACTACAATATTTTTCTCGCTTAGTTGTTATTTTCTCACATTTGCAGCCAGTATCAAGGTTGCAACTCTGTAGATATTCCAAGACCATCTGTGCGGTTGTTTCAGCCCCGAGTCCTGAAACAAACAAGAAAGCCATTCTTTTTGCAGCCTTAAGCAAAGCTATTATCATTTTGATTGTTGCCCATCAATGGCTTCGGTCGTCCACAAGCTGGATTTTTGGCTCGGTTGTCACTGTTTGGTAGCGCATTTTGAAGGTTTCTCCTGACTGGGATTTATCCTTGGGTCTATTTTCTCCTGTTTGTTTTTTTAACCAATTTCCATTTATTATCCTCATCTTGTTCTTTCTTCGTTTGTAATATTTGCCTTTGTTCTCATTTATTATCATTAGTACGGTCTAGTAGGTTAGGATCTCAATCATCTTCCCCATTATCCAGTAGTCGGTTTGACTCCGATGTTTGTTGCTCCTCATTTGCACCAGCACCTGGACTATTTTCAGAGCATTCTTCTTTGTTGCAACCTTGTTTAGTTATAACAACCCTTGGACTATCTTCTAGCTTTTTATCATCAGCTTCAGGCTTCTTTCGCCTTGTAACTATCTTCTCATCGATAAGTTGTTGACTTTTATTTATATTTTTTCGCGCCATATTTGACAGATTGGAGGTTAGATTTTTTTTCCAAAAAACCAACTTTTTCCCTTAAAAGACTATTATTTTCTTCTAATATCTTATTTTTGTCTCGCAATTCATCTACCAAGGTCTTCAAATAGCTAATTTAGACATCTTTTTCGGGACATACATAAACGTCAACATCGGCATGCTCCCGACACTTTAAACGAGTTTTATCTAGAATGTTCACTTCTTCTGCCCAATCTCTTGTTAAACAAGATAGATGGAACACTTTTCCGCACACGACACATGTGATCGCACTATTAATTTTATTTTTACAACAGAAATATCTCACTTTATCGGTCCGCACAGAATTCGACACATCATCTGGCGGCATCATCATTTTAAGGCGCAAACAAAAGATTTTTTTTTAAATGGAATGAAACAACTCGAGAAACACTGGAAAAAATGCACTAGTGTACACTGTAGCTATGTACAAAAATGTTTTTTTAAGGTTTGCAATTTTTTTTTCGTCACTTGGTAGATGACTTAAGAATAAAACTGCTTCAATTTATCTAAATTTAAATCTAGATGCGTTTAAAAATTAGTTAAACGAAGTTTGGCTAGTAAAATCTATTATTCAATTAATTAATTTCTTGAGATAAATATCTGATTGTTTGGATAATATAATTTGGAGTCATTGTTCACCACTATTTTAACCATTCATCCATGACACATTTATATATTTTAGAAAGTATGGCGTAAAGTATGTTCTAGTGTATTGACAAATTTAAGATTGTAAATTTTGTAATTTCTTTGTAATTATGTTTTCTCTATCACTTTAATCACGAAGACAAGCACATATTGTATATTTTAACTGAGTAAACAATTTGCAAACAATTTCAATTGAAAATCCATTTATTAATCCACTGATAATCTTATTTAACAAGATAAACAAAAGTGGACAAATTTTTTATACCATTCTGTATGATACTTTATAATGAAATATTCGTATTTACCGTCTTCTTCTATCTAAAAAAGCTCTCTTGGTAAATGTTGCCCCGGGCAACAGTTTCTGAGATAATAGGATATTTGTTTCCATTTTTTAATTCCATCCACACTTCATCCAGGCTTACGACAAGTCCATTTATTATCCTCATCTTGTTCTTTCTTCGTTTGTAATATTTGCCTTTGTTCTCGTTTATTATCATTAGTACGGTCTAGTAGGTTAGGATCTCAATCATCTTCCCCATTGTCCAGTAGTCGGTTTGACTCCGATGTTTGTTGCTCCTCATTTGCACCAGCACCTAGACTATTTTCAGAGCATTCTTCTTTGTTGCAACATTGTTTAGATATAACAACCCTTGGACTATCTTCTAGCTTTTTATCATCAGCTTCAGGCTTCTTTCGCCTTGTAACTATCTTCTCATTGATAAGTTGTTGACTTTTATTTATATTTTTCGCGCCATATTTGACAGATTGGTGGTTAGATTTTTTTTCCAAAAAACCAACTTTTTCCCTTAAAAGACTATTATTTTCTTCTAATATCTTATCTTTGTCTCGCAATTCATCTACCAAGGTCTTCAGATAGCTAATTTAGACATCTTTTTCGGGACATACATAAACGTCAACATCGGCATGCTCCCGACACTTTAAACGAGTTTTATCTAGAATGTTCACTTCTTCTGCCCAATCTCTTGTTAAACAAGATAGACGGAACACTTTTCCGCACACGACACATGTGATCGCACTATTAATTTTATTTTTACAACAGAAATATCTCACTTTATCGGTCCGCACAGAATTCGACACATCATCTGGCGGCGTCATCTTTTGAAGGCGCCTTTGAAAGTTGGAGGATGCTACCAACGGCCAAACAACAGTAAGAATGTAAAAACCAACTGGCTAAGGACATAAAAGATTACCCACAAATTGATTAAATTTGTAATCATTTCACTCTCAGAAACTGTTGCTCGGAGCTTTTTCAGACAGAAGAAGGCGGAGAATACGAACATTTAATTAAAAATACCATAGAGAGTGGTATAAAATAGTTATGACAATTTAAAAGTATACATAGTGCAAAGTAGCGTCCCCTACAATTTACAACAAAACTGTGTCTCATGTTATACATATAGTACAATTATTTAGAAAGCTACTTAAGAAAAACTAAAATAAAACATGTATCTCAAAAATTACGAATTTTCTGACTAAGGTAAGTTGGGTTAAATGGTCATATTTTCATCCCAGAAATCCACAGTAACTCTATGTACACGGAATACTAGGACACCTTGTATAGGAAATGTGAGGCAGCAATAAATAACGCAGAGTTTGGATTCCAAAAAGAGATGGGTACAAGGAAAGCTTTATTATCATTAAATGTACTAGTCCAGCGTTGTGTAAAGATATAACGTAGAAGTATATGCGTGTTTTAATAATAAAAATTCCAGAAACAACTAATATAGATAAAGAGATCTAAATATCATCCAAAGTCAATCAGTAGAAGTTAATATTAGGCTGAAAACATCCAAAGCCATAAAAAATAACCCAAGGTTTAAGACAGGGGTGCTTTCTTTCACCAGTTTTGTTTAATTTTTATTTGATGCTGTGTTTAGTGAAAGTATAAAGAATGTTCCACAACATAAGGTGTGCTGTTAGCAAATAATATCAAAGATCTACAGCAACTGATCGATCGAGTCGTATCAGCCAGCAAAAGATTTAAATTAACCATAAATATAAGAAAAACCAAGTGGATGGTAATAACAAAGAAAAGTCTACCACCAGAAACCCTCGAAATCAAAGAAAATACCGTAGAACAGGTTCCCACATTTAAATATTTAGGAACTACTATAAATGTCAAAGAGATCAGACAGTGGAGATATATTCCAGAATTGAACAAATTCGAGCGACATATAATGAATATGAATAATTTTTTCCATCGAACAAATTTCAGTCTCGAGCTCCTACTGGGAATGGTGAGATCGTATGCATTCTCCTTGCTATTGTAGGGATCTGAATGCTCGATCCTTGACCCTGATAGGGAAAAACGACTGAAACCATTTGAAATGTATATTTATAGACGCCCTTCTTCGCATCTCCCGGACACAAAAATAAAAAACACAAAAATATTAGAAAAAGTGAATAAAGCGAAAGAATTATTAACAACCATAAAAATAAGAAAAACTAAATACTTCAGGCATATATTGAGGGGCCTAAATACGAATTGTTACGTTTAATTATTGAAAGAAAGCAAGTAAGCGATCGAAAGATGATGACATTCTTTGGTAAACCACAGGCAAAGGGTGGTTTGGATGTACTTTGGAGGATATTTTTTGAGGAGCAGTTTTTACATTCGTTTAGCACTAGGCATCGCCAACCTTCGAGAGGAGACGGCGCAGTAAGAAGAAGAAGAAACAATTTGAAATTGATACAATTGTTTCAGCCGATACTCGGTGAAAATCCGTAATAATTCTTATGTGCTTCTTCAGACGTTACATTCTGAATTTCTGAATTCTACACAATGAGAAAAAAGCCAGAGATTAAGCCTAATTGAGACCCTAGAGATAAGCAAACTTAAAAATTCCAACCGTCTCACAGTGCGAAATTTCTTGAGTTTACCGGAACTTAATTATTTAAACCAGTAAAACAGTTCTATTTGTTGGTTTTTTAAAATTTTTAATAAAAATTAATGTGTTTTATTTAAAGTTTTTCAGTTTATTTGTGTTTTTTATTATAGAACAATTAAAAAAACATACATTTTGTAACAACATTTTGAACATCTATTCAGAACGAGACTCATTGCAATCGTCTGAAGACTCGCAATCGTCTGGGTCTGCAAATCTTTCTAGCAACTCTAAAACTTCTGGCGTAACTTCACTATGCTTGGTTTTGGGTGCTTTACGAAGACTAGCGATGTACGGATCCGATGAAATAAGCAGTCGATTAAATAAAATCCGTATTTGTGTCAATTCGGGATGTTTTTTCTAGTAAAAAGTTCGCGATATTTTCTGCAGTCTTTTGTTTCTTGCCTCCTGAGCTTCTTCAGAAAATTGTCCGATCGGAAGAATGCAAGAGGCTATAATATCCTTTCCATGACAAAGGACTTTATGCACACTTACGGGCACTGAGTACCAGAAATATTCTTTCAAATACAATTCCAAAGTTTCTCTTGCATATTCGCCGAACTTTTCTGAATCAATTTTAAGACCACAATTTAGGCACTCTAACAGCACATGAAAACGCTTGATCAAATCTAAATTAACGCCAGTTATTTCGGAAGACTTTTCGGCATTTCTAAAGAATTTCCTCGCGGTATTACCATCGTTTGTGTTTCCGGTTTGCTGTTTTGGCATATCTATAAGCAAACCAAGCTCCTCTTTGAATTTTTGTTGAATGTGTTTTTTCTTCTCTGCAACTTTTTTTTTATTTTCTGCTCACGAGCTTGCCATGCCTTAATATCCAGTTTGTACGATATATGTAAAATACATTCCAAAAACCTTATCCATGCATTTAGGGTGATAGTCCAAGGGATAAAAAGGATTCATTTATATTTTTTGAGGTATATCGCAGATGTTGTTCATTTCACTAGGTTTAGCCCAACATAAGTAGCATGTTTGTGATGATGCATAGGATAATACAGCATTGCATACTTTACCGTCAATCATACAAAAGATCACATTTGCTGTAACCTGAAATTGCTTGCCATCTACAAGTATAGTGGTTGGAGTAAGTTGAGATATTTGTTCTTTCACTTTGTTTACTTCTGAGGTAATTACACTGACTGTTTCTTTGGCAAAAAAACGAACTTAATAGGGCGACAGTACCGTGTGGAAGAAGAAGCAGGGTTTTTCCAAATTACTGACTGATTATCACCATTATCATTTACGGAGCACATTTGGATTGGTACCATTAATACACCAAACATACTATCATCAGAGCTATGTTTGTCCATATACTTTTGTCGATAATTAACTTGTTCCGCCCCATCACAATCCCACTTTACGATAATATTTGGTGCTTTAACGTTTGATAAAGTTCTAAGAATCCCTTCTAGCCCTGTATAAAGTCTTGCTACGGTATGATTTATAAGCGACTGAACTGATACTTCAGCTGAAACTTCAGTTATTATTATGTCCTTTGGATAGCACAACCTCTTTGCCTCTTTGACAACATAATAAGGTGGATACAAAGTGCAACGGTGATTTTTGCTTGATCTCGATCAATGTTGTACTGATTTGATGATAAGTTTGCATCAATAAGTAGCACCAGAACCTGGCCTGGAGTTTAATTTTCGTGGGCTGTTTGAAGTAGACATGCGAGCCTTCTTGATTTTGCTACCCCTTTCTGGAGAACCAGATGCCAGTTTCTTGACAAACGCTGCAGAATTTCGTTTTCCAGATTAGTATAGCTTTGTTGCAATTGCTTTGGCTAACTCGTCTTGACTACCGGACTTCAAAAGATGATGCACTTTTCTGTTTTGCACTTTAGGATGACAATCCCTAAATTCTTTTTTAGGTCTGCCTGCATTGGTCCTCGATCCACTAGGCAATGCATCCCTTACAGCATTTGAAAATTTTAACATTATTTTCAAGCCAGCTAGCATTTTTATTCAGAAATGATGCTAAATTTCGACTGGATTCCCTCCACCTTTTTTGTATTTTACAAACCAGCGCACGAAGAGTTGCCTTTAAACTGCAAAGAGCGTCAGACGTTAGCATTGGTGAGCCTATTTTTTCCAAAACAAAACCAATGATGGCGTTCGATGTCGGTTCTTCCTTCCACTTTTGGAATATGCAGTTATATGAAATTTGCAAAGTCATTCTGGAAAATGTTTAATTTAAAAGAAGATCGCAAAATATCGCAGAAGATCTTTTGTGTTTCCAACAGAGGAAAATAAACCTTTCAAATTTTTAGTTTCAAGCTGGTATTATGTAGTATCACTTTTTAAAGTCTCCACTGAAGTTAAAAATGTAAATTTTACTTACTTCTTAAAAATTACTTTTTTTTCACGAACAAATCACACACGAGTAAGAAAAAATTTTGCAATTATTTAAATGCCAATAATTGACAATTCTCTTATAAAATAAATGAAGAAAAAATCATGGCCTACTGACTTGCCGTTTGTATGTACCACTCTATTAACTTAAACAAATCGAATAGCTTTCTGTAGGCAAAAAGTATGATTGAATAAGTAATGCATTTTGCAGTTGTTTTCGCAGGGTTAATCCCCAAACTGAGTATGAGGTTTTAGAGGTGGATATTAACCTACCAAAATAATGAATAATCTTATGCATTTTACGTATTTCAAAAACTGAATAAAGTTCCGCTAAACTTCCTAAATTTCGCACTGTGCGTCTATTGAACGATCAGGTATATAGACCTTAATAATTCACCTTTGTTAAATATTTTCTATTAATATTTAATTAGTTGATGGTAATAATTTTTTTTTTCTTGCTTATTTATTAACACCTTTACTCTTTAATATTCAGTAATTCAGAATGTAACGTCTGAATAAGCTACTGTCCTAGCGAAACATGTTTACGGTGTATTACAAATATAGTGGAAAGTTTCTGTAAACAATTGTTTTATTTTTTCACATTTCACATAAGAATTTGAATTTGAATATCCTGAAAAAAACCTAAAATTTGGCCTGGCAGAGGACTATAAATTGAACAAGAAGACCCAGACCCTGTTACGTGTATTACACAATGTAACATGCAAAGAAATTTTCTACTGAAAGTATATTTAACAGCTATAATGAAATCAGCCAAATATAAGATTTAAATCTAATTTAATTTATTATTACAATATCACACTAAATTTAGAAAATGACACTTACAAATTAATGAATAAATTAATTGGCTACGACTTGTAAGTTAAGAATTTAATAACTTTGAAGTCTTAACCAATGAGAAAGATTTTTGTTCATTTATATTAACTGTTATTTTTTTTTAACCTGTTGTGATGTTACTATTGAAAGAAAATAATTTATTAGTGTTCCGTACCCAAATTGAAAAATGGAACACTCACTCCGGTGTCGGTCTGTCTGCTGTCACAGCCGATTTTCTCCGAAACTATTTGAGACAGAAAGTTGAAATTTGTCAAAAATATAGGAGTTAATTGCCTAATCACAGTCGTGTAGTTTTGAAAGTTAAATTTTGATCCAAGGGAGTTATTTTTGGGGGGTGAAATCGAAAGTGAATTTTTCTTTTAAAGTCATCGAGTGTGGTGTCAAATGAAAGCGTGCTAAAACACGAGTTCAAAAATATATGTGACGTAATACTCCCGCAAATTTTTCTTTATGTTATTTCACAAAAGCCACAAAAATTGCTGTCCCCCCACCCTATTTGAATTGTATTAGGCTTATATAATTAATAAAAGATACTAGTTCTACTAGAGACAGAACCTTGATAGGCAATGCGTTTTGGAATTTTTCTAATGATATAGAAGTTCACGTTGTAGAAAGTTTTTTTTAAGCCATCACAACCAAGTTTGAGTTTAAAGATAACGTTCATTATAATGATTTATCTGTGTTCCAGTCCTATAATAAAGTTTTTGTCTTTAGAACAAGGTAACTAGCAGGGTTACTCATTCTTTATAAAACTATGACTTCAAACTTGATATTCTTGATCTAGCTCTAGTGGCGTATGTCTCAAAAAGATGGAAAAATTTAAAAATAGATGAAAAATAACTCATATAATCAGGAGTAATATAATGGCATTCATTAAATATCCGGTTTACGCAGCAATTCACTATTGAAAAGAATCTCCTTAAATATGAGTGCCTTGATGGAACCTACTTATTATGTATAATTGAAATGTTCACAAATTTTTTAAACCTAATTGCATTACCATCAAAATTTGTACTCTTCAAAAAAGTGAAGTTGACAGCGTTACTCTCTTTATTGACTGTCGTCATTTCTAAAAGAATCTCTATTGTATTGACTAATACCTTGCCAAATAACTACCGACCAATCGCACTGCTTTCAAATAACATCTAAAGTCATGGAAAAGGCTATCAATCAGCATCTTCTAAAATATCTTGAAGGATTCAATATTATTAGCGATCACCAATATGGCTTTCGTAAACATAGATCAACAGGAGATCTTCCGACTTATGTAACACATGTTTGGAACAACGCAATTGAACACTTTGGAGAATATCGAGCGGTTGCTCTTGACATATCCAAGGCATTCGACCGTGTTTGGCACGATGGACTGTTGGCTAAGCTACGCTCTTATGCTATGTCTGAAAAATTCTGTTTGTGGCTCTCATGTTTCCTCAGAGACCGTTTTTTAAGAGTGTAGTCGACGGATTTCACTATCAGCGCCGGTGTGCCCCAAGGCTCCATACTGTCTCCTACTCTCTTCTCATTTACATTAACGATCTGCTGGAAAAGACCGGAAACACAATCTACAGCTTTGCAGATGACAGTACGCTTACCTCTTCATTCCCTTTGAACGCTCGCACATTGGCTACTCAGACGAATATCCGCAGACAGCGGGAAGTCGTTCAACTTAACAAACATCTGGAAGAAATTCTATCTTGAGGTGACAGTAACCAAGTAGAATTTAACGCTACAAAAACCCAGGCGGCAGTTTTTTTCTAAAAAAGTTAACTTTGCTGAATCCGACATAGTTATGGCGGGGCACTCTATTCCTCTAACATCGTCACTCAATTTGTTGGGCGTTAGTTTGGGAGGAAATATGTCCTGGCATGAACATGACGCAGGCATAGCAGGAGAGCTTCTCAAACTTGGGAATATTATTTCGAACCAGAAAGCTATACACTCCACAACAACTTAATTGTGCGTTAATTCTTTACAAAGCTCAAATTCCAGCAATTATGGAATACTGCTCCCATGTTTGGGGCTCCGCTCCCAAACATACATTGCATTTGTAAGATTCTATTTAGAGAAGAGCTGTTCGTCTGATTGGAGACCCGGAACTGACCCGCGGCCTTGATTCGCTGGAACATCGATGAACGGTTGGCGACTTGAGCCTGCTCTACAAGTATTTTTCATGGAAAGTGTTCGAAGGATGTAGCCCGCTTAATTCCTTCCAGAGCGATGCATGTTAGAAATACACGTCGCGCTAGTACTTCACATCCGTATGAGGATCAGCTTGTTACTCCTCGTACAACACTTTTTCAAGCAGTCTTTTATATCGAGAACATAATCCCTTTTTAATCATTTGCCCAGGACTGTGTTTCTCACCGAGTACAATTTACAGCGATTCAAGAACAGCGTGAATCGCTTTTCCCGCACACATGTCGCTTCTGTAGCGCTTTAGGGACTTCCCTGCAACACGTGTGCTAGACCCATAAAAAAAGAAAAAAAAAGGCAGCCTTTACCATATGTCGTTAGGAAATAAAAATTATATTTTTTTAGAATATTTCCTAAGCCAAAGAATTCAAAATTTAGCTTGCATCGTGTTGAGTGTCTTATAGTTTACTAAGGTTAAAACTAGAAATCACAATTTTTTGTGGAAAACTGTGCAAATTTATAGGGATTTTTAGGATTTTCATTCATAATTTCTAGCGAAAAAAAAATGGGATCTGGAGTTTTACCTCTAGTAGAATATAAACTCTACAGACTGATGAGAACCAAATTTTAAATTTTTCTTTTGCTCAGAAAATAATATTCAAAAATAAAATTTTTATACTTTCAGAGCGTGCAAGCGGAAAAGTCGTCTTAAAAACCATACGTTTATTCAGAATATGCCTTTTTAAAAGTAATGGGTGTCCTAAAATTCACGCAAGAAGTAATTTTGATAAAAAAACACAGGCTGTGTTTTTTGTTTTGTGGTAACATTTTACCATACAAATGGCGCCAAATTCAAATCTTGCGTGAATTTTGGGACACCCTTTATAGTTAGATTGGATAAGTATAGAATAATAACATGAGATGTACTCATGAGTTGACGATAGGTAATTTATAAGAAGAGCTAAGAGCTAATATTTACGAGTAGATATCTGTTCGTAGAAGATAATTTTTTACCTTTCCGGATTAAACATTTCGAAAAGGAACGACATCATCTCCAACAACTGAATATAAAATGACTAGACGTTATCCTTTCTTTCCTCTGATTAATTTATACAATTTAATAATAATTAACTCCATAAAATTAAAACCTGAACTAAACTGCAGCCTATAAAATCGGAGAATAAAATCAGCGCGAGAAAAGTTGTCACCGGGTATGCTGGTGTAGCAAAAGCCAGCAAATTACAGTTATGCAATGGAATGGCATTGGTGGATTGAATCGATTTTTTTCGCTTGAAGGCTTGTCGGGTCTAGCTCTCCTACAAATAAACGGTTGCAAAATATTTAAAATGATATATACATGGTGAGATAGGTAAGAAGATATGATTTTTTTTTAATAAATTAGTTTGGATAACAGTAATTCCCTCTTAATATAGAAGGCGTTAAACTCCCCACCCGATAGTTTGCAGGGTATATTCCAAATTGAGAAGATACAGAGGGCAGGAGCATATTCGACAATGGAGAGCTTCAGGCAGACAAATATCTCGTTGTATGCTCATATGCCTAAGGCTGGTACAAAGCAGGATATTTTTAGCCAATGGTTAGGCTGTCAAGGCTGCTAAATTTTGGATGAAGATAGTCTGGAGACATTTTTCTGACGCGGAATGTAAGTAAGTATAGCTACTATTTTATTTGGCTATTTCGCTTTGAGTTAACTTTATGGACCATATTTTGTTGCTACGTTATGATGTCTTAATACTCATTATATAGAATTTTTTATGGGCATGCCGAAAAAGTGATTCACATTCGTCTTGAATCGCTGTAAATTATAATCGGCTACTTAAAAAGGGTTATACGAGGAACGACAAGTTGAACCTCATATGGATGTGAAGTATTAGGGCTACGTGTGTTACTCCTAACATGCACGGTTTGGAAGGAATTAAGCGGGCTACATCCGTCGAAACACTTTCCATGAAATTACTTGTAGAACAGACTCAAGTCGCAAGCCGTTCTTTGATGCTCCAAGGAATCAAAGTTTCTAATAAGTTCTGGATCTCCAATCATACGAACAACTCTCTTCTGGATAGAATCCAACAAATGCAGTGTATATTTGGAGATAGAGCCCCAAAAGGATTTCATCGTTGGTTGAACTTGGTACAGAAGAATTCACTTCAAATGCTTATTAGGGTTAGTTCAGGGTAATTTGAGAGTAGCGTGAGAAACATTTTAAGATGGAAATTTTTTAGGCATTTGTAAACTTGGAAGAGATATATGATATGTGAAGCTGAAGAGAAGAATATTCATTATGCTAAGAATCACGAGAAAAAGTTGTCATCAAATCTGCGAATTACATATCAACAACATACAAAAACATATAATTCTAAATGTTGTTATGTATAGTTGTAGCTTCTACTTGATGGAAATTCATTATAAATATATAATAAAAGACTGTTTTTAGTAAATTTCCACTGGTTTATTTAAATTGCGATTGACGCGTTTCGCTGTCGATGAAGCTTCTTCAGATCTACATTTTACACGGTCAAGTTAGGGGATTTAATGTTCACAATTTTATATAATTTTTTTAATTACAATATTACATCTAATTAAATTACATTGATAGTATTGGATAACCAATAACAACATCAACCAAGACTTAAGGACAATAAAAAACCATTCAGAGTAAAGCAAACAAAATGATGTAATCATTACCAAAGCAGATAAAGGTAACACAGTAATAGCAATAGACAAAATGTTTTGAACTCTCAGTTCGAAGAAATTACGCCATCCTGATTTTTTTTAAACGGAAAGCCTGTATATTATTCTATTTTTGAGTCCTACTAAAAAATTCTAGATATTATTTGTCTAACATACCATATGTCTAAATTAAACTGTTTTGGAATTATTGTCATTTGAAATTAAAAATAAAAAAAAAAAAAACAAAAAAAAAACTATTAATAAATACTCTAGGTTTATTTTTCAGGTAAGAATTGGTAATGATCATCCATTATTTTTTGAACTCTTGTTTACACAAGCTTCGACACAAATTTTGTTTTTTTCACTTCCGATTTCACACTTCTTAAGTCAAAATTTAACTTTCCAAATTGCACGGCTGCGATTAGGCAATCAATTCCCATATTTGTTACAAACTTTAACTTCTTATGTTAAATAGTTTTGTGGAAAATCGGCGAATTGATTCCATTTCGTTCCGTTCCCTTTTTCAATTTTGGTTAGGAACACTAAAAAGGACTGTGCATCATCCAAATCACGAAAATGTAATTTTTCATTTCTGTGGGTCTTATGGTCATAATCCTCGAACGAAATGAAATATTGACTTCAAGTATGGCACACATATAAGACTTAAACTAGGAATAGTTTTTAAACGACATTGCTTAAGGAGAAAAGTTAAAAGGTGTGAAGGTTGTTAAATATTATATAAATTCAGTAGTATTTAAGAATTTTTCTTGGTTTTCAGTTAAGGGAATAGAAAACTATAGAGAATTAAAGAGGTTGAAGAAGGGAGCTATAAGGGTTTCTTCATACATACAGTATTATACGTCCTTTTCAGGGTCTTGGAATCGAGGAATCTGAAATTTGTCATTTTTAGTGTTCTGTACCAAAGTTGAAAAATGCTTATCGAATCACTTCGGTGTCTGTCTCTCTATCACAGTCGATTTTCTCCGAAACTATTAACTAACAAATAAATGAATTGATAGCCTAATCGCAGCCGTAATTAGGACTTTTCAAAGTTAAATTTTGAATTAAGGGGTTATGTTTGAGGGGGGTGAAATTGGGAATAAAAAAAAAAATCTTTAAGGTCATCGAGTGGGGTGTCAAATAAAAGCATGTGAAAAACACGAGAGTTCAAAAATATATATGGTGTAATAGACGCGTAAACTTTTATTGACATTATTTTTTAAAATTGCCAAAATCGCTGTTTCCCCACCCTATCTCTAAGAGAGCTAATCAAAAAATTTCGAAAAAAATTCTGGAATATTCTACAGAAGAAGTTCGCGGCCTCACCAAAAAATAATAATAATATTTTTATTATTATAGTACCCTCAATAAGTTCATACTTTGTTTGGTTGTCACAGTGTAAAATTGTGTTGCTTTAGAATTTGTGATTTTTAGGTTAGAACGAGTTTAGTGAGACCAAGTGCAATGTTTTTGGAAAAAAATTGGAAAAAATTGAGCAACGTGCGGTCATCAAGTATCTATTTAAAAAAACATTAACACCAAAGGAGAAGTTCATAGAGCTAGGTGGAGATTATGTCGAAAAATAAAAATATTTTTGTAAGTATTATTTTGTTTTTCTTGGCTAGGCCGCGGACTTTTCAATCCATCCTCGTAACACATGGGCTGAAAGTCCCGGGCGTAACAAAGAAAACACGGTTTTTTTGGTTCAAAATTAGCTTTATTCATCAACGTAATCTCCATCAAGAACAACGCAATCATTCCAGCGCCGCTCTAACATTTCAATACCACTTTTGTAGAACGATTTATCTTTTGCCTCAAAATAGGCCTCAGTTTCAGCGATAACCTCTTCATTCGTGTGAAATTTTCTTACCGGCAAGCATTTTTTTCAGGTCTGCGAACAGCCAGTAGTCGCTGGGAGCCAAATCTGGCGAATACGGTGGATGTGGGAGCAATTCGAAGTTCAATTCATGTAGTTTTGCCATTGTTTTGATTGACTTGTGACACGGTGCGTTGTCTTGATGAAACAAAATTTTTTTCTTTGCCATATGCGGTCGTTTCTTTGCAATTTCGGCCTTCAAACGCTCCAATAACGCTATATAATATTCACTGTTGATGGTATTTCCTTTCTCAAGATAGTCGATGAATATTACACCACGCACATCCCAAAATACCGAGGCCATTACCTTTCCAGCCGATTGTTGTGCTTTCGGGCGCTTTGGACGAGGTTCACCAGTTGCTGTCCACTCAGATGACGATAGTTTTGATTCCGGAGTGAAGTGATGGATCCATGTTTTCATCCATTGTCACATATCGACGCAAAAATTCCGGTTTGTTACGTTTAAACATGGCCAAACACTGCTCAGAATCATCAACACGTTCTTGTTTTTAATCAACAGTGAGCAAACGCGGCACCCACTTTGAACAGAGCTTTCTCATAGTCAAATGCTCATGCAATATAAAGCCAACACGTTCTTTTGATATCTTTACGATGTCAGCTAACTCACGCAACTTCACTTTTCGATCATTCAAAACGATTTTATGGATTTTTTTTTATGTTTTCTGGTGTTACCGCCTCATTTGGACGTCCACTGCGTTCTGCATCATCGGTGTTTTGTCTCTACGACCACGTTTAAAGTCAGCAAACCAACGTTTTATTGTTGTTTCTGATGGAGTCCCCCATAACACTTTTCAAGCCATTACATCGCTTGAACGGTATTTTTTCCCATCAAGAAGCAGTGTAAAATTAAAACACGAAATTGTTTTTGATCCATTGTTTTGAAAATAACAAAAGTAGCGTCACTCTTAGCACAATAACTCACAAACTAATGAATAGAATATCATGAAACAGTTGTCTTTTGAAGGTTAGTATTAACTGAAAAAAAGGTGACTGCAATAAAACTAGCGCCATCTATGTGTTAGGCCCGGGACTTTTCAGCCCATGTGTTATATAAAGACAAACTTTGTTGAAAACTCATTTGTGTCTTGTGAAGTCACTCCATAACAAAAATTTTTATTTTAAAGGCAATCACGGTACGGAACACTAATCGCGCAAGTCCGCGTTGCACTTGGTCGGTTTTTTCTTTATTTAAAAACTTTTACAGAAATAGTGTTTAGTGTTTAATATCAGCTTTCAGTTGTAAATATCTTTGAAGACCTTCCTTTGCACAAATTTTTTCTGCAATTAATATCTCACCCTAAAGTACCTATCAATTTACTCTTCAGTGTGAGAAAGTTATATTACACATCGATTTTAAAGCTGTATGTTTGCTGGCGTGGTACTTAGTAAATCACTTTAGCGATTTTTTTAAAACGTGTCGTTACTTTACTTTCTTAAATTTTATTTATAGTTTAAATATCTACTTTAAGTGTATCAAACTACAAGTAAAAAATATATATATAAACTAATTGTATATTTTGACCCAGATAAAATCACTTTCAAAATGTCAATACCGTTCGTACAACATGCCTTCCTTTTTTTTTTAATTTGACTATTGACCTCCGAATAAAAATGCTCCAAAATATTATTGGCATTTCAAATCAACGCGGGATATTTCTTTAATGTCGAAGTCTTTCCCTTTAAAATTCTGATTATGTTTTCGTGATTTAAACTACATTAATCTTGATGTTTTATTTATTGGGTTTTATATTGGTATTCACCACCCACATAACTTACTTGATGTAAAAATCGTGAATTAACCAAAAATTGCAAAACTTTGAGAAATTCTTACACCGGTTTTGCATTCACTTTTCAGAAATTTAAGTTCTTTGGTTTTTAAATTAACATAGAAAGCATCAGAAAGTAAAGCAGACGATCATTTTTGGTTTCTATTTTATTTGATATAGCTACTGAGTGGATGAGATGAAATACAAAAATATAAACTTTTTAATTCAGGCCTGGCAAAGATTCCTAACTGTCCTAAGGCCTCCATTTAAATAATTTTATTGTCCATCTACCATCATTCATTCTAGCCATATGCTCCGCCCATTGCCACTTTAGTTTTGCCACTCTTTTACTGATATCTGTAATTCTTGTTGCTAGTCTGATATCCTTGTTTTTAATGTGTTCTCGTAAACTAACACTAACATCTGTCTTTCCATGGCGCGTTGAGTACGTTGGAGTTGACAAAGACTATTTTTTGTAAGGGTCATGGTTTCCAGCCTATACGTACTTACTGGAAGTATGCAGCTCTCGCACACTTTTCTTTTGAAGGTCATGGGGATATGTCTGTTTTTTAGAATAATTCCAAATTTTTGAAATGCAGTCCAGCTGAGACCAATCCGCCTTTATATTTCCGCTGTTTGATTGTCCTTATCCAATCTAATCTTATGTCCCAAGTATATAACATCTACTCTTCCGCTCTCTGGATCTCTTTCGTGCCGATCTTAATTTGTGTGTCTCTCAGTAATGAACCTTTAAATAAAAGTGTGAAAATTTGTATATTGGGGTTTTTCAGTATACGAGGCTGGTTTGAAAAGTCCGTGCAAAGTCCGAGAGATGGCACCACCGGCGCGTATCGAGGTAATGTTTAGTTAGTAGCATCTCTTGAATGAACGCACACCAAGTTTCAGCCATATTGGTCTATTTCTTTGTGTTTGGCATTCGTTGTGAAATCAAGGAAGTCGAGTGATTTTCAAGAAATGGACGAAAAAGTATTTCGTGTGTGATGATTAAACATTACTTTATGAAAGACAAAACGCCTCAGGAGACTAAAGAGAAGCTTGATAAACATTATGGTGACTCTGCACCTTCGATCAGAACAGTTTATAAGTAGTTTCAAAATTTTCGGACTGGCCATATGGGCACAAGTGACGCTGAACGTTCTGAACGGCCTGTGGAGGTTACGACTCCAGAAATCATTGATCAAGTCCATGATATGGTGATGGATGACAGAAGAGTGCGTGAGATTGCTAGTGTTGTGGGCATCTCGACTGAACGGGTACATAATATTTTGCATAAACATTTGGACATGAGAAAGCTATCCGCAAGATGGGTGCCGCGATTGCTCACGCTTGACCAAAAACGGAATCGTGTGAAGTGTTGCAAGGATGGTTTGCAGCTGTTCCAGAAGAATCCGGAGGACTTTTAAGCGTCGTTTCGTCACTGTGGATGAAACATGAATACATTACTATACTCTTGAGACCAAACAACAATCTACACAATGGGTTACCAAGGGGGAATCTGCACCAAAAAAGGCGAAGACCGTTCCTTCGGCCGGAAAGGTTATGGCGACTGTCTTTTGGGATTCGCAAGGGATAATCCTCATCGACTATCTGGAAAAGGGTAAAACTATTACAGGTGAATATTATTCATCGTTATTGGACCGTTTGAAAACCGAGCTGCAAGAAAAACGCCCGCGATTGGCCCACAAGAAAGTCCTTTTCCATCACGACAACGCACCAGCACACACCTCAGCAGTTGTGGTCGCAAAATTAATGGAAACAGGATTCCAACTCGTTTCGCATCCCCCTATTCTCCAGACTTGGCTCCCTCGGACTACTATTTGTTCTCCAATTTGAAGAAATGGCTGGCGGGACGAAGATTTTATTCAAACGAGGAGGTGATTGCAGACATTAATGAATATTTTACAGACTTGGACAAATCCTATTATTCGGAAGGGATCAACAAACTAGAACATCGTTGGACGAAGTGTATAAGCCTAAAAGGAGACTATGTCGAAAAATAAAAAAGGTTTACCCCAAACACATAAGTAGTTTTTATTTTTGCACGGACTTTTCAAACCAGCCTCGTATATAACATCTACTCTTCCGCTCTCTTGATCTCTTCCGTGCCGATCTTAATTTTTGTGTCTCTCAGTAATGAACCTTTAAACAACAGTGTGAAAATTTGTATATTGGGGTTTTTCAGTATATTTCTTTTAAAAAAATGATGAGGTTATTTTTTAGAGTGCCAGTTTAGTACTTTAAATGGAAGTATCTATATATTAGAATTATTACTGTCGATAATTTTATATCAGGGACAGACATTATTTTATAAGTAGCGTACTCGTGAGAAATGTACTATTCTTAATACATCCTACACACTAGCGACACATTAAACGACTTACGCAAAACTTGAATGATTGTTTCAACAAAAAAATTAATCTTAGGTTTACTAAAAATAATTAGTAACACTTACATAAGAGAATTATATAAAAAAAAATAAGTTTATATATAACATACATTACATAAAGGAAAATAAATCACGATGCGAATTACTACAAAAAATGTGGCTGGTTACGGTGGATCTTAAATAGACTTTAAGTTAGTAGTGTTACCTATTCTTTCAATAGCACGATTTAAAATACTGATTTTTTATTTTTAATTTCAATAGAAAATTTTATGTTTTGGCAAAAGGTGTTTAGAATTTGTACAACGGAATTTAAGTTGTTTGTGCTGATATATCCAACAAATGTATCGATACTAAAAGACTAATTTGCTTTGACAAGATTACACCCGAGGAAAAAAAATAACCGGCCAGATGCAAGTTGGACTTGCGCAATTGGTGTTCCGTTGCACAAAACACGTCCCAAATGAGTTTTCAACAAAGTTTATTTCCGATCTTTGTTGAAAACTGATTATCTTGAATTTTTTTTTTTATATACACCAGATAAATTATTTTATATTAATTATAAGTAATGCACTCGTGATAATTTTCGTTCAATCTACACCATGTGGGGAAAATTCCAGAATTTTTTCAAAATTTTTTAATCAGTACTTTTCGAGATAAGGGGGGAGACAGCGATTTCTGGAAATTTTTTTAAAATAATACAAAGAAAAGTGTGCGCAACTATAACATTAGATATATTTTTAAACTCGTGTTTTTACAAGCTTTCATTTGACACCCCTCTCGATGACTTTGAAATTTTTTTTTCACTTCGGATTTCATCCCCAAAACTAACTTTTCAATTCCTATATTAGTATCAAATGTCAACGTTCTATGTCAAATAGTTTCAGGGACAATCGGATGTGACAGACGGACGTACAGACAGCCAGACAGATACCGAAGTTATCTTATAAGTGTTCCGTACGGAACACTAAAAATTGGCAAAATGATTTACCCAGTAGTTTTCTTATTAAGATGTAGTTCTAGAATAAACACTAAATAATAATCTAATACAATCCACTTTATTATGAATTATTAAAAAAGAAAATTAGCAATGTACCTTCAAAATTTTCTATTGTAACACGTTATGTAATGCTTACCAAAAATAGTGAGAAATCAAAATCTTACCTTATTTAAATAATCCAAAAAAGTATATGAATATTAAAAAAACTACAATTCTCTCTTTTAAAAATCACAACGAACACAATATATCTAATACTTTCCGCGAACAAGATACGCGCGTAAGTGAAAGAATAAAATTCAAACGTAGATACAGATAAAAAAAGTCAAGTAATTTGTAAACATAAATAAACCTTTTTTTGTGATGTGTGGCTACATTGTTTTTGATGAATCTTTAATATTATTTATTAGAAAGTTGGAAGTTAAAAAAAATATGTTTTTCGGGATCTAAAAACCTTAAGACAAAAAAAAATTTGAGGGGGTAATTTTTACTAATACAATATTACCAGTTAGCAACGAAAATAAATGTCATAATTTACCTGCTATTCCATAAGTACGTTTCCGCCAATTTACCATTTTTTATTTCTATATTCAATTCAACATTTATTTAGGTTACTGTATAATTAGATCTTAATCCGTTTTATTTACTATTTCTATTTAAATGGGAAATAGCGAACTTTGTAAACCCCACCCTACCTCATGAACCTCTTATATATTTTACTATAAATAATATTATATTGATATTATAATTACAGCTCTCAAAAAAACTGAAAATATTCTGAAAATATTATTAAAACTAAATAATATTTAACAGCTTTCACTGTTTTGACCCCTTTGGTTGAATTTTAAAAAATGAAAAAAAACATTTTGTTTTGAATTCAACTTCAAAAGCCTTGAAAAGGATATACAACCCTATATATATATATATATATATATATATATATATATATATATATATATATATATATATATATATATATATATTCATAAAATACATTAAAATTCCAGGTTTCAATCCATTCGTCTAACAATGAATTTGCACGACGTTTCGATGAGTTAGCTTCGAGCGGCAGCAGCAGTAAGATCACAGTATCGAGTAGCAGCAGCACCTTCGAGCGGCCACAGCAACAAGGTCATAGTATCGAGTTGCAGCAGCAGCAAGCACTTGAAAATGCCAAATGAGATTTTGGCGAAACGTCGTGCAAATTCATTGTTAGACGAACAGATTGAAACCCGGAATTTTAATGTATTACATTCCAGCATCCGTGAAAACCTCTATTATAACGTATATATATATATATATATATATATATATATATATATATATATATATATATATATATATATATATATATATATATAAATATATATAGAGAGAGAGAGAGAGAGAGAGAGAGAGAGAAAGAGAGAAAGAAAGATAGAGATAGTCCTTAGAATCACAGAGTAAACAAAAAGGTCTTAAAGTTCTTAGTAACTGTAGTTTTATTCTAAAATCGAGGATTCTTTATGTGTCTCCTAGGTCCTGAAGAAGATGTACGAATTGGCATCGAAAGCTCGATTTTAGAGTATAACTACAGTTACTAAGAACTTTAAGACCTTTTTATTCACTCTGTAATCCTAAGGGCTATCCCTAAGTGAAAACCCCTCTTGGTTGTTACCAGTAAGCCCTTTTACGTAGGGATTTTACCCTTTTTTATACCTTATGGATATCGGCGAGGGTGTCATAATATCCGTCAACTTTGTCCAAGTGCCGAAACAGGCACCTTTTAGATACCGCTGTAGTGCTGCCACGGGCGTTATTGCATATCTGCAAAAACTAGTACCTATGTACGTACGAGGCCAAGCCAAATATACTTAAATAAATTAATAAAAAAAGTGTACCGACCTCCCTGGATTAGAACCCGAGACCTTCTGCATAGCAAGTAAATTACTACGCCACGAGCCGTCGCATATATGTATATATATATATATATATATATATATATATATATATATATATATATATATATATATATATATATATATATATATATAATTTGAAATTAGTATCTTATTTCGTTTTACACTTAAAAAGCACTCTCAACTGTGAGGGACTCTTGGCTATGAATTATGCTTTGGCTTTCATCCATCTGTATAACAATGTTGCGTCCTGGAGTCTTGCTGGTGAAAAATGTAAGCGTATTTTTGTGAACCAGAAGAAAATAATTCGTCTAATTTTTAATCTCGACTTTCGTGAAAACTGTAGAGATATATTCATAAATAACCGAATCCTAATCTTTTCATGTCTGTACATATTGAGTTGTTTAACTTTTGTAAACAAAAATAGACCCTTTTGAGGTGCTGGAATCTACAAATACGTATAACACGAGGTGTAATAGTTTACTGGTTCTACCCAGTGACAAATCAACTTTCTTTGAACCATCTCCCCTCTACAGTTGCATGAGACTCTACAAAGGACTGCCTGCAGGGCTGCGACCGATGCGTGGCACGAAATTTGTTTCTGGCAACAAGTCTCTTTTACTGGACAATGCCTTTTACTCAGTAAGTGATTTCTACAAGAGCTGAATTTTTTTACTAGGTGTTTGAGTGTGGGGTCAAATGAAAGCTTGTGAAATATATATATATATATATATATATATATATATATATATATATATATATATATATATATAATGTAATACTTGCGCACACTTTTCTTTATATTATTTTTAAAAAAAAATCGCAAAAAATCGCTGTCCCCCTACCTTATCTCGAAAAGTAGTGATCAAAAAATTTTGAAAAAATTCTGGAATATTCTCTACGGGGTATAGATTGAATGAAAATTATCACGAGTGCATTAACTTTAATAATTTATCTGGTATATAAAAAAAAACAAAAATTTCAAGGTCATCAGTTTTCAGTAAAGATTGGAAACAAACTTTGTTGAAAACTCATTTGAGGTGTGTTTTGTGAAGTCACTGATCATTTTATACCACCGTAACACAATTTTTTATTTTAAAAGCAATTAACGTACGGAACACTAATTGTGCAAGTTCAACTTGCACTTGACCGGTTATTGTTTTTAAATTGCCATTTGATAAGCTTGGCAAGCCTGCACTAGTCTGATTGAATTGCTTGTGTGTGTTTGTTTAATTTAACTTTTACTTTTGTACATTACTTTGTATGTATTTATGTATGTATTTCAGAGCACGTATACACTGTACTGTTGCTCATTTTTTACTTGTTTTCGTCTTATTTTATTTATCTGACAAGCGTATGTACACCTTGTTGTATTTTGACGGTAATATACAGTCCCTGGCCAAATTATTAGACGCACTGTATTTTTTTTAGTAATTTTATGTTTCTTAAGAGTTTTTATGCAATAATGGTATATTTAAACTACAATATTATTGATTTTTATTTAAAAGAATTGTTGTAGACTACATATTTGTATTTGTTTTTAACATATGGCAACACTGTGTTGACAAAGTGATACATGAACGTAAATAAGTACAAACCTGTATCAGTCGCGATTGGAATCGAGTCAGGTACGGACGTGTTTCTGTGGCTTTATGGACTGTGATTGTTTGTTTAACAGTTTTATACTACTCAGTTATTAGTTTATTTTGTATGCAGTGTTTTAAAAAAGTAATTGGACTATTTTCATTATGGGTAGAAAAGGCGATCTTTCACCACGTAAAAAAGCTGAAGTGAAGGCCCTTGTGATTGCGAAAACATTTACAAACCGAGAAATATCACGAAGATTGGAGGTTTCTGAAGCTAGTGTACGACGCATAAAAAAGAAAATTGAGTCAGGGAAGGAATTAAGCCCGAAAAGAAAGAAAAGATGCGGTAGAAAACCAATTTTCACTCCACGGTCAGAGAGATGTTTGAAGAAAATTTGTGTAGAAAACAGATTTGCTACCACAAAGGTAATAAAATCACAACTCCAGGATGCTAGCGTAAATGCTTCTGAGCGCACTGTTCGAAGAAAATTGAAAGAATTAGATTTTAAGGCCTGTCGCCCCGCCAGGAAGCCCAAGTTAACAGCTGCAATGAAAGCAAGCGCCTGAAGTGGGCCAAACAATGGCAAGACAAAGATGTGGACTTCTGGAGATCGGTAAGATACAGCAATTTAATCAATAATTGATACATTATTATCATTTTCAGTTAAATAAAGCAAATAAACATGGAAGTTTATATATTTTTCCTATTTTTGACAGGTCTGCTTCAGTGACGAAAGCACATTCGAAATTTTGCAGAATAAAGCTCAGTATGTGCGTCGTCGTCATGGAGAAAAGTTTCATCCTGATTGTGTCGTCCCGACGGTTAAACATCCCACCAAAGTGATGATTTGGTCAGTCATCAGCGGCAAGGGCACTGGACGTCTGTACGTCGTCAAAGGAATAATGAGGCAAGATCGGTACAAAGAAGTATTACAAAATCGGTTGATTCCGCAGCTCAGAGAATGGTTTCCAAATGGGGAACCATTCACTTTCATGCAAGATGGAGCTCCCTGCCACACTGCTCGGTCTGTTAAAGCTTTTTTGGCAGAAAAAAATATCCCTCTGTTGGATTGGCCCTGATATGAACCCCATTGAAAATGTGTGGGAGCTGATGAAAAGAGAAGTGGCTAAAGATGTGATTACCAACAAAACCCAGCTCCTAGAAAAGATTATTCATGTGTGGAATCATCATCCTCAAATGCAGGAGACAGTACAATCTTGCATTGATAGCATGCCGCGCAGAATTAAAGCTTTGATAGCAGCTAAAGGTGGCTCAACTAAATATTGACTTTTACTAACATTAATTTCACTTTTCTTTAAAACTTAATAAACTTATGATTTTCTAAATTAATGCTGTTTTATTTATGTCAAATAAATAGGTAATTGATTGGATAATATAAAAATAAAAAACAAATCAATTTAAAATAATAAAACGGTACAATATCACTCGGTAATTAATATTTTACATGAAATCTTGCAGTGCGTCTAATAATTTGGCCAGGGACTGTATGTATTGTTGTTATTGTTGTATTGTTCAAAAGTTATCGCACCGACAGTCCGACAGACTGACTGTAATTATTGACTATGTTTTTTTGTAATTTAGGAACCCTAAAACGTGAAAAAAAAGCAAAAATCTCGGATTGTGATTTTTTTCACGAATACAGCACTTTTCTTTAGCAAGGAAAGTACTAAAAAATTAAACCAATAACAACCGAAACAAAAAGAAGGTTACATAAGAACCACAAAAAAGTTATTGGTACTAGTAAATTACTCAAATAAAGGAATTAGAGTGTTGTAAGAACTCATCAAGGGTGTAATTAGCAGAACTTGATTGTTTCTAATTAACTAATTCGTATAAAATGAGTTATTTATTTTTCAATTTGTTTAATGCTACAAATGTTGTAACATCAAGAGATATTTTCAAAGAATTGTCGTAATTGTGAAACAGCACAGTGTGTACAGTATTTGTTGCCATAGTTTTTTGCCAATAATTCAATTAAAATCAATCAAAAAACAATTACTGTGTCCTCAATCTCAATAAATTGTTAACTATAGTTAATCAATTCGATTTGATCAAATTCAGTATAGTGCTAAAAGCAAAAGAATCTTGGCTGGTTTCAAACAGGGAAATCGTCACGTGCAAGAGTTGTATATCTAATATTACACTGGAACTATTAGAGAGATGTTATGAGGAACATAATATAAAGGGTTCTTCAATTTTCTACGGCTGTCAGGCATGTGAATGAGCGCTTGGTACCCCGTTAAAGTTCTGCGGAATTACAACAGTACGACGGATCCAAGCCTCCGCATATTTACATTAAAACACGATTACACCTTGAAAATTGGACCAGATTGCCTACTAAAGAATCGGTTAAGTGCAGGGTGATCATTTTTTAAACGTCCTGCCCCGATTTTTGGAAAATTGTTCAATATTTATTTTTTTTAAATGTAGTGCATGTCAAGGAGTACACTGACGTATTTGACATTTGGTAGTGAAAATGACGCTGGGCACCGCGAAGCCAAACCACTTGTTTTTTCCATCAACATACCTTTTGTAAAACGGCATTGGAAAGCGCTAATTTTTTCAACATTTTTCCTTAAACTGTTTTTTTTTTTCTAATTTGTTTTGCGAAAAATTATGCAGCAAAAACCCTATAAAATATTATTTTTTGGACATATGCCACATTTGGCGGTTTTCAAACAATTTATCTAGTAGGCAGCTATCACACTTTAATCTGACAGTAATTATAATAATATTAGTTACTATGCTGTTGAGGTTTTTTCCTTTAATAAAATATCTTTAATTTTTAACATTACATAACTTATCTATAATATATATAAAATGCAACGTCCCTCTATCTGTCTGTCTGTCCGTTAGTGCGCTTATTACTCGTTATCCGATTTACGTGTCTTTTTTTTAGATTTATACATATATTTTCTGGCCAGGTTATAGGACATTAGGTAATATAAGAAATAAGCAGTGACGATAATAGTGAATCAAGTCGGAAAAAAGTTTGCCGCTATCGCACTCTCTTGCAACGCCTAAACCTTAAACATGAAACAATATCATGTAGCAAAGAATACAATATATATATATTTATATATATATATATATATATATATATATATACAGTAATACCCCGCTTTACGCGAGGGATACGTTCCGAAAAAAATCGCGTTAACTGAAATTCGCGTATATCGAGGTTTATGATTAAACATAGTCAAAATTTAATACAAAAAAATACAAATCATTTTAATCAATCACTTGAATTCTAAGAACACTTTATGCAATACATACTCTTATTTTTTACGGAAAAATACATCTATTGTCTTTTGGGTAACGTTTTGTTTACGTTCTTGTAAAATACGTTCATAACACCCAACACTGTTTTTAATTGTTTGACACACGGTCAAGACACGGTCATCATTATTGTCTATACTCTGCAATATGTCCAAACCTGAATAAATTTTTGAAAGTGCATTTTGTATTTCCCCTGAAGATAAAACTTTCTCTTCTACTTGTTCTTCCTCATCGTAGATAGGATTATTCTGTAACTCGATCAGATCTTCATTGCTAATAGGATCGTCGTGCGTTGCTACAAGTTCTACGAGATCTTCTACCGTGACATCTTCAAGTTCAGACCCCTCAATCATTGCAGCAATGTCTTCAAGCACTTGTCTCTGCATCTGGACAATTCTTCTAGGTGCTTCCACTACATCTGGCCAAAGATTACGCCACACCCCATTCATACAACTCATTTTAACTTCCTTCCAAGCCTCTTCTATGTTGTGAATAGACTTCATAATGTTGTATGACTTCCACCACTCTCGCATAGACTGTCTTCCTTCCCCGTCAGTTTCATGAATTAGTTGGCTAAAAGTGCGGCGATGGTAATAAGCTTTGAAGTTTGCTATTGCTCCCTGGTCCATAGGTTGTAATATTGACGTAGTGTTTGGTGGAAGGAACTTTACGTACACTTTTAAGTCTCTGGGCGTATCAAGTGAGGTTGGATGTCCTGGGGCATTGTCTAAGAGTAATATAACTTTAGGTTCAAGCCCATTTCTGTCACAGTATGATTTGACTGATGGGCAAAAACTATTAGAATACCATTCTTGAAAAATTTCCCGTGTAACCCACGCCTTTCTGTTTGATCGCCACACAACTGGTAGACTTGTCTTGTCTGTGCCTCGCATTGCACGGGGTGTTTCTGAATGGTACACTAGTAAAGGTTTCAGTTTGAAATCACCAGTGGCATTACCACCCAGCAGAAGTGTTAGTCGATCTTTTCGCAGCTTTGAAACCACTGGCTTGACGTTCTTCCTTAGAAATGAATGTTCGAGATGGCATTTTTTTCCAGTAAAGTGCGGTCTCATCAACATTGAAGATGAGACAAGCAGGAATTTTCTCTCGTCTAACGAAGTCTTGAAACTTGTCTGGAAACTCAGCTGCAGCTTGAATGTCCGCGCTGGCCGCCTCGCCTGTTATGTGAATATTGTGAAGATTAGAACGCTGCTTGAACCGATGGAACCAGCCTCTGCTGGCAGCAAAAGTCGGAGTGGCACTCCCTTCTCCTTCTTTTGTTTTCAGCATCTCATACAAAGATTTTGCTTTTGTGCATATGAGATCTTGACTTAGTGGTGTGTTCTTCTTATTCAAATCTTCGATCCAGACTGACAGTAATTTCTCCATTCTTTCTAAGATAGATGATCTCGAACGAGAAAGTTTTGTTGCACTTATAGGTGTTGAACCTTCGCTGGAGATTTTAATTTTTTCCCGATTTTTATAAATCGTTCTCACAGTCGATTCTGAGAGTCCAAAATCTCTCCCAACAATTGTTGCTTTGCCTCCATTTTCCATTCTTCTTAACACTTTCATCTTCAATTCCAAAGTGACGCTTTTACGCTCTTTTTTTCTTTACAGGCGGCATTTTTAACGTAGGGTTAAATTATGTATGTATGTATCTCCAATAAATATTAAAACAAAACTGCCAGCCGACCGAACTAACATTACGGAACAAATGAACACACGAAACGAACGAGGAAATCCCCATAGAACAAAGTCGAAGGACAGGGAATTCCCAATTCTTCAAAGAGAATATTCAGAGAAAGCGGGGATCCCCCCGCGACCATAGAGAAGTTAATGACTACATGAGCGCGAAATTTGAAATTCGCGTTATAGCGAAACCGCGCGTAACGGGGTCGCGCTAAGCGGGGTATTACTGTATATATATATATATATATATATATATATATATATATATATATATATATATATATATATATATATATATATATATATATACATATATACATATAATGCAACGTCTCTCTGTCTGTCCGCTAGTGCGCTTATCATTCGAGAACCACTTATCCGATGTTTTTTTTTTTTCTTAATTCATACATATGTTCTCTGGCCAGGTTATATAATAATAATAATAATGATCTATATAACATATATAAAACGCAACGTCTGTCTATCTGTCCATTAGGGTGCTTATCATTCGGGAACCACTTATCCGATTTACGTGTTTTTTTTTTTAATCCTTAACATTTATCAAAAAAAAAATGTATAATATATATAAAACGCAACGTCTCTCCGTCTGTCTGTCTGTTTGTCCGTTAGTGCGCTTAGCACTCAAGAACCACTTATCCGATTTACGTGTTTTTTTATAAATTTATACATATGTTCTATATAAGTCGATATAAGCCTAGATAATGAGAGATAGGGTGAGATAACGAGAGATAAGGAGAAATAATGGAAGATAAGTCGAGATAAGCCTAGATAATGGGAGATAAGGTGAGATAATGGGAGAGAAGGAGAAATAATGAGAGATAAATCGAGATAAGCCTAGATAACGGGAGATAAGGTGAGATAATGGGAGATAAGTATAAATGATGGGAGATAACGAGAAATAATGGAAGATAAGCAGAGATAACCCTAGATAATGGGAGTTATGATGAGATAATGGTAGATAAGGAGAAATAATGGGAGATAGGAAGAAATATTACAAGATAAGTCGAGATAAGGTTAGATAATGGGAAATAAGGTGAGATAATGGGAGATAAGGAGAAATAATCGGATATAAGGAGAAATAATGGGAGATGAGCAGAGATAAGCCTAGGTAATGGGAATTATATGAGAAATAATGGGAGATGAGCAGAGATAAACCTAGGTAATGGGAATTATGTTGAGATAATGGGAGATATTTTATTGCGTTAGGTAACATAAGGAATAAGCAGTGACGATAGTAGTAAATCAAGTCCACGTGAGCGGAGCCGCGGGCACGGCTAGTTACATATTTATTAAATTAAATGTTTGAAACTTAAAAAATAAAAAAAATGTATAAAAAGAAATTTTCTATATGTCTTCCTTCTTCTATCATGCATTTCTCCATTATTTTCATTAACGCTTAATGAGTGGCTTTGTAAATAACTTCTTCAGATATACTGTTGCACGCATCTGATATTTTGGCCTTTAAGTACTCAATATCGTTTATCATAGTTTTGTATACGACATCTTTAAGAGTCCCCCCCGCCAGAAAAAATCTAACGGCGTCAGGTCTGGTGACTTAGGTGCCCATTGAATGGGCTGCAAACTCCTATCCATTTTCGTTGAAACCGTTCATTCAGATATTCTCTAATAGCAGCAGTTGTATTAGGTGGTACTCCGTCGTGTTGCCTTGTTAAAATAAAAGGAGCATTTTCTAATAAAACTAGTAGAGTATTAACCAGGAAATTAGGGTATCTATTTCCAGTTAGTGTTTCCTCAAAAAAGTATGGTCCAATCAAATGTTTCCCAATTATCTTGGACACTGTAATGCTCCTTAAAAAAAAAAAGGGGTCGCAGGGAACGGGTACAGCGCCGCCATTTTTTTTTTTAAATTAGAATTTCACAAATTGTATTTTAACCTATGTATGATTATACAAAATGAAAACCTGATTTATATAATGAATAGTTCCGTTAAAGAAAATCCCTATAAAAACGCATAATAACACAGGCCAACGATGAAAAAACTTTTTTAGTAATTTTACCTGATTCCTAAGTTTTTGGGTGTGCTGAGTCCGAAAATAATAGTAAAAAAGTCGTATTACCCACCAATTTTTCACATTTTAATGTTCAAAATGTAAAAAGTTTATTTTTTTATCATTCGAAGGTTATTAGGTTGGCAATAAAATCAGAATTTTATAAGGTTGACAGTAAAATCAATAATAAACACTACATCGTGTGCATTTCTTAGTGTGTTTAATTCCTTCAATGTGTATACCGTAATTCTCCTAGTTTAGTTTTCTGAATATATCTCCAACTGCCAACGTGAAATGCGTCTGTGATATGCTTTATCCTTCTTTGAATTTTAATTATTTCTATTTCTGAATGTAGTTTCACTTGCCTGTTTGCTTTTTTATGTACGTTTTCGAGTTCGATATATATTGAGACAATCTTGTATATCTAATTGCCCATATTTATATATATATATATATATATATATATATATATATATATATATATATATATATATATACAGTTATATACTGTTGTGGTCAAAATAATAGCAGTGGTTCAATAAAAATAACTAAAACTGTTGAAAGGTAACTGTAAAATTCCATTAAGGCAAAAAATATTTTATCGTTTAAAACCTTATCAACTGTGCTGAGGTTTCAACAATAAATATAAACCAAGTATTTACGTTTTTTGTAGCAGGAGATGAATTTTGCTTGGTCAAAATAATAGCAGTGTTCGCTTAACACTGGTGTGTGTGTTTCAAACCTGAATGGTTTTTGCTCCTTGTGTTCGGTTAAATTGTCAAATTTAGAATAGTTTTGTGTCAGATCCATCAACACTTTTTCTGTTTTCAATACAACTATGGGAAGGAAGAACCACTCTTCTCAAGAAAAACGTGAATTGATAAGAAAATTGCGTCGTGATGGAAAATCTTACATGCAGATTCAAAATATTTTGGGATGCTCAGCTAAAATGGTAGCAATCGCTTTAACATGGCAACCTACACCTGAAACTTGCGGTCGTAAACGCAAAACTACATCCAGACAGGACACACTTATACTTCGAGCTTCAAAAGCAAACTAATTTGCTTCGTCAACACAACTTCAGGAGATTGTGGGAGTAGATGTAGCTCCTAGGACGATACGACGACGACTTAAAGAAGCAAAGTTACCAGCAAGAAGTCCGCGTAAGGTACCCTTGTTAATATATAATAAAAGACTGTTTTTAGTCAATTTCCACCAGTGGAAATTGACTAAAAACAGTCTTTTATTATATATTTATAATGAATTTCCATCAAGTAGAAGCTACAACAATCCAAAATACCCTTGTTAAATAAAAAAACACAGAAAGAGGCGATTAGAGTACGCGAAGGAACATATTCAATGGCCTCTATTTAAATGGCGTAATATACTGTGGTCCGACGAAAGCAAAATTGTATTATTTGGAAATGTAGGCCACAGAACATACATTAGACGCCCTTTAGGAACCGCATATCAGCCTCAGTACACTATTAAGACAGTTAAACATGGAGGTACAAAAAATAATGGTATGGGCATATTTCTCCTACTTCGGAGTAGGGCCTATATTTTGGATTAAAAACATAATGACCGCCAGTGTTTATGTTGAAATTTTACAGGACGTTATGTTGCCCTATGCAGAATATGAAATGCCACTTAAATGGGTTTTTATGCATGACAATGACCCAAAACATAGCAGTCGATTATGTAAACAATTTTTAGAAAAGAAAAAAATTAATATCTTAAATTGGCCAGCTCAAAGCCCAGATCTAAACCCGATAGAAAATCTGTGGGGCGATATTAAAGATAGCATAGCACGTGAAAAACCTAAGAATCAAGACGAGCTCTGGACTGTAATCAGAGATTCTTGGAAAAGCATTCCTGTTTTTAGATGTCAAGATTTGGTTAACTCTATGCCGCGACGTTGTGAAGCTGTCATAGCCAATAAAGGGTTTACAATTAAGTATTAGGTGTGTCTGATGCTCATAAAAGAAAAAATATTGTTAATTAGTTGTACAGTTTTTTTTAACAGTAATTTTAGTAAAACACTGCTATTATTTTGGCCACCATAATTTTTAGAAATTTGTCGTTTTTCTTTGATTTTTAAGAATTTAATTCATTAGCCTTATATTACTTTGATGCATCTTAGGTGGGCTTCAAAGTTACCATATTTATGTTTTAGTTGTTCTATTAAAAAAAGTTAATAAATATCTTTTGATAAAAATTTAGTAAGCACTGCTATTATTTTGACCACAACTGTATATATATATATATATATATATATATATATATATATATATATCTTCAATAAATAAAAAATTATATAGAAGATCTCTAGTTGTACTACATAAGAATTATTTTTTTTCTTTTAACCTTTTCGGTTACTTTCACTGGAACTTTAGTAAAATTTAAAAGTTAGAGAAATTAAAAAATATATGTAACTGAATACAAGTTCGTGTATATAAATTTATGAGGTGTCATTATTTTTTTTAATAATTATATTATTTTTTGTATATGATAGTTAAAAAAAAAATAAAAAAAATTAAATAAATAAAAATCTTACCTGTCGTTTATTCCTCTTCCAAAATAAATCCGTAAAAAGTTCAAGAAAAATCACTTCAAAAATTATCCAAAAAAATACTAATGACAGTAAAAATCGAAAAAAGAAAATTCACAGATCACTAATCAGAAAGAACTGTCACACTACCATACAATTTTACGAGAAATGTCATTTTTTTTTAAAGATAAGTCGCGAATTCTTTTTTTATTCCTATTTTTGTGTTCTTTTTTTGAATAGAGTTAAGTTTAGAAAAGAAACAGTTTAATCTACAGGTGACCTCTGACCTAAGAGAGAAAAAGGAAGAGGGATAGAACTCCGTGCGTCCAGGTCCGAACCCGAGCTAAAACTGACTAGAAACCGCGAAAAAAAGTCGCGGATTAAAGTGTCGAAAATCTCGCGGCAGCTGTCAAAAAAAAAAACGTCACGGAAACAAATGAAAAAAAACAATTGGCGCGCGCTGTGTTTGCGCTTAGCCTACTCTGCGTCGTGCGACAGACCGAGCGTATTGTCCTCGACGTAATCGTTAAAGCGCGGCTACAGAGAGGGAAAGTTCTTGGGGGTTTAGGAGGAACGAGGTACAGAAAGGAACTATTAAGTAATTTAAATTTAAAAGTTTTAACCAATGAAAATAATTTTTCGGTCTTTTCTTCTGCGTGTCGCTTTTACGGACTATTTGAAACAATATGTCACATATAGCTAGCGTCTAAACTGTTCTTTTTGAGGCAAAATGGCTTGCATATTCCTATCCTTAGGTTTCGATACTTTAACCAAAAATATGAATTTATAATTTGTCAAAACGTTGTAGTAGGTGTAGTCGGTATTTATCTAAACTATAAACTAAATTAGACATCAGTGATTACATTTTTATTGGTCAAAAACTGACAAAATACGATTTTTATCCAATCTATCTAAAATTTTGCATTCTACCATAAAGTAAAATGCTAAACACTTTTTCCTAGTAAGCATTTTCGATATTTTAACAAACAGAGTGACTTATGGACTTTAATTTAGAAAATTTAAATGTCCGGCCAAACAACAGATGACAACCGGCATTGTAAAATCATTAAATTTTTAAGAAAAATCTCATATGTCCATGTGTGTATATATATATATATATATATATATATATATATATATATATATATATATATATATATATATTAGAGTGACCGGATCTCATAAAGGGTGAAAAAAAATGTCGGAATCTTGTTCGTCTGGACCCCACAAAACGATTCCCTTTTCCAGATATTGAGATAGCCGAAATTTGAGCTCGATTAAACGACGTTAACCCGTGCCACTCGTCGCTCAAAATTTAAAAAAATCCAAATTTTTGGCCAAAAAGCTGACATATGGAGCCATAACTCCAGAACGGTAAGTAATAGAAACACGCTTAATATCTCAAAAGAAAGCTAATGTTGTTCTTCAAAATTTATATTCTATACGTAATTGTTGTTATTTTAAGTCAAACCGAGTTACAACAGCCTTTAGCCCCAAAAACGTGACCTGGTACCACTAGGAGCATATTTCGTATATTTTGTTATTAAGTGATAAATTTTGCTTTTTTTTGCTATATTTTTGAGTTTAAAGTAGAAATATAATAAAAAAACAAGTAATACTGATAAGTCTAATGACATTTTTTATTTTAAAATATAAAGATTAGGTATATTATACATACAAAACAGACACAGAAAAGATACAGACGTAGTACCTACATGAGTTGATAATTTTACATAGTTATCTAATCTATTCTAGAGCTTTTGTTACTTTTAATGTTTTGACAATTTTCAATCCTTGGAAGTCATTATTTTGAGGCCAGGTGTTTGGATGTTGTCTTAGGAAATCTGTTTTTATATTAAATTGGTCAAAGAATGTAAACGTTTCTTTGGTAAGTAAATTTACCAATCCTCCATCAACTACCTCTTTTAAGTTTTCTTTCCTAACTTTTGGATTTACAACCCTAGCGTGCTGTGATGGTTCATCTGTGCTACTGAGCAATTTATTAGCCATTAACAACTTTTCATCGTCTGTAATCGTGGGATCAAAAAACGATAATCCCACCAACTTTGCATTCAAATACCACAAATGGTTCGAAAATTTGGTCAGGGCTATCTCTGCAATGTCGTTGTCACATTCTTTATAGTCTAACAGACTATGAAAAATACCTAAATCTTGCTTTGGTGCAAGATGAGCTTTTGGGGCATTGAACCAAGCTTTACAATAAATTTTAACTAGGAAAACAGAAATGGCACGCACAGAACTTTCTTCTTCTTTAGACATCTTAAATTGACGACGAAAAATGAACATTTTTAAGCAGTAAATAGCCTTTGCCATCCACCTAGCTTGATGAATGGCTCCTGGAGTTCTAAAACCCACAACATTGCCGTCTAGTGATCCAACAAATACGAGAACCAACTGCAATAGCTCCTTGTAGTCATCTCTGGGGTGGCTATCAGTTAATTTGGTCTCGAATTCAGCAATAACATTTGCAATTACTTCTGGAGTTAGCTGCTTTTGTATTAGATTGTCAGTGATACCTGTGTCGTATTTTCCTTTGTCTATCTTGGGCCACGCAGTGAGGAATCTCTTGAAAATGTCTGGATGAGGTCCAGTGGTTGATCCCATTTTTGTGTCGAATCCGCCTCTTAACAGAATTTCCAAGATATGGTGACGGCAAGCTAGGTATAACAATTCTCTTTCTAACATTTGCTCCAATATGACGCATGCTCCTTTGAGTCTTCCCGTGTTGGATGCTGTAGTGTCGAAGCACATCGCCTTGACGGTGTTGAGAAGACCCCATTCATGTAGGCATTCACATACGGCTACAGCTTGCTCCTCTCCAGAGCTGTTTGCTGTTACAGGAACTCCCAGCAGCTGTTTCTTTTCGCCATATGAAATAGCTATAGCTATTCGCTCACATTGTTCATTTTTTAAAACACCCGGTAAAAGTTTACCGTCCCAATGGACAACCACGGGCTCTTTTTCAGGAATGTTTACTTTATCAAAAAAATTTTTATTATATTGTTCTCTGAACATTTGCCTTTTATTATGTAATAAAGTTTTCGAGACTTTGTACTCAAGAGGGTCAAGGTTTAGTGCTTCTAGAGTAGCTATTAAAATTCTCGTGGCATTTCTGTCGGATACCTTACATCGATCTAATAAAATGGACAATTTCATGTTTAAAATCTCTTTAACGCCCCTTGCAAATGAAACTTTCATCTTCTTGCTCTCAGATGGTCCTGGATCTTCTGCAGCTTCTTCAGGGATGTCCATTTCCTCCAAGCTCTCAAGTTCCTGGTAGATGCTGTCCTCTTCAGTGTCTTAAAATATCTTCACTAGATAATTGTTCGATCTAACCAGCTCAAAGGCACTTTAGAAACTAAACTGAATAAATAAAAGGTCGGTTGTACGCTGAAGTAAAATCACCATTCCTAAAATAGAAATTAGATTTACCCTCCTTTTTACCTGTCAAACGGGTCTTTCTTTGGTAAACTAGTCAGGTAATCCCCATATAATAAAAGATTAAATTTGAACAAAAAGCTCTTTATGTTTGAAAATTGAGTTCCAAAATACTTTTTAACAAAAAAATGTTAATTCCGAGACACATTATGTAAAAACCCGTAAAATTCTTAGAATACTCCCAAACTGGCTCCTACTGGTACCAGGTCACGTTTTTGGGGCTAAAGGCTGTTGTAACTCGGTTTGACTTAAAATAACAACAATTATGTATAGAATATAAATTTTGAAGAACAACATTAGCTTTCTTTTGAGATATTAAGCATGTTTCTATTATTTACCGTTCTGGAGTTATGGCTTCATATGTCAACTTTTTGGCCAAAAATTTGGATTTTTTTCAAACTCTGAGCGACGAGCGGCACGGGTTAACGTTGTTTAATCGAGCTCAAATTTCGGCTATCTCAATATCTGGAAAGGGGAATATATACATATATATATATATATATATATATATATATATATATATATATATATATATATATATATAGGGTTTTCCATTAAGAGCGTTCTAACTTTAAAATTGAATAAAACAAAGAGTTTTTAAGCAAAATTCATTCTAAAACTTTTATTTAACGGGAAATTTTATGCCATTTAAGATTTAAAAGAAATATCGCTCAAATATCGTCCGCGGCTGTTTTTGCAGACACGAATCCGCTTACACCAATTTTCCATAACTCGAGCCTGCATTTCCGACCTTACGCCGGCTATGGCACGACGAATGTTGGCTTCAAGTGCATTAAGAGTTGCTGGTTTGTTGCTGTAAACTTGTGATTTAACATGGCCCCAAAGAATCTGGGAAGAAATACCGTCTTTTGATCGATTTGCTCTTTGCGTAGCGCGAACTGAACGCGAATTTGCATAGTAATTTTGAACAATTTCCAAGCGTTCTTTTAACATGAAACGATTCATGATGCAATGGCAAACCTTACTAAACACAATTGACATCAGATGTCAAACAACTGCTAACCAATATGGCCGCTATTAGCTGTCAAAAGTCGGACATCCTTAATGAAAAACCCTTTATATATATATATATATATATATATATATATATATATATATATATATATATATATATATATATATATATATATATATATATATATATATATAATATATATAAAATGCAACGTCTCTCTGTCTGTCTGTCTGTCTGTCCGTTAGTGCGCTTATCACTGGAGAACCACTTATCCGATTTACGTACTTTTTTTTTAAAACATACATATGTTCTCTGGCCAGGTTATAGGCTATATTTTATTACGATAGGTAGCATAAGGAATGAGCACTGACGATAATAGTGAATGAAGTCGGAAAAAAGTTTGCCCCTAGCGCGTTCCCTTGCAATACACAGCCTAAACCATTAAATATGGAACAATATTATGTAACAGAGAATATCTATAATCTGTAATCTATAATATATATAAAATGCAATGTCTCTCTGTCTGTCTGTCTTTCTGTCCATTAGTGCGTTTATCACGCGAGAACCACTTATCCAATTTACGTGTCTTTTTTTAAATTCATACATATATTCTTTGGCCAGGTTATATAATAATAATTATCTATATCTATAATACATATAAAATTCAGCGTCTCTCTGTCTGTCTGTCTGTCTGTCCGTTAGTGCATTTATCACTGGAGAACTACTTATCCGATTTACGTGCTTTTTTTTAAAACATACATATGTTTTCTGGCCAGGTTATCTATCTATAATATACACGTATATAAAATGCAACGTCTCTCTGTCTGTCCGTTAGTGCGTTACGTACTTTTTTTTGAAACATACATATGTTCTCTGGTCAGGTTATATGATATATTTTATTGCGTTAGGTAACATAAAAAATAAGCACTGACGATAATAGTGAATCCAGTCGGAAAAAAGGCTACCGTTAGGGGGTCCTCTTGCAATATACTGCCTAAACCATTAAATATGGAACAATATCATGTGGCAAAGAATATAATATATATAAAATGCAACGTCTCTCTGTCTGTCTGTCTGTCTGTTAGTATGCTTATCACTTGAGAACCACTTATCCGATGTACGTGTTTTTATAAATTTAAACATATATGTTCTATATAATTCGATATAAGCCTAGATAATGGGAGATAAGGTGAGATAATGGGAGATAGGTATAAATAATGGGAGATAAGGAGAAATAATGGGAGATAAGCAGAAATAAGTCTAATAATGGGATTTATGGTGAAATAATGGGAGATAAGGAGAAATAATGGGAGATATGGAAAAATATTGCGAGATAAGTCGAGATAAGCCTAGATAATGGAAGATAAGGTGAGATAGTGGGAAATAAGTATAAATAATGAAAGATAAGCAAAGATAAGTCTAGGTAATGGGAGTTATGTTGATATAATGGGAGGTAATGAGAAATAATGAGAGATAAGGAGAAATATTACGAGATAAGCCTAGATAATGGGAGATAAGGTGAGATAATGGGAAATAAGTATAAATAATGGGAGATAAGCGGAGATAAGTCTAGGTAATGGGAGTTATGTTGAGATAATGGGAAGTAAGGAGAAATAATGAGAGATAAGGAGAAATATTGCGAGATACGCCTAGATAATGGGAGATAAGGTGAGATAATGGGAGATAAGGAGAAATAATGGGAGATAAGAAGAAATAATGGGAGATGAGCAGAGATAAGCCTAGATAATGGAGATTATGTAGAGATAATGGGAGATAAGGAGCAATAATGGGAGATAAGCAGAGATAAGTCTAAGTAATGGGAGTTATGGTGAGATAATGCGAGATAAGGAGAAATAATGGGAGATAAGGAAAAATATTGAGTAATAAGTTGAGATAAGCCTAGATAATGGAAGATAAGGTGAGATAATGGGAGATAAGTATAAATAATGGGAGATAAGGAGACATAATGGGAGATAAGTAGAGATAAGTCTAGGTAATGGGAGTTATGGTGAGATAATGGGAGATAAGGAGAAATAATGGGAGATAAGGAGAAATAATGCGAGATAAGGAGAAATATTGCGAGATAAGTCGAGATAAGCCTAGATAATGGGAGATAAGGTGAGATAATGGGAGATAAGAAGAAATAATGGGAGATAAGGAGAAATAATGGGAGATGAGCAGAGATAAGCTTGGATAATGGAAATTATGTGGAGATAATGGGAGATAAGGAGAAATAATGGGGGATAAGGGGAAATAATGGCAGATATTTTATTTCGTTAGGTAACATAAGGAATAAGCAGTGACGATAGTAGTGAATCAAGTCCACGCGAGCGGAACCGCGGGCACGGCTAGTATATATATATATATATATATATATATATATATATATATATATATATATATAGAGGAGAGAGAGAGAGAATTATTAGGTTATAAAGGTGTACATGATATATATTCGAAATACCAGTATTTTTTTTCTCTCAAATCTCCCCTATCTGTTGCCGTACTTGCGGTTTTAGTTAAGTGAAAGGAAAATGTTATGCTGGTGGAATGACGCGCCGCTGCTGCTGCTGCTGCAAACCAGTACTTATTAGTACTTGTTGTGTACTAACAGGAGAAACAATGTTGCGCTAGAGGCTGGAGGTGAGATACCGATTTCTACTAAAGTCAGAATAAAAAATTTAAAAAATGAGAAGTTGTAAAATTTTGTATCGTAGTTTTCATGACTCTTATGAAGTCTATATTTGAAGGTAAATAAAATCAGTATTATCTTGTTACTTCTAAGATTTTTAAGAATTTTAAATGAAATTTAAAGTCCGCGCCACAAACTGCATTTTGTCATATTCTATATGGTTTATATGAACCAGTTTCGATCGTAGAACCCGCCATCCTGCACTGAAGTAAAAATAATAATTGAGTCAGAATGTAGTCACATGAAAAAAAGGCAAAATATAATTAATAGTACTAGATTTTAGTTACAAAAAAATGTAAGTAACAATTACTTAATGAAACTACAGAAGAATATAAAATGCTTAAGATTTCATTTTTCCCACCGAGTACAATTTAGAGCGATTCAAGAACAACGTGAATCGCTTTCTCCTCACACGTGTCGGTCCTGTAGAGCTTTAGGGACTTCCCTGCAGCAGGTGTGCTAGACCCATAAAAAAAAATAGAAAATTATTTATACAGGGGAAAAGATACCATCAAGTTTACAGAACACAGTTTCTTTTTTATTTATTTTTTATATATATTATTTTTTTTTGTTTGTTTTAATTAGAATCAACAACCTTAAAGATTTACCAAGAAAAATATTAATTGTTAAAAATAAAAGGATGTGAAGGGTACTCTAACCTTGTCTTCTTCATAATTCAAGACATTTATTTCAGAATTTTTAAGTAATAGTGAGAGAAAAACCAATATTAAAAAAAAAAAACATGTTCTATTTGTGAGACGAGGCAATAATTCAGAACAGCATCCCGAATCATATTTAGGTAGGAATGATCATTTCGTACTTCTCTATCTTCTCGATTCATCTTAAAATTCTTCATTTTCTTTCCAGTTAACTCCACCCTCATGTCCTAGAGTACCATCTAGCCCCCTACCCCTACCCTTCTTAGTAAACTGTACATGTCTTTTCTGAAACATCCAAATAATCTTTTCTTTCTGGATATGTTTACATATTTTATTTTTTCATTTTTTTCTAGCATAACTATCGATATATTCATAGTTATTATTCATAACTCGATTATCGAAGCGCGGGGAGACATCTAAAAGAAACGTTTTCTCTTCAAAAAAATTATCACCTTCTAAAATCACACATGTTCAATAAACAAACTTAAATAAACAGTTTTGCGGGTTACTGTCTTTTTTGACTGTTAATGTCTAATTTTAACATATACCAAAGTTTTCTCTTCAACTATTAAAATTTCATTTAAACTGAAAAGAAGTGATTTGAAATTTTAGGAAAGTACTATTAGACTATATTCGTCTTAAAGTTTAAATAAACTATTTATTATTTATTAGGGAAGATAGTATTTTCTATTACTAACAAAATGGTTTAAAGCTTTTTGAAAAATTTTGAGTTTTTAGGCCGGCAACTGAAAATTTTTGGTTTTTTTGACTTTTTTGTAAATTTGACCAAAATGAAATAGAATAATAAATTAAATACAAGGCTGGTTTGAAAAGTCCGTGCAAAAATAAAAACTACTTATGTGTTTGGGGTAAACCTTTTTTATTTCTCGACATAGTCTCCTTTTAGGCTTATACACTTCGTCCAACATGTTCTAGTTTGTTGATCCCTTCCGAATAATAGGATTTGTCCAAGTTTGCAAAATATCCATTAGTGTCTGCAATCACCTCCTCGTTTGAATAAAATCTTTGTCCCGCCAGCCATGTCTTCAAATTGGGAAACAAATAGTAGTCCGAGGGAGCCAGGTCTGGAGAATAGGGGGAATGTGAAACGAGTTGGAATCCTATTTCCATTAATTTTGCGACCACAACTGCTGAGGTGTGTGCTGGTGCGTTGTCGTGATGGAAAAGGACTTTCTTGTGGGCCAATCGCGGGCGTTTTTCTTGCAGCTCGGTTTTCAAACGGTCCAATAACGATGAATAATATTCACCTGTAATAGTTTTACCCCTTTTCCAGATAGTCGATGAAGATTATCCCTTGCGAATCCCAAAAGACAGTCGCCATAACCTTTCCGGCCGAAGGAACGGTTTTTCGCCTTTTTTGGTGCAGATTCTCCCTTGGTAACCCATTGTTTAGATTGTTGTTTGGTCTCAGGAGTATAGTAATGTATCCATGTTTCATCCACAGTGACGAAACGACGCTTAAAGTCCTCCGGATTCTTCTGGAACAGCTGCAAACCATCCTTGCAACACTTCACACGATTCCGTTTTTGGTCAAGCGTGAGCAATCGCGGCACCCATCTTGCGGATAGCTTTCTCATGTCCAAATGTTTATGCAAAATATTATGTACCCGTTCAGTCGAGATGCCCACAGCACTAGCGATCTCACGCACCTTAACTCTTCTGTCATCCATCACCATATCATGGATTTGATCAATGATTTCTGGAGTCGTAACCTCCACAGGCCGTCTAGAACGTTTAGCGTCACTTGTGCCCATATGGCCAGTCCGAAAATTTTGAAACCACTTATAAACTGTTCTAATCGAAGGTGTAGAGTCACCATAATGTTTATCAAGCTTCTCTTTAGTCTCCTGAGGCGTCTTGCCTTTCATAAAGTAATGTTTAATCACCACACGAAATTCTTTTTCGTCCATTTCTTGAAAATCACTCGACTTCCTTGATTCACACGAATGCCAAACACAAAGAAATAGACCAATATGGCTGAAACTTGGTGTGCGTTCATTCAAGAGATGCTACTAACTAAACATGACCTCGATACGCGCCAGTGGTGCCATCTCTCGGACTTTGCACAGACTTTTCAAACCAACCCGTATAATAAAAACCGGCCAAGTGCAAGTCGGACTTGCGCAATTAGTATTCCGTACGGTGATTGCTATTAAATTAAAAAAATTGTTATGGAGGTATAAAATGATCAGCGACTTCACAAAACACACCCTAAATGAGTTTTCAGCAAAGTTTTTTTTCCGATCTTTGTTGAAAACTGATGACTGAAAAACTTGATTAATCAGCAAAAGTAACGCACTCAATAATTTTCATTCAGTCTACACTTTATGGAAAATATTCCGGAATTTTTTCAAAATTTTTTGATCAGTACTTTACGAAATAAAAGTGGGAAAAAGCTTTTTTAAAAATACTATGAAAACAAAATTTGCGCGATTGTTACATCATATACATATATTTTTGAACAACCTTTCATTTGACACGCCACTCTATGACCTGGTAATTTTTGTTCACTTCCGATTTCACCCCCCAAAACTAAACCCTTAAGTCAAAATTTAACTTTAAAAACTATGCAGCTCTAATTAGGCCATTACTTCCTATATTTGTGCCAAATTTCAACTTTCTATGTCAAATAGTTTCGGGAAAAATCGGGTGTGACAGACGGACGGATAGACGGACGGATAGATGGACGGACAAACGAAGACCGAAGTGATCCTATAGGTATTCCATACGGAACACCAAAAACACTCTTAATCCAAAGTTATTTATATATCCAGTAAATAAAACTATTCTTGACAAAATTATGACTGAAAATAAACTTCGCTGTTAGGAAATAAAATTTTTACACTGCTGTTGCTTTTAAGATCTTTGCTATTACTTGCATCGCTCTATTAGACAAGGCGAAATCGGCGCCATCGTTGGAAAAAATTTTCTAATTGAATTTTTTTTCATAACCTTCTCCAGGAGATGCCCCTGAAAGAGGATCAACATGTTGCCGGGCGGTAACCTGGTCCGAATTTGTTTAAAACAAATTTTTTTTAAACAAAGTCCAAAAATTGAAATTTTTGCCCCGGAACAAGTGCGCCGTTTTCGAGATATCGGCGATTTTAGGTGCGAGAAAACGCGAAAATGGCCACTTTCACCTCCCAATATTGGGGTCAAAAATTAAAATTTTCAATGTTGCCAAGTGTCCAAATTAAAGTTTGAGATCTCTTCTACAAATTACCGTAGGAAATATTGCAATATCTTTATTTTTAAACATTGTTTTTTAACAGTTAACAAATTGCGTTCGAGCGCCCGCGGCCGCATCGAAACTGTATACATAGATATATAGGCAACGCCCGTACGTAGGCGCGCGGAACTGTATACGCGCTGCAACTCGCTGTAACGTGAAGTATCATGCAAAAGTTCAAACATGCTATTGCTTAAATAAGAGTCGGACACTTTAATAGTTTATTCATTTCTTTTCCGCCCTTACATGTGTAATTATGTCTTTTTCTATTAAACGAATTAAATGTGATCATAAGTGCATTTTCTGTGGTAAGTGTGATGATGTTGTACAACAACCAAATTTTGAATCATTTCAAAAAATTCGATTTTTATATTAGCAATTCATTATTGGAGCTTTTTCAAATTAATTGGTTGTACAGGATTGTATTTTAAAGTAGTTGGTCAGAAGCCAAGATTATTGTCTTGTAATGTAGCTGCTGAATATTTAACTAGTCAAGTTTGTCAAGTTTTGCCTGCTTTACATGCGTTTACAGGCTGTGATACTACTAGTAAAGTAGGTACTAAAAATAAAGCTTTAGATTTAGTCTTTGATTTAGATTCTCAAAATGCATTAACCCCACTTGGTACTGGCTTACAATTAAATGCCGTGGAATTCAATGCATTAGAAAAATTGTATTTGAAAATTTTGAATAAAGCTGGGGAAACAGCAGATAATGCTAGACAAATAATTTTAGAACGTTCTTGTGGGATGGGTATTAATTTTGGAAAAATTCCATGTACATCCGATGCTTTAAAATTGCACATTTCACGAGCTTCACTACAAACGTACATATGGAAAATGTCATTGTATTCTCGGTATCGACATTTAGATGCAACAGAATTTGGTTACACTATAGAAACAGGTGAATTGTTACCCAAATTCATGTTAAAAAATTCGATACCAGATTCGTTAATTAGGCAATGTAAATGTACAAAAAATTGTAAAACTAATGCATGTAATTGCAAAAGCAACAACGTAAGTTGTATACTCATGTGTGGGTGTAATTTAAATATTTGCGAAAATTCTATTAAATATATATAAGTTATATTTCATAAAATTGTTTTAATTCTTCTACCATCCTAATCGAATATCGAATTTTTATTTATATTCATTTGTTATAATAATTAAATTTGATATAACAATTACTCTTTAATAAATAAATACTTTTTACATACTTTTCAAATATATTAATTTTAATAAGAAATCAAGAAACAAAGCTTTATAGAGCATCGCAGTGCGTATACAGTTCCGTGCGCCTACGTACGGGCGTTGCGTATATATCTATGTATACAGTTTCGATGCAGCCGCGGGCGCTCGAACGCAATTTGTTAACTGTTAAAAAACAATGTTTAAAAATAAAGATATTGCAATATTTCCTACGGTAATTTGTAGAGGAGATCTCAAACTTTAATTTGGACACTTGGCAACATTGAAAATTTTAATTTTTGACCCCGATATTGGGAGGTGAAAGTGGCCATTTTCGCGTTTTCTCGCACCTAAAATCGCCGATATCTCGAAAACGGCGCATTTTAGAGAAAATTCACGAGAGACATTTTTTGTTCAAAATGGTCCAATTTACCTAAAAAAACTTATTACGGGGCAAAAATTTCAATTTTTGGACTTTGTTTAAAAAAAATTTGTTTAAACAAATTCGGACCAGGTTACCGCCCGGCAACATGTTGATCCTCTTTCAGGGGCATCTCCTGGAGAAGGTTATGAAAAAAAATTCAGTTAGAAAATTTTTTCCAACGATGGCGCCGATTTCGCCTTGTCTATATCTAGTTCACTTATTAAAATTGCTATACCCAGAAAAAAGAGGGTGCTTAGTGACTTATAAATAAAACATCAGATAAATTATTTATTGATTCGGTCTTGCTTGGGAAAGAAACCAATATATTCATTCATGCTTCGAGAATAACAATTATTCTTCAAAAATTAATTACCTAAAGCAAAAACAAGCATAAAAATAGAACAAAAAAAGTTATATGAACAATGTTAACAAATTGTCTATTATTTTATCATACAAAAAAAAATCTTGTAAGACATTGATTTTCGACGAGCTAGCGAAATTAAAATAAAAAAATGTGTAATGGCAACTTAATAGAGAGAAGAACATTAAAATTCTTTGCAAAAAAAGTAGGTAGGATGAGCCTTGCCTATAAATGTTACCAAACGGTCAAATAACTGGGAATGGAATTTTCTTAATTTTGTGTTTTGACTTATTTTTGTTTTAATGTTTTACTGTTACAAAGAAAATTCTTGGTGTATACCAGGGTTTAAAATCAGCATGTAAAATAGATGACTCGAGTAATAATTCCATCATTAAAATCTTGAGTAGTTTTGGAAATCAAAAACTCTTTCCCCATGTTCAAGTTGGATCTTAAAACTGTAGTGGGAGTGGCCATAATTATAACTTCTAATCTAGTATATAATAATGTACGCAAACACAGAATGTTTTGAATCAGGTGACGAACTAACCAAAGTACCGCAGGAATTGGAGTCCATTGTGCCTCTCTTCAATATAATTGCTCATCAAGACCCATGTCCAAATTTGTCCAACCTAGCTCAGCCATCATGTGTCCGACAAATCTATTAAAGAAAAGCAATAGTATAATCCGATTTATAATCGGCAATCAACAAACTAACCACCTTCCAAGCGATTGGGATTTTTTCACATCCAATACTAAACAGCAAATTATGGAGGCTGCCTTAACAGGTTGACTGCCGACCACTCCGATCGGAGTGCGTCGGGTCTCTTCGCCAACGCCGTCTACTCCGATCGGAGTTCGACATGCGTTCTTACGAAACGTTTTAGTATTCCATCGGCGTTGTATATGAAACGTGTTTCTAGTGGTGGCGTTGCTTAAAAACGCAAGTTCTAACAGGTGCTTAAGTGGTTCCGCGGATTTGCTTTTGGTTTGGTTGTAATCTGCCGTACAATATGGACAATCAACCTGGGCCTTCTGGTATTAAAAAAAGACATTATAGTGATGAAAAAAAGGTATATGATAAGAAAAAGAAGCTAACTGACACTGAATTATTGCAGCTATTGGAAGAAAGCGGAGGTAGTAGTGACGAACATTACGTACCAGACACAGACGATAGTGACGTAAATTCAAGCCGAAGAAGAGAATTTTATAGACCCTATTCGGCCACATCAAACACTTCCTAGCCTTGATGAGATAAAATGGAACGACAGAGGTGCGTTAAAACAAATTTTGTTCCAGAAAACCCAGGAATTATTGGTGCAAATTCCAGGACAGGGTGCACCTATCGATTTTTTCCAAATGATCATTGATGATGATTTTTTACAAACTATTGTAGAACAAACGAACTCTTACGCAGTCGAGGTTTTGCTGCGCCCAGAAACAAGTACAAAATCACGTATTACTAATTTTAAAGATCTTACTCTTGACGAACTAAAAATTTTTTTTTTGGCCCTGTTACTTCACACTGGCACAATATCCTTGAGCCGTCTTAACGATTATTGGAAAACTGATCCGCTATTTAATCTACCTGTTTTTAGAAAATATATGTCAAGGAATAGCTTATCTTGAGTTGTTTGCATTTTACATCTCCAGATATGGATCCGGCAGATCGGCTAGGAAAGATTAGATTTGTGGCAGATTTTTTTTAACAACAAGATGGGAGAAATTTACTATCCTGGAAGAGAGTTGTCTTTGGATGAAGCTATGGTACTTTATCGGGTCGTCTCCAGTTTAAACAGTATATCAAGAACAAGCGTCATAAGTATGGTATGAAGTTATACATGCTGACAGAGCCTAATGGACTTATTTTGAAATTTCGTGTCTACGAAGGTGCGACTGATGTTTATGGTGGAAGCGGACATACTGAAAAGATGGTTTTACATTTATTGGAGGAAAAATTGGGTGTGGGACATGCTGTTTATCTAGACAATTTTTACAATAGTGTTAATTTAGCTAGGAAATTACTTCAACAAAATACATACTGCACTGGTACGCTGAGAGCTGAGAGGAAAGATAATCCGAAAGAGGTAATGAGTGCAAACTTAAAACGTAGTGAGAAATAAATCTATGTTTTGCAATGGAGTGCATGTCGGAAAATGGCGCGATAAACGCAATGTTCAATACATTTCAACAGAATTTGGAAGCGAAATGGGCATTTTTAAAAACAAAAGAAATCAAGAATCTGAAAAACCTTCCGCAATCATTGGATATAATGCTTTTATGTCCGGTATAGATAGACAGGATCAAATGATGGCATATTATCCTTGCAGCCGTAAAACCATTCGGTGGTACAAAAAGTTATTCATGCATGTGCTGCAAATGAGCATGATAAACGCCTATTTTTTGTACAATAACTAATTTGCCGCAAATTCTTCCAGGCCAAATAAATGCCCACAGCATTAGCAAAGTAGAAAAAAAATTGTTAGTGAAAAAAAAGGAACTAAAGAAACAAAACGGGTAAGCAGAAAGGAATGCAAAGAATGCAGGAAAAATAAAAAAAAGAAAGCAAACAGTGTATGAATGCAAAATGTGCCCTGGACAACCAGGTTTTTGCCTTAATTGCTTTGAGGATTACCATAAAAATGTACAAAAATGATTTAGAAATAAATGTTTTGAGTTCATGAGTTCGATTTATTATTTCTTTACTTATTTAATTGGACACTCCGATTGGAGTGTTCGGCATCTAGTAAAAATTTTCACTTGCAATGCCGATTACTCCGATCGGAGTGAAATTTTTTTTTTCTAATATTTTGAATGGCACATAAAAAAACACATCCAAGACTCATTTTAATTCATATTTACCACAATAAAATAAAAATATTTGGAAAAATCTTACCGGCGTCAACCACAAACTCAAAAATATAGATCGGCAGTCAACCTGTTAATAGAATTTGATTTCAGGCTTCTTTGGGTTCCGGGACACAGCAATGTAAAAGGTAATAAACTGGTGGACACTCTAGCTAATGTAGGAAGAAATCTTGAATTTCCAATGAATATTTTCTTGGATTACATCGACTTGCTTCCTCATCTCAAGGCCAGGATTGACATAAATTGGTCTCCTTAGTGGTCGAATCATGTCAAAATTAATAACTTCAAAATATCCATCATTAGTGATGGTTTCCCAAACGTCCCTCACATAGACAGGAGATATTTACCCACTGTAATTCGATTGAGAACTGGACAATATATAACGCCTAAATTCCTATTTAGAATTAAAAAAGCGAACTCTAGCGAAGTAGAGTTAAAAAAGCGATTGTGAGTGCGGTGAACTGAATACTCTGTTGTTGTCAGGATTGTCTTTCCCATTATCACCTATTTTACATTCTTAATAATCTCATTTTGTAGCGAATAATAAGAACTAATTCTTCTTCTTGAAGTGCGATATCCGATACGGACGTAGGCGATTCTCTCGCCTTTGTTTGTAAATGCACACATTGACACCCACAGTTTAATACCAGTTCAGAATGGCCAAAGTGAGAGGGCCTTACTAGGCATGATACTATTACTACTAGCTATGTTATTTTGAATATGTCAGATTTTAATACAGGGGAAAAATTTCCCCCCAACCATTTTAATAGTTTGTCTAAGACACTCCTAATCATCCCCTATACCTATCCTTTGTAGTGTTGTTTTTTAACTATTCCGCTAGTTCCAATATAGACGTCATGATAATACCATTTGAATAACTCATAAGTATGACAAGAAGATGGGTATAGTATTTTTCACGATCTAAGAAAGTGACTTAGCTACCTATACCTATTCAAAATTCAACAAGATTCGAAAGTGATTAATTTATGGTTGTTTAATGACAAGGCATTATGCAGTTCTGCACTATACCTGATTGTATAATCGTTGGGTTTAAAATTGTATTGTGATAAGACAGTTGAATTTTAATGTTTTATGTACTGAATAATACACAATATAGTAATTACACAAATATATTAAAACAGTGTACAGTGTCCTCGCGTACATTTGTTATAATTTTAGTTATTAATACATATCTAGTTCAATTTCGCTATCGCTACTATCTTGCAAATCAATAATACGTTTTTTACAGGTTCTAAACTATTTATATTTATGTACATACATCTACAAGAGTTTTCAATTTTTTTGACGTGTTGAATACAGTTTTGTCCAGTTTTTCAACGGTTATATTATTAACTTTTGTCTTTATCAACTCAATCACACTACTGTTTAAAGTAGATGTATTATTGTGAGCACGTATATTAGACTTTATTTTATGCCATATCAACTCGATCGCATTAAAGATACAATAATATGGTGAAAGCCGAATTATTCGTGTCCTGCTTCCTTTGCAATTTTATCACAAACATATTCCTTTGAAAAATTGTAATTTTTTAAAACTTTCAACAATTGTTTAACTGTATAACTTTCATGGAAATATATGTCACGTTCGCACAAAAAGGCTTGTATTTCCCTTTTTCTACTGGTGGAACTTGGTACCTTATTCATTTGGCGATTATGATAGGTTACATTATCCATCACAATACAGTTATTCGGTGGTATATTCGGCATTAATTTGTTTGGAAGTCAATCTTCAAAAACGTCAGCGGTTGTATCACAATGATAATTCAAGCTGGAATCTGAAATACTCCTAGCTGCTAGAAATAGACATCCTGGTATCCAGCCTTCTTCTGACCCCCGCATGTAAAATAGTTATTCTTTTACCTTTATTTGATGGAGTTTTGGTGTGGCATTTTTTGGATTTATCAATCCATCCTTTACTGGGTGTGTCGTGGGTGTCATACCAAGTCTCATCTAGGTAGATTATCGTTCGATTTTCCGATCTAGCTGTATTTATTTTTCCAAGATATTCCATTCTGAGTTGTTGTAAGCGCCGTGATTCCATTAAAACTTGCCTTTTGTCTATTTTTTTGAACAAAAACCCCAAACGACGTAGAATATGCCATAAAGTTGTAGTGGAACATTTTATGTCACTACTATCCTCGGACAGCCTCCGTGAAAGTGACAATAACGTAGGAACTTTTTGTTCTGCATACATTCATAAATTTTGCTGCGGATTAAGTCTTCTTGACAGAAATCAATACATTTCGACACACCTTTGTCTTTTCGTGTTTTTTTTTAGGCGTTATCGAATTATTTACAATTTTCCAAACAGGGATGCTTGTTAAAGCTGATGTCTGCATCAATGAAAAGTACTTTTTGTGGCCTCGGTCCACTAACTTTAAATAAACACTTTAGCTATCACTTTTGACCCAACGGGCAAACATTTGCAGCTTCTGATGGAAAGGGCTTCGGACATTTTAAGATACTATTGAACTTTAGAATACACACTATTTCAGTATAATACTGTAGATAAAATGAAGAATATTCTTTATATTTATAAACGTGAAGTAGCCAATAAAATGTTAGATTGAATGATGGATGTATATATATATATATATATATATATATATATATATATATATATATATATATATATATATATATATATATATATATATATATATATATATATATACAGTCGACACTGTTTATAGTGAAACTCTATATAGTGAAAAACTCTTTATAGTGCAATTTTTTCAAGACCTAGAATATTTTAATGAAATTTCATGTGAAAAGTCATAGTGAATCTGTAAAATAGTAACACTCTATATAATAAAATTTTTTTACCGGAATTTTATGTATAAATTTTTATGCATTTATTCAGTTCTTGGCCATTTCGGGTTTCCCATTTTTATCTAACATTAGCACGAATTCCATTTTTATGACGCATTCTTTTGAAAAGGTTCTTAACGCGTTTATAACGCCTAATGGTTGGCAATAAATCAGGTAGATTTCTGTGAGAAACCCGGGGAATAACCCATTTTATAGAAACCCTGGGAAAAACCCATTTTATAGTCGAGGCCTAGTAATTCGCAAATTCAGGTTAAGTTTCTCTTTGTTTAAGAATCAAGTAAGATGTCCAAGCGAGTGTGTTTAAGTTTAGCTGAGAAAATTAAAGTTTTGCAGGAAGTTGATAAAGGCTGCAAAAAAATTGATGTTTGGTGTTTCTCCAACTTGCGTCTCTCTGATAATAAAAAGTCGCGACAGTATCATCAAGAAGCCTAGCGTTCCAAGCAGTCGAAAACGAGTACGGGTGAGTACTTACGAGGATGTAAATGAAGTAGTTTTACGATGGTTTCAAGTGGCCCGTACGCATCAAAAACGTACCAATATCTCGAAATTTAATAAAGCAAAAGGCTCTACAATTTGCTAAAGAATTTAACTGCGTTAATTTTCAAGCTAGTGACGGGTGGTTGAGTGCCTGGAAGACTCGCAATTCAATTGTTTTCAAGACGGTGTCTGGCGAGAGTGCAAGCGTTAGTCAGGAGGACTGTGACATTTGGACTGAAACTGTTTTTAAAAAGTGCATTGAGAAAGTATGAGCCCAAAAACGTTTTCAATTGTGATGAAACCGGTTTGTTTTTTAAATGTTTGCCAAATAAAACTTTTGCTTTTAAAAGTGATAAATGTTTTGGTGTTAAAACAAGTAAAGAAAGGGTGATACTTATGGTTAAAGCAAACATGGATGGCTCAGAAAAACTGAAATTACTGCTCATAGGTAAAAGCAAAAATCTCCGTTGTTTAAAAGGAGTTAAATCTCTGGAGTTATATTACGCCAATAATAAAAAGGCATGGATGACTTCTGAGATTTTCGAAAGATGGATCAAAAAACCGGACACGAAAATGAAATCCAAAAGCGAAAGATTGTGATGTTTATAGACAATTGTCCTGCACATCCAGTTACTGTAAGTAAAAAATTAAGGAATATTGAATTGATCTTTTTTTCCCACCAAACATGACCTCCAAATTGCAACCTATGGACCAAGGTATTATAAAAAACATAAAACATTATTACCGAAACAGAATTGTTCACAAAATTGTTAATGCGATTGATAACAACCTTCCAGTCCAAAAATTGATTACCCTTAAAGAGTGTATAACCGAAGTCGCTAATGTATGGAGTGAAATTGTTTCTCAGAAAACTATCAAAAACTGCTTTTCTAAAGCAGGTTTTACTGAAAAAATTGACGAATGGGAAGAAGAAGACGAAATGGATCTCGCTACCTTAAAAAGGCAATGGGGTATTCTACAAAAAACTGCTAGCGTCGACGCAGATTTTTTACTTGAAGATTTCTTAGAAATCGACAATGATGTTGGCACGACAGATCTCCCAACTGACCAAGACATAATTGACGATATAAAAAGTATAGAAGATCATGAAGAAGAAACTGAAACCGGGGAATGTCTCGCTAAATTTAGTGAAATGAAATAAGAAATGCATTTGACATCAGGGGCCAGGAAAGTATACCTGATCAAATCTTTATGCATTTGAATAAATGCGAGAATTTTGTTGAGCAACAATTATTTTTCAAAAGTAATGTTCAAAAGAAAATAATTGATTATTTTTCCTAGTACGTATGTACGTAGTATGTACATATGTATTAACAGATTTTGTATTATTCTTTTTATTTCGTATGTAGTACATACATACATGAAGTCCGTATGTTATATCTTTACACGTGCGTCATAGTTTTCAGGCAATATCCCAGACGACTATTATATTTTTTGTCTCTTTTTACCAATACCTACGATTTATTGGTGAAAAGAAACAAATAATATAATAGTCGTCTGTTATATGGCCTGAAAACTATGACGCACGGGTAAAGATATAACGTACGGACTTTATGTATGTATTTAGCCCTGTACATGCTATGTACTATTTAAACTTTCAAATCTTTTCTAATAATTCAATTTTGGAATTTTTTTTTGTTGCTTGCACCTTATAAAAAACAAGTAAATGATTACCAATATAAAATACATACACAGCAATATATACGGATTTTTTCTTTATATAGTGAAATTTCTGTCAACATTTTGGTCTTTCACTATATAGAGTGTCGACTGTATATATATATATATATATATATATATATATATATATATATATATATATATATATATATATATATATATATATATATATATATATATATGTATATATATATATATATATATATATATCTCAATTACGATCCTGTTACTGCCAGGTACCTCCGAAGTTCCTAACGGTCGTTTAATGCTTTTATTGCATCAATTTTCCAAATCACTTTCTCAGATCTTGAAAAATACTATACTATCTAAGACGTGGTTTTACAGCACCTTCCAACATTCGAGACTTGATATATGGCTGAATACCATAGTGTATACGCCGTTTAAAAGAAGAAGAAGAGAAAATAGATGACACTAGTATCGATAGCGTAGCTTAATTCATTAGGACACTTTCAACATACCGGATTTTTTTACGATTGAACCGATACCATCCTAGCGGAAATTTTGATGGGCGCTACAACCGCAAATACAAATAAAAAAATACCGGAGGTTCTATGATGGACAATAATGATTGTATAATTACTAATGCCAAATGACATTTATACTATATACTGGTATAATAAGCGGTTATTAAATAAGAGTTACATTTTTTTTAATTTGTAATAAAAACAAACGGTATAAGATATTAATGTGATTTTTTTTATTTTGAAAATTGGCTCATCACATTTTTATTTAAAAAAATTTCATGTAAATGAACGCCCATGATTTTTTTTTAAATATTCGATTCTGGAACGCCAATTTTTGGTCACTTTTCCACATAAATCAGCGCTTATTTCACCAATGACACGAATCTTGTTGGTTTTAAGACCACTGAGTGTCTGAGTTTTATTGGAATAAATCAATAATTTAACATAACCCTAGAGAAAAAAGTCCAATTGAGTTATATCGCATGATCTTGACGGCCAATTCGCATCGGCTCTTCTTGACGTTACACGGTCATTGAACTTTTTTCCCAATATGTTGCACCATCTTGTTGAAACCACATGCCATGCAGGTCAAAATCATCTAATTTATAACTAGGAATAAAAAATTTAAACAAATGTTTAAGATCACCACTTATGTTTATTATTGCTGACAATTGTTTCGACACACTGTGTCTTCTTCTGGAGCACGATGTAAATTAACTAACAAAGTATGTTTCAGAATACATAGTTTATCTAATTGCAAGTACTAAATTCATTAACAATATTTACCTTAATACCTAGAACAAGTTCAATAAAGGAGACCCGCCCCCATCTAATTGATCGTTGAGTAATAGACATGAGGATTTTTTCTGATTAATTTCTACCTGTTCTAAACAATTCAGTAATTTTCCTTTCTTTCCGTTATGCAAAATTTTGAAATCTTCATTGAATGTATGCTTTTCCTCTGTTAGATGTTTGGCGTAATGAGATTTGTTATTTTTCATTCTAAAGCTTTGTTTATGTTCGTTTATTCTTTTATAAAAAGGTCTGCCTGTTTGTCCTGTATACGTTTTATTGCAAGTGCCACAGCATAATTCGTAAACTCCCTATTTATTTTCTTTTTTTGTTTTACTTTTATTAATTAGTGTTCCGTACGGAACACTTATAAGATCACTTCGGTGTCTGTCTGTCTGTCTGTCTGTCTGTCTGTCTGTCTGTCTGTCACACCCGATTTTCTCCGAAACTATTTGACATAGAAAGGTGAAATTTGGTTATAATATAGGAATTGATGGCCTCATCAGAGCCATGTAGTTTTGAGAATTAAATTTTGACTTAAGGGGTTAGTTTTGCGGGGTGAAGTCGGAAGCGAAAAAAAAAATTTTTTTACTAGACCATCGAGTGTGGTGTCAAATGAAAGCTTGTGAAAACACGAGTAAAAAAATATATATATAATATTATACTTGCGCGCACTTTTCTTTGTATTATTTTTAAAAATTCGCGAAAAATCGCTGTCCCGGGCCTTATCTCGAAAAGTACTTATCAAAAAATTTCGAAAAAATTCTGGAATATTCTCCACGGGGTGTAGATTGAACGAAAATTATCACGAGTGCATTACCTTTAATAATTTATATGGTATATAAAAAAAAACAAAAATTTCAAGGTCATCAGATTTCAGTAAAGATTGGAAACAAACTTTGTTGAAAATTCATTTGGGGTGTGTTTTTGTGAAGTCACTGATCATTTTATACCACTGTAACATAAATTTTGACTTAAGGGGTTCGTTTTGAGGGGTGAAATCAGAAGTGAAAAAAAATTTTTTTTTACTAGGTCATCGAGTGTGGTGTCAAATGATATATGTATATATATGTACATATATATATATATATATATATATATATATATATATATATATATATATATATATATATATATATATATATATATATATAATATATATATATATGATTATCGGGAATCGGTCTGGACTGTAAATAAAACTCTTTTCTTCTTCAAAACTCAATATTTCGTTATCGTTTGATAACTTCTTCAGGAGTAACTGGGTTGTACTGCCGTTTACATATCACCAAATCTTACATTTATAATGGGTTTTTATCAAGACATCACAAAAAAATTATAACATCCAAACTACAAGACTAATGAAACAGTATCTCAAGACACAGTTGAAATTGGCAAGCAGTGTGAACCGAAGGATATTTTTGTTACGTTGCCGATCTTCTGAAGTTGTCCCTGCACATCTCAACAATGGCATGAGGAACCTTGAAAGTATGTTGTTTACAAACGGCAGTACAACCCAGTTACTCCTGAAGAAGTTATCAAACGATAACGAAATATTGAGTTTTGAAGAAGAAAAGAGTTTTATTTACAGTTCAGACCGATTCCCGATAATCATATATATATATCAGATTGATGCACGATCGATAACATATCACCAAATCTTACATTTATAATGGGTTTTTATCAAGACATCACAAAAAATTATAACATCCAAACTACAAGACTAATGAAACAGTATCTCAAGACACAGTTGAAATTGGCAAGCAGTGTGAACCGAAGGATATTTTTGTTACGTTGCCGATCTTCTGAAGTTGTCCCTGCACATCTCAACAATGGCATGAGGAACCTTGAAAGTATGTTGTTTACAAACGGCAGTACAACCCAGTTACTCCTGAAGAAGTTATCAAACGATAACGAAATATTGAGTTTTGAAGAAGAAAAGAGTTTTATTTACAGTCCAGACCGATTCCCGATAATCATATATATATATCAGATTGATGCACGGTCGATAACATATCACCAAATCTTATATATATATATATATATATATATATATATATATATATATATATATATATATATATATATATGTATATACATATATATACATATATATATATATATATATATATATATATATATATATATATATATATATATATATATATATATATATATATATATATATATATATATATATAATATATATATATATATATATATATAAATATATATATATATATATATATATATATATATATATATATATATATACTCGTATACTCGTATACTCGTATATAATGTAATACTTGCGCACACTTTTCTTCGTATTTCTTTTAAAAAATCGCTGTCCCCTACCTTATCTCGAAAAGTACTGATCAAAAAATTTTGAAAAAATGCTGGAATATTTTCCACGGGGTATAGATTGAACGAAAATTATCACGAGTGCATTACCTTTAATAATTTATTTGGTATATAAAAAAAAAAAAAAAAAATTTCAAGGTCACCAGTTTTCAGTAAAGATTGGAAACAAACTTTGTTGAAAACTCATTTGTGGTGTGTTTTGTGAAGTCACTGATCATTTTATACCACCCTAATAAAAAATTTTATTTTAAAAACAATCAACGTACGGAACACTAATTGTGCAAGTTCAACTTGCACTTGACCGATTTTTTTAATATGTCGAGATAATGTATTATTTGTACGGAAAGCGATATTTACATGATTTCTATGGAAAAAATTTTGAATTTTATTAGTTAATTTTCCGGTGTAAGTGAGTGTATGAAATTTTTCTTTGTTTAGTTGTTAGTACAGGTACACCAGTCCTATTGCTTTTTTAAATTGTTTTTTCATTAAAGTATTATCTACGAAATCGCTCATGTATCCATTGTTTATACTAATTTGTTTTATAATATGTAATTCTTTCTGAAATTTTTTTCCGTTAATGGTGTATTTAATAGTCTATAGATGAAACTATTATAAGCCGAGATTTTAGGTGTGAACTGGTGGTTAGAATTAGCGTGTATAGTTATAACATATCTGAGTATATTGGTTTAGGAAAGATTTCAAAATCTTGTTTATTCATTTTGTTTGATATTTTTAAATCTAGGAAATTAATCGATTTATTTGTTTCTAGTTCTGTTGTAAAAGTAATGTTATTATGAAGTTGGTTAATATAATCTAGAAAAAGTTTTAATTGTCGATCTGTGCCTGTAAAGCAAGTCAGTATATCATCTACATACCGGTACCAATAAAAGAAATTTTTAAAAAGATGAGAATTACTGATTTGTTCTTCTAAGTGGTCCATGAAAATTTCAGATAAAATTGGACTAAGAGGGTTTCCCATTATTAAACCTTTCTTACTTATGTAAATGTTATCGTTAAATTCGAAATAATTCTGATCTAAGCACAATGTTAAGATATCTAATATTCCTTGTTTAATTATTGGGTTAACATTATTTTTATTGAGTAATCTTTGGACCAAATTTATAACGTCTGATGGTGGTATACTAGGAAAAAGATTTTGTCATCAAACGATATAAATCTGGAGTTACTTGGTATAATTAACGGATTAATTTTTGCTATCAATTCATTACTATTTTTAATACTATATTTAGGTGTGAATTTACAATATTTTGTCAAAACCTCAATCAATTTATTTGATAAAGAAAAAGCTGGCGATGTTATGTATGAAACTACCGGACGAAAAATAACAATCTCATTACGCCAAACATCTAACAGAGGAAAATCATACATTCAATAAAGATTTCAAAATTTTGCATAACGGAAAGAAAGGAAAATTACTGAATTGTTTAGAACAGGTAGAAATTAATCAGAAAAAATACTCAGGTCTATTACTCAACGATCAATTAGATGGGGGAGGGTCTCCTTTATTAAACTTATTCTAGGTATTAAGGTAAATATTGTTAATGAATTTAGTACTGGTAATTAGGTAAACTAGGTATTCTGAAATATACTTTATTAGTTAATTTACATCGTGCTCCAGAAGAATAGACAGTGTGTCCATACAATTGTCAGCAATAATAAACATAAGTTTAAATTTTTTATTCCTAGTTATTATGGATCTCCATCAAGTAACGGCTAAGTCAGTGCAGTATCTAATTTATGCCCGAGAAAAACAGTAATCATGTTTCTGTAGTGTTCTCCATCGACAGTAACTGCATTGCCATTTTCGTTTCCAAAAAAGTACGATCCAATTACACCTCCAGACCATAAACCATACCATACTGTTAATTTTTGTGGATGTAAAGGTGTTTCAAGAAGAGCATGTGGGTTTTCATTACTCCAAATGCGACAATTTTGTTTGTTTACGAAGACATTTAACCAAAAATTTTTGACGGGTTGGCTTCTTAGCATCACTAACACTACCATTTGACTGGAATATTTGAGTTAAATTGCGAATAGTAAGCTCTGTAGATCGGTTATGTTGACTACAAATATCACGTAATGCGCGTAACATAACCCGAATAGATTCGAATGTCGAGAATTTGCAAATGCAAAATGACCAACAAATAAAGATCCCATGAATGCTATATATTCCATGCCTTTCCTCCTACGACTATAGACTATAGTCTATAGTTTCTGAGCCTATACTCTTCATCAGGTAGGCTTTAGGCAACGGTATCGATCGTTAAGACCAGAGTACCGTGGAGAGTCAAGTTGGTTGACTCTCGCTGGCTTATAGCAATCATAGTACTTTTATGTAAACGAGGTACTACTCGTTGGGCAAGATATAGACTCTTGCGCCATCTGTTGAGAGTTTCGAACATCGAAAAATGCTCAACTGTATAAACCTAATATTGTTAGGAAGGATAAATCAAATCGATATTCCGAAATAAAATTTCGGAATATGGTTTGTTACTTGATTGGTCACTACAACAGAATGTCGAGAATTTGCAAATGCAAAATGACCAACAAATAAAGATCCCATGAATGCTATCATTCATGGGATCTCGACATTCTGTTGTAGTGACCAATCAAGTAACAAACCATATTCCGAAATTTTATTTCGGAATATCGATCCGAAGAGAGATTCATTATTTTTGTAATAAATTTTAACAATTTCTATCCGCTATACAACTAAATATCTTTCTATTATGATTTGTCAAATAATACTGAACACGAATGTCAATTTTGGTGGGAACGAAAAAAAAAAAACATGTCGTCTATGACGTTTTAAAATATATAATTAGTTTGATAACACTGTACTTATTAAGATGTCTATAAAATATTTAATGATCCCCATAACTTCTATCCTTTTCTCTGTTCCCCATTAAAAATAACGAAAAAATAATGTAATTTTGCTACCCATTGACACAAACAACCCTGAAAAGACCCATAATATGATATCACCCTTCTAACTCGCTTCCCCACCACTTAGACGTTGCATAACTATTTAGAGTAAATAAATAATTATCACTAAAATGTATTCATCCATCGCAGCCAAAAGCTGGAAAAGGTACTACTATTACTTTCACACCCTTCCCCCCTTAAAATTAAAAGCAATGTAAAAATAATTTAATTTTCAGATGTCTCAACTCCAAAAACTCTAAAAAAGACCTATAACACCATATATAAGATCCAACCCTTTTTAAACCCCCTACCCCACCCCATTACCCCCTTACATATTTTACTATAAATAATATGCTTAATATTTGCCCAAGAAACCGCAACCAAGAAGGCGAAGCAACTACTGGGCAAACTCTATCCTATCCTGAATCGCTCCAGTAAGTTGCTGCCACGGACCAGGCTTCTGGTATACAACACCATAGTAAAGGCAGGCCTCACCTACGCCTGCCCCACTTGGTGCCAGCCCTCCAAAACAAGGAGACCTCAACTTCAAGCAGTGCAGAACAAGACACTGAGGATGATTACGGGAGCCCCATCGTTCATGAGGAACCGACAACTCTATAGAGACCTCGGTGTGCCTACCGTAAAGGGACACATGAGGAAAATCCAACAGAAGTTCCTGGAGAAGGCGTCCCAGCACCCCAACCCATGCATCAAGGACGCCTTCCGACTCCCACCTCACGCCAGCCGCCAGTTCCCAAGACTGTCCGACCCGCTACTCTCGGACGAAGACGATGACCCCCCTCGCCTCGATTGTCATTCTAGGTTAAGTTATAATTAGTCCTAGTTTAAGTTAATGTTACGTCCTAATTTTAAGTTAGCGTAAGTCTTAGGCTAAGGTAGTTTTAGTCTTAGTTTTAAGTCTTAGCATTAAGAAATTTATGTATATATAAACCCATTTCCTAGGTTAAGTTAGTATAGGATTACTAGTATAAGAGCTTAGGTTAAGTTAGTATAAGCATACATTCATGGTTAGAAATTTTTGTGTACTTTCAAAATTGTAAGAAAAAGGCTTTGCCTATCTTAGTATTCAATAAAGACAGTGATGCCCAAGAAACCTGCAAATAATTCAAAATTTCGTTTAAGTTATATAATATTCAACTTCCTCCGCCCCTTTCAGCCCCTTCCTAGGTTAAAATTGAGAGCAATAAAAAAAATAACCAGCCAAGTGCAAGTCAGATTTGCGCAATTAGTGTTCCGTACGTTGATTGCTTTTAAAATATTTTTTTTTGTTATAGAGGTATAAAAGGATCAATGACTCCAAAAAACACTCCCCAAATGAGTGTTCAACAACGTTTTTTTCCGATCTTTACTTAAAACTGATGACATTGAAATTTTTTTTATATACCAGATAAATTACAGGTGGCAATTTTTGTTCAATACTCGTATATATCCTGTGAAGAATATTAAAGAGTTATTTCAAAATTTTTTGATCAATACTTTTCGAGATAAGGGGGGACAGCGATTTTTCGCAATTTTTTAAAAATAATAAAAAGAAGAGTATTACATTATATATACAGTCCCTGGCCAAATTATTAGACGCACTGCAAGATTTCATGTAAAATATTAATTACCGAGTGATATTGTACCGTTTTATTATTTTAAATTGATTTGTTTTTTATTTTTATATTATCCAATCAATTACCTATTTATTTGACATAAATAAAACAGCATTAATTTAGAAAAGCATAAGTTTATTAAGTTTTAAAGAAAAGTGAAATTAATGTTAGTAAAAGTCAATATTTAGTTGAGCCACCTTTAGCCGCTATCAAAGCTTTAATTCTGCGCGGCATGCTATCAATGCAAGATTGTACTGTCTCCTGCATTTGAGGATGATGATTCCACACATGAATAATCTTTTCTAGGAGCTGGGTTTTGTTGGTAATCACATCTTTAGCCACTTCTCTTTTCATCAGCTCCCACACATTTTCAATTTTTTTTTTTTTTTATTGGTCTAGCACACGTGCTGCAGGGAAGTCCCTAAAGCGCTCCAGGAGCGGCACGAGTGCGGAAAAAGCGATTCACGTTGTTCTTGAATCGCTGTAAATTGTACTCGGTGGGAAACACAGCGCTGGGCAAATAATTCCAAAGGGATGACGTTCTCCATATAAAAGATTGCTTGAAAAGCGTTGTACGCGGAGTAACAAGCTGAACCTCATAAGGATGCGAAGCACCAGCGCGACGTGTATTTCTAACATGCACCGCTTTGGGAGGAATTAAGCGGGCTACATCCTTCGAACACTTTCCATGAAAATACTTGTAGAACAGACTCAAGTCGCCAACCGTTCTTCGATGTTCCAGCGAATCAAGGCCGCCGGTCAATTCCGGGTCCCCAATCAGACGGACCGCTCTTCTCTGAACAGAATCCAACAAATGCAGTGTATGTTTGGGAGCGGAGCCCCAAACGTGGGAGCAGTATTCCATAGTTGGTCGAATTTGGGCTTTGTAAAGAATTAACAGTTGTTGTGGGGTGTAAAGCTTTCTGGTTCTAAATAATATTCCCAACTTTTGAGAAGCTCTCCTTGCTATGCCTGCAACATGTTCATGCCAAGACATATTTGCTCCCAAACTAACGCCCAACAAATTGAGCGACGATGCTAGGGGAATGGAGTGCCCCGACATAACTATGTCGGGTTCAGCAACGTTAACTTTTTTAGAAAAAACTGCCGCTTGGGTTTTTGTAGCGTTAAATTCCACTTGGTTACTGTCACCCCAAGATAGAATTTCCTCCAGGTCTTTGTTGAGTTGAACGACCTCCTGCTGTGTGCGGACATTCGCCTGAGCAGCCGATGTCCGAGCGTTCAAGGTGAATGAAGAGACAAGCGTACTGTCATCTGCAAAGCTATAGATTGGATTCCCGGTCTTTTCCAGCAGATCGTTAATGTAAATGAGAAAGAGAGTAGGAGACAGTATGGAGCCCTGGGGCACACCAGCGTTGATAGTGAGGGTGTTAGAAAGAAATCCGTCGACCGCCACTCGTAAAGAACGCTCTCTGAGGAAACATGAGAGCCACAAACAGAACCTTTCAGACATACCAGAAGAGCGCAACTTAGCCAACAGTCCATCGTGCCAAACACGTCGAATGCCTTGGATATGTCAAGAGCAACCGCTCGAGATTCTCCAAAGTGTTCAATTGCGTTGTTCCAAACATGTGTTACATAAGTCAGAAGATCTCCTGTTGATCTATGTTTACGAAAACCATATTGGTGATCGCTAATAATATTGAATCGTTCAAGATATTTTAGAAGATGCTCATTGATAACCTTTTCCATGACTTTCGATATTATTGAAAGCAGTGCAACTGGTCGGTAGTTATTTGGCAAGGTCTTCTTACCTTTTTTAGGTATCGGCTGAACCGTGGCACATTTCCAGCAGGACGGAAATATTCCCTTTCTGTAGGATAGGTTAAAAAGTCTACAGAAAACTGGTGTTAGTTCGCTTGCACAGTTTTTGAGAACTATGGCAGGTATTCCGTCAGCGCCAGAAGCCTTCTTGGTGTCTAGCTTCATTAAAATACGCTTTATGATGCGCTGTCTGAAGACAACATCGGGCATCCTTGACTGCAATATGGGAATAGTAGGTGGTGTTTTTCCTTGGAAATCGACAGTAGAATGTGAAGCAAAAAGTTCAGCCAACAAGTTCGCTCTCTCAACAGGTGTGGTTGCAATGGAATTATCTGGCCGTGTGAGTGGTGGTATGGTGGATTTGGTAAAATTTTGACTAACTGCCTTAGCGACTGCCCAAAAGGACCTGGAATTGTTGGGACAAGCGAGAAGTTTGTTTCTAATTCGTTGATTGTGTGCCTCCTTGGTTTCGTCGATAATTCCCTTGCATCTGTTCCGGGCATGAACAAAGATGTTTCGATTTACGGTGTTAGGATTTTCACGCCATTGTCGGTAGGCAATATGTTTAGAAGCAACAGCTTCTTTGCATTTTCGGTCGAACCAAGGCTTGCCGTTGGAGGAGCATTTCTTCGAAAAAGGGATGTATGCTTCCATACCAGCCAAAATAACATCGGAGACCTCCCTGGCGCAGTCAGATGGGTTATCGAATCGAAAACAAACGTCCATCCAAGGGAAAGTTCGAAAGTATTCCATGAGATCTTCCCATTTAGCAGATTTGTAGTGCCAAATCTTGTGCGGCCTAGGCGCCTCTCTGTCACTGATTGGCAGGATACTCGATGTCGAAAGCAGTTTATGGTCGGAAGAACCTAACGGCGGATTTACGGTGACCGTGTAAATCTCCGGATTGGTGGTTAAAAACAGATCAAGAAGACTGGCGAACTCCCCGTCTCGATCAGGGATCCGTGTTGGTTCGTCAATAAGCTGAGTTAAGCCACAACTGATTGAGAATGATTCAGCTTCACGACCTTGTTCGTCGGTAGTATTTGAATATTTGAGCCAGTTGATATTGTGGACATTAAAGTCGCCCAGGATGGCAATTTCGGCACTTGGATAGTTACTTTGTAAATGATCGATGGTGTCTGCAAGAGAAGCGAAAAGTGTTCTAAAATTGGTATCACTTGGTGGTCGATACAGGATACAAATAAACCTTGTGGTTTGTTGAGTCGTTATTTTTTTAACCACATAACATCAAAGTTTGGGGGCTCCAGATCTTCTTCTCGTTGACAAGAGAGGTCGCTTCTAATGGGGTTCATATCAGGGCTGTTACCCGGCCAATCCAACAGAGGGATATTTTTTTCTGCCAAAAAAGCTTTAACAGACCGAGCAGTGTGGCAGGGAGCTCCATCTTGCATGAAAGTGAATGGTTCCCCATTTGGAAACCATTCTCTGAGCTGCGGAATCAACCGATTTTGTAATACTTCTTTGTACTGATCTTCCCTCATTATTCCTTTGACGACGTACAGACGTCCAGTGCCCTTGCCGCTGATGACTGACCAAATCATCACTTTGGTGGGATGTTTAACCGTCGGGACGACACAATCAGGATGAAACTTTTCTCCATGACGACGACGCACATACTGAGCTTTATTCTGCAAAATTTCGAATGTGCTTTCGTCACTGAAGCAGACCTGTCAAAAATAGGAAAAATATATAAACTTCCATGTTTATTTGCTTTATTTAACTGAAAATGATAATAATGTATCAATTATTGATTAAATTGCTGTATCTTACCGATCTCCAGAAGTCCACATCTTTGTCTTGCCATTGTTTGGCCCACTTCAGGCGCTTTGCTTTCATTGCAGCTGTTAACTTGGGCTTCCTGGCGAGGCGACAGGCCTTAAAATCTAATTCTTTCAATTTTCTTCGAACAGTGCGCTCAGAAGCATTTACGCTAGCATCCTGGAGTTGTGATTTTATTACCTTTGTGGTAGCAAATCTGTTTTCTACACAAATTTTCTTCAAACATCTCTCTGACCGTGGAGTGAAAATTGGTTTTCTACCGCATCTTTTCTTTCTTTTCGGGCTTAATTCCTTCCCTGACTCAATTTTCTTTTTTATGCGTCGTACACTAGCTTCAGAAACCTCCAATCTTCGTGATATTTCTCGGTTTGTAAATGTTTTCGCAATCACAAGGGCCTTCACTTCAGCTTTTTTTTTACGTGGTGAAAGATCGCCTTTTCTACCCATAATGAAAATAGTCCAATTACTTTTTTAAAACACTGCATACAAAATAAACTAATAACTGAGTAGTATAAAAACTGTTAAACAAACAATCACAGTCCATAAAGCCACAGAAACACGTTCGTACCTGACTCGATTCCGATCGCGACTGATACAGGTTTGTACTTGTTTACGTTCATGTATCACTTTGTCAACACAGTGTTGCCATATGTTAAAAATAAATACAAATATGTAGTCTACAACAATTCTTTTAAATAAAAATCAATAATATTGTAGTTTAAATATACCATTATTGCATAAAAACTCTTAAGAAACATAAAATTACTAAAAAAATACAGTGCGTCTAATAATTTGGCTGGGACTGTACATTGAAACTCTTTTACAAGCCTTCATTTGACACCCGATTCGATGATCTGCTAAGAAACTTTTTTTCACTTCCGATTTCACTTCCCAAAACTAACCCTTTAAGTCAAAATTTAACTTTCAAAACTAAACGGCTCTATTGAGGCCATCAATTTCTATGTTAGTGCCAAATTTCAACTTTCTATTTCAAATAGTTTCGGAGAGAATCGGGTATGACAGACGGGCAGACAGACGAATAGACACCGAGGTGATTGGATTTGTCGACTTCAAGAACCCTAAAAAGGATGTATAATACAATATATTCGAATCAACGCCTCGAATCTCCCCCATCCTTTACTTAAATTTTTAAGTCTAAAATTATTTGATTATTTCAAAAAAAAACAGGAAAAGTTATCATATTACCATTTAAACATATAAAATTATAGACCACCACCCCTTTCACCCCCTTGGGCCAAAAGCGATATCGTTCAATCATCACCCCCTCATTAGATAATAACTATGACAGACCCGCGAAAATGAGTGACAATATTTTTCGTGAACTCTAAAACAGGAAAAAAAGCAAAAATCTCGAAGGTAATTTTTGGAGGAACCTAACACTTTCCGATAGCAAGGAATTTAAACTACTCGTATTTTTAATACCTTATTTGTTTAATGTTTCTTACGAACATCTTCCCAAAGTGCTCTAAAAGAGATCAGAAAGACTTAAAAAAATGTAATACCTCTTTTTCAGTTTTCGAGCATTATATTTACACTTCAATTTCAGGTAGTGAATTTATTCAATAAAAAAGTAAGCTGTCAATTTTTTGTTGGCACTGTTAGTATAGTAGTAATTTTATGATATGATAGGATCAAAAATGATTAGTTATTTTAAATATTTCGTTTGTTGTTCGTTGTGTGTCTTAAATAATTTATCGATTTTGACAAAGTACATACAAATTTGTATGTAACAAACATAATTTTAATTAAAAACTGTGTTTTCGTGTGTTTGAAATATACATTTTTATTTTGCTCGTCGTTGTGTTACGAATTACAATAATAATTCAATAGTGTTAGAAAGAAAACAATCAGGCTACATATGCACAGGTAAGTCAAACATTGGAAGAAACCTGTGAAAAAGTGTTTTGTTGTTGTTGTAGTAGTTATGGTACTGCTCACTAAGGCAATCTGCCAGCTCATTAGGTAAGGGATCCCAGTATGGCGAGTATTAAAACTCCTGGGGGGCCTTTCTTCTTATATAACGATTTCTAGTGCTTTTCTTCTGAAAAGTGGTTCTTCATTCTTCATTCTACCTGCCATGCATCGCCTTTGAGGTTAATTAGTATGGGACAAAACAAACATAGGATTGACAGACACATTACACATAAAGTCAGGTCTAAAACAAAGTAAATCTAATTATACATGTTATAGTTTAATTTTGTTATGATTGCAAAATTGAGAAAGTGTTTTTAAAAATAAAAAATATTATTGCAGGACTTTTTCGCTGCAAATAACCACGTTAAAAACAGCATTAAAATAGTTTATGCAACCTTTTTACCAAACCACTTTACTGAATTTTTTAAAATTGCCGTGGAAATGACTTGATACAAAAGAATTGAATTGCAGTTGCTGAAAGCTGATTCTTTTTGTTCAAACATTTGAAAATCTTCCTCAGGTGCCTGAAATTTTTACCAAAACAGTTTTTTCTTTTGGACAAGATGAAACAACTCAAGAAACTTCGGACAAAGTATTTACTGCAAACAATAGTTAAGTAGAAAAATATATTTTTTAAGCCTCTGTGAGTGTTTCTTCATAGCTAGGTACATAATTTAAAAAAATAACCGGCCAAGTGCAATCGGACTTGCGCAATTAGTGTTTTGTATCCTAATTGCTTTTACAATAAAAATTTTTATTAGAGAGGTATAAAATGATGAATGACTTCAGGAAATACATCCTAAATGAATTTTCAACACAAGTTCGTTTCCGATTTTTGTTTTTATATACCAGATAAATTATCAACTCGCACTAATTTTCATTCAATCTACACCTTAGGGAGAATATTCCAAATTTTTTGATTAGTACTGTTAGAGATAAGGATGAAAAGTCGCGACTTTTAGTAATTTTTAGTTTTCATTTTCATACCCCACTCGATAACCTCGAAAACACTGTTTTTGTATTGTATTGATACGTTAATGGCACTGCTGCTCAAAATCCGTCTCGCGCTTAGGCAGGGCGCCGGCGACCCTCGGCGATGCTTTACACATTCCCGAGTTTGGATCTCCCCTTTTCGGGTCCCGATGGCAATCCAGTATTGACGTGTTTCAGCGCTCTACCAGATCTCCTAATTGTTCAAAAAATTTCATCTATTAACTGGTTTACAGCCAAAAAATACCAAGAACGCCACACATGCCTAGATAAGTTAATTGGGACCTCCTGAACACGAAAAAACGCTATAATTTTTTTTTTTTAAGTACCGTTTTTTAGATAACGGTACTTTTGTGTTTTTCGGTGTATGGTCCCACTCAAACCCTTATGGAGCCCAACCAAAAAGTCCGATCGAGATAAATGTCATACCGTTGGAAAGGCAACTAAATGCCTTTTCCGGCGATATACTATAAATTTCTATGTGACAAGAAGTGGCTCAGTTATAACACCTCAAAGTTCAAAATTTCCCTATTTTTTACGTTTTTTTTCAAAATTTTTCATTTTTATTTGGTTTTTTTTCTACGTTATTGTAAAGATCTGGAATGTTTTATTTTTTTACCAAGTAGTTTATTTAATAACCAACATTTTAAACGTAATTTGAAAAAAAAAGGATGAAAAATAAAGTTTTTATTAAGGATTTTGTGGAACGACAATATTTTCATTTTCATTGCTCACACGCTATATTCGGCGTAAATTAAAAAAATTTAAATTAAAATGACGAGCGCCTTGAATTTTTTCCGTTTTTTTTCGGATGTATCTTCGCGAATGAGGAACCAACAATAGTCTGCCATCATTTGTTCATCCCACCAGCCCTTGTAACGTCTCTCGATTTCTTGCATTTCCTGGTGAAATCTTTCACCCTGCTCATCACTTTCGGATCCCAAGTTCATGGGGAAAATATCCAAAATGACTGAATAAAAAGTGTAGTTTAGGTGTCATATTTGAACCTAAAAGTTAAAAAGAATAAATTTCAAATAATTTTCAAATGATATAACGGCCTTTTTGATATACATGCTTTCACTCAACGCTTACCAATGGCATTGAATTTTTGCAGTAATGTATCGATCTTCTCAGCGTAATCAGGACTTCTGTAGTTTCCCAAAAAAGTTGTAAACGATGTCCTGGAATGCTTCCCATGCCTCCAAATGAGCTGGACCTAAACACTCATTAAATGCTTGGTCACCGTACAGAGCCCGAATTTGAGGTCCATCAAATATACCAGCTTCAATTTTGCTCGCTGTGGCTCTCGGAAATTTTTGTTTAAGGTAATTCATGGCAAGACTGTCTTTTGGCAACGTTTTCACAATATTTGTAAATAACCCAAGCTTAATATGTAGTGGAGGAAGTATTATCTTCTCCTGAGGAATGAGTGGGTCATTTTTAATATTGTACTCTCCGTGCGTACGCCCACTTCGTTCGGGCCAAACTTTTCGGATGTAGTGATTCTGACGGTCACGGCTGTCCCATAGACATAGAAAACAGGGAAACTTCGTATTGCCCCCTTGCAATCCAGATAGTATGGCAACTAATTTAAAATCAGAGCAAACTTTCCATTAATGTTGGTCATATTGTATGAGAGCGAGAAGTTCTTTCATTGCTTCATATGTTTCCTTTATGTATTTTCCATATCCGATTGGAATTGATGGTTTCGTATTCCCTTTATGAAGCAAGACTGCCTTCAAACTATCCTTGCCTCCATCCAGAAAAAGACGCCATTCCACTGGGTCATAACTTTGTTGGAGAGCATTGAAAAGACCACGTATGTTGGCACAAAAACAAAAGTTTCCCGTTTTTGCGAAAAAAACTGCAAGTTGTTTGCTACGATCACGGTAATATGTAACACGTGTCTCAGGAGCACAATATCCCCACTGTTGCAATCGCGATGCAAGTAATTCAGATTTCGATTTCGGCAAATACAAATCTCGGCACAAATCATTAAGCTCGGCCTGAGTAAGTAAATGGGGTTTCTTATTTGATTGCATTTCTGATTCACTGCACTCATCTGATGAATCACTTATTGTTGTTTTTTTTCGTATTTTTGTGGGCTCTGCTACAATCAGCTGCGGTTTGGGGCACGATACTGAGTGCGGCACTGGCAGCGTCACCGAGCTAACAACTGGATAAACTGGTTCAATTCTACGTCCGACAGCCTTTTCCGTTAAACAGAAATAACAATCTGTTGTATGACTGATCGGGTTTCTCCATTGCATTGGCTTTCCAAATGTGAAGAAACACTCTTGACCCTTACCAATTTTATTTAATATTGTTCGGCAGTTGTTACATGCATTATTCGGTGTCCACGGTTTGTCCAGAGACGCAGGTCGAAAGCCGAAATACTTCTTATACGCTTCAGATAAATTTTTCGTATTCATTTTTCGCATCAAATGCTGTGATTTCTTTTTCACAAGAACTCCACAAACATAACAAAATTCGTTGGGATCGATTGAACACATTTTATTTTTTGCACGTACAAAGCCAAACTGTTTACTGTGATCAGATTCAAATTCTGATGGACGCCGAATATAGCGTGTGTCAGGCTACCAACGTATACAGTGATTCAAATTCTGATGGACGCCGAATATAGCGTGTGTCAGGGCTACCAACGTATACAGTGATTCAAATTCTGATGGACGCCGAATATAGCGTGTGAGCAATGAAAATGAAAATATTGTCGTTCCACAAAATCCTTAATAAAAACTTTATTTTTCATCCTTTTTTTTTTCAAATTACGTTTAAAATGTTGGTTATTAAATAAACTACTTGGTAAAAAAATAAAACATTCCAGATCTTTACAATAACGTAGAAAAAAAAAACAAATAAAAATGAAAAATTTTGAAAAAAACGTAAAAAATAGGCAAATTTTGAACTTTGAGGTGTTATAACTGAGCCACTTCTTGTCACATAGAAATTTATAGTATACCGCCGGGAAAAGGCATTTAGTTGCCTTTCCAACGGTATGACATTTATCTCGATCGGACTTTTTGGTTGGGCTCCATAAGGGTTTGAGTGGGACCATACACCGAAAAACACAAAAGTACCGTTATCTAAAAAACGGTACTTAAAAAAAAAAATTATAGCGTTTTTCGTGTTCAGGAGGTCCCAATTAACTTATCTAGGCATGTGGCGTTCTTGGTATTTTTCCAAATTAAAAATTTGTAAACCTGTGTTATAAAGGCATTGATAAAGGAACTCCTCGGGAAACTGCTACTGGTTTTGGATATAACCTTTTCTGTCAGCCCGCCCGTCCGATTACGTAGTTAGCACAAAAAACACGGCCACACGTATTCACTAACTGTACTAGTCACATAACCTAAACCGACGTTTTAGGAATCACTCCTCACAGCGCTTAGTAACCCTATATGATTCTCACCTCTAACAAGCAATATTGACCACCGATCCACAATCCGAAGCCCCAAAACGCCCGAACCTGCAATCAGGAAAATGCGTCCGCATGCTACGAACTGTCAACCGGAAGTGAACACTGTTTTTTATATAGCAAATAAATTATACTCCTAGAGGTAGGGTGGGGGGACAGCATTTTTTGTCAAATAATCTAAAGAAAAATTTACTCAAGTATTACATCATATATACTTTTGAACTCGATGACCTTGAAATATTTTTTTTCACTTTCGATTTCACTCCAAAAAACCTCCAATCAAAATTTAAATGTCAAAACTAGATGGCTCTGATTGGTACATTAGTTCCTATATTTGTTATATTTTATATATTTTTATATTTTATATTATATATTTCCTATATTAGTTCCTATATAAAGTTTTTATTTTCAACTACTTTCGGAGAAATTCGGGTGTGACAGACAAACAGACGGACGGACACCGAAGTGATCCCATAATTGTTCCGTACGGTTCTAGATTAATTAGTAGAGACCGGATTATATACAACATAAAAATCTTGAAATATGCATGCAAATATGCATGAAAAATGCTTAAAATATGCATGAAAAGGGTCAAAAGATGCAATATTAAATAATAATAAAAGTACCAATTTTTAGTTTTTAATTTCAAAATCAGCATAAAATTAACAAGTTATCGACGATGTTTAAATTTAATTAACAATTATTTAACATTATTTAACGTTTGTATTCTTGTACACGTCTACTCTTGTATAGATTTCTGATACTTAGTATCAGTATCAGTATACAAGAGTAGACTTGACCAAAAGATACAACGGACGGGATTTGTTAATGTAGAAGAAGAATATAAGTATATAAAGGAATGCCTACACGCAGCCGCACTGGAAGCATTAGGGTACCAAGAGAAAAGGGAAAAAACAGCAAAAACCATATTGGTGGGATGAAGAAATTAAATACGAAATTGAAGGAAAACGGAAAAGCTATCACAAATACTTAAGTTCAAAGAGCACAAACGACAAAGTAAAATACAAAGAATGCCAAGCTAGAGTAGGCAAAATGATTAGTGACAAAAAGAACAACCATTGGGAAAAGACATGCTCAAGACTCAACACTTACATAGGAGGAAGAAAAAGCACAGAAAGCTGGAGACTTCTTAAAAATATGAGAACAGAACGGAAAAGAGAAATCTTCTCACCAATAACACCAGAAAAAATGGAACCAATATTTTACAAATATGCTAACAGAAGATAGACCAGAGTTCAAAAGTACCCAACATGAAAACCCAAATATAGTTATACGAGGATCCCCAAGAAGGATAACAACATCAGAAGTTAAAGAAGTATGTAAAACGCTAAAAAATGGTAGAGCTCCAGGACCAGGAAACATCCCAGGAGAGATAGTAAAATACGGAACTGAAAAGCTATTTAGCGCTTTGAGGAACTTATTCCAAAGATGCATTAATACATCAGAAGTACCTGAGGAATGGAAAATATCATACATATCAACAATTCATAAGAAAGGAGACAAAAATAATTGCTATAACTATAGGGGAATAACGGTTACAGGATCTATTAGCAGAATATACGGAAAAATACTTAAAAATAGAATAGAAACGGAATACGCTGACGTAGAAGCTGAAGAACAGGCAGGCTTTAGAACAGGAAGATCCACAATAGACCATCTCTTCTCACTGACACAAATCCTAGAAAAGAAAACCGCATTTGATCAGGAAGTCCATGTCTTGTTTGTTGATTTAAAAAAGGCCTACGACAGCGTGCCCCTAATGAGATTGTGGGAAACACTACAACAGAGTAATGTAAGCACCGAAATAATTAAAGCCGTAAAATCCTTATACCAAGACGCAAGAAGTAGTGTGAAAACCAAATATGGTATAACAACAGGGTTCCCGGTCACAAAGGGTCTCAAACAGGGCTGCTGTATATCCCCAACGCTATTTAAAATCTATTTGGAGAGTGCACTGAAGAACTGGAAAAGGAAATGCAGCAGTATGGGATTACCACTGGATGACGATACTACATTGTACACGCTATCATTCGCAGATGACCAGGTAGTAGTCGCTCAGGACATCGATGATATGGAATACATGACACGAAAACTTATGGAGGAATATGAAAAATGGGGCCTAGAAGTCAATATTAAAAAGACCGAGTACATGTGCGTCGGAGGACAACAGCAGGACTTGAAACTGGCCACAGGACACACCATCAAACACTGTGCCAGTTATAAGTATTTGGGAACGAGAATATCTAGGGACGGAACACTGGAAGAAGCAATATTCGAGAGAAATATCCAAGGAAGAAAAGCGATTGCAATGCTTAATAGTATACTATGGGACAAAAAACATAACCATTGAAAATAAGAAGAGAATTTACAACTCAATAGTGAAAAGTATAATAACTTACAGCTCCCAGGTATGGCCATTAAAGAAAAGGACAAAAAAAAAATACTAAAAGCTACAGAAATGGATTTCTGGAGACAAGCAGCCAGAAAATCCAGAAAAGACCGCATACCAAATGACACGATAAGGCGAGCTTTAGAAACAAAGCACGATATAGTGGACGAAAACAGAACCCAACAGTTGGTATGGTACGAACATGTACAGAGAATGTCACAAGACCGACTACCTAAAAAGATTTTAAATTGGAACCCTCATGGAAAAAGAAAGCTAGGAAGACCACGCCAAAGCTGGAGAGCAGGAATCAACAAGGAAGTACTAGAGAGAGATCTGGAGGAGGAGGGTTGGAGAAACCGGAAGGAGTGGAAATTAGGCATCGGAAGACGGAAGACGTTATAAAACCGATTGATATATATATATATATATATATATATATATATATATATATATATATATATATATATATATATATATATATATATATTCTTGTACACGTAAACAATAAGGTATTGTTCCAAATGTTGGGTAGTAAGATTGTGTCTTCGATCACTTAAAATATTTTTATAAGTGAAAAAAGACCGTTCCACATCCTCTGAGGTAACTAGGAAGTATTTGAATTTGGGTGCTATGTTAGCACTTATTGTTTCTGGCAAAAGTTCACCCGTCCCATTAATAAAACTATCAATTTGACACAAAGGTTCAAAGCCTGGGTTATTGCACAAAATGTTTTCAAACTTTTCTTTAACTCTACGCGGGAATACATCTGGCAATGTGGAGTTTATTTGACGGATTTTATTCATTAACTGAATTGATTCGGTCAACGCCAAACCTCGAGTTTCAAGCTTTTTAATACCCGCAGGTATGTGGGAAAAGTGAGTGCTAGTCAAAGCTATGTTTAATATCAGAACGCTCAAACAAATATTCTTAGAAACTAACTACTTATTACTTAATATCCCGACCAAGAAACAAAGGAATAAAATACCGTCGTAATTTTGGATATTCCCTTGGCACTATAACCTAATCGATGTTTACACTATTGCAGGTAATTTTCCGGCGATAAGATCGGTTCCACACGGCGACATTAACAATACCCTAAGCAATTCAATTGCCTAGTAATACCAACAAATATTGTAAATATAGGGAAAATATGCATCATTACTAGATTTTGGGTAAAATATGCAATCATCTGTGAGAATGGTCTAAATATGCAAATGCATATGAAAATATGCAAATGCATATAATCCGGTCTCTAGTAATTAGTCTAATTTTATCTAGAAAATCCTACATCTAACCTATATTTTAAATTTTATTAAATATATATTTCAAATCATAGTTCCTTATACACGTATTTAAGTAGAAGCGAAATATTACACGAAAAACAAGTAATTATAATACCATTAAAAAAACTTGTGATGGTTATGACCTGGCAGACAGATAAAATCTATAAGGTAGATCTATTAACAACCTTGCTTCATTTAAATGAATTAAACCTAATATTATTGTCACAACATCATCAATTTAACAATCTCTGGGTAATTAAGTAAAATTTCAAAATATCCAATTTTAAAAAACAACGAATAAATTTGAAAAATATAATCATAGATATTTAAAAAAAAATCCGAGGTGACATATGGCAATAAAATCAACACAATAAATATACTTATGTAATTAAGAAGGTAAAAAACTTCCCAAATTGGTTTTATTCATTAAGTGATTTACATACTAATGTTAAAATTTAAAAATGTTAAACGTAAAGGCTAGCATAGCTATCACACAACTTTTTACTTTTATTGAAAGATTAAAAAATGAAAGATAAAGTGCTGGTAAGGCTTGGCGCAATTAGTGTTTCATATTAACAATCTAACAAATACAAAAAGCTCGTTTACTCAATACTTAGGTAAGGGCAAAAAAAATTACAATGGTGTGCAATGTGCAACACTGCACGTCCTACATTTATTATTTCAAATTTAAAAGAAAGAAAAGAAAATGGTAATGTTTTTTCTCCGTTATTTCTTTTATAAATAACATGTAGGCTGAAAAGTTTTTGGTCTAGCTACTTAAAACACATTTTTTTTGCAAAATTCAACTTTATTCATCAATATAGTCTTCTTCAAGAGCGATATAATCAGTCCAACGCATTTCTATACCTTTCTTGTAGAAGGATTTGCCTTTGCCTTCAAAATAGGCCTCAGTTTCGGCGATAACTTCTTTATTGGAGTCATTGGGCATTTTTTTGAGGTCTGCGAATAGAAAATAGTCGCTGGGGGCCAAATCTGGAGAATACAGTGGATGAGGAAGCAGTTCGAACTTCAATTCATGCAATTTTACCATCGTAACCATTGACTTGTGACACGGTGCATTGTCGATGAAAGAGTAGTTTTTTCTTGTTCATTTGGTTTGGTTCTTTGCGATTTTTGCCTTCAAACGCACCAATAACTTTATATAATATTCACTATTGATGCTTTTTTCAATTCTCAGCATAGTCGATAAAAATTATTCCATGTACATCCCAAAATACAGAGACCAAAACCTTCCCTGCCGACTGTTGTGTCTTTGGTCGCTTCAAGCGGCTTTCACCAGCTGCTGTCCACTCAGCTGACTGCCGATTTGATTCCGGTATGTAGTGATGGATCCATATTTCATCCATTGTCACATATGGCATAAAAATCCTTTTTATTGCGCTTAAACAGGTCCAAATAGCGCTCAGAATCATCAACACGTTGTTGTTTTTGGTCCACTGTGAGCAAAAGCGGTACCCATTTCGAACAGAGCTTTTTCATACCCAAATGTTCTTGCAAAATATGACTAACACATTTTTTAGATGGTTGTAGCTTCTACTTGATGGAAATTCATTATAAATATATAATAAAAAATTGTTTTTAGTCAATTTCCACTGGTTTATTTATATTGCGATGACGCATTTCACTGTCGATGCAGCTTCTTCAGATCTACATTTTACACTGCCAAGTTAGGTTTAATGTTCACAATTTTATATAATTTCCTAATTATAATATTACACCTAATTAAATTACATTGATAGTATTAGAAAACCCACACAGATTTGGAGTTAGGAGAATAAATTCAAAAATGGTGAATTGCTTAAATCTACCTGGTCGAGTACCTGTAGGCCTTAATCGATTTATTTGCATTGTCTCTAAAAGGTTTAGTTTTAAACCTTTTTGTTGGGTGTGTAAAATTTTGAAATTCTTGTTAAATGTGTGATTTTCTATTAAAAGATGATTAGCATATGTTGAATTAGATTTTTTATGGATGAAAGTTTTTTCGTATTCTGTAATTCTTTGTCTAAATGTACGTCCAGTTTGTCCTATGTATGTTTTAGGACATAACCCACATGTTAATTGATAAACTCCTGATTTATTGTCTTTATTGATTTGCGGTTTGTAGTTTTTAAGATATTTCCCTATAGTATTGTTAGTCTTGTAAGCTATGTTAATATTTTTTTGATTCAAAAATTTCCCCAGTTTTTCCGTTTGTTTGCCGAAATAGGTTAAGCATTTAAAAATGGTATTTCTGTCCTTAAAACGTGGGTATATTTCTGAGATTGCCTTGTTTTTTTTCTAACGATTGATTAAAGTAACCGAATAACTATTGTTAACGGCTACTTGTTTTATGTAGTTTAATTCTTTAGTAAAATTTTCCTCTGATAAGGGGATATTAGTTAGTTTGTGTATAAAACTATGATAAGCTACGAGTTTATGATGGTTAGGGTGGTGAAAACTATAGTGAATTGTGGTATCTGTATGACAAGGTTTGTGATATATTGCAAATTCATGTTTTTTCATGGTTTTACTGATTGTTAAGTCTAGGAAGTTGATTTTCCCTTCGACTTCTTCTTCCATTGTAAAACAGATATTTCTATGTAAAGAATTAATATACTGTAAAAAATGAGTTAATTGTCTGTCCGTACCTGTAAAACATACACTTATATCGTTTACGTATCGATACCAGTATAGACAATCATTACTATTTTTTACCAAAGCAGATAAAGATAACACAGCAATAGACAAAATCGACTATATTAATAAAACGTTAGATTTAGACAGAAATACCACTTTTAAATGCTTAACCTATTTTGGCAAACCAACGGAAAAACTGGGGAAATTTTTAAATCAAAAAAAATATCAACATAGCTTACAAGATTAACAATACTATAGGGAAATATCTTAAAAACTACAAACCACAAATCAATAAAGACAATAAATCAGGAGTTTATCAATTAACATGTGGGTCATGTTCTAAAACATACATAGGACAAACTGGACGTACATTTAGACAAAGAATTACAGAACACGAAAAAAGTTTCATCCATAGAAAATCTAATTCAACATATGCTAATAATCTTTTAACAGAAAATCACACATTTAAGAAGAATTTCAAAATTTTGCACACCCAACAAAAGGGTTTAAAACTAAACCTTTTTGTTGGTCGATTAAGGACTACAGGTACTTTACTCAACGACCAGGTAGATTTAAGCAATTCACCATTATTAAATTTATTCTCCTAACTCCAAATCTGTGTGGGTTTTCTAATACTATCAATGTAATTTAATTAGGTGTAATATTATAATTAAGAAATTATATAAAATTGTGAACATTAAACCTAACTTGACAGTGTAAAATGTAGATCTGAAGAAGCTGCATCGACAGTGAAAGGCGTCATCGCAATTTAAATAAACCAGTGAAAATTGACTAAAACAGTCTTTTAGTATATATTGACTAACACATTATTTTGATATCTTTAAAGTGTCAGCTATCTCACGCAATTTCACTTTACGGTCGTGCAAAACAATTTTGTCGATTTTTTTTATGTTTTCCGGTGTAATCACCTCATTTGGGCGTCCCGAGCGTTCATCATTATTTGTATCTGTACGACCGCGTTTAAATTCAGCATACCAGTAAATGATGAGTGATTTTTCAGGGACAGAGTCCCCGTAACACTTATTAAGTCATCGCTTTGCTTGAACGGTATTTTTTCCCATCAAAAAACAGTGTTTGATCAACACCCACAATTCGATTTTTTCCATTATTTTGAAAATATCAAAAGTAGCGCCACTAAAACCACTGAAATTTGTAAACTAATCGTTGAAATGTCATGAAATTTTGACACGTACCGTTTGAAGGTCGGTACTTCCTAAAAATTATATGAATCTTTTGAAAAGGGCGACATGTATGTGTCAGACCAAAAACTTTTCAGCCTACGTATTATATGTAAAAATAAATATTAAACTTGACTCTCTCACACTAAAGAATAGTCTAGACATTACTACTCGACATTTTAAAAAAGAAAATTATACCTTATTGTGAGAAATCATTCACAAAAACATTGGTACCTAGGCCCACTTCTCAACTCCGTTATATTGTTTATATGTAAGAGTCCACAAAACCAAAAAATAACTAAAAAGTAAAATAATGCTGTATTTTTAGTGTTCCGTACGGAACACTTATAAGATCACTTCGGTGTCTGTCTGTCTGTCTGTCTGTCTGTCAGTCTGTCAGTCTGTCTGTCTGTCTGTCTGTCTGTCACACCCGATTTTCTCCGAAACTATTTGACATAGAAAGGTGAAATTTGGTAATAATATAGGAATTGATGGCCTCATCAGAGCCATGTAGTTTTGAGAATTAAATTTTGACATAAGGGGTTAGTTTTGGGGGGTGAAGTCGGAAGTGAAAAAAAAATTTTTTACTACGTCATGGAGTGTGGTGTCAAATGAAAGCTTGTAAAAACACGAGTAAAAAATATATATATAATATTATACTTGCGCGCACTTTTCTTTGTATTATTTTTAAAAATTCGCGAAAAAAAATCGCTGTCCCGGGCGTTATCTCGAAAAGTACTTACCAAAAAAATTTCGAAAATATTCTGGAATATTCTCCACGGGGTGTAGATTGAACGAAAATTATCACGTTTTGAGGGGTGAAATCGGAAGTGAAAAAAATTTTTTTTACTAGGTCATCGAGTGTGGTGTCAAATGAAAGCTTGTAAAAACACGAGTAAAAATATATATAATGTAATACTTGCGCACACTTTTCTTCGTATTACTTTTAAAAAATCGCTGTCCCCTACCTTATCTCGAAAAGTACTGATCAAAAAATTTTGAAAAAATTCTGGAATATTCTCCACGGGTATAGATTGAACGAAAATTATCACGAGTGCATTACCTTTAATAATTTATTTGGTACATAAACAAAAAAAAAAATTCAAGGTCACCAGTTTTCAGTAAAGATTGGAAACAAACTTTGTTGAAAACTCAATTGGGGTGTGTTTTGTGAAGTCACTAATCATTTTATACCACCCTAACAAAAATTTTTATTTTAAAAACAATCAACTTACGGAACACTAATTGTGCAAGTTCATCTTGCACTTGACCGGTTTTTTTAAGATGAATTAAAGATATTCTCTCTCTAAAAACTAATTCTAAAATTGGATCAACAAAATTATCCCCCCTTTCACCATAACTCAAGGTTTGTTCCCTTTTTAGTGTTCCGTACGGAACACTTATAAGATCACTTCGGTGTCTGTCCGTCTGTCTGTCCGTCTGTCCGTCTGTCCGTCTGTCCGTCTGTCACACCCGATTTTCTCCAAAACTACTTGTCATAGAAAGTTGAAATTTGGTAGCATATATAGGAATTGATGGCCTCATCAGAGCCATGTAGTTTTGAAAATTAAATTTTGACTTAAGGGGTTAGTTTTGGGGGGTGAAATCGGAAATGAAAAAAAAAATTTTTTTTTTACTAGGTCATCGAGTGTGGTGTCAAATGAAAGCTTGTGAAAACACGAGTAAAAAATATATATATAATGTAATACTTGCGCTCACTTTTCTTTGTATTATTTTTAAAAAATCGCGAAAAATCGCTGTCCACCCGCCTTATCTCGGAAAGTACTTCTCAAAAAATTTTGAAAAAATTCTGGAATATTCTCCACGGGGTGTAGATTGAACGAAAATTATCATGAGTGCATTACCTGTAATAATTTATCTGTTATATAAAAAAAACAGAAATTTCAAGGTCATCAATTTTTAGTAAAGATGAACTTTGTTGAAAACTTATTTGGGGTGTGTTTTGTGAAGTCACTGATCATTTTATATCACCGTAACATAAATTTTGACTTAAGGGATTCGTTTGGAGGGGTGAAATCGGAAGTGAAAAAAAAATTTTTTTACTAGGTCATCGAGTGTGGTGTCAAATGAAAGCTTGTGAAAACACGAGTAAAAAATATATATATATAATGTAATACTTGCGCACACTTTTCTTCGTATTACTTTTAAAAAATCGTGAAAAATCGCTGTCCCCTACCTTATCTCGAAAAGTACTGATCAAAAAATTTTGAAAAAACCCTGGAATATTCTCCACGGGGTATACATTGAACGAAAATTATCATTACCTTTAATAATTTATCTGGTATAAAAAAAAACAATATTTCAAGGTCACCAGTTTTCAGTGAAGATTGGAAACAAACTTTGTTGAAAAACTCATTTGGGGTGTGTTTTGTGAAGTCACTAATCATTTTATACCACCTTAACAAAACTTTTTATTTCAAAAACAATCAACGTACGGAACACTAATTGTGCAAGTTCAACTTGCACTTGACCGGTTTTTTTTTAATGAACAAGCACACATGTTACAGGGAAATCCGGGCTACAGAAGCGAGACATGTATTCCTAGCATTCATCTGCCAGAAATTAAGCAGGCTACATCCATCGAACACTGTCCATGCAAATACTTGTAATAGACTCAGGTCGCCAACCGCTCTTCGATGTTCCACGGTATCTCTCTCTCTCAAATAACCTCAGTATACGTGTAGAGGCAGAGCTCCCCCATGGAAGCAGTCTTCCCTCGTTAGTCCAATTTGTAGTTTGTATAGAATTAACAGTTGTGGTGGAGTGTAAAGCAGTTTTTGAGAAGCAACATGTTCATGCCAAAACATATTTGCTCTATCAAACGACCACTTCCTGCTGTCTGCGGATATTTGCAGAGAGCACTGTCATCCGTAAAACTGTAAATTGGGTTCCTAGTCCTTTCCAGAAGATCATTAATGTGAAAGAGAAGGAGAGTACCTTATGGCTGGTACTATAAGTTGGACAAATTTCAAATCAGTTTTTCTTTTCGTTAGGAAATTACCATGGCAACATAAAAGACTAGAAATTGACAGAAACGCGATTTTTTTCTTGATCTAGGAAACCTTAAACGTGGTGAGGTGTTTTTTCACTGGTATGATTGTTAGCAATGGAAGCAAAAAGAATTAGAAAGGTTATACATATACTTGAGATCCACATTTTTTTTATTTATTTATTTATTTACGGTTTATTAGAACCTAATTTAACTATCGGATAGGCATATTCTTACAATGTCGAGATAATAGTTGCTTAAACTTATTTATGGTTTCACAATTTTTAATATTATTTGGTAGGTCATTAAAATATTTAAGTCATTTATAATAAAGATTTGCTCGATCAGTTTCATTTGTAATTCCCACTACTCGGAAGTCATTTCGTCCTCTGGTGTTGTAGTTGTGTATCTGATTGACGTAACTAATTTTCTCGGTCAAATATGTGGGACAATTTTCTATCTTTATATTACAGATGAATTTCATTGCGTAATAAAATAAGCTCTGCTTTACACTCAGCCAATTTAATCGATCTAACATATCTTTTATGTGCGTATCTCTAGGCTTCCGCAATATAAATCTCATTGCCTTGTTTTGAGGTTTTTGTAGTAGTTCTGTTTGTGTATCCTTAGCAAGAAATAATACCGAAGGACAATAAATAAAATGTGGCTCAATTATGCTTCTATACATTAATATTTTATGGTATTCACTTAAGATGTGGAAAGTTCTATACATGAGATAAAGTTTTTGGTTTATTTTATTCACTAAATATTGAAAGTGTGCATCAAATTTAAGTTTAAAATCTATCATTATACCTAAGTATTTAATTTCGTTTACTTTTTCTATTTCACGATTATTTATGTATAATTTATGATTATTATTATAGTTATTGTGTGGTATTATCATATATTTAGTTTTATCTGTATTTAGTTTTAACATATTTATACACATCCACCTGTAAAGAATATTCATATCGAACTGCATTTTATTAATAGTCACATCCAAATTAACATCACTAATTGCAATCAGTGCATCGTCTGCAAATAGTCTAACATCCCCGTACTTTAAACCGTCTTTAATGTCATTTATGTATATGAGAAACAGTACCGGCGCAAGGACAGAGCCTTGCGGTAGACCAATATTCACTGGTATCGCTGATGATGTCGTGTTTCCAATTTTTGTTTGTTGCTTTCTATTCGATAGATAATCTTTTTACCATTTTAATTCCGTATCACGCAGTCCAATTTTGTGTAGTTTCATAAGCAATAATTTTCTGTCTATAGTTTCAAATGCTCTTTTTAAATCTATGAAAGTTGATACAATGTATTTTTTATTCGTCAAATCTTCACGCCATTCACTTATAACATAATTAATTGCAGTTTCACATGAGTGTTTGCTTCTAAAACCCGATTGCTCTGGAATAATAATATTGTTATCATTCATATATTGCAGTAACTGATTTTTTATCACTGTTTCAAGGATTTTTTCGTCACTTGGGAGCGTATTTATTGGCCGCATCTCTTCAGGTTTTATAGTATATTTTATTTTTTCAATTGGCACAATTTTGGAAATTTTCCATTCGTTAGGCACGTTTCCTTGCAGCATGCTATTATTGATGATATTGGGGTAAAAAAAAAGCCGTGTACGTTATAGAATGTTTAATTACACCTTCAGATAAAATATTCTTACCGCCAATTTTATTTTTAAATTTTTTAACTATTTCAATTATTTCGTTACTATCTACTGTTTGAAATTTAAATTGGTGATTAATTATATTTGTATTTCCCATAGTATTCTGCACAACGTCAAGTCATTTAAGAAAACATAGTTATTAATTAGGATAATTAATTAGAACTGAAAGTAATAAAAATATTACACAATTTTTAGGACTCTTTATATGCCTGAAAGAGATAACTAGAAGCGAAGTTTTTTCTAGAAGTGGGGCTTTAGTCAATGACGGCGGGGAGACTCTTTGATAGAAGAATAAAAAGCCCTCTTGTACTGGAGTTCTAAAAGCTAAAATCCTTCTCAACACAGTAAACTCAAAATCGGTGATAAGAAGAAGGGAATTTCTCACAAAAAGAACCTTTTTATACAACGAAACCTTAAAAATATACAAAAAAATCCATATCTTATATCTATAGTGGGAAAGGGGGGCAATTTTTTATAAGCTAATATCAGATGTTTCAAATTATTTAGAAAATATAAAGATACAAAACGCTTTATCATACAAACCTATCACCTCGTTTTATGATAGTAATAAAAATGAATCGATTATGTAACTATCTACAGTTAAACTGAAAAAATTTATAATCATAGAAATAGGGACAGCTAACACCAAGTAACTACTATAAATAATCTAAGAAATTGACAAGCATAAAAATAAAGACCATACAGATATCGTTAATTTTAATGAAACAAGATAATCAAACTGCTAAATCGAATTTAAAAATCAGACGTAATATTTTTTAATATAACCGGTAGAAGGTACCATTGCAACTGAAAGTAATGAGATGTACTACTTATGTCTTCCACCATTTGATTAAAATAAGTTATCCTGACAACTCCGTCAGTATCAACACCAATATATCCCAGGGGTCCAGATTGTTCTACTCTCTTCCCTTTCTTTTATATTCTCCAGGCCTCCATTCAACCACATGGCGTATTCATCTTTGCAATATGCCCCACCCAATTCTACCTTAATGTACATATATATATACGTATATAGAGTACATCCCAGAAAGCGAGTGGGAAGAATATTATAAGAAGCTGCTAACAGAAGATAGACAAGAATTCCAAGAAGAGAACCCTGAAGAAGAACAGAATAAAGAAATAAAAGAAATAGAACTAAGCTATGAAGAAGTAAAGAAGACAATAAAAACACTCAAAAATAATAAATCTGCAGGACCTGGGGGTGTGGTAAATGAAATGATTAAGTACGGGTCTAATAAATTACATCGAATGCTGAGAAACATGTTCCACAGAGCGATAAATGGAGAAAAAATACCAAAGGAATGGTCAAAAGCTTATATAGTATCCATATTTAAAAAGGGAGACCGCAGAAAATGCACAAACTATAGAGGCCTAAGCATAATATCGAGTATGGGGACGTTTGTATGGAAAAATTATTAAAAATATCATGGAGGAAAATATAAAAGGAAAAACTGGAGAAGACCAAGCAGGAAAATCATGTATAGACCACATATACACTATAAAGCAAACAATGGAAAAAAAACTGGCAAAGAATAGAGAAGTTCATCTAGCCTTCATAGACATAAGAAAGGCCTATGACTCAGTACCAAGACAAAGATTATGGAACGCAATGAAAGAAATAGGCATTGACAAAGAACTAATATACGCAGTAAAAGCTCTCTACGAAAACAACACAGTGAACATAAAAATAGGACCTAAAATAGGGAAGAGACTCCAAACATCAAAAGGCCTATTACAAGTATGTTCTACATCCCCAACACTATTCAAAATATACCTCGAACAAACATTAAAAAAATGGAAGTAAAAATGTAGTGGAATGGGAGTCCCAATACGAGAAGATTACTTATATACTAGTGTCGCAGACGACCAAGTAATCATAGCGCAAGATGAGGAAGACCTCAGTTATATGGTAAGAAAACTGAAAGAAGAATACACTAAAGCGGTATTAGCAATAAACTTTGATAAAACGGAATATCTAACAACAAAGGAGGGAAACGTGGAGAATCTAGAAGTAGATAACGAAACAATAATCAAAGGAACCGATAGATTTAAATATCTAGGAACCATCATTTCAAAAAACGCAACATCAGAGATTAAAGCTAGATTAGGACAAACGCTAGCATGGATAAGACAATTAAATTCGATCCTGTGGGACAAGCACATTACAAAGAGAAACAAAACACGCATATACAAATCAATAATACAAAGCATAATGACATGGACGATCAACAAAAGAAATAAATCTAAAATTAACGCGGTAGAGATGGAGTATTGGAGAAGATGTTGTAGAGTGACACGTATAGAGAGAATAACCAATGAAGAAATAAGAAGCAGAATGAACATCAAAGAGAACACAATAAATACCATTGAAGAAAAAACGATTAAAATGGTATGGACACATAAGACGAAGCGAAGATAATAGGTGGATAAAGAAAATAACGGAGTGGAGCCCTATAGGGATAAAAAAAAAAGGAAGACCCAGACGATCGTGGACGAGGCTATGGAGGACAGGGGTCTAACAGATGGAGACTGGGAAGATAGAAACGGATGGAATCAAAGGCTGAGAGAAGGAAGACAGCGTTAGCTGTAGAAAATTCTTGTTATATATATATATATATATATATATATATATATATATATATATATATATATATATATATATATATATATATATATATATTCGTTGTATTACATCTGTCACTTTTGATCTTATTCGTATCTCGATTAGGAATACGATCTTGAAATCTAATATTTAGCATTTTCCTCTTCATTGCCCTTTGAGTTATATATTATACTTTTATTTAAAATCCACGTTTCAGTGCCATATGTTAATACCGGCAGTACAGGGTGAGTCAACAATAGAGTAAAGTTCATTATGTCATTTGTTTCGGGAATGACAAAAAAATGTTAAATACAATAGTTTTAGGGAATGTTAAGGTGCACAGTTTAAAATTATTTTTGAGTATACAGTAAAAGTGTGGCCGATATAACATCCCATTTTCCAATTTATTTTTAAATTCTGCGTAAAATTTTATAAATTTTATATTAATAATGTTATATACCTAAACCTAGTAGTTTTCCAATATTTCAATTTTTTAAAAAAATACTAGTTTTCAGTTTTGTAAAAAATTGCCAGTAGCGCCATTGTTTCTGAAGATGAAATACTCATAATTGGTGAGCATTCTATAGAGATAAAAAAAAGATTTGTGTAAAAAAATTTGAGTTAGATGCTACAGGGTGTTCAACATAAATTTATAAATTTTGACTATTTTAAATTGAAAAATCTCAAATTTTTTAAATGGCACACCCTGTATATTATTATTTTTTCTGATAGATTTTACAAAACCCTTCAACTTTTATTAAGTATGTCATATACCTATTTCTAATAGTTTTCGATATATTTTGAATTTTTCAATTTTTACCCTTGTTTTTTATACACTTACGCTATTGTGAAAACATAAACAAATAGTTAATAATATTTTTAGTATAGTTTAACTTATCTAATGATTAATTATTATGACGTAATAAATGTTCAAAAATTTGCCCATCTCCTTGAATACACATATTTAGTCGTTTTACTATATTTTCCCTCAATTTCCTTAGCAAAAAGGGCGTTATTCTCCTGCACGCATCCCTTATCCTATTTTCCATAACTACTGGTGTTGTAGGAGGATTCACATAAACACGATTTTTAATGTAGCCCCACAAAAGGAAGTCTAAAGGTGTTAAGTCACATGATCGAGGAGGCCACTGAATGAATCCATCCCTACCCATCTATTTTTGTGGGTAACGATCATTTAAAAATTCCCGAACTTCCCGGTGGTAATAAACAGAAGCTCCGTCTTGTTAAATCCACATTTGTTCCCTTTCAAAGTTATCAACTTCTTCAAGAAGCTGGGGTAATTCATTTTACAAAAAATTTATATATCTAGGCCCGTTAAGCGGTTCGCGGAAAAAATACGGATCAATAATTCGGAAATTTAATATTCCACACCATACATTAAGCAACCAATGGTTTTGGTTTTGAACTTCCTGGACCCAAATGGATTAACTGTTGAAGCTGCGAACAGCAGCTTCATCAGGAAAACATTATTTTGGATAAAAAATTTGGATCGGCCCCTGTTGCTCCATTCATGGTGATACAAAAGTTTACTTGTCGTTCAAAATCACGGTCTTGAAGTTCTTGATGTAGTTCCATATGAAAGGGATGATACTTGTATTTTCTCGTGGTGCGATTAGCCGTAGATTGGGATATGTCAGATAAGTCAGCTAGTTAACGGCTGCTGACTTGGGGATTATCTTCAACATGAAGTAAAATCTCGATTTCTTTTTCCTCACTGGTAACATTCTGGTTTACTACTTTCCGTTTCGTATACTCGCTACCACTACCATCAAACCGTTCCATTAAGCAGTGAAAATATTTTCTAGATGGTATACGTCTATTAGGGTACTTCGCTCCGTAAAGCCTTACTACAAAAAGAAATTTTTTCCGCCAGTATATAAACCATATCAATTAATTCATTTTTAGGAAAATCCATAACTATTACCTTTATACATTACTTACTACAACAAATTAAACTATTTCTACTTGCTCCATGTCCAAATTTGACAATGCCTACATTTTCGTTTTGTTTTGGCAACTACGGTGTTATAGCGTAAGTGTATTAAAAACAAGGGTGAAAGTTGAAAAATTCAAAATAAATCGAAAAACTATTAGAAATAGGTATATGACATACTTAATAAAAGTCGGAGGATTTTGTAAAATCTATCAGAAAAAAATAATAATATACAGGGTGTGCCGTTTAAAAAATTTGAGATTTTTCAATTTAAAATCGTCGAAATGCATAAATTTATTTTGAACACCCTGTAGCATCTAACTCAAATTTCTTTACGTATATCTTTTTTTTCATCTCTATAGAACGCTCGCACCAATTATGAGTATTCCACCTTCAGAAACAAAGAAAAAAAAAAAAAACACACTTTAAATATTAGAAAAACTACTAGGTTTAGGTATATAATATTAATAATAAAAAAGATATAAAAAAATTTACGCAGAATTTAAAATATAAAAAATTTATAAATTAGAAAGTAGGATGTTCCATTTAAAAAAACATATGTTATATCGGCCACATTTTTTTGAAGTACCCTGTATACTGAAAATTAATTTTAAACTGTGCACCTTAACATTCCCTAAAACTATTGTATTTAACATTTTTTTCGTCATTCCCGAAACAAATGAGATAATGAACATTACTCTATCGTTGACTCACCCTGTACATATTGATCGAACACTGGCTTTTATAGTATTTGGGAACGCAGAACAAGCTAATGAGACACTTCAATCTAAGTCAGCCTTTAAATTACTCTGGATATTTCGATTTTTTCCTAAAGATATGAATGTTTGTACCTTCTCTATTCTTTCACCTTCTATTAATTGTTCCTGACTATTATCTTCACTTTCGTTGTTCAAATATTTTGTTTTGGTGAAGTTTATTATTAGACCTAGTTCTCGAGACTTTGTTTAATTCGATCAGCATTTCTTGTAATTCTTCTTTTGTGTTGGCCATCAGAGTGACATCATCTGCGAACCTTTTGTTGGCGATCAGAGTGTCATCACCTGCGATTTACTCGTTCGTCGTCCATTAGTATTCCTTTCCTATAGACAATAAACCATATCATTTAACAGTTCCTGTAAGTTTTTGTGTTAGCTGAATCGTTATAAACAAAAAAGACATAATAGATTTTAAATTCGTTTATTATCTCAATCAATTCTCATAGTACTAATAAAACCATACAAAAGCTGCTCCCACCCCTATTACCTCTTCCTCTTAAAGCAATATTGCTTAAATCTATATGTTTCTTTTCTTCAAATATTATGTGTATACCAAATTTAAAATCGATATCACATATCGTTCAGTGATATCGAAACTGACAGATAGACCGACAGATGGTCACCGTCCTTGTTCGTGAAATATGTAAACATTTTACAAGGTAATTTTTTTTCACGAAAACAACACCCTTTGCGAGGGAAATAAGAGAGTAAATTGGTATATGGTGAATAGTGCATCACATATTTCTTTTGTGGTTAAATTTTACACATTTTCGAGGTATTACACAGGAAAACAGCTGTTTTGGTGTCGAGGTTTTTTGAGCTGATTCTATATCAATTTGATGTCCTGAATTCAAATAACGTATTCATTTGTACCTAGGAGCTCAAATTTTTAAGATATACAATTTTAGAGAAATATAAGTTACATTATTGTAACTCAAATCCGTAAGTGTAGTAAACAAAAGTAGATACGAAATTTTTATTTTAGTTATACAAAATACAATATTATGTCGTACTTACAAACAAAAAAAAACATTGAAGAAATGAAATAGTCACTCAACACTTGGAAAGCTTCTTTTCCGCGACATTCTTGAATGTTTTTTTAAACAGTCCCTTTTTAAACTCCAGCAGTAATCTGCCATCATGTGCATGTCCCATCTTCCTTGGTAGCGGTCCTCCATAACTTTAATATCTTGGTGAAATCTTTCACCTTGTTCCTCACTCATGACTCCTAAATTTTCTGGAAAACGTTCTAAGTGGCTGTGTAAATAGTGTATTTTAATACTCATATTGCACCCTAAGGATTTGAAACTATTAAGCATCTTGTTAACCATTTCAACATAGTTTTCAGCTTTATGTTTGCCTAGAAAATTTTCTACAACTGCAACAAATGATGTCCAAGCTTCTCGTTCAACTTGATTCATTGAATTTATGAAGGCAGGATCCTTAATTAATTGTCTTATTTGTGGGCCGTCAAATATCCCTGCTTTGAGTTTTTCTGTGCTCAACTGATGCATTTTTACCCCTATATATGCAAAACAAGACCCATTCTTATCAAGAGCCTTTACAAATTGCTTCATTAAGCCCAACTTTTATATGTAACGGAGGAAGTATGATTTTTTCTCTTTCAACCAAAGCGTCGTTAATGACATTCTTTTCCCCAACGTCCATGTTTTCTCTCTGAGGCCAATCTTTTCTAACCCAGTGGTGTGTTTTGTCCCTACTATCTCAGAGGCACAAGAAACACGGATATTTCGTGTAACCACTTTGCTGCCCAAGAAGAAAGTTTACCATTTTTAAGTCTACACAAATCATCCATTGATGTTCGTAATACTTTATCTTCTGCAAGACCAAAGCTTTATTATTTATTATATTCTTCTTTCAGTTTCGTTGAGTGAGCTAGTGGTATTGAACCATATTTATTCCCATTATGTAGAAGGAACACATTTTAAACTTCGCTTTGAACTGTCAATAAATAGGCGCCAATCATCTGGAATATATTCAGAAAGTCCCATTTCTTTCATGAGTCCCCTAATTTCGCGACAAAATACAAGATTGTCTTCTTGAGAAAAGAATGGTAGCAGATCTTTTTCTCTTGTACGGTAAAAGGTAATTTTGGTTCCTTGTTCCAGTAAATTTTTATCGTTCAACCTAGAAGCCAGTACTTCAGAAGCTTTTTTCGATAAATTGAGATCCCTGGTGAGATCATTTAATTCATTTTGATTGAAGCGTTGAGGAACTGATGACGTCCCCTCATAGTCACTGTTAGTTTCATTAGCATCAGAACTTTTATTAGCATCAGAAGAGCGATCAGAGGGAAAATATTCGTCATCAGAGATATGTGGTAGCTGATGAAATGTTGGAATCGGTATTTCATCTGAGTGCGGGATAGGGTGTATTGCCGAGTCTAAATTGGGATAAGTCCACTTACTGCGGTTATTTCGATTGATTCCATTAGTATTTACTAAACAGAAATAACAATCATTGAAGTGGTTTTTTGGTTCTCTCCAAACCATTGGTACGCCGAATTTTAGACATTTTCTTTTCCCGGTAGTCCACTGCCGTAAATGCTCTGTACAAGTTTTACATACGAGATGCGGGGCCCACGTTTTGTCCTGATCACCAAGCTTAACTCCAAAGTCTCCAAGATACGCTCGCTTTACAAAGTCAGTAATAGTTTGTCTGTTTTGTTGAAACATGTATTCTCCGCATATATAGCAAAACACATCAGGTTGATTTACACAACGTCTTCTTGAACTGGAACCTGAACTCATTTTAATTCTGTTCAATAACACAAAAACACTCTTTTCTTAACATAAAATAATACGCCGAATTTCGATCTACTCTCATTAGTAAGAACGCACAAACTGACGAGACTTACCCGAGTTAGGTGATTAAAAGGGTTCAGTTCAGGTACCTGATAGGCAATGGTTCCACTATTTATAGATTTACCTGGAATTTACTCAATTACAGACTGACAATAAAACCATTGTACCTACATTAATGAATATATAATAATTTTAGAACTCTCATAAATGAATATACTGAATAAAAACCACATTGGTAGATAAGTTGATGTATCTAAAAAAGTAGAGCTGATAGAGAAAAACGGATTGCATGTATAGATTTAGCGTCCCAAATATAGTTAAAATCAGCTCTAAAATCCCATGCACCAAAACAAAAATATTTTTTTGTTGCCCTGTGTTATTACTTTAACGGACCATTGTACATTTTAAATTTGTTTTTTAACCGCTCTTAAAGTATTATCCACGCCACCAGTGTACAAATTTATTACCTTATTTGGCAACTATTCGATACTTTCAGTTTCTTAAAATGTAATTAATTATTATCGAAGATTAATATACGACACGAAGTAATTAAAGACGGAGCCAGAATGGCTGGTTTGACCATTAACTTGGTGTCCCTGACCTTAACTTGTACATGATATTCGTTGGATATGAGACAAAAAAACATAATAAAGAACCACTAAAAATAGATGCCTGATATCAAGATCAAAGACATATTTCATTAATTCTCCGATATTTAAATTTTATCTTTTACATTGATTCTAGTAGATAAATACAAGGAAAAAAGGGTATTCGCACAAAACATTCCGAATTTTTGATTGCGAAAATGCTTAATGTATTTTGCAGTTCTAGTGGGTATAGAGGGTCCTTTCGTCAGTTATGAAGGTTATTGAAATAACAACCTCTATCACACTTCTGCAAGATAGCGCTCATTGGCGTAATGTGATAAGAGTACGCAACTAACTACCTTACTTTCTGTGGCGTAGTCAAGAAAGGAAAATATGCTCCCGCCCTATGAATCTAGAAAATACGGCCCATAGAAACGAATTTTTTTTTTATTAGAGGTTCCCCTATAACGTCCTACGCCTTCCGGTTCCTAGTTTCCATCCTCTCCGGTCTTCCCAATCTCCCGTTCTTAAGTTTCTTTTAACATGGCTTTCTGGATACCACCCATCCAACTTGCTTTAGGCCTTCCTCTTCTTCGTTTTTCCATTGAGCTCCATCTGTGGACTAGTTTCGGGATTCGATGTGCTGTCATCCTTTCCACATGTCCATACCAGGTAAGTTGTTTCTGTAGGATTTCTTCAATAATTGTGGTCTCCAATTTCATCATTTCCCGTATTTATTCATTCCTAACTCTGTCCGTTCTATATATTCTTGCTGATATTCGGAAGTAGTCTATTTCCAATGCGAGAAGCTTTTGTTCTAACCGTCTGGTCAATTGACACGTCTCACATCCGTATAGTATGATGCTTTTAAAAATTGAGTCATATGTAGATATATCATTTTTTTTTTCTGAGGATACATTCCTTGACCAAAGGATAGAGTTCAGGTGTCCTATCACCCTTTTTGTCCCCAGATAGGTGTACTCCTCGCACGTCTCAATTACTTCGCCAGAGTTTAAAGTAAGGTTATCTTCTTCTCCTCCTATGCAAAGATATTTGGTTTTTTTGTAGTTCACCATCAGGCCCCCAGTTTTTATACTCTTCAAATAATCTTCTCGTTATAAACTCAAGGTCTTCCTTGTCCTGTGTTATAACCTGAATATCAGAGAAGCGCAATGTGTAAAGTGTTGTATTTAGAGAATTCGATCCCGGTCGATTTTTTCTATTCCCGAAATTTCGGGATTATCTACAGTTAATCTCGGGATCCCGGGATAGTCCCGGGATTGTATTGGTAATAGAAAGTGGTAACAAAAAGTCAGTAAAACATATCAAAATCAACTCTTTATTTTAAATCTTTAGTTAAATCTTCGAAAAAACAAAACAAAATTATACTTTCTTCTGATAAAATAAACAACAAACTAGGCACTTCTGTAAATAATTTATGAAATAGTTTCATAATTGCCTAATTTGTTTTTATTTTATTTTACAATAAACTTAAAACAAATCAACTTCTTAAAATTTGTTTAGTTATATATACTATAAAAAAAGACTATATGCTAAAGAGATCAATGTTCATAGGTACTCAAATTTTAAATTAAATAGACCAGAAACTTTATGAATTACTTATTTAAGCCACGAAAATAAAATCTAAGGAATAACAACGCATCCAACGTCTCATCCGAAAGCATACTTCTCAATTTGTTGCACAAATATGAAGAGGCGGAAAAAGCGCGTTCAGGCTCGATGGAAGTTGGAGGAATTGTCAATAAATTTTTATAAGTCTTCTCCAAATTACAACCTCGTGAGGAACTATTCTCATAAAGATTCATTTCTTGTTTAATGATTTTAGAAAGATCAGTTTCTTTATATGCTTCTGGATTTATAGTTTTCATGCTGTTTTCTATTTCGTTCTGAAGCTTTTCTTTCAATGTCAAATCAGTTTTACTAGTTGTATGCACAGGTTCAATTTTCATGTCATTTTCTTCATTATCATTGTTTTCCATCCTTGCAGTTAATGAAATAATCTGTTTTTTTATTGCCATCTTGCTTGGACTTGAAAATAACCCCTTTACATCACAATCAGTATCCAAATTGTTACTCTCAGTAGTCTCAGTCTTCTCAGTATGAGGATTTTGTAGATAGTTTAATACTCCACTTAACTCATTTCGTCGACGATCTTTCATGCGGTTCAATAAATGTGTCTTCAATTTGGAAGCCAAAATTGAGTCATTTTCACGCAATTGTTGAAAAAGAAACCTGAGTGTCGCATCAGCCGTGCACAAATTGGCATCAAAACGACAAAGTGCTTCTACGGATAATTTAACTGGCGCCAAGACCTTGATTATCTCATTAATGAGTTGAAAATCTGGTTCCTCAAATTGTACAGCATTATTTAGATCAATAAGTGCCTTTTTTACGCTATTTTTTAAAAGATCAAATCGCTCCAGCATTGTAAAGAGACTATTCCAACGCGTTTTACAGTCGAGCAGTAAATTAAGCTCTCTTCCATGTTCTTTTTTAGCATATTTTTGAAGTATTGTATCATTTTTCAAGGATGCTCTTTTGAAAATAAGAACTACTTTACGAACTTTCTTTATTACTTCATTAATATTTCGATCATTAGTCAAATCCCGTCCATTTCCAGTTTCAATGGCTAATCCTGAGTCTAGTTCTTCATTATCATCATCCGAGTCATCAATATCATCAATGGTAGGCTCATTTGCAGGTGTGTTTTTATACAATAAATCACAAACGGCTAAATGAATACCACGTGCAAAACAAACTTGGTGTTCTGTATTAACAAGTTTTCCAACCTTCAGCATTACATTTGGACCATCGGTCACTATTGCCACAATATCGGTATCTAATGAGATATGGAACTCCAAAAGCCGCTTTTTTAGTGTATGAACACAAGTTTCGGCTGTCAGCGATTTATTAATTCGAATAAGTCCCAAATTCCAATTTTCTTTGCCTGAATGAATATTTAAATTCATATATCTCTTATTAGAGCTAGACGTCCATTCATCAAAACTTAGACTAAATCGTTGTCCTCCTTTTTTTAATGTAGATAGTTCAGCTGTCCTTTGTTTTTTTATGTTTCGACTGTAGTCTACTACTCTGTTGCGGATTGTTGAAGCAGATTTAGGTAAGTCTGAGTAACCTTTTGCTAATAATAACGAATCTTAAATCTTTTGATGTCACAAATACGCTAAAAGGAAAACCATCTACCGCAGTCATACGGGCCAAAACATCGTCAAGGGTATCAGACTTCACAAAATAGTCGGCGACTGACGTAATTTTTCTTTTCAAAGGTGGTCCTTCATTATTTTGGCCCGTTGAGGAAAATGCCTTAGCAGAATCTACTTTCACAGAATGTTTTGAAGATAGATGAGTATGTAGGCCTTTGGTTGATCCTCCTAAAGTCTTTAAAATAGCGAAACAACGCTTACATTGTGCTGAGCTACCCGCTTTATCGACTAAAAAATTACTCCACACTGACGAAACATCTTCGTCTTTTTTATGTTTGACATAAAAACTTTCTTTGGATAGTGACATTGTTTACTTCTTAAACCTAAACAAAAAAGAAAAAAAAACATTTAAGTCTATGCACAACATAAACATAACCTCTTAGAGCTACAGAAAATAACACTCGTTGTTTTTCATCTATATTTATTCCGACACATTTATGCATTGTTGTTTTTTAATAAATTCATTGATTATCACCAATTAACAAGAAAAATATCAATACTTACACGACGAGAAGCGAATATTTTACACACTTTTACACATAACCCGGCACCGGTCGTTAGCAAAAACAAATGAAATCAGCTGTGTACACAAGATGGCCATCAAAACGTCAAATGAAATTAAGTGCGTTTCGTTTCCTTTCACGCACATTTTTATTGACTTATATACAAAAATATTTTAATCCCGAAAATCCCGGGATTCATTAAATTTAATCCCGAACATTTCGGACTAAAATACGACCGGGATCCCGGGACCCGGGATCCCGAAATCGAATCCTCTGGTTGTATTGTCTGTGAGATGTATTCCCATTCTCCCACATGCTCTTCAACATCTTTTCAGTGTCTCATTTAGATATATTCTAAAAAAGCGTTGGGGATAAACAGCAGCCCTGTCTGAGACCCTTGGTCACGAGAAAGCTATTCGAGAACAAGTTGGCTAGTTTTATTTTGGAGTACGACCGATCATAAAGTTGTTTTATTGCGGTAATTGCTGTACTGTTGATTGGAGATACCTCTAATACTTGCGATAGTATTTTTATTAGGACCGTATCTTACGCTTTCGTCAAATCCACGAACCTCTCTATTAGTTAAGGTTTTTTTCTCATTTAGTTGGGTAAGGGCAAATATATTATTCAGACACGATCTACCAGCTCTAAACCCCGATTGCTCTTCTATTTCGCACGGCCCATACTCTTCTTCAATAATATTTCTGAGGATTTTGCCATATACTCTACTGAAGGTACTTGTGACAGATATACATCTATAGTTATGGCAGTAAGTTCTGTTTCCCTTCTTGTGGATTGGCGTTATCCATGCTTTCTTCCAGATCTGGGGAATTATTTCTCCATTTACATATTTTCCTAATAAGTGTGTCAACATTTTTATTAGCTTTTCTGTACTATTTTTCAGTAATTCTGCCGGAATTCCCTCTGGTCCAGCGGCTTTCCTATTCTTCATGGATTTAACTGCTTTCCATACCATTTTTTCTGTCACTTGTATTTGTTGTCCTTGAACTGGATATTTGGTGGGTGATTGTGCGATATATTTTTCTCTGTTTTCAGCAAGCTACCGAGAGTAGTGTTGTTGCCATTCCTTCAGTTGTATGGGATTTATATTTATCTTATTTGCATTTTTTGTTCGTGCCTATTTAATAAATTTCCATGCTTCTGATGATCTTGTTCCTCCAGGTATGTATCTATTTCTCTGCTTCTTCTCTCCCAGGTTCCGTTTTTGTTCTGGGTAACCATTTTCTTAAATTCTCGCTGTTCTAGTCGGTACATAGCTCTGTCATTTTCGTTCTTTGTATTCATCTATTTATTATATGCTTGCTGTTTTTTCTGTTTTTGGTTTTCCATCTCATCGTTCCAGGTAAGCTGAGTATTTTGTGGTGTATTGTTTTCCTAGGGCTTCCTGAGCTGCTGAGTGTATTGATTTAAGTATATGTTCATAGACCTTATTAGCTTCGAGTGTCAAATACCATTGAGTTTTTCATCGCGACGTTTTTGGTAGTGGGTTCTAATGCTATGCTGATGTAATCCTTTTAAATTGTATCTCACTTGTTCTAATTTTGTTCCTTGTGATGTAGGTTCATTTGTGCGTTCATCAGTCGTCTTGAAAGGTTCTCTTTTGAGAAAAATCCCCCCCCCCCCCCCCGGTAATCGATTTGAACATTTTCTAATTTTATTGTAGGTCGCGGTTCTTTTTTGGCAAACATATCTCCCTATGGTCATCGATAGTTAGTTTACCGTGTTGAAATGAGTATAGTTCCGTTTCCCGATCGTGGTTTGCCCCCTATTTGTCGACTGACGCCCCTCTCTTCTAGATAGCTCCACCTTTAGTATTCTTTTATTTAAAGAAATCCGCGTTGTATCCATATGCTCTTCTGCTCTATATCACTGCTTATATCGGAGCAAATATTTATTTATTTACTGTTGATTTTAAAACTAGGACAGGAAGTAGAGTTGCACTATATGAAAACTGGGATCATTTGTCACTATACTATAAGCGGAGGTATATACTATTGAAATATGTCCAAGAACGCTGACAAGACAATATCCTTGACCACATCAATCAATCAGCATCTTCAAAAATATCTGTATCTATTTTATATATTTTGTTATTTTAGGATATTTATGTGTTTGTTAAATATTTTTATTTAGATATAGCACAGGGGAACAGCTGTTTTGGTGTCGAGGTTTTTTGAGCTGATTCTATATCAATTTGATGTCCTGAATTCAAATAACGTATTCATTTGTACCTAGGAGCTCAAATTTTTAAGATATACAATTTTAGAGAAATATAAGTTACATTATTGTAACTCAAAATCCGTAAGTGTAGTAAACAAAAGTAGATACGAAATTTTTATTTTAGTTATATATATATAAGCATACAATATTATGTCGTACTTACAAACAAAAAAAAAAACATTGACGAAATGAAATAATCACTCAACACTTGGAAAGCTTCTTTTCCGCGACATTCTTGAATGTTTTTTTAAACAGTCCCTTTTTAAACTCCAGCAGTAGTCTGCCATCATGTGCATGTCCCATCTTCCTTGGTACGGTCCTCCATAACTTTAATATCTTGGTGAAATCTTTCACCTTGTTCCTCACTCATGTCTCCTAAATTTTCTGGAAAACGGTCTAAGTGGCTGTGTAAATAGTGTATTTTAATACTCATATTGCACCCTAAGGATTTGAAAACTATTAAGCATCTTGTTAACCATTTCAACATAGTTTTGAGCTTTATGTTTGCCTAGAAAATTTTCTACAACTGCAACAAATGATGTCCAAGCTTCTCGTTCAACTTGATTCATTGAATTTATGAAGGCAGGATCCTTAATTAATTATCTTATTTGTGGGCCGTCAAATATCCCTGCTTTGAGTTTTTCTGTGCTCAACTGATGCATTTTTACCCCTATATATGCAAAACAAGACCCATTCTTATCAAGAGCCTTTACAAATTGCTTTATTAAGCCCAACTTTATATGTAACGGAGGAAGTATGATTTTTTCTCTTTCAACCAAAGCGTCGTTAATGACATTCTTTTCCCCAACGTCCATGTTTTCTCTCTAAGGCCAATCTTTTCTAACCCAGTGGTGTGTTTTGTCCCTACTATCCCAGAGGCACAAGAAACACGGATATTTCGTGTAACCACTTTGCTGCCCAAGAAGAAAGTTTACCATTTTTAAGTCTACACAAATCATCCATTGATGTTCGTAATACTTTATCTTCTGCAAGACCAAAGCTATGGTATTATATTCTTCTTTCAGTTTCGTTGAGTGAGCTAGTGGTATTGAACCATATTTATTCCCATTATGTAGAAGGACACATTTTAAACTTCGCTTTGAACTGTCAATAAATAGGCGCCAATCATCTGGAATATATTCAGAAAGTCCCATTTCTTTCATGAGTCCCCTAATTTCGTGACAAAATACAAGATTGTGTTCTTGAGAAAAGAATGGTAGCAGATCTTTTTCTCTTGTACGGTAAAAGGTAATTTTGGTTCCTTGTTCCAGTAAATTTTTGTCGTTCAACCTAGAAGCCAGTTCTTCAGAAGCTTTTTTCGATAAATTGAGATCCCTGGTGACATCATTTAATTCATTTTGATTGAAGAGTTGAGGAACTGATGACGTCCCCTCATAGTCACTGTTAGTTTCATTAGCATCAGAACTTTTATTAGCATCAGAAGAGCGATCAGAGGGAAAATATTCGTCATCAGAGATATGTGGTAGCTGATGAAATGTTGGAATCGGTATTTCATCTGAGTGTGGGATAGGGCGTATTGCCGAGTCTAAATTGGGATAAGTCCACTTACTGCGGTTATTTCGATTGATTCCATTAGTATTTACTAAACAGAAATAACAATCATTGAAGTGGTTTTTTGGTTCTCTCCAAACCATTGGTACGCCGAATTTTAGACATTTTCTTTTCCGGTAGTCCACTACCGTAAATGCTCTGTACAAGTTTTACATACGCTCGCTTTACAAAGTCAGTAATAGTTTGTCTGTTTTGTTGAAACATGTATTCTCCGCATATATAGCAAAACACATCAGGTTGATTTACACAACTTCTTCTTGAACTGGAACCTGAACTCATTTTAATTCTGTTCAATAACACAAAAACACTCTTTTTTTAACATAAAATAAACACGCCGAATTCGATCTACTCTCATTAGTAAGAACGCACAAACTGACGAGACTTACACGAGTTAGGTGATTAAAAGGGTCAGTTCAGGTACCTGATAGGCAATGGTTCCACTATTTATAGATTTACCTGGAATTTACTCAATTACAGACTGACAATAAAAAACCATTGTACCTACATTAATGAATATATAATAATTTTAGAACTCTCATAAATGAATATACTGAATAAAAACCACATTGGTAGATAAGTTGATGTATCTAAAAAAGTAGAGCTGATAGAGAAAAACGGATTGCATGTATAGATTTAGCGTCCCAAATATAGTTAAAATCAGCTCTAAAATTCCAGGCACCAAAACAAAAATATTTTTTTGTTGCCCTGTGTAGTCTTTGTCACGTGTTTGTTTTTTTTTTTCTCTTTTTATGATTTTAATATTTTTGTTTCTGCATTTGTACCTGTTTTAATTTTGTACTACAATGAGGTTTCCCGTAAAATTTGTATAAATAAATAAATAAATAAATAAATAAAAAATATTTAAAGGTGTAAAATGAAAGATAAAAGTCTAAGCTATCTTAAAGGATTGAATATTACTAGCGACCATTAATATGGCTTTCGTAAACAAAGACCAAGAGGAGAACTTCTAACTTATGTAACACATATTTGGAACAACGCAGTTGAACACTTTGGAGAGACACTCTTGAGAGGTCGCACTTGATATATCCAAGGCATTCGACCGTGGTTGGCACGATGGATTATTGACTAAGCTACGCTTCGTTAGTATGTCTGACAAGTCCAGTTTATGACTCTCGTGTTTATTCAGAAAACGTTCTTTAGAAGTGGCAGTCGACGGATTTCTTTCTAACACCCTCACTATCAAGATCAGTATGCCCCAAGGCTCCATACTGTCTCCTGCTTATCGGCTACTTATGCAAATTTCCGCAAACAGCAAAAGTCTAGCGGCTTAACAAAGACCTAGAAGATGTTCTATTTTGAGATACAGTAACCAAGTAGAAATTAACGCTGCAAAAATTCAGTCGTCAATTTTCTCTAAAAAAATTTAACATTGCTGAACCCCACATAGTTACGTCGGGACACATCAACACTCAATTTGCTGGGCGTTAATTTGAGAGTAAATATGTCTTGGTATAAACACGTGGCAAGCATAGCAAAGAGAGCTTCTCAAAAGTTGGGAATATTATTTCTAACTAGAAAGCTTTCCACTCCACAACAATCGTTAATCCTGTACAAAGCTCAAAATCGGCCAACGACGGAATACTGCTCCCATGTTTGGGGCTCTGCTCTCAAGCATACATGCATTTGTTAAATTCCATTCATTCGCCTGATCGGAGATCCAGAACTGACCAACAATCATAATTCCTTAGAACATTGAAGAACAGTTGACGACTTGAGTATATCTCTACAAGTATTCTCATGTAAAGTGTTCGTTAGATGTAGCCCGCCTAATTCCTCTCAAAGCGGTGTATGCTACGAATATACGTCACGCTGATACTTCACATCTGTTTGAAGTTTACCTCTTGTACAACCCTTTCCAGGTAGTCAGTCATATGGCGAACATCATCCCTTTGGAATGATTTGCCCAGGACTGTGTTTCCCACCGAGTACATTTTAAAGTGATTCAAGACTACGTGAATCGCTTTTTCCGCACACGTATCGCTGCTTTAGTGATTTCCCGGCAGCACGTGTGCTAAGCCCATAAAAAAAAATTGTCGAAGTTTCGTTATTTGCGAATTTGAAGGAATTTTGCCTATTGAATATACGGAAAAAGTACACATTTATTTGAGAATTCTACGGAAAGATAATCTAAGACCGAAAACAGGTCCTTAGAGAAAAACCTCCGAATTAATGGCAAACCGTGCCTATTCTTGACAAAATGGTTGTTTGCATTAATATTACTTGTTGAAAGTTAAACATTTTACATCTATATTCTTTGCTACCATTAACTATGGGCACGGTAGTTTTAAAAGAACAATTCCTTCGTTTATTTATTTATTTACGGTTCATTAGAACCTAATTTAACTATCGGATAGGCATATTCTTACAATGTCGATATAATAGTTGCTTAAACTTTTTTATGGTTTCACAATTTTTAATATTATTTGGTAGGTCATTAAAATGTTTAAGTCCTTTATAATAAAGATTTGCTCGATCAGCTTCATTTGCAATTCCCACTACTCGGAAGTCATTTCGTCCTCTGGTGTTGTAGTTGTGTACTGATTGACGTATCTAATTTTCTCGGTCAAATATGCGGGACAATTTTCTATCTTTATATTATAGATGAATTTAATTGCGTAATAAAATAAGCTCTGCTTTACACTCAACCAGTTTAATCGATCTAACTTTTATGTGCGTATCTCTAGGCTGCCGCAATATAAATCTCATTGCCTTATTTTGAAGTTTTTGCAGTAGTTCTATTTGTGTATCCTTAGCAAGAAATAATACCGAAGGACAATAAATAAAATGTGGCTAAAATTATGCTTCTATACATTAATATTTTATGGTATTCACTTATGATGTGGCAAGTTCTATACATGAGATAAAGTTTTTGGTTTATTTTATTCACTAAATATTGAAAGTGTGCATCAAATTTAAGTTTACAATCTATTATTATACCCAAGTATTTAATTTCGTTTACTTTTTCTATTTCACGATTATTTATGTATAATTTATGATTATTATTACAGTTATTGTGTGATATTATCATATATTTAGTTTTATCTGTATTTAGTTTTAACTTATTTATACACATCCACTTGTAAAGAATATTCATATCAGACTGCATTTTATTAATAGCCACATCCCAAACTAACATCACTAATTGCAATCAGTGCATCGTCTGCAAATAGTCTAACATCCCCGTACTTTAAACCGTCTTTAATGTCATTTATGTATATGAGAAACAGTACCGGCGCAAGGACAGAGCCTTGCGGTAGACCAATATTCACTGGTATCGCTGATGATGTCGTGTTTCCAATTTTTGTTTGTTGCTTTCTATTCGATAGATAATCTTCAAACCATTTTAATTCTATATCACGCACTCCAATTTTGTGTAGTTTCATAAGCAATAATTTTCTGTCTATAGTTTCAAATGCTCTTTTTAAATCTATAAAAGTTGATATAATGTATTTTTTATTCATCAAATCTTCACGCCATTCACTTATAACATAATTAATTGCAGTTTCACATGAGTGTTTGCTTCTAAAACCCGATTGCTCTGGAATATAATATTGTTATCATTCAAATATTGCAGTGATTTTTTATCACTGTTTCAAGGATTTTTTCGTCACTTGGAAGCGTATTTATTGGCCGAATCTCTTCAGGTTTTATAGTATATTTTATTTTTTCAATTGGCACAATTTTGGAAATTTTCCATTCGTTAGGCACTTTTCCTTGCAGCATACTATTATTGATGATATTGGCGTAAAAAAAAGCCGTGTACGTTATAGAATGTTTAATTACACCTTCAGATAAAATATTCTTACCGCCAATTTTATTTTTAAATTTTTTAACTATTTCAATTATTTTGTTACTATCTACTGTTTGAAATTTAAATTGGTGATTAATTATATTTGTATTTCCCATAGTATTCTGCACAACGTCTATACGATTTTTAATGTCAATGACACTCTGAATAAAGAATTTATTTAAAAGTTCAACAATTTCTTTTTCATTTTCAATTATATTACCATTCATAACGATTCTGTTTATTGCACTGGTACTTTTTGACATACAAATTTCTTCTTTTAAAACTCTCCACATTTCTTTGCTGTTTCTTTGATTATTTTCAATTTTATTCTGTACATATTGCACTTTCTTCTGTTTAATCATATTTTTATATAATTTTTTCACTGTCTTGTAAGCTTCCCAATCATTAGTTATTTTGGCTATTTGGTATTTTTCATACTTTATTCTATGTATTTCTGTCAGTTCCCAATCAAACCATTTGTTCATCAACTTTATATTTACGATTTTTTCTTCAGTTAGCGATAACATAATATCCTTCAATGCGTGGCCTATGAAAAACACCTTAAAATCTATATCACCGTTTAACATATCACAGAAATTTATCATTCGTAACATTTCGATAATTTTATCACAGTCATTCCCAGGAAATTCGTTAATCTCATTTTGTACTTTTTCACAATTGGTATTTTGAATAATATTGTTTCATGATCTGATATTTGATCGTTTTCTAGTTTAGTACTTGTTACGTTGTTTATATCTGTGTATAGATGATCTATTTTCGTATTCGAATTTTCACTCACTCTTGTGTCAAATGTTATAATTTGTTTCATTGCTGCAGAGCTAAATACATTTTCCAGTTCTTTGCCATGCATAGAGTTTCTATTTAAATCTATATTAAAATCACCAACCATAATGTTGTTTGAGTAAGTCGTAAATTTATCTTCAATTATATTGTGCACATATTGTATAAACTCCATGTGATTGCTGTTTGGCGAATGAATACCTAATTGTAATTTAATATTATTTTTAAGCCTGATAATAATGCACCAAAGATTTTCACTTATTGCTTCATTATATATTGTTTTGTGCTCTAACTCATTATGTACATATATTATAACTCCTCCTGTATGTCGACTGTGTGAGTTACAAATTACACTCTTATATATTGGGGATATTGATTTCACTGTCATTTATTTTTTTGGTAATACGAGTTTCGGAACAGAATACGACATTTGGTTTAGTTTTTTCTATTAGCACAAGAAGTTCGTTTTTATTGGCTAGTAAACTATTTACGTTTAAATATATGCAAGTCAGTTCATTTTGATTTGTTTGCTACTTTTTATTTTTAATTTTACTCAAGTATGTTGGGCATTTCATACTAAAGGCATTATGGTTTATATCAATATCGATGTTAAACTTTTTAACTGCTTCAATGCAATTAACACAACATAAATTTTCAGACGTACATTCATTTTTATCGTGATTTCCACTACATTTGCTGCAAGCTTTCTTATTTCTGCAATTTACAGCGAAGTGATTAAATCCTAAACATTTATAACACCGTAAGACATTGTGGTGTTCAAAAACTCTACACCAGTCCCATTCTATATTGAGTCGTTTATAATTCACAATTTTATAAACGTTTCACAATCAGTTTCTATTAATGCAATATAATTTTCTTGGCGAAATCTTTTCTCTTCATATACTTTTATTACATTAAAATTTTTTTCTTCACAAATTTTATTTTGTTTCTTTATGCATTGAATTAATCTATCATTTGACAACTTGTTTGTTAAGCCAGTAATTTTAAATATTTTCCCTTCTTTGTTTTTATCTCGAGCTTCTTCAACAATATATTCTTCTCTGTCTTTTTCACTAATTTGTTTTTGCGTGTTATAGGTAAGACAAATTTAAATCGAATTGATCTAATTGACTGCAGAATCCGTCCGTTTGAAATCGACTCGAATCCGATAAAATAAACACTTAAACACCACCTCAAATTGATATTTTCGGTCTTTCCCCTTGACAATTCCGACACTATCATAAGTAGCTCCAGTTACACAGCTACTTTTAAAGGGTAAAGTTTTATTACTGTTTTCGTTTCTACTGTAATATTTAAGACAACACACAATAGGGACTTTTTCTAAAGCATTTTGCGGTCTGTTTACGACGCACAGTGATTCGGCAAGAACATGCTAGCGGGACAATATTCATGACGTAATTTCCAGGAACCACTGATAACGACTTGTAAACAACCCCCCCCCCCCATTTAACGAATTCCAAGAATTAATTTGTTTATCACCTCATAAAGGTATCTTATCAGGGGGTCAAAGTAACCCTTATAAGACAGGTCATTTTCATTTGCAAATCAGTTGCATTTTATGCACACTTATGATAACATATTTTAAAATTGGTAGCAAAGTGAAACGAGTTTTTTGTGATGGAATATTCTGTTGAAGGTATGTACTCTATTATGACTTATATTTTTTATAAAAAATATGTATACTTTTGGTGTAATATCAATTTGTAAATGTATAGATAAATCCAGCAAATTTTACATTAATTGTAAACTTTAAAAGTAGCAACTTTTTTTATCCACATATATCCACCTAGATTTTTCTATATGTAACACCTACAACATTCAGGCACAGATTCATATATATTATAGACCCCGAAAAGGCCCGAAAGTAAAATTATTTTATTTTTTTCAGAACGAGTCGTGACTATGACGAAAATGGAGTTTTTTTTAAGAATGGCTAAAACATGACAAAACTGAACGAAACAGTGGCATTTTTTATTATATAAGTGAAAAATTCAATATGTCTGATGTTTCTGACGATTCTCTAAAACGACTCAAAATGAAAATATCAACCCTTTCAGCAAAATTCAATCAAAAGTGGACTTCTTTAAAGTGTAACAAAGAAATGTTTCTAATCAAACATAAAGATTGGTTAGAGGGATCCGGAATCGAAATAAAGATGTGTGTTAACCAGCCGTGCACTTCAACATCATCAGCGGCTCTTTCCGTAGGGCGACCCAGAAAATCATTTGAAGACTCATCAACTAAAACGAAGAGACGGAGAGTAGAAGATCTTTTGGAATCGCGAAGTGCAAGTGAGTTTATTACAGCAGCTGAGTTAGCTACTCGAAAAGAAGGGCATCGAAGTGTTGCTAAACAGATCCATAACGTCGCGGTCAGTGAAACTAGAGAAAAGAATAAGTGTTCTGAACAAAGTCGGCAGTTAACACCAGACGAAGCTTTAGCTTATTATGTGGACTCGAAATCGACTTCTCACTCATATAAACAAACAAGAAAATGGCCAATGAAAGCGGGACTTCAAGTGTATCCATCGTTTTATAGTTTAGGTAAGTCCAAAGCTTCTTGTTGTCCTTCTGACGAATATATTTCTGTGACTGAATCTCGAGCTGAAATTAAACTTCAGTTGATTTTGGATAAAACGGCTGAACGATTAGTTAAAGCTCAGACGGAAGTCATTAGAAGTGTGTTACCTCGTTCATATTATACGTTGGTAAGCAAATGGGGCTGTGATGGGAGTTAGGGGCATAGCACGTATAAGCAGAAATTTGAGAACACTAACGCTACAGACGAACTTTTGTTCGTATACTCATTTGTCCCTTTGAGACTGCTTGATGGCGAAACTGTGATCTGGCAAAATTCAAGACCTTCCTCTACTTTATATTGCCGTCCTATTAAGTTTATTTTTGCCAAGGAGACAAAAGAGTTTACGAAAGAAGAAACTTCTAAAATTTTAGATGAAGTAAGTCAGCTTCTTCCAACATTATGTAACGTTGCTGGATCTCGAATCTCTGTTAAACACGATTTGTTGTTGACAATGACTGATGGCAAAGTGTGCAATGCCTTAACAGACACAAGTTCAACACAAAAGTGTTATATTTGCGGTGCCACCCCGTCTACTATGAACGAGGAGTCAAAGAAATATCCCAGCAACGAAGAACGCCTTGCATTTGGTTTATCTACTTTACATGCATGGATCCGTACGTTTGAATGTATGCTTCACATCAGCTATCGTTTAGAAATAAAAAAGTGGCAAGCAAGGAGATAACGACAAAGCTATTGTGAAGCAACGCTCACAAGAGATACAAAAAGTGTTTAAAGATCGTATGGGTCTCATTGTAGATAAACCAAAACCTGGGTATGGTAACACAAACGATGGAAACACAGCACGTAGATTTTTTTCCAAAGCTAAATTGAGCAGCGCAATTACAGGATTAGACGTAAACCTTATTCGTAGATTTCATGTAATTTTAAGAACTTTGTCATCGGGATATGACATAAATTATATAGAATTCGAAAAGTTTTGTGTTGGTACTAGAAAATTATACCTTGATCTGTATTCGTGGTATTCCATGCCCGTTACTGTGCATAAAATTCTTGTACACAGCGCGGAAGTTATAAAGTCTTTTCTTCTTCCCATTGGACAACTCTCCGAAGAAGCCCAGGAGGCAAGAAATAAAGACTGTCGTAGATTCGGTGAACGGCACACCAGGAAGCGGTCACATATTGCCACAAATACAGATCTTTTGAGAATGCTTTTAATTACGTCTGATCCTGTTATCAACTCGTATAGAGAATTACCGCGAAGAAAATTTACTTCTTTGCCATCGGAGGTTCTGCAGTTGATTATCCCACCTTCATTGCCATCCGAAACACCATCAGTAAGTCATCATCACGAATTAAATGAGGAGGATTATTTACTCTCTGAATATTCTACTGAATGGAAGAGCGGTGATGACGACTCATCTGATGGGGATTAGTAGGTTTAAGTATTTTTTTATTGTAATTATTATTCTTATTTTATTGTGTGTTGTAGTTGCTTATAATTCATGCCTTAGTATATAAGCTATTTAATATTATATTTCTTTTACTTATACACCTTGTTATTGTAAATAATTGATATATAGATACTGTTATTGTACTAATTTATTTTAAAAGAAATAATATTTTGTAAATTAATAAATGTGGGTACTATCATTATGATTTTTATTTTTTTCCTAGAAATTTCTTTGTAAACAAACATGATTGTGCATTTCACACATAATGAGTAGGTAGACGTATGTAGCTAATTAAAGAACAATTAGCGACAATAGTGAACAAATGAGACACATTAGTAAACCACTTCCGTCTTGCAGCTACATATTTCGATTAATACACATACGGTACACATTTTACAACTTTTTTTTTTTTTTAAAATAGCTTAAGATACCTGGAATATACATAAATAATTGAAATAAGTGAAGAAATAATATTGTCCCGCTAGCTTGTACTAGTCGAGACACTGTGCGACGACCGGTAGTGTAAAAAAAAATAGAAGTTACTTTAATATTTTATTTAAAAAATAAACATTCCTAAACTATAATAATTAAATAGGTTCCTAAAATAATAATTTAAACAATGTAATAATTTATTTACACACTCTTGAAAATAATAAAAATAGACCTCTGAATGAATCTTCTATAATCATAGATTTTTAAACATATGTATAAATATTTATAACAATCCTATATTTATGATAATATGACAGTATACCTGTATTAAACCTTTTTTGTAAATTTATGTTTATGGCAAAAAAATTCCTACTACCGTAAAACAAAATTTAAAATATCATAATTCAAAATAAATCTTTGTAGGATTTTTAATATAAGAGGAGCGTAAAATAAACAGAATTGTACAACACAGTATTTTATAAAAGGAATATAAAACGTAAATTAGATAAAGTCGCATTTTGAATAAAGCTTTTAGATGTAGAAACACACATCAAATGTCTATTTTTTTTGTTTAATAGAATTCTAAAATTACTTCCTCTTCTGATAAACATCAATGTATTTCGCCGTAGTGAATTGAGGCCTCCTTTGTTGTAAGGAAATGTTAATTTCTTCTGGAGACCTGAAAACTTGTCCTAGTTGAGATTGGGGTCTGAAAGTCGATGATTGAACTGGTTCGTAACGTGCAGCGCCTGTTACTCGATGCTAAAAATATTTAAAACTTCATTCGTATAGCAAACGTTACAATCTAGAATATTTAATATGATGAGCGTTTATTAAGCTTGTGGAAAAAAATTATACATTGGTTTTTTACTTTTTAATTATAAAAAAACAATGCAACAGGTAATGATGCTTATATAAGAGAGGCTCTATATACTATGGAGCTCCTTGGGCGCCAACAAAAATACCTTTTAAATTTTGAATTGCTGTGGCTGTTACTTGATGGAATTTCATAACGAATGTAATGAAAGACTGATTTTGTCAAATTTCCACTTTATTTAGTTTCACTGAAACTGTATGACGCGTTTCGCTATACTATAGCTTCTTCTAATACAAAATGACATTTGAATATTAGTGTTGTTACATTTATACAAATACCCTAAGGTAGATAGGTAATAAAATTAATACTATATGCTAATGAATATTGCTGGGAAATCCCTTCTGAATATTAATTGTATAAATTGAGTAAAGGGGAGTTAGTTTACCTTGGGCCAGATGATGTCTGAATTTTTAATTCTATTTATTTCTAAATTTTCTAATAGGTTTAATTTTACGCCTTTGTTTTGTATGTGTGAATTTATCGTCAAAAAGATGATTTGATTTCTGTTAAACGATTACTGTACGCTGAGTCAGTTTTGTTTTTTTTAAATAGCTTCTTTTATGTTCTAAAATCCGAGTTTCGAATGAGCGACCTGTCTGACCTATGTAACTTTTATGACAAGAACCACAATTTAACTGATACACTCCAGATTTTTTTTTTTTTTTTTGATCTATTTTGTTTTCCCTTTGCGTTTTTAATGAATTTTCCTAACGAGTTGTTTGTTCTAAAAGCTATGTTGATATTATATTTGTTTAAGTGGTTTTTAATTTTCTCTGACGTGTTACCAAAATACGTTAAAAAACCATTATATTTTTTCCTGTGTTTTCTTTCTTGGGGTATACTAAAGAAATAGCTTTATTTATTAATTTTTTGTTTAGAAAACAGGTAGCAAAAATCCAGTAAAATGCATAAGAAAAATTTTTTTTTTGAGCCCATCCCAACATGTATTTGCATCTAAAATGAAAGAATTCTGCTGTCAACTCCAAACAAGTACACTATAGTTACCAATACTCGTAATATTTGAGCCTTCGCACCAAAATTCCATCAGTTTATAATAAGGTAGAAAAGAATATCTCACGAAAATTATAATATGAAAAACGAAGACAAAGATATTTTGCAGCGGACCCAAGCAGCACCTGACGACATCAATCGCTGGGTAACGCCTTCATGAACTGCAATGTATGAGTATATGTGGACGATGCTGCCCTGTTTCTATTCCAATTACTTCTTGGATGAGCCATTCAATAGTTCAACTTACCGAGTGTCGGTGAACCGGCCTTTCTTCTTCTTCATCATCAAACCTAGGCCTGTATGAATCAGGAAAGTATCTGTCAGAGTACCTCAGGCTGGTGTTGGGCCTTTGTTGATATTCTTCTAGGTTAACGGGTTTGTAGAGGTAGTCATTGACGAAGTGGTAGTCTGAAGATTTTTCGCAGATGTTATCGCCGCTTGGTGGCATACAGATTAATTGAATCTAAAAAAAATCACACTTTGACGCCTTCTTATATAACATACAAAATTATATTTCAAATACTTATGAAAATCCTGCACATCTAGTGTTTTATAGGTACAGCTAACGAACTACAAATAATTTATTTATTTATTTATTTATTTAATACAACTATCCTACAGAACAATCCAATTATAGGATAGGAACATTCAAATATAACAAATACAAATACATAAGTGTCTATCAAATTAGTATTTTAACAATTCTAATAACTACACTACAAGCTAAATAAAAAACAAAAAAAAGAGAGAGAGAGAGATACCTAATCCACAGTTAAACATGACCTACGTAAAGATGTTATACTGCAACAGAAAATATCAACTATATGTTTGACCCTTTCATAATTCATGCACATAACGTACGAGTATAGCGGCGAGTACATCAACAAGTTTGTTCTTGGAACAGGCATTTAGAAAAGGGAATGGTTTAGGCGAGCGTGTTGAGATGGCACACGGAACCTAATACTTGAGAGGGTGCAAGGGCATTCGATTCTGTTGTTCAAGATTTTATATAAAAACAAGATTGTAGCATATTCTCTACGCCGAGAAAGGCTAACAATACTGAATCTTCTTAATAGAACATCATTAGGCAAACCCAATGATGGATAAATACCATCTAATTTAAACCAGAGGAACTTCATAAATCGTCTTTGGATTTTTTCAGTATGATTACTGTGGATCTCATATGTTGGGTACCAGATAACTGAACCATATTCCAGTTTAGAACGAACCAAAGCATTAAATAAAGTGATGAGGGTTTTAATGCTTGAAAGGTCTCTAGAATTCCTCATGATGAAACCCATACACCTATAAAAAGAAGCAATGGTCTCATTTATATGGTCCACAAAACTAAGTTTAGCATCAAATGTTACACCAAGATCTTTGAAACGATAACATTGTTCAAGATCATTATGGTTTTAAATTATATAAAAAATTTACTGGTAATTTCTTTCGAGTGAATGACATAGAAAAACATTTCTTTGTGTTCAAATATAAGTTATTACGAATACACCAACGATTTAAAGTATCTAGATCATCCTGAAGAGTTACAAAATCATGGAGAGAGTCTATGCATCGGTATATTTTCAGATCGTCAGCATAAAGCAAAGAGGACGAGGTAAGGCCTCTGGTGATGTCATTTATAAATATGTTAAATAATAACGGTCCTAGGATAGACCCTTGAGGAACACCAGAGGTAGCATTAATAATGACCGACTCAAAACCATGATAATTTACTATCAGTTGACGACCAATTAAATAAGATTTCAGCACGTTTAATAAATTGCCATTAACTCCATAGTTTGAGAGTTTTTCAAGCAGAAAAGCCTTTGAGATGTCTGTATAAACTACGTCGACTTGTCCTCCATTGTCCATACTTTCCGAAATAAATTGGGTAATTGTAACTAAATTGGTAATGGTTGAACGCCCTGGAAAGAATCCATGTTGGCTTTCAGTTATGAAAAATTTAACATGATTAAATATAATGTGATATAGCACAATTTCGAAAACCTTTGAAAAGTTGTTTAATATTACCACAGGTCTGTAATTTTCAATGTGGCTCTTATCACCCTTTTTGAATACGGGACATATTTTAGACTTCTTCCAGATTTGTGGAAAGGACGATGATTTTAAACACAGATTGAAAAGAAACGTGAGAGGCTTGGACAACACAGCAGCTGCGCAATCCCGAATAAAAAAAGCTGGTAGACCATCGGTTCCAGCGGTTGATTTAGGTTTAAGTTTCTTTAAGGCACTGATCACGTCCCTTTCCTCTATGGTGTTAACAATTAGAGATGAAAGAGAGGGACGTGAGTAGTTATCAGGGGGGTTGTTCCGAAATATAGAGGAATCAACATATGCCGATTGGAAGAACTTAGCAAAAAAAGTCACTCTCCTGAGGAGCCGTAAGCAATTCGTTTTCAAAATACATGTTGACGGGAATACTAGTTGTCCTCCTTTTCTCCTTTAGAAAAGACCAAAATTTATTCGGGTTGATAGAGAAGTCCCTTTCCGCCTCAGTAACATAATTTCTATAAGCAATCCGAACCTCGATCTTGATCCCTCTACGAAGACGTTTAAATTCGACTAGGTCACAAATATTTCTAGTACGTCTATACCTTTTCCAGGCTTGATTCTTTTTTTTTGATTTTGCGTATTATCGAGTTATCGTACCATTTAGGTCGAATAATAGGAACATTGTTGGAGATAACTGTATTCAGTACGACATAGAATTGGTCGCAAGCGTCATCAATATTATTGAAGGACCCCAAGAATGAAAAATCGGTTTGTAGAATGTCGTTGTATAAGGATGAGTAATTCGCTCTTCGAAAGTTATACCTTTGAGTCTGAAGAAGGGGAAATTTATCATGAATATGCTCAACCAGAATTGACCTCTGTAAGGCAGGGTGATGAAGATCCAATGGTATCAAAGGATGATCCGCACGATATACATTAAGTGGAGTTCTGCTAAATACAAGATCTAACAGACGATTATTTTCGTTATAATTACGATTAAATTGATTTAAAGATAAAAACTCGCATAATTCAAGTAAAGAAGAAATTTTCAAGTAAAGAAGAAAAAATAATTTTAACCTTGGGAGTAAAATAATTACAACAAATAAAATTGATCTGAAAAATGCATCTTTAATCAATAAGATACTTGTTAGACTAGCGCCTCATTAGCTAGTGTCAATATTAACTGTAAAATTATTAGTTATTATATATATATATATATATATATATATATATATATATATATATATATATATATATATATATACATATATATATATATATATATATATATATATATATATATATACACATATATATATATATATATATATATATATATATATATATATATATATATATATATATATATATATATATATGTTATATATATATATATATATATATATATATATATATATATATATATGTAGATATACATATATATATATATATATATATATATATATATATATATATATACGAGGCTGGTTTGAAAAGTCCGTGCAAAGTCCGAGAGATGGCACCACCGGCGCGTATCGAGGTCATGTTTAGTTAGTAGCATCTCTTGAATGAACGCACACCAAGTTTCAGCCATATTGGTCTATTTCTTTGTGTTTGGAATTCGTGTGAATCAAGGAAGTCGAGTGATTTTCAAGAAATGGACGAAAAAGAATTTCGTGTGGTGATTAAACATTACTTTATGAAAGGCAAAACGCCTCACTAGACTAAAGAGAAGCTTGATAAACATTATGGTGACTCTGCACCTTCGATTAGAACAGTTTATAAGTGGTTTCAAAATTGTCGGACTGGCCATATGGGCACAAGTGACGCTGAACGTTCTGGACGGCCTGTGGAGGTTACATTGATCAAATCCATGATATGGTGATGGATGACAGAAGAGTTAAGGTGCGTGAGATTGCTAGTGCTGTGGGCATCTCGACTGAACGGGTACATAATATTTTGCATAAACATTTGGACATGAGAAAGCTATCCGCAAGATGGGTGCCGCGATTGCTCACGCTTGACCAAAAACGGAATCGCGTGAAGTGTTGCAAGGATGGTTTGCAGCAGTTCCAGAAGAATCCGGAGGACTTTAAGCGTCGTTTCGTCACTGTGGATGAAACATGGATACATTACTATACTCCTGAGACCAAACAACAATCTGAACAATGGGTTACCAAGGGGGAATCTGCACCAAAAAAGACGAAGACCGTTCCTTCGGCCGGAAAGGTTAGGGCGACTGTCTTTTGGGATTCGCAAGGGATAATCCTCATCGACTATCTGGGAAAGGGTAAAACTATTACAGGTGAATATTATTCATCGTTATTGGACCGTTTGAAAACCGAGCTGCAAGAGAAACGCCCGCGATTGGCCTACAAGAAAGTCCTTTTCCATCACGACAATGCACCAGCACACACCTCAGCAGTTGTGGTCGCAAAATTAATGGAAATAGGATTCCAACTCGTTTCACATCCCCCCTATTCTCCAGACTTGGCTCCCTCGGACTACTATTTGTTCCCCAATTTGAAGAAATGGCTGGCGGAACAAAGATTTTATTCAAACGAGGAGGTGATTGCAGACACTAATGGATATTTTGCAGACTTGGACAAATCCTATTATTCGGAAGGGATCAACAAACTAGAACATCGTTGGACGAAGTGTATAAGCCTAAAAGGAGACTATGTCGAAAAATAAAAAAGGTTTACCCCAAACACATAAGTAGTTTTTATTTTTGCACGGACATTTCAAACCAGCCTCGTATATATATATATATATATATATATATATATATATATATATATATATATATATATATATATATATATATATATATATACATACGGCTTTGGTGAAGTAACCAAAGGCAAATCGAAAGATTCGCACTTTAGAAGTTCCCAAAAGTGTTCTCTGTATTTGCTAGACCATCCCAAGACGCGTTTTGCCATATCACGGCTCATCAGTTGGGCTAGGTTCAGCAAATACAAAGACAACAATTTCGGTCCTTATCCGACTACTAACGGAAACTATGACAAAATAGATTTTTATACTCTAGTTTCTCTTTTTTATTTTTTTAATCAAGCTTTCGCTGCCTAATTGATAGCTTTTTCTGGATACTGAAATGCAAACAAACCACAGAAGGAAAATTAAGATGCTCGTCAGGACGTGTGATATATAAGTTTATATAAGCTATATAATAGTATACTTACAAAATTGTAGCAGTTCTTTTTCTCTAATTAAGTATGTAGATTAAGCATTTCACTAACCAGGTAGCGAACACAACCATACAAAGAACATGAGAACAGCACCTTTGGAGAATTATAAAGGTCTTAAAAGGTAAAATAATACTAATAACATTTTTAAAGGTTCTTTTTAGAACTGATCCTTTAGAAAAATCTAATGTAATTCTGTATGTTGAAATCAACTACTTTAGAAGAAGTTTTCTGGAAATGTGCTACACAAAACCAATCTTAATCATAAATAACCGGTCAAGTGCAAGTTGAACTTGCGCAATTAGTGTTCCGTACGTTGATTGCTTTTAAAATAAAGAAATTTTGTCACAGAGGTATAAAATGATCAGTGACTTCACAAAATACACCCCAAATGAGTTTTCAACAAAGTTTGTTTCCAATCTTTACTGAAATCTGATGACCTTGAAATTTTTGTTTTTTTTATATACCATATAAATTATTAAAGGTAATGCACTCGTGATAATTTTCGTTCAATCTACACCCCGTGGAGAATATTCCAGAATTTTTTCGAAATTTTTTGATAGGTACTTTTCGAGATAAGGCCCGGGACAGCGATTTTTCGCGAATTTTTAAAAATAATACAAAGAAAAGTGCCCGCAAGTGTAATATTATATATATATATTTTTGACTCGTATTTTCACAAGCTTTCATTTGACATCACACTCGATGACCTAGTAAAAAAATTTTTTTTTTCACTTACGACTTCACCCCCTAAAACTAACCCCTTAAGTCAAAATTTAATTCTCAAAACTACATGGCTCTGATGAGGCCATCAATTCCTATATTATTACCACATTTCACCTTTCTATGTCAAATAGTTTCGGAGAAAATCGGGTGTGTGACAGACAGACAGACAGACAGACAGACAGACACACGAAGTGATCTTATAAGTGTTCCGTACGGAACACTAAAAAGACATAGAAGGATTGAACTCTATTTACTAACTTATTTGCTAACACAGAATCACACCAAATCAATTAGAAGTAACGATTTCTATGAGAAAATTATTTCGAGTAAAGAAGACGTTCTCTTTTCCGTTCTAAATGTGTTGCGTGACTTTTGAGAAGTTTTCTTAAAGATAATTTTTCCAATAATAACATGCCGAAATGTTAGACTCCAACCTTAATGAATATGAACTTGTTGGCTTTCTAACGAAATCTAGTTCCAACATTGGCCGGTTGCGGACCAAAAATTATTATAAGTTACTAAACGTTATGTCAAATATAAATTTAAAAATGGAGTTAAGGTAGTGTGGTATTTCTCACAGTTGGTTTTAGTTCTAAAAAGAACCTTTAAAAATATTATTAGTATTATTTTACCTCCATTCTCCAAATGTGCTGTTCTCATGTTTTTTGTATCCAGAAGAAGCTACCAAGTAGGTAGCGAAAGCTTGATTAAAAAAACAGAAACTAAAGCCTAAAGATCTTTGATTGTTCATCTTTATTTTCTCACAAGGGCGTTTCCCAGAAGTTAACTTTCGATATATATATATATATATATATATATATATATATATATATATATATATATTATATATATATATATATATATATATATATATATATATATATATATATATATACATATATATATATATATATATATATATATATATATATATATATATATATATATATACAGTAGAACCCCGGTTATCCGAGGTAACGTGGGGGGGGCACCCTCCTCGGATAATCTGGATTTGTTTTTTATTCATTCAAAAAATAAACACCAATACTTTAAACCGATGTATTAACATTTTTAACATATAAATTGGTACATACAATATTAAACAGTGAAGTACGTATCTATGCGCTTCTGCTTCATATTACATCTTCTTTTTCTCGCTGCAATGTTTCTCCATCTATTAAGAAGAAGCAAATCCGCTGTGGTTGCCTCTGGTTGTTGTTCGATATACCTCAAAGCTTTTTCCAAAGAAGCAAAACCTTCTGATGAGAGATCTTAGTGGGAGACTGTTCATCCACTGCCGCTTCGTCATCGTCATCGTCATCGTCATCTGATTTTTCGGTTTCCTGAAGGGCATTCGTTATTTCTTCAGTACTCGTTTCTTCTTCTAAATCATCTACTGTAATCCATTCAACAACATCTTCTCTTGTCACATTTTCGCAACCTTTTAATTTTTGTATTAATTCAAATAAACTTTTTTCTTTTTCTTCTCTCTCGCTGTCAAAATTTCAACAGGACATTTCTCCATGACTTCTCAATTTCAAAGCTAATTCATTTAATGGAGTATCATCTTCACTGTCATTATAGTCCTCAAAATCAATAACTTTTGACCAAGATTTTTGAATGGTGTAGTACGCACAGAATCTCAAGCTTGACTTACCCAGTAAATAACATTTTTCAGTATAACCTTTCTCATCCCATTGATAATATCCTCCTTTTCTGTGTAATCTAACAGATGTTCAAGATATAAACGTCTATAATTTTTTTTTAATGTTTTCCAGCATGCCCTGATCCATTGATTGCATTATGCTGGTTACATTTGGAGGAAAAAATTTTACAACAATTTCGCCCACATGAAGTCCTTCTCCAGGGTGAGAGGGAGCATTATCCCTTAACAAAATTGCTTTAATAGGAAGACGGTTTCTGTTCAAAAATTTAGTCACAGATGGCACGAACTCTTCTTCAAACCAGTTAGTAAATAAGGTCGCATCCATCCATGCGATCTTCTGACTTTTGTAATAGACTTGTAGGGCTTTGGGTGAGATGTCTTTTAAAGCTCTTGGACGTGCAGGCTTGCCAATCACCATCAGTGGGATTTTGTGCTTGCCAGATGTATTGGAACATACCATTATAGTTAATCTTTTCTTACTTCGTTTGTGCCCAGGAGCTGATTTTTCCTGTCGAGATGCCAATGTTTTTGATGGAAGCATTTTATAATTCAGACCAGTTTCGTCACAGTTATAAATTTGATCACATATGTATCCACAATCTTCGATTTGCTTTTTAAAGTTCTGCTTAAACTTCTCAATTGATGACACATCAGCAGAAAGTGTTTCACCACATACAGTCAGTTGTCGTACACCGTACCGTTTTTTCCAGCGGTCAAGTCATCCAGAACTGGCGGTAAACTGATCTATCTCTGGGAATTGCCTACTAATCCTTATTGCTTTCTGTTGTAAAATTGGACCTGACAGAGGCACACCTTTTGATCTCTGTTGGTTAAACCACATGAATAAAGCTTCGTTAACCTTTTCATAGTCGCCGGTTTTCATTGATTTTCTTCCTGAGGACGAGGAGGCTTGATTTAAACACCACTCTTCTATTTTTGTGCGGTTTCTTTTCCAATCTCCAACTGTTACCTCACCTACTCCATAATCCCGTGCAACAACTTTAATTGTCTCTCCTGCTTCAATTCTTCTGATGACTTTTAATTTTTCTTCAATAGGAACGACGATTCTTTTACGCTTGTTTTGCTCCATTATAATACGACAAACAAAAATTCAAACAAACTCGTACTTCTCCGTAGTAAACGCTATAACGCACTGCATTCACTCAAATTTACATGCTGAAAGAGTCCAAAAACATAAATAGGGGAACCTGTCACACGGGCCAGGGGGATTCCCCGAAGGCCCCTACGATTTTAAATGGAAATAGATACATACATATTTTAGAAGCTCGGTTAGTACGCAGCATAGACGCACGTACCTCGGATAATCAGGTTCTTAGATTGGCTCGGTTAATCCGGAGCTTGGATAATCGCGACTCGGTTAATCGGGGTTCTACTGTATATATATATATATATATATATATATATATATATATATATATATATATATATATATATATATATGTATATATATATATATATATATATATATATATATATATATATATATATATATATATGTATATATATATATATATATATATATATATATGTATATATATATATATATATATATATATATATATATATATATATATATATATATATATATATATATATATATATATATATATATATATATATATTATAAATCTTAGCTGTAAAAGCATATGCTCATAAGTATTTTTTCTCTCTGTCAATGTATCGTAAAAAAACTGACTCGTCAGTATCATGCATTAAAGTACCAGTACATATTAAAACTACTCTGAATATAAACGAAGTTTGCCTTTAATGCTATGCTACCCTAAAATCATTTAGTCCGGCCGAGATAAATTGGATAAATACAAACTCGTAATGATTACATAAAGCCCCACGAGATCGTTGCAACATTTGATTGATAAAAGTGTTGATTTAGGAAATAAATTGAAAATGAAAAACCGTCTCGCAAATTCACGGACTCAATAAAATGGCATCGAAACGGACATTTATTCATTTATTATTTAAATGTTAAATAAGGTTTGTTTGACGAAAGGACTCTATTTAATTTTTTTTTACCTGATGGAAAGTAAATCCTTCAGGACAAATCCAGGAATGTCTGTCATTGCCATTACAATAATGGAACACTTCGCACCCTAAATCTTCATCAGCGTAGTATCCAGTTTTCTTTCCACCACAGTTAAATTTGGATTGTGGAAGGAGGAGGGTAAGTCTGTCAGGTTCTTCTTCTTCCTTTTCTAATTCTTCTTCTTCTTCGTCCTCAAGTTTATTGTTAGGTTGCTAAAAAATGAGAGAGATAGGAATTTCATGTTTAAAAAAAAAGGATTGTGTTCTAATAAATGATTTTTAGGGTTTTGCCAACGACAGCGATGAATTTTAAGACACACAACAGCTATGTTTATTTTTCTTGATCTGTAAGATGTTATCGTAAATATAGGGAACAGCGCAGGTAAAACAAGGAAATGCTAAGTAACTTACTTTAATGTTGTCTCCAGCTCGTCTGTATTGTTGTTGCTGTTGAACCTGAGGTCTAGAATCAATTCTTGGTATAGAGAATGCCTTAGCTGTAACAGTAGGATAATAGGTAGTTTTGGGGGTTGCAGTTGGGTAAGCATACGTTGGTTGTCTATCTTGTGTTGATTCGGGGGAATTGTCTTGATCATCGTATTCTTCCACTTCTTCATAAGCAACCTACAAAAACAGTTATTTTCTGAACGTATACAGTCCCTGGCCAAATTATTAGACGCACTGTATTTTTTTTAGTAATTCTATGTTTCTTAAGAGTTTTTATGCAATAATGGTATATTTAAACTACAATATTATTGATTTTTATTTAAAAGAATTGTTGTAGACTACATATTTGTATTTATTTTTAACATATGGCAACACTCTGTTGACAAAGTGATACATGAACGTAAACAAGTACAAATCTGTATCAGTCGCGATCGGAATCGAGTCAGGTACGGACGTGTTTCTGTGGCTTTATGGACCGTGATTGTTTGTTTAACAGTTTTATACTACTCAGTTATTAGTTTATTTTGTATGCAGTGTTTTAAAAAAGTAATTGGACTATTTTCATTATGGGTAGAAAAGGCGATCTTTCACCACGTAAAAAAGCTGCAGTGAAGGCCCTTGTGATTACGAAAACATTTTCAAACCGAGAAATATCACGAAGATTGGAGGTTTCTGAAGCTAGTGTACGACGCATAAAAAAGAAAATTGAGTCAGGGAAGGAATTAAGCCCGAAAAGAAAGAAAAGATGCGGTAGAAAACCAATTTTCACTCCACGGTCAGAGAGATGTTTGAAGAAAATTTGTGTAGAAAACAGATTTGCTACCACAAAGGTAATAAAATCACAACTCCAGGATGCTAGCGTAAATGCTTCTGAGCGCACTGTTCGAAGAAAATTGAAAGAATTTGATTTTAAGGCCTGTCGCCCCGCCAGGAAGCCCAAGTTAACAGCTGCAATGAAAGCAAAGCGCCTGAAGTGGGCCAAACAATGGCAAGACAAAGATGTGGACTTCTGGAGATCGGTAAGATACAGCAATTTAATCAATAATTGATACATTATTATCATTTTCAGTTAAATAAAGCAAATAAACATGGAAGTTTATATATTTTTCCTATTTTTGACAGGTCTGCTTCAGTGACGAAAGCACATTCGAAATTTTGAAGAATAAAGCTCAGTATGTGCGTCGTCGTCATGGAGAAAAGTTTCATCCTGATTGTGTCGTCCCGACGGTTAAACATCCCACCAAAGTGATGATTTGGTCAGTCATCAGCGGCAAGGGCACTGGACGTTTGTACGTCGTCAAAGGAATAATGAGGCAAGATCAGTACAAAGAAGTATTACAAAATCGGTTGATTCCGCAGCTCAGAGAATGGTTTCCAAATGGGGAACCTTTCACTTTCATGCAAGATGGAGCTCCCTGCCACACTGCTCGTCTGTTAAAGCTTTTTTGGCAGAAAAAAATATCCCTCTGTTGGATTGGCCAGGTAATAGCCCATTGAAAATGTGTGGGAGCTGATGAAAAGAGAAGTGGCTAAAGATGTGATTACCAACAAAACCCAGCTTCTAGAAAAGATTATTCATGTGTGGAATCATCATCCTCAAATGCAGGAAACAGTACAATCTTGCATTGATAGCATGCCGCGCAGAATTAAAGCTTTGATAGCGGCTAAAGGTGGCTCAACTAAATATTGACTTTTACTAACATTAATTTCACTTTTCTTTAAAACTTAATAAACTTATGCTTTTCTAAATTAATGCTGTTTTATTTATGTCAAATAAATAGGTAATTGATTGGATAATATAAAAATAAAAAACAAATCAATTTAAAATAATAAAACGGTACAATATCACTCGGTAATTAATATTTTACATGAAATCTTGCAGTGCATCTAATAATTTGGCCAGGGACTGTATTTTAAAAATTTGTTTTTTTACTTGTCGACTTATAACTAAATAACTGGTCAAGTGCAAGTTGAACTTGCGCAATTAGTGTTCCGTACGTTGATTGCTTTTAAAATAAAACATTTTGTTACAGATGTATAAAATGATCAGTAACTTCACGAAACACACCCCAAATGAATTTTCAACAAAGTTTGTTTCCAATCTTTACTTGAAATTTATGTTTTTTTTAAATAACAAAAAATTTTTTAAAGGTAATGCACTCGTGATAATTTTCGTTCAATCTACACCTCGTGGAGAATATTCCGGAATTTTTTCAAAATTTTTTGATAAATACTTTTCGAGATAAGGCACAGGGACAGCGATTTTTTTGCGATTTTTTAAAAATAATACAAAGAAAAGTGCCCGCAAGTATTACATTATATATTCATTTTTTACTCGTGTTTTCACAAGCTTTCATTTGACACCACACTCGATGATCTAGTAAAAATTTTTTTTTTTTCACTTCCGATTTCACCCCCCAAAACTAACCCCTTAAGTCAAAATTTAACTCTCAAAACTACAAGGCTCTGATGAGACCATCAGTTCCTATATTATTACCGAATTTCAACTTTTTATGTCAAATAGTTTCGGAGAAAAGGGTGTGACAGACAGACAGACAGACACCGAAGTGATCTTATAAGTGTTCCGTACGGAATACTAAAAACAGCACTGCTTTTGATGCAGTTTTTATTCTAATGTATATAAGCTATCTGAAGACTTGAAAATAAAAAGATCTAAATACCGAACGAAACGTTGTAAATAAAATTAAATAAGGACAATATTTTGTTGTATTTTTTTATCACTTACTGTTGGTCTAAATGTTTTATGCGTCGATCCAAAGCCTCTATTCTGTAAATATCTAATTTGTTCAGCAGCTAATTGGGTGTATCCCGGTATCCCTGAAGTGACACCTTGCCCTTGTGGTAAACAAGAGGTTGTTGCTATATATAGACATATCACAGAGACAGCTATATGAGTCTTCATTCTGAAAATTATAAAAAAATATGTTAGTTAACAAACAGTGGTAGGTATTATATGGTTTTTAACTAAACATCTTGAAAAATATTTAGCTCCAGGCTCCAGCCTTCTGGAATACTTTGTTTTTGTATTTGGATTATAAATGCTCGAACGAGATGATATTATAATGTTTGAATAGGGATGAAACCTATAGTTTTTCTTCGATATCGTTTCAAGAAAATAGAGTAAAAGAGGAAGGTGTCGATATGTTGTATAATTTTATTTATATTATGGAAATTTATTTTCTCTTTACGTGCGAAAGTCAAATTCAGTACTTATTTGGGAACCGCATATTACCAAGGAAAGTATTAGGTAAATCACGTTATCGATTTTTTTTTTAAAATACATTCAAACTAGACATCAGCTTTGATCATATAGCAGATTTCTTCGCTGCGAAATACTAATAAAACCACTCAGTCATTAGGTGCTCTTTTAAAAATAAATCGTGATGAAACTGTGTGATACGCTTTCTTTATGTAAATTAAACTCATAAATCCGTCTCCACGATCTTATCGCATGCGTCCCACAGTACTTACTATTATTATTATCAATAATAAGCACTTAGTACTAATGATTTAATCGTTCATTTGGCTTCATTTAATTTATGCCCACACTTAGAAAGGAAAATTTTGATTTCATAGTACAATTTATAAGTTAACACCAACACTGCAGTTTAAAAGTCAAAAATTTTACTATTTTCAAACAAACATATGGTGTGTCTATGTATAAAAATGTTAACAAGATGGTTTTTACAAATAAACCGAAAAATTGTAAAAAAACCTAAAAGGAGAAGAGAGAGAGAGAGAGAAAGTTCTAAAGCAAAAATATCATCTATTCCTCTTTATAAATACACTCCTGGCCAAATTAACGCAACAATATATTAAATATTACAAATCTCTATAGAGAATTAATTTTAATAATTTTTTTATGAAGATTGGTTACACTAAAAGTGTGTGTATTCGGATACTTTAAAAGTGAATTAGCTACCAAATTTCTCTATAAGATTCGAATTAAAATTATTCTCAAGCCCTAATAACAAAATCGTTGAAATTATGTAATAATGAAAAAAATAAACTGGGATACTAGTAGCAAAATTAATGGTGTAACTGGGACACTAGTAGCGTGTGTTGCCTCCTCTACTTCGAATGACAGCGTTCATGCGCCTAGGCATGCTTCTAATTAAATTTTGGATAAAATCTTGAGGAATTTGCTCCCATTCTGTGATAACTGCATTTTCAAGTTCCCTCAGGTTTCTAGGTGCAGGTATATGACGTTTCACATTTTTCTTAAGGTGATCCCATACATGTTCTATCGGATTCAAATCCGGGCTTTTTGGTGGCCATTGCATAATCGGTATATCAACTTGATTAAGATAATCGAGTACCTCCCTAGCCATGTGAGGTCGAGCGTTGTCTTGCATAAACAGTAAATTGTGCCCCACAAAATAACCGAAAGGCATCACATGTTCTATTACAATATTCTCAAGATAGTAGTCAGCATTCATGGATCTCGTACGGACGCTTGACTCAGCTTATTGATGAACCAACACGGATCCCTGATCGAGACGGAGAGTTCGCCAGTCTTCTTGATCTGTTTTTAACCACCAATCCGGAGATTTACACGGTCAGCGTAAATCCACCGTTAGGTTCTTCCGACCATAAACTACTTTTGACATCGAGTATTCTACCAATCAGTGACAGAGAGGCGCCCAAACCGCGCAAGATTTGGCACTACAAATCTGCTAAATGGGAAGATCTCAAGGAATATTTTCGAACTTTCCCTTGGTTGGACGTTTGTTTTCGATCCGACGACCCATCTGACTGCGCCAGGGAGGTTTCCGATGTTATTTTGGCCGGTATGGATGCTTACATCCCTTTTTCGAAGAAATGCCCTTCCAACGGCAAGCCTTGGTTTGACCTAAAATGCAAAGAAGCTGTTGTTTCTAAACATCTTGCATACCGACAGTGGCGTGAAGATCCTAACACCATAAATCGTAACATCTTTGTTCGTGTCAGGAACAGATGCAAAGAAATTATCGACGAAACCAAGGAGGTACACAATCAACGGATTAGAAACAAACTTCTCGCTTGTCCCGGCAATTCCAGGTCCTTTTGGTCAGTCGCTAAGGCAGTTGGTCAGAATTTCACCAAATCCACCATACCACCACTCACACGGCCAGATAATTCTATTGCAACGACACCTGTTGAGAAAGCGAACTTGTTGGCTGAACTCTTTGCTTCACACTCTACTGTCGATTTCCAAGGAAAAACACCACCTACTATTCCCATAGTGCAGTCAAGGATGCCCGATATTGTCTTCAGACAGCGTATCATAAAACGTATTTTGATGAAGCTAGACACCAAAAAGGCTTCAGGCGCTGACGGAATACCTGCCATAGTTCTCAAGAACTGTGCGAGGGAACTAACACCAGTTTTCTGTAGACTTTTCAACCTATCCTACAGAAAGGGAATATTTCCTTCCTGCTGGAAATGTGCCACAGTTCAGCCGATACCTAAAAAAGGCAAGAAGACCTTGCCAAATAACTACGACCAATCGCACTACTCTCAATAATATCGAAAGTCATGGAAAAGGCTATCAATCAGCATCTTCTAAAATATCTTGAAGGATCCAACATTATTAGTGATCAGCAATATGGCTTTCGTAAAAATAGATCAACAGGAGATCTTCTGACTTACGTAACACATGTTTGGAACAACGCAATTGAACACTTTGGAGAATCTCGAGCGGTTGCTCTTGACATATCCAAAGCATTTGACCGTGTTTGGCACGATGGGCTGTTGGCTAAGCTACGTTCTTATGGTATGTCTGAAAAGTTCTGTTTGTGGCTCTCATGTTTCCTCAGAGAGCGTTCTTTACGAGTGGCAGTTGACGGATTTCTTTCTAACACCTTCGCTATCAACGCCGGTGTGCCCCAAGGTTCCATACTGTCTCCTACTCTCTTCCTCATTTATATTAACGATCTGCTAGAAAAGACCGAGAATCCAATCTACAGCTTTGCAGATGACAGTACACTTATCTCTTCATTCACTTTGAACGCTCGGACATCGACTACTCAGACGAAGATCCGCAGACAGCAGGAAGTCATTCGTCTTAACAAAGACCTGGAAGAAATTCTATCTTGAGGTGACAGTAACCAAGTGGAATTTAACGCTACAAAAACCCAGGCGGCAGTTTTTTCTAAAAAAAGTTAACGTTTCAGAACCCGACATAGTTATGTCGGGGCACTCCATCCCTCTAACATCGTCACTAAATCTGTTAGGCGTTAATTTGGGAGCAAATATGTCCTGGCATGAACATGTTGCAGGCATAGCAAGAAGAGCTTCTCAAAAGTTGGGAATATTGTTTCGAACCAGAAAGCTTTACACTCCACAACAACTGTTAATTCTTTACAAAGCTCAAATTCGACCAACTATGGAATACTGCTCCCATGTTTGGAGCTCCGCTCCCAAACATACACTGCATTTGTTGGATCCTATCCAGAGAAGAGCTGTTCGTCTGATTGGACACCCGGAACTGACCGACGGCCTTGATTCGCTGGAACATCGAAGAACGGTTGGCGACTTGAGCCTATTTTACAAGTACTTTCATGGAAAGTGTTCAAAAGATGTGGCCCGTTTAATTCCTCCCAGAGCGGTGCATATTAGAAGTACACGTCGCGCTAATGTTTCACATCCGTATGAGGTTCAGCTTGTTACTCCTCGTACAACGCTTTTCAAGCAGTCTTTTATATGGAGAACATCATACCTTTGGAATGGTTTACCCAGGACTGTGTTTCCCCCGAGTACAATCTACAGCGATTCAAGAACAACGTGAATCGCTTTCTCCGCACATGTGTCGCTCCTGTAGCGCTTTAGGGACTTCCCTGTAGCACGTGTGCTAGACCCATAAAAAAAAAAAAAAAAAACAGGAACTAACTCTGTGCGAGCATCAAAGCAGATGCCACCCCAGAACATAACAGAGCCACCGCCGAATGGAATCCTTGCAGAGATATTGCAAGGAGCAAACCTCTCTCCTGGTCTTCGCCATACTCGCTCACGACCATCTGGATGTTTTAGACTAACCCTAGTTTCATCTGTGAAGAAAACTTGTTTCCAATCATCCACAGACCAGTTTTCGTGATTTCGAGCAAAACGTAACCTAGGAACTCTGTTCTCTCTAGTAAGCAAGGGCGCAGTGGCTGGTCTCCTACTGTTTAATCCAGCTTCATTTAACCGTCTTCTAACTGTTTTACACGAAACTGTGACATTGCGAACAGCTTCGAGTTCGTTTCTTATTATAGAACTAGTGACAGTCCTGTTTCTTAAAGCATATTGTCTTATAAAACGTTCATCTAGGTTGCTAGTGCATCGTTTTCGCCCTTGCCCTAGCCTTCTAGAATAAGTTTCTACTTCATTCAAGTGTCTTACCATACGACTTATTGTGGAACGATGTTTGCCTAACAAATTGGCAACATAACTCTGACAATATTCCTCGTCCAATAAAACCGAGGCTCGCACTTCCTCGTGTTTAGTTAAATTCCTTGTTCGATTCATTTTTCTATTTCTTCGGGGTCAAAAATAAAACAGTCTATCACAAAAACGTATTACTTTGAAAACGGGAACAATTTATAAGCTTACTTTTAAAGAAAACCTATCGCATTATTACAGAAAATTGTTTATCTTCTAAAAAATTCTTTAAAACTGTAAATCTAAACGAATTGTTTTGATTTTGTCATGAACAACGAAACAAAATATGCATAGCCTACTATTCAATTACTCGATAAACTTTAAAACTGACATAAAAAAAAAGATAAATTAATTTTCAGATTGTTGCGTTAATTTTGTCCAGGAGTTTATATTTCAAGTTAAGTATTGTTAAAAAGACGCCCAGAAAATTCTCAAAATGAAAGAACAAAACTCCATGCGACATTAATACTAACAGGCGGTAAGGAGGGTAACCCACCTTTACTGTCCTGGCTGACGGAAGATCTTGTGTTTTCTTGTTTAAGAAACCGTATCGTTTATTTTAGCATAGTAGATATATAACGCATCAACTACTTATTTCTAGCGGTTTGCCCACTCCTGTTGACATCTTAATGAAATTATCATTATAATGTGTACCCTTGCCAATCATTAAAAGTACTATTGATATTTAAAAAATAAATTGTTAATTAATACATTCCTAAAGAAAATTCGAAACAATTGAGAATCTTGGATATTTTCTGAACAAACTTGGGCATTTACTTGGACAATAATAGATCCTTAATCGCTCACTCACAGTAAAAGCTCTCTACGAAAATAACACAGTGAACATAAAAATGGGACATAAAATAGGGAAGAGACTCCAAACATCAAAAGGCCTATTATAAGGATGCTCTACATCCCCCACACTATTCAAAATATACCTGGAACAAACATTAAAAAAATGGAAACAAAAATGTAGTGGAATGGGAGTCCCAATATGAGAAGATTACTTATATACTCTAAGTTTCGCAGACGAACAAGTAATGATAGCGCAAGATGAGGAGACCTCAATTATATGGTAAGAAAACTGAAAGAAGAATACGCTAAAGCAGGATTAGCAATAAACTTTGATAAAACGGAATATCTAACAACAAAGGAGGGAAACGTGGAGAATCTAGAAGTCGATAACGAAACAATAATCAAAGGAACCGACAGATTTAAATATTTAGGAACCATCATTTCAAAAAACGCAACATAAGAAGAAGAGATTAAAGCTAGATTAGGACAAACGCGGACACGCATAAGACAATTCAGTTCGATCCTGTGGGACAAGCACATTTCAAAGAGAAACAAAACACGCATATACAAATCAATAATACAAAGCATAATGACATACGGGTCAGAAATATGGGCGATCAACAAAACAAATAAATCTAAAATTAAACGCGGTAGAGATGGAGTATTGGAGAAGATGTTGTAGAGTGACACGCATGGAGAGAATAACTAATGAAGGAATAAGAAGCAGAATGAACATCAAAGAGAACGCAATAAACACCACTGAAGAAAATCGATTAAAATGGTATGGACACATCAGACGGAGCGAAGATAATAGGTGGATAAAGAAAATAACGGAGTGGAGCCCCATAGGGAGAAGAAAAAGAGGAAGACCCAGACGATCGTGGAGAGACGATGTGGACGAGGCTATGGGGGACAGGGGTCTAACAGATGGAGAATGGGAAGATAGAAACGGATGGAATCAAGGGCTGAGAGAAGGAAGACAGCGTCAGCTGTAGAAAATCCTTGATATATATATATATATATATATATATATATATATATATATATATATATATATATATATATATATATATTTATATTTATGTATATATATAATCGCTCACTGGAGGAAATAATGTATTCATGAAGCTTCCGAAATTTTTACACCCTCCAGCTTTAAGGTCGGTATTTTGTGATCAATTGTATCAAAAGCTTTGCTGAAGTCGGCATACATGCAGTCCATCTGCTTCCTAGAAACACATTACATCATCATATTAGTGTTAAAAAGGCAAATTTAGTATTTTTCCTCAAATTATATTTGCCAGGGAGCACTAGATAAATAATATTATATTAGGCATTTTTCAGAAAGCGCCGAACTACATATATGTACATTTAAGTTAATCTTAAATGAATTTAAATAGGGAATTTAAGATTTTGCAAGGCATCCCTACAACATATACATGTGACATAGCGTGACAGCGTCTTTTAACGGAACCTGTACTAAATGGTTGCTCTTATGTCGTAGAGCTCTTCTAGCTGTAAGACGCTACTAAATATTCCTTTTTTTATTTATTTTGAGCACCAACCTATTTTTATTTAGTAACTGTGTTTGCCAAGAATAAAAATAGGAAATTCTAGGCCCTATAAACGTTGTTTAAATAAACAGAATTGAGTTGTCATTATACTGCACAATAAAACAAAGAAATTAGGAAAAAATAAAACATATGTTTAGTTCGACGTATTATATAGTACTAAAAATATTAAAATATGAAATCGTGATAGAATTTATATATATATATATATATATATATATATATATATATATTATATATATATATATATATATATATATATATATATATATATATATATATATATATATATATAATATATATATATATATATATATATATATATATATATATATATATATATATATATTTATATATATATATATATATATATATATATATATATATATATACTTCTATTTGTGTCTTAAAACAAAATGGTTTGCAGATTCATAAAATATTAATGGCCTTAAAAAATTCTCTTTTCATGAAAGAATTTTTCTGTTTAGGCCGATGGGCTGAAGACTTGGTAATAGGATTCCAAAAAGGATTGGCGGAGAAATCGAAAAAGTAGACGAATATCGAAAAGACCAAGAAGCTATTGCAAAAAAATATTGAAAAACTCTTGATAAAGAAAACTGTAGATGGAAGGAGAACTACAGGTAAAAAAAATTATGAAAAACAATATAGCAGTAAAAATAATAAGATCCTGGAAAGAAAAGAACATATTGTACCACCTATAAAAAAATCTCAGGCTTTTCAAACAATTGTACCTTATCGGTATAGCAGTATGTGGCCAGAGCTATTTGGGAAGAAAGCGGTACTGCAAAAAGGCATTTACTCACTTTGGGATGGTCTGGCAAATACAAAGAACACTTTGGGAACTCCTGAAGTGCAGATTCGCCTTCACCAACGTCATCTATGCCTTCGAGTGGGAAGCTTGAGAAGGTGCGCTTCTGCAATTAAGTGCCAGCCGTGGTCTGACCGCTTTGTTTGGAAAGACTTTAAGTAAGTCACCGACAGAGTGCGGTATAAGTATCTATTTTGTCATATATATATATATATATATATATATATATATATATAGTGGTAAAATTACTTATAGCATTGAAAAGTTCCGCCATAATAATAAATTTTATTCCCTTTTTAAAAAGCTACATTTTTTATTCACTTATTTATTACACGTATTTGAATAATAATCCCTTGCTAAAGGGAAAGAATTGCCTCCTACAATTTTTGCTTTTCTTTAGCTTTTAGTGTTCTTAGCAAAAAATATATATTCCCATTTCCATAGATATGTCTATCCCACTGTCAAGCTGTCGATCTTGATGTGATGTTGGCATCGTAATGCTCGAACAAAATGCTATTATAATATTTGAAATAGGGATGAAACCTATAGTTTTTGATCGATATCGTTTCGAAAAAAGAAGGTAAAAGAGGAAGGTATCGATATGTTGTATAATTTTATTTATATTATGGAAATTTATTTTCTCTTTACCTGAGAAAGTCAAATTCAGTACTTATTTGTGAACCGCATATTAATAAGGAAAGTAATAGGTAAATCACGTTATCGATTTTTTTTAAAAAAATACATTCAAACTAGACATCAGCTTTGATCATATAGCAGATTTTTTCGCTGCTCTTTTAAAAATAAATCGTGATGAAACTGTGTGATACGCTTTCTTTATGTAAATTAAACCCATAAATCCATCTCCACTATCTTATCGCATGCATCCACAATACTTACTATTATTATTATCAATAATAAATACTTAGTACTAATGATTCATTTGGCTTCATTTAATTTACGTTCACACTTAGAAAGAAAAATTTTGATTTCATAGTAAAATTTTTATAAGTTAACACCAAGACTGCATTTTAAGAGTCAAAAATGTCACTATTTTCAAACAAACATATGGTGTGTCTATATGTAAAGATGTTAACAAGATGCTTTATACAAATAAACCGGAATGTTGTAAAAAAACTTAAAAGTGTTTTCAAAGAAAGATCTAAAATAAAACTATCATCTGTTCTTCTTTATAATTGTTTTTCAAGTTAAGTACCTATCATTAAAAGGGCGCCCAGAAAGTTCTCAAAATGGTAGAACAAAACGCAATGGGACAAATTAATACTAACAGCCGGTAAGGAGGATAACCCATCTTGATTGTCCTAGCGGACGGAAGGTCCTGTGTTTTCGTGTTTAAGAAACCTCGTCGTTTATTTTAGCTCAATAGACGCATCAACTAGTATAAATTGTCGACTACAGAGCTGCACGACTAGCTACTACCTTTATTTTGGATACTTTCAGAAATATGAAGCTTTTGGAGAACGTCACTACTTGCCTTCTTAAGCCAGCTACTTATTTCTAGTAGTCTGCCCACTTCTGTTGATATATTAATAAAATTATCAATATAATGTATACCATTGCCAATCATTAAAAGTACTATTGATATTTAAAAAATAAATTGTTAATTAATACATTCCTAAAGAAAATTCGAAACAATTGAGAATCTTGGATATTTTCTGAACAAACTTGGGCATTGATATTTAAATAACCGGTCAAGTGCAAGTTGAACTTGCGCAATTAGTGTTCCGTACGTTGATTGCTTTTAAAATAAAAAAAATGTTGTAACGGAAGTATAAAATGATCAGTGACTTCACAAAACACACCCAAATGAGTTTTCAACAAAGTTTGTTTCCAATCTTTACTAAAAATTGATGACCCTGAAATTTATGTTTTTTTTTTATATACCAGATAAATTATTAAAGGTAAAGCACTCGTGATAATTTTCGTTCAATCTACACCCCGTGGAGAATATTCCACAATTTTTTGAAAATTTTTTGACAAGTACTTTTCGAGATAAGGCGGGTGGACAGCGATGTTTCGCGATTTTTTAAAAATAATGCAAAGAAAAATGCGCGCAAGTATTATATTATACATATATTTTTTACTCGTGTTTTCACAGGCTTTGATTTGACACCACACTCAATTACCTAGTAAAAAATTGTTTTTTTCACTTCCGATTTCACACCCCAAAACTAACCCCTTATGTCAAAATTTAACTTTCAAAACTACATGGCTCTGATGAGGCCATCAATTCCTACATTATTACCAAATTTCAACTTTCTATGACAAATAGTTTCGGAGAAAATCGGGTGTGACAGACGGACAGACACCGAAGTGATCTTATAAGTGTTCCGTACAGAACACTAAAAATAAGTTGTTAATTAATATATTCCTAAAGAAAATTGAAAACAATTGAGAGTCTTGGATATTTTCTTAACAAACTCTGGCATTTGTTTGGAAAGTAATAGATCGCTCACTAGAATTGTAATCATGAAGCTTCCGAAATTTTTACAACGTCTAGCTCTAGGGTCAGTATTTTGTGACCAATTTTATCAAAAACTTTGGTGAAGTCGGCATACATGCAGTCTGTCTGCTTCCTAGAATCACATTACATCATCATATTAGTATAATAAGGTCAAATTTAGTATTTATTTTCAAATTATATTTGCCAGAGAACACTAGATAAATAATACTAGGCAGTTTTCAAAAAGCGCCGAACTACATAAATGTAGGTTTATATATATATATATATATATATATATATATATATATATATATATATTGAAACTGGCAAATCACTGCAATAAGAGGAACTGCACAGAAATAATTAAAAATATCTCTTCTCAATAACTAATAGGAAATGGACTCTTGACGTTTCATGGTTTTTCAGTAGGTACGTCGATGATTTTATGTCAGAAACTGGAGACTGAAACTTTGATAATAAACAGTACTGTTACAGTGTTGCTGGGCTTACCATATATTTTTTATTATTATTAACATATATACTATAATTAATAAATAGAACTTTATCTATTTCAGTTTAAAAAAGCTTTTAACGCTATAGCAACAAACTATATTTAATGGTTAGTATTTTAACTAAAGAAATTAATACCCAAAGGAGCCAAAATCTAACCTATACAAAATAATTTTCTATTCAAAGCCGAAATTTTTGGTAATACCACGAATCACTATATTTCCGTTAAAAAAATTGTTTAGCTTGTATTTTAGTCTTATTAATCTCGAGATACCATGTAAAAAATCCTTTTTGTAACAAACAGGTAAATCAAGTAGTACATAAAACATTCCGGAAAGAGGAAATTGAAAACACTTTCTACATAAAATAAGTATCAAAAGTTCACTATTCGTTTTTAAGCGTACAACATAGTAAAATTACTCCAGTTGCGTTATAAACCTAGCTCTTCGCTGTTATACTATAGTATCGCGGCACCGGGTCCTATTCAGATACATGACGTCATAATTTTTTGTTTTAATATAAAAATTAAATTTAAAATATAGAAACTTTTAATCGTATGCCCATGAAATTATTTTACAAAAACACTTAGACCTGTACATTTGATTTAAATAATCAGAATACTTTTTAGCTGATTAATAAATAATAGTATTCATTATTGAATAATATAAGTAATATCTCGAGGCAATTTTGAAAGATCGATTTTTGGTTTTGACAATTATATGCTTGAACTAAATTTCACTTACTAGGTTTCATAGTGTTCAGCCATGATTGACGTCACCACTTTTTTATGAATTCAATAACCTTATACCGAATTTTGGTAACGAATGCGTCAATCTGCGACAGTTGTGCTTTAAAACGCAATCCTATTTCCTGACGTGTTCAACTACCTATGCATCTTTTCAATATATAAGTCTAAATTATATTTAATACTCAGCTCAGGTAATTCATTATGTGGACAAATAAAGAACATCTCTATATTTTTCATAAGGTACCGTCAAACGGGGTGAAGTCGATCAAAAAAATACGTTTTTTGAGATAACTGAATAACAAATAATTATATTTTAATGCAATTAAAAATATAACTTCCTTGATACTTAGGTCGTCGATTGGTGACTGGAGTAAGGTCATAGATGCAATTTTTTTTATTTTATTTTGAATTAAAAGGTGATCGACTTCACCCCAGGGTTCGGGGTGAAGTCGATCACCCATTTTAAAATGCATATTTCCCACTTTAGGATTGTTCGGGATGAAGTCGATCAGTAAAAAATTTAAAAAATTATATGTAGGTACCAAGGTACCACCTACATTTGCAGAATTTTGCAAAACACAAATTAAGGAAATATAAACGTTTATTCTTTGGACAAGCTTTACACAGCCATTGATTTCTTAATGACATAAACCTTAAATAAACAAACTATATTTAAAAATAAAAAATACAGGAAAAAATAAAACTAAAAAACAGAATTCAAAAAATTATGAAATGAATGAACACACAAAAATTTCTCACTGTAGTGTTTCCATTTCGTTTTTTTCTAAGCGAGAAGAAATGTTTGCCCCGCTTTAGTGATTTTAAATTAACTTGTCGGACAATCTGTTCCCTGTTTATGACGGACTCATCCGGAATATTTGGATAAATGAAAAACAAAGATTTCATGGATGGATGTTTACGCAGTGTAGTTACAACTATCTCACTCCCTGATATTTCAATAATTTTAGCGATATAAAATCGATCTCTCTTATTTGTTTCATATTTTGTGATGATAAATTGTCCTATATCCTAGTTCCTGGATGAATCAAGAATAATGTTGGCTGGCTCAGCAGAACTTTCTCCAATTTCATAATCATTTGTGTTGATATGCTGTTCCTCCGCCTCCAATGTCTGTAAGTCATCTTCCTCTTCGCTGTCGCTTATTTGTCTCTTACGTGTTTTGGGTTGCTTGCAACTGCTCTGGTTCTCTTTTTCCAAATCTTCTGTGCCTATGCTTTTGCCAGCGGCTATGTTTAGTCTTTTTCCTCGCTTTAGAGCATCATTAGGCCCAGTCTTGAGCTCGTGTAGATAATCTACAAGCACTGCAGTCATTGAAGTTTCTGCCACGTTTCCTTCCTCCGGTGTAGTAGGCTCTTTTCTTTTTATTTTTGCAAGAACAGCATCGGGATTGAAGGGGACTAGGCCGCAGGCTCTAAATCCAGCTAAAATATTGTTCATTTCGCGATCCCTAATTCCTTCAACCGTGGTTTTCAACATCCTAGGAAATATAGTTTTTGGTAAAACCCCCCTATTATTTAGTTTCCATTTCTCCAGTGCTCTTTTCCATGATGCTTTGAGAGGACGAAAATATGCCACGTCCAGTGGCTGGAGCATGTGGGTCCAATTGGGGGGGGGAGCAAGACAAACTTAATGTTGTTATTTTCGCACTCTTGAATGACACTGACAGTAATATGACTTTGCAAGTTATCTCCAATAAGCAACTTGGTTCCTTCTAATTTTTGGAAAAATGGAAGTGCTACTGTTCTGAACCAATCGTCAAACAATTCAGAATCAAACCATCCCTTTGGAGACCTGTTGTAAATTGCTCCTGGTAATCCGTCCTCCTTCTAACCTTCATAAATATGTTTGGCTTTGTACACTGTATAAGTAGGGAGACGAGTTCCATCCGCTGCGAACATAACTGTTGTGCTGCTTTTGGTGGTGTCAAGTGTTCTGTAGGCGTGTTTGCTTCCTTTCTTCATTACCACTTTAACCGCTCCGGGATCGTCAACGAAGTTTGTTTCGTCATAGTTTACAACGTTTTGTAGTGGGATGTCTCTGATTATATCCGCCGCATTTCGGAAATATTCCTCAACAATCTCGTATGTTACAGCGGCTCTCACTCGCTTTGTATTCTCCGCAAGCTTGACTGTAAGCTGAGGATGCCTCTTCATCAGACCATTAAACCCCACTCAGCACAGGTTTGCAAAGCATTCACTAACAAAGTTTCAGAATGCTCGTCAAGAGCAGGTTGACCACCATATGTCAAGAGAGCTGCCGCATGATAGTGATTGTTAAGTGTCGTATATGGCACTGCAAACCTTTCTGACGCTTTTCGCATGCTCAGTCTTTTTTTGCGCACTGCATCCAGCGCTCTCTCTAAATACACGGGATCGTAGTTTTTTTTGCCATAAGCACCCAGCTTCTTTATGTATTTTCGTGGCATCTATAAAAAAAGAAAATAATAAAATACGATTGGCCCCCACCCTGCCCGACACCCCTCATATGCGAGCACACAAAATTAATATATAAGAAAATCATACAAAAACAAATTGCTTTAAACATAATCTCAAAACCTAACAAAATACAGCGAAAAGCAAGTGATCCATTTCATCCCGTTGTTTTGTTTCTATACACAAAAATTGCAATTGAAACCACACAAAAAATAAATTAGGATGTCTGATTGTGAATACCTTTTCTTGAATATATTCCTTATCACCTAGAGGAGCTCGGACGGGCTTAGTTTTCACTGATTTGGCTGTGCAACTATTTGATTTCACATATTTTAGAGATTGAGAAATTTTGCTCTTTTACTATTTAATTATTTTTGGAAAACTCACTTTACAAGATTAACCAACAACACCGGTATAATAGATGTTCATCTGTTCGCCACACGAATATAAATAAGAATCAGCTGATTTGTAATGCAGTGTTGCTTAAACACCAATGAAAATACTAGTTTGATCGACTTCACCCCTGCCGATCGACTTCACCCCGTTTGGCGGTAGTTATGTTTGTGGCTAAGAATCATTATTATTTTGCTCACTGATTAGTGTGAGTTTCCAACTCATTATTCTTACTTAGATCTAGTTCATTTTTAAATAATTTTTGTTCCACTTGCTTGTCTCTCTGTAGCGTTAATTATATTTTCTGGGCTTTCATTTATTCTTTTTTGGCAAAAAATTAAACATAAACCAAATAACACAAACAAAAATAAAATGTTAATAACTTTTACTTTTCGCGCCTTATTATTAGTCATATACGTGTAACAAATAAGTGAATAAAAAATGTAGTTTTTTAAAAAAGAAATAAAATTTATTATTAGTATTGCGGTAATTTTCAATGCTATAAATAATTTTACCACAATTTGCTTCAAGCAGATTAATCAGAATTGTTTCAATCATTTTAATTTTTTAATTGGAAAAATATGGGTTTCGTGTGGTGTAGATATAGAGAACATATTTTAGAATAAACCATTTTGTTCTTTCAAAGACTGTTATTATAATAATTGTTGCTCAAGACTACTTTATCGCAAATTATATGCATTTTGACATCTACGGTAGTTTGGTATTTTTATTTTCAATAACGGATACAATTTGCCTCATATTCAGACCTAGATTGTTATAAATTCCTTTCACTGTTGAAATACGAACGAATTCCAATTTTATTCTAAAAAAATTGAAAATGAAAGCAAAAGTAGAACTACTTCAACGGTGTGTGTAATTGTTACACATTTAGTATTCGTTAATATAATTTTGTAAACTGGCCAGTTCAAGTTAATCTAAAACAAGTATTTCGGTTTTTATACTGACTTTAGTTCCTGTTATGAAAAACTATTTACATTGACTGATTAATTGTAGTGGCAATAACCTCCGAGATTCTACAAAATCGTACATTTTCATGGTTTAATTTTCGAACAGTTTAAATATAATTTTATTTGGAGTTATCAATTATTGAAATTTCGTTCCTTAAGGGGGATCATGGTCCAACGCAAAAAAACATGTTTTTTTTTATTTTTTTATTTGCGATACATAAACGCAAGAAATATAAAACTTCTTTAGTAAATTAGAACAACTCTAAAAGATTTTTAAAAAAATAAAATAATGTTTATTTAAACAAAGCATACAGCACATCTACGGTACGTACACCCTGATTGGCGTGCAACCTCAGGATTGCAAAAATCGCTCAATCAGAAAAAAGTTAATTTGTAATCTATATACTTATGGTTATATGAAGAGACGCAAAAATTATATATATATATATATATATATATATATATATATATATATATATATATATATATATTTTCTACAGCTGACGCTGTCTTCCTTCTCTCAGCCTTTGATTCCATCCGTTTCTATCTTCCCAGTCTCCATCTGTTAGACCCCTGTCCTCCATAGCCTCGTCCACATCGTCTCTCCACGATGGTCTGGGTCTTCCTCTTTTTCTTCTCCCTATAGGGCTCCACTCCGCTATTTTCTTTAGGCACTTTTTTTCTTCAATGGTGTTTACTGCGTTCTCTTTGATGTTCATTCTGCTTCTTATTTCTTCATTTGGTATTCTCTCCATACGTGTCACTCTACAGCATCTTCTCCAATACTCCATCTCTACCACGTTAATTTTAGATTTATTTCTTTTGTTGATCGTCCATGTTTTTGACCCGTATGTCATTATACTTTGTATTATTAATTTGTATATGCGTGTTTTGTTTCTCTTTGTAATGTGTTTTTCCTATAGGATCGAATTTAATTGTCTTATGCATGTCCGCGTTTGTTCTAATCTAGCTTTGATCTCTTCTTCTGATGTTGCGTTTTTTGAAATAATGGTTCCTAAATATTTAAATCTATCGGTTCCTTTGATGTTGTTGTTTCGTTATCGACTTCTAGATTCTCCACATTTCCCTCCTTTGTTGTTAGATATTCCGTTTTGTCAAAGTTTATTGTTAATCCTGCTTTAGTGTATTCTTCTTTTAGTTTTCTTACCGTATAACTGAGGTCTTCCTCATCTTGCGCTATAATTACTTGGTCGTACGCAAAAATTAAAAAATTAAAATTCGCATTTTTTTACAATTAAAAAAATCATTTTTTTACAAAAAAAATTGATAAAGATGAGCTATAAAAATTGTTTAAACAATTTTTCTTTAAATAATTGAATATTCATATCGAACATAATTAAATATTTTCATGATCAATTTCAAGTCGATCGGTTTATTAATTTTGAGTAATCGTGTACGCCAATTCCGAAAACATTGTTTTTTGAAAAAAAAACGCGTTTAAAATTTTCAATACAAAAGAATTGTAAAAAACTGATGCTTAGCATAATGTTCCTCCCAAAATAATGGTTAAGAAGAATGGCACACAAACATTCTATTGAGTATTTACTTAACAACTGCTCGAAAAAATGGTAGGGGAAGCCCTGAAATCATCGCAGCTTAATGCCTCCTAGGCAGACAATTATTCCAGCATTTACATTCTCGAGTGCCCCACTGAATTAATATTAAATAGCAGGAGTGACAAAATGCATCCCTGTCGGACACCTTGCCCAATTAGTATTTCCTCCGAACAACTATCCTCCACCCTAGTTGTTACACTCTAGTTCTAATAAAGATTCTTGATGAGCTTTAGATCGGCTTTATCTATTCCAATGTCGCCTAAGATTTCGATAAGTTTAGCGTGATTTACATTATCGAATGCCTTTTGATAATCTATAAAACAGCCATATATGTCACAGTCCATATCGCGACATAGTTGAAATAATACCTGAATATAGCAGAGGCCCTCTCGTGTATCAACAGCATCTCTAAAATGGAACTGAGTTCTGGATATATGTTCTTCACATCGTAGCCATCACAAGTCTTTACAGATACTTTCTTTGGTATAATTATGAAGATGGAATGTAGCCATTGTTGAGGAATATCACCAGAGTCGAATATTTCGTTAAGTAAGTATGTTAAAAATATCAGTCCGTTCCAATCAAGGAATTTCAGTAGTTCAGTGTCATCATCATCATCAGCTATGCAGTCTATCGTCAGACATAAGCCTCTCCTAAATATCCAGTTATATCCTACTAATCTTTTGATGTCGTCAGACCAACGGGTTTGCGGGCGCCCTCTACTTCTTTTCTCATTCCAGGGCCTCCAGTTGATTACTTATCAGTCAGTTATCTTGGAAGTTCCTCGAATTTCTTCATTAGTCAGCCTATTCCTCAACGATATTCCCAACATCCTTCTTTCCATCGCTAGTTGAACTACTTGTAGGCGATTTATAATGTCTTGATTTAAAGCTCACGTTTCCGTTCCATAGGTCAATACTGGCAACACGCAAATGTGTTCGCCTTTAGCGTATTTGGGATATTGGAAAGGAAGATGTTCGGCAATCTGTCAAAGGTAGACAAAGCCAATGATATTCTCCTTGATAGATCCGCTTCCAAGTTTACCTTGGATATTACTATTTGTTGTCCAAGATATACATATGAATCCGTTCTTGTGATTTTCGCGTTTTCAATGTTCAGTTCTGCTTCTTTAACACAGTCGTCATTTGTCATGAACATGGTTTGGTGATGTCAATCTCTCTGGACTTGTTAAGTTCGTTCAGCATTTCTCCCAATTCTTTTTTGTTGTTAGATATAAGCATAATATCATCCGCGAATTGCAAATGATTGAGTTGCTCTCCTCCTATATTTATACTCTTACTTATCCATGGAAGTTGTTTGAAAAGATCTTCTAGCGCCAATGCAAACAATTTCCGCGAGATGGTGTCCCCTTGACGTATCCTTCTTTTCATTTCTCTCTTATTGGTATTTTCTTTCAATACTATCTGAAATGTTGCGTTTATATATATATATATATATATATATATATATATATATATATATATAATAATAATAATAAAAAGTCTTTATTTTTAACTCGGCGAAGTCCAGTTAAGAACTGCTCATCTCAACCGAGCCGGTAGCTAAGCATACAAGATACAAAAAAATAAAAAAAAAAACAAATATAAAAATACAAATTCAATAACGCAACATAATAAAAATACATACAAAAACATTACATCATTATAGAGAAAAGAAAATAATAATACTAATAATCATATAAAATAAAAATACAAGATAACAGAGTACTGGAAAAAAAAAGAAGAAAACATACAACATACAACAATCAATCAGCAAAAACAGCAAACATAACATAATGTACAGAAGTGAAGGAAAAGACAACGGCAATCCATCGCCAAAATATAGGACCAATAGAAATAAGAATAAAAATAAAAGTCAAGCTGCATCCCCGAGGAGAAATTTCTTATAAATCAGTTTGAAATCATTAACTGACCTGCTTTGAATAGCGTGCGGTACCGAATTGTAAACACTCACTGCAGCACAGCATCTTTGAAAGATCGCCTTTCTGTGCTTTGATATTTCTAAAAGGTGAATATTTCTAGTATTTAAACCGTACACATCTACCCGATGCTTCAATTTCTGTCTAAGATAGAGAGGACAACCCGTTGCTAAGACTCTATGAACAAACACCGTCATGTGCAATTTTCGCCTGCTAAACGTATTGAGCCAGCCCAGCCCCACCAATTAAGGAGAAACATGATCTCTCTTCCGCAATCCACAAATAAACCTAACACAAGAATTCTGAATCTTTTGTATTCTGGAACTGGAACGAACATCGAGACATGGCCCAAAAACTACATCCGCATAATTAACATGACTCAAGACTAATGCTTCGCAGAACCTCTTCCTTACGTCTCTGGTCAAAATAGTTCTATTCCGATATAAGCTTCTTAAAGCTGTGTATGCCTTCTGCATTATAAGCTTTTCATGACAGGTCCTTGTCAATCACAAGCCCAAAACTTTTTACAGTTTCCCTCAATTGGAGAGGAACACCATCCACAACAACACCCAAGTCAAGTCCCGCCAGCACATTACCAAAATTAATTGCCACTGATTTAGATGGATTCAATTTAAGAATCTGCCTTTCCGAATATGACTGAATATTCTTGAGTGTGGCATTCAAGCGATGGAACACTTGCTCAGCATTATCCCTATTGTAACTAGCATACACCTGTGTATCATCAGCAAACTGATGGATTAAGCAATTGTCATTAACTGATTCAACCAGATCCATGGTATATAGCATAAAAAATAATGGTTCCAGAATAGAGCCCTGTGGTACGCCACTGTTCTTGACCCCAGGCTGCGAAGTCTTGTCATCTATCTTAACAACTTGTCTCCTATTCACCAAATAGCTCCGGAGAAGCTCTACTGCCTCGTCAGAGAAGCAGTAATAATGAAGCTTTGCACAGAGGAGACTATAATCTACAGTATCAAATTCCTTACTGTAATCCAAAAGGAGTAAAGTTGACGATTCACCACGATCAGCAGCTCGAAGTATATCATCCATTATGGCTGCGAGAGCGGTGGTTGCGCTGTGCCCTCTACGAAACCCTGACTGAAACTTAGGGAAGAGATTGTTAATGGACAAGAACTGGACCACTCTATCATATATTATTTTCTCAAAAATCTTTGATAACACTGGCAGTAGACTAATAGGGCGGAGGTCTGATAGCTTGCTAGGGCTTATTACTTTCGGCAAGGGTTCTAACCACAAAATTCTTCCAAAAGTCAGGAAAATGCTTTTCCGTAATACATGTATTCAATATATGTACGATATAAGGTACGATATAATCACCACCCAGCTGCAACATTTGCAAACTAATTCCATCGGAGCCAGCAGCATTAGATGTTTGCGAACTAATGGCGCCGCGCACATCATCCAACCGAGCAACTCCAATCCCAAACAAGTCAATGTTCTCAGCAACTCTGCTATTCAGATAGTACTGCACAGCATCGGAATCCTCATGACAACCCAAAGACTCCACAGACTCCAGAAAATAAGTATTAATCTCATCCGGCCTGCGCAGAAAGTTGGGAACAAGATATGCCTTTGCTGAACAAACATTTAGATTCCTTAAGACTCTCCACGTCTCTTTAGTGTTTTTTAGTGTTTTCTATATATATATATATATATATATATATATATATATATATATATATATATATATATATTCATATATTGAATAATCTGCGAGTATCTGCTGTCAATTCTACATTTACTTAAACTATTTAATGTTGCCCAGATTTCAAGAGAATCAAACACTTTCTCGTAATCCACATCCATCCAATCCATTAGAGTGTACCCCTTTGTTATTTTTCATTTAAGTTTTTACTCTTTCCAGCTCATCTATTGTGATTTATGGCCCAGTAGAACAATCTTTTTTTTTTCAAGAATGGCTCTTTCATCATTAAAAGTTGTCCTTAAGTAATCTTCTCAAGCTTTCAATCTCTTTGTCTTATCTATTACAGGCATTCCTGGCTCGTCCAGAAGACGACAAGTAGTCCTTCTCCTGGTCAATTCTGTAAGTACTTTAATAGAAAGTAATAGTGGGTGCATTTTCAGAAAAAATTAGTCTCTCTAATGTTTAAATATACTAGTACAAGTATATTCTATTTAAACTACGTTTCCTATTAGTATTCTTTTATTCCAGCTTGAAAGGAAACTATTTCTAGTTTATGGTTTTAGACATTTTGTTAAACTAGTTCATTCCATTTAAAAAGGAAGTTTTAATTTATGACAAGATATGTTTATTTCATGACTAAATTATTTCACAGTTTCATTAAGACCAAATGCTAATTATATCGATGAATAATTCGACTGCAATGTAGCAAAACCACGGAACCTCATAAAATACAAAAGCGTGTATTAAAGTGAATGTTAACGGACATTACAAATTTAATTGTGTTATGCCTTATTTAATATTAATGAATCGAGAAACCATAAAATCCACGGAATACCAAATAGAAACAGATGTTCTGGTAGAAAAAAAAAAAAATAATTCGCAACAACAGTCTATTCCATATATTAAACCAACAATGGCGTTCAGTTAATGCTCAAGAATAACTTGCGAGACTAGTAAACGAGAGAATAGATTTTGAGGTGTAATCGAGAAATTAGACCAAAATGTGTCACTGTGTTGATATGAAACAATTCACAACAAATAGATAAGCGACTGTCAAAGAAAGAAACATTTTTTGGAAAATATCTCGAAAAAATATGTTTGCCATATTTTATTTTTTATATTTATGATACCCTGCTCAAAAAAAAAATTGATATAAAGTCCGTTTGTTTGTAGTTGATAGCACACAACATGGATTATAAATGTTAAAATGTCATAAACCATAAGCGTCCGAAATTTCTCTACCAATTATTTGCATTTTAATTTTAATCACCTTTATTTTCTGTCTCTATACAACAGTGCGACCTTTTTCTAAAAAATATTTTATTACATGCCTTCTAAACTTTACAATAAGCTATAAAAATCAGTGCATTTCAAAGTTTATTTTAATGAGTAAATGATGAAACTAAAAATCTTATTTGTATGATGAAGGCCTAAACGAATACAATTAACAATTCTTATGAACTAGAAATATACAGTGTTATAAAGCTTAATGATAATAAGTACAATAAAATTATTTGAGATTTTAGCAGTTATTGGAATATAATTAACCAAGGCACTTATAGGTAGGTAGGTGCCTAACTACCTAAGTATGCAATAAAAATATAAGCAAAAATCTATAATATGCTTAGTTCGAATCAAAACAGCGATGGCTTCAACTTTCAGTTTTGCCCCGGTCAAACTCTGAGGAGTCTGTAAATCTACATTTTCCTTCCGAGAAAAAACAATGATAATGAGTTAGATCAGCAACTATTTGTAGATTTCTAAAAGAAAGAAGACGCGGTTCTTGCAACGAACCTCAGAATCACAGAGGAAAGGAGCCCTTAGAGGTTGATGAAGACTTTAAAAACTCAGTAAGAAGAAAAGTACTACATTTTTTTTATTAAGAAAGAAATAGCCACACTACATAAACTTTAGCAAGAAATCAGAGAAGACCAAGTCTTACCAGAATTAAAAAAATGGAAATTATGGAAAATCCTTCATAACCTGAATTTTCGCTGGGAAAAACTCAATAGAAAATCTGTTATCTATAACAGATATAAAATGCAACGTCTCTCTCTGTCTGTCTGTCTGTCTGTCCGTTAGTGCGCTTATCACTGGAGAACCACTTATCCGATTTACGTACTTTTTTTTTTTTAAAACATACATATGTTCTCTGGCCAGGTTATAGGCTGTATTTTATTACGATAGGTAGCATAAGGAATGAGCAGTGACGATAATAGTGAATGAAATCGGAAAAAAAAGTTTGCCGCTAGCGCGTTCCCTTGCAATACACAGCCTAAACCATTAAATATGGAACAATATTATATAGCAGAGAACATCTATAATCTATAATATATATAAAATGCAATGTCTCTCTGTCTGTCTGTCTGCCCATTAGTGCTTTTATCACGCGAGAACCATTTACGTGTCTTTTTTTAAATTCATACATATATTCTTTGGCTAGGTTATATAATAATAATAATAATCTATATCTATATATATATATATATATATATATATATATATATATATATATATATATATATATATATATATATATGAAATCCAACGCCTCTCTATCCGTCTGTCTGTCCGTTAGTACGTTTATTCCTCAAGAACCACTTATCCGATTTACCTGATTTTTTTAAATTCATACATATGTTCTCTTACCAGGTTATAGATATATATTTTAATACATCTATAATATATATAAAACTAGCCGTGCCCGCGGCTCCGCTCGCGTGGACTTGATTCACCTTTATCGTCATTGCTTATTCGTTATGTTTATATTATTATATAGCTCAAGGGGCCTTAGAGGCCCATGGCTTGGTTGCATACTTGTCTCCACTTCTTTTTGTCTCCTGTTAGCTTTTCCCAGTGCGGGATTCCCATCAACTCAGGATCTTGCTTTACTGCTTGAATCCATGTAGATCGAGGTCTACCCTTGCCTCCTCTTCCAACCACTCCTCTTATTAGGGCTTGCTTTGCCTGTCTTTCTTCTTCATCCTTGCCACGTGTCCCAACCATCCTATTTGCTGGCTTATTATGATTTGACTTATAAGGGGTTTCATATATAGGCATTTTAATTCGTAGTTTGTTCTTCTTCTCCACAGTCCCTCTTCTTTCCTTTGTCCTTAGATTCTTCTCAAAGCTTTCCTTTCCCACACCTCCAACGTCTCCTTTTCTCTTGCATTCAGTTTCCACGTTTCGCATCTATATGTCACCATGGGTCTGACAACTGTCGTATATATTCTTTCTTTTGCTTTTCTTGATACATCCTTTGATTTCAATATTGGATTCATTGCCCCCAAACATGTCTGTCCTGTCGCTATTTTTGCTTGTATCTCCGTCCTTTCTTGTCTACTCTCTGTTATTGTTACTCCTAGATAATTAAATTTGTCTACTTTTTCAAACATATATCTTTTCCCTAAGTTGTTTATTATATCTAAACTTTTGTTGTTTTTTATTATCCTTCTTCTCTGTAATTTCCATCTATTTTGTTTTTTCCTCTCATCCTTCCCCTCTCTTCTATCCTACTTATGGCTTTTTTGAGGTTCTCTTTTGCTCTTGCAATCACTGCTACATCATCCGCATAAGCCAAGCATTGGCAGGTTTGTTGGTATATAGTTCCATTTGTTTTTATTTCTGACTCCCGGATTATCTTCTTTAGTACCAAATTAAATAGACATGTCGACACTGGTTCCCCCTGTCTTAATCCTCTCTTCACCCTAAACTTGTCTGATACTTTGCCCTCAACGAACACTCTATTTTCTGTGTCATTCAGGGTCATTCTCACCATGCGAATCAATTTACTTGGAATTTTTAGTTCTTCCATTATCTTGTAGAGTCCTTTTCTATTTACAGAGTCATATGTTTCTCTGAAATCCACAAAGACCAAGTGTAGTGCCAAATTTTGTTCTAAACTATTATCTTGGATTTGCTTAATCGGTTTGTAACCGAACTATTATTCCTGAATCCACACTGGTACTCTCCTAGAATAGACTCGGCTTTCTCTGATAGTCTGTTTTTGATAATCAACACTACTATCTTGTACACGACATCCAGTAAGGCTATTGGTCTATAATTAGCACATATAGTTTTTTCTCCTTTTTTGTATATTGGACAAATGAGCGACTCTCTCCAGCTCACTGGCATCCATTCTGTTTTCCACATTTCTTGCACCAACCCGCATATTTCATTTTCCAGATCTACTCCTCCAGCTTTTATCAGTTCTACAATTTCCACCCCGGGGCCTTATTTTTTTTGGGTTCTGAGTATTTCTCTTATTTCTTCTTTGCAGGGTTTATTTGTTCCCTCCTGCCCTTCAGTTAATTTTGTTTCCTATTTCTCATTCCACTCATTTTCATCTCCATTTAGTGTTTCTTTAAAGTATTTCCCCATCTATTCAATCTTTCTGAGAAGTTTACTGCTAAACTTCCATCTTTTTTCCTACATATTAGCATTTTGTCTCTGTTTATTCACTTTGTATTTTATAAAAAAAAACACGTAAGTCGGATAAGTGGTTCTTGAGTACTAAGCGCAGTAATGGATAGACAGACAGACAGAGAGACGTTACGTTTTATATATATTATAGGGCTTTTTTGACATATATTAAAATTTAAAAAAAAATCACGTAAATCGGATGAGTGGTTCTCGAATGATGAGCACACTAACGGACAGACAGAGAGAGAGACGTTGCGTTTTATATATATTATATAGATTAATATTATTATTATTATATAACCTGGTTAGAGAACATATGTATGAATTTAAAAAAATCACATAAATCGGATAAGTGGTTCTCGAGGGATAACCGCACTAACGGACAGACAGAGAGAGAGACGTTGAATTTTACATATATTATAGATATAGATTATTATTATTACTATATAACTTGGCCAAAGAATATATGTATGAATTAAAAAAAAAGACACGTAAATCGGATAAGTGGTTCTCGCCTGATAAACGCACTAATGGACAGACAGACAGAGAGACATTGCATTTTATATATATTATAGATTATAGATATTCTCTGCTACATAATATTGTTCCAAATTTAATGGTTTAGGCAGTGTACTGCAAGGAAACGCGCTAGCGGCAAACTTTTTTCCGACTTCATTCACTATTATCGTCACTGCTCATTCCCTATGCTACCTATAGTAATAAAATATAGCCTATAACCTGGCCAGAGAACATATGTATGTTTTAAAAAAAAAGTACGTAAATCGGATAAGTGGCTCTCCAGTGATAAGCGCACTAACGGACAGACAGACAAACAGAGAGACGTTGCATTTTATATGTATTATAGATGCAACGTATCTCTGTCTGTCGGTCCGTTAGTGCGCTTATCACTGGAGAACCACTTATCTGAATTACGTGCTTTTTTTAAACATGCTAAACCATTAAATATGGAACAATATCATGTAGCAAAGAATATCTACAATATATATAGAATGCAACGTCTCTCTGTCTGTCTGCCTGTCCGTTAGTGCGCTTATCACTGGAAAATCACTTATCCGATTTACGTGCTTTTTTTTTAAACATACATATGTTCTCTGTCCAGGTTATAGGATATATTTTATTACCTTAGGTGATATAAGGAATAAGCAGTGACGATAATAGTGAATCAAGTCGGAGAAAAGTTTGCCGCTAGCGCGTTCTCTTGCAATACACTGCCTAAAGCATTAAATATGGAACAATATCATGTAGCAAAGAATATAATATATATAAAATGCAACGTCTGTCTGTCTGTCCGTTAGTGCGCTTTTCACTTGAGAACCACTTATCCGATTTACGTGTTTTTATAAATTTATACATATGTTCTATATAATTTGATATAAGCCTAGATAATGGGAGATAAAATGAGATAACGAGAGATAAGAATAAATAATGGGAGATAAGGAGAAATAATGGGAGATAAGCAGAGATAAGTCTAGATAATGGGAATTATAGTGAGATAATGGGAGATAAGAAGAAGTAATGGGTGATTAGGAGAATTTATCTAAATCCACTTAAAATGGAAATAAAAGATGTTCATAAATATATTTTTTTACAAATTTTGAGCAGTACCACATGCAATGGAATACTTTAAATATATAGAACAATATTTTAATTGCATATAGTGAATAAATTTTTAAAATTTTTTTGCTATACGAGATATTCTTCGAATTATAGGTATAATATTAAGGGGGTAGTCTGGTAACTTCTTTCAAAAAATCGATTTTCTAAAAACATCATTTTCTTATAGTAAATATATGTAGAGACACAATTATTTGCTCTGGAAAGGTCGAGAACAGGCTGAAAAAGACGATAGAATAGAAGCGTTTCGACGCAGTCAGTGTAAACCTGGAACGCCGAAGGTGCAGCTACCGTATACTTACTATCTCTGCACCGTTTTCGTAAATCCTCGGTTTATAGGCATAAGTTGAGATAAGCCTAGATAATGGGAGATAAGGTGAGATAATGGGAGATAAGGAGAAATAATGGGAGATAAGGGGAAATAATGGCAGATATTTTATTACGTTAGGTAACATATGGAATAAGCATTAACGATAGTAGTCAATCAAGTCCACGCGAGCAGAGCAGCGGGCACGGCTAGTTATCGATAAAACATAAATAATTTATTGGAGAAGAGAATATCTACGAGCAATGAGAAAATTTCGAGCCGAAGAAAGAAATAGTTTTTATTTAGATGAGACTTGAGTTAATGAGAATCTAGATCAGGATTGACAAAAACATTAAGAGTGCCAAACAAGCTAGATTAATTATAACACATATCGGTAATGAAAACGGATTTCTCGACGGTAGCTTGTTGGGATTCGAATCAAAGTAAAACTAAAGATTACCATGAGGAGATGACGGCCGATGTTTTTGAGAAGTAGTTTCAACAAATGATTGAATGTATACCAGCAGAATCAGTTACAGTATCAGACAATGCCTCATACCATTCTCGATTATTAGAACGACTCCCGACAAATTCATGGAGATAGCAAATATTCTTTAATAGATAAGAGACAAAAATCTCAAACATAAAGATGGTATATTAAAAGCGGAAGTTCTCAAAATTGCGAAACAAAATAAGGCAAAATTCAAGAAATACGCAGTTGATGAGATGGCAAAGGAACGGAATACACAGTGCTTAGATTACCGCCATATCATTGCAAATTGAACCCCATAGGGCTAATTTGGGCACAAATGAAAGATTTCGTTGTACGTGTAACGGAAAACACCACGAATAGAGAGAATCAAAGAGGATAATTGGAAAAATGCCATTCGACATGTTATAGAAGAAGAAAATAAAATGTGGAAACTTGACGAATACATCGAAGAAACTGTGGAAATAATACCCTGAATTATCAATTTAAGAGAACTGGAGTCTTCAGATTTTTCAAGAATTTAATAGTAATTAAAGTACTTATGTATCGTGAATTTGTATATATACATGGATCTATAGATTAAAAAATTTTTGGTAATAAATCTTGGTATTTCTATAACTTTATTTTTAAGATAATTTTATTTATTAAACACTAAAAGCAGGATACCCTCGGACGGCTATGCTACCGATGAACCCTCATTTACATTTTATGGCTCTATTATATAGCAGAGATTTTCTGCCTAAAATAGGGTGAAACCTTAAAAATAATTCAAAACATGTAGCAAAATCCAGTAAATTGTATAAGAAATCTCTTTTTTTTTGGGCGCACTCCAACATCTATTTGAATCTACAATGAGAGAATTGTGCTATCAACTCCAAACAAATGCACTATAGACAATCACATACACATACACTACAGGGAAATCCCTAAATCGCTGCAAGAGCAATACCGGGGCGAAAATAGTAATTCATTAATTCGCTGCAGATTGTATTGGATGAGAAGCACCTACAACATGAATTTTTGTAAATAAATAAAAAATTATCGGTCAAGTGCAAGTTGGATTTGCGCAGTTAGTGTTCCGGATGTTGATTGCTTTTAAAATAAAAATCTTTGTTAAGGTATAAAAATGAACGAAACACACCCCAAATTAGTTTTCAAGAAAGTTTTTTTCCGATCTTTACTGAAAACTTGAATTTTTTTTTTTTTTTTATATACCAGGTAAATTAATGAAGGTAATTCACACGTGATATTTTTCGTTCAATTTACACCCTGTGGAGAGTATTACAGAATTTTTTTTAAAAAATTTTTGATTCGTACTTTTCGAGATAAGGGGGCGCAGCGATTTTTCGCTGTTTTTTAAAAATAATACAAAGAAAAGTGCGCGCAAGTATTACATTTTATATATATATATATATATATATATATATATATATATATATATATATATATATACGAGGCTGGTTTGAAAAGTCCGTGCAAAGTCCGAGAGATGGCACCACCGGCGCGTATCGAGGTCATGTTTAGTTAGTAGCATCTCTTGAATGAACGCACACTAAGTTTCAGCCATATTGGTCTATTTCTTTGTGTTTGGCATTCGTGTGAATCAAGGAAGTCGAGTGATTTTCAAGAAATGGACGAAAAAGAATTTCGTGTGGTGATTAAACATTACTTTATGAAAGGCAAAACGCCTCAGGAGACTAAAGAGAAGCTTGATAAATATTATGGTGACTCTGCACCTTCGATTAGAACAGTTTATAAGTGGTTTCAAAATTTTCGGACTGGCCATATGGGCACAAGTGACGCTGAACGTTCTGGACGGCCTGTGGAGGTTACGACTCCAGAAATCATTGATCAAATCCATGATATGGTGATGGATGACAGAAGAGTTAAGGTGCGTGAGATTGCTAGTGCTGTGGGCATCTCGACTGAACGGGTACATAATATTTTGCATAAACATTTGGACTTGAGAAAGCTATCCGCAAGATGGGTGCCGCGATTGCTCACGCTTGACCAAAAACGGAATCGTGTGAAGTGTTGCAAGGATGGTTTGCAGCTGTTCCAGAAGAATCCGGAGGACTTTAAGCATCGTTTCGTCACTGTGGATGAAACATGGATACATTACTATACTCCTGAGACCAAACAACAATCTAAACAATGGGTTACCAAGGGGGAATCTGCACCAAAAAAGGCGAAGACCGGCCGGAAAGGTTATGGCGACTGTCTTTTGGGATTCGCAAGGGATAATCCTCATCGACTATCTGGAAAAGGGTAAAACTATTACAGGTGAATATTATTCATCGTTATTGGACCGTTTGAAAACCGAGCTGCAAGAAAAAAACGCCCGCGATTGGCCCACAAGAAAGTCCTTTTCCATCACGACAACGCACCAGCACACACCTCAGCAGTTGTGGTCGCAAAATTAATGGAAATAGGATTCCAACTCGTTTCACATCCCCCCTATTCTCCAGACTTGGCTCCCTCGGACTACTATTTGTTCCCCAATTTGAAGAAATGGCTGGCGGGACAAAGATTTTATTCAAACGAGGAGGTGATTGCAGACACTAATGGATATTTTGCAGACTTGGACAAATCCTATTATTCGGAAGGGATCAACAAACTAGAACATCGTTGGACGAAGTGTATAAGCCTAAAAGGAGACTATGTCGAAAAATAAAAAAGGTTTACCCGAAATACATAAGTAGTTTTTATTTTTGCACGGACTTTTCAAACCAGCCTCGTATATATATATATATATATATATATATATATATATATATATATATATATATATATATATATTTTACTCGTGTTTTCACAAGCTTTCATTGGCATCACACCCGACCAATACTCGGCAAACATTATTGATGAAGACAATTTTGTAAGATATATTTGCAACGATTGTATGCTGTATATTCGAAATGTAGATCTTGTTTTGAGAGAAATTCAGATTAGTGTTGATAAAAACAAACAAACATTGTTAGAATACAAACATGAATTTGAAAGTTCTTTAAGACAAAATGAATGTGAAATTAAAGCGCTATTGGAAGCGATAGAAGGCCGATACGATGACAGATTCAAAAAAATTGATAATATACAGAGAATGTGTGAAAGCAATATGCAAGAAGTTAAAAACTTGTATGGAAATATAAATAAAGTTGAAAATAAAAATAAAGATATATATGATAAAATTGAAAAGAATAATGTCCAAATGTGCAAAGAAGTAAAAAGGGTAATAAAAGACGCAAATGAAAAAACAACAAAAATAACGTATGCGCAATCTCTAAAAGATAATATGGTGGTGCCAGAGTTGTCGAAAAATGTTCCCTTAATAATAAAACCGAAGGAGAAACAGAGCGTAGAAAAAACAAAAGCTGAATTAAACAAAAAAGTAGATCCAATTAATTTTAAAATTATAAATGTCGAAAACAGAAAAAACGGTACCTTAGTGATCCAAAGTGAGAATGTAGAAGAACGAGAAAAAATTAAAGAGGTGTTACAATCCGAAATTAGTGAGAACTATGAAATAAAAATACCCAAAGATATTAAAATGCAAATTATAATAACCGGCATGAATTTCAAAATGTCAGATAACGAATTAATAAAAAAGCTTAAAAAACAGAATGAAGTAATGAAAGATAGTATTATAAAAGTGGTTAAGATATTTGAAACAAAACAATATCATAGAACAATATTTAATGCAAAATTAAAAATAGACAATGATTCATGTCCGAAAATAATGACAGGACAAAAGCTGAATGTAGGATGGGACAGATGTAAGGTTTTCGATGGAACAGATATAATGCAATGTTTTAAATGTCAGAGCTATAACCACAAATCGTATGAATGTAAAAAATGATAATATATGCTACAAATGCCATGGAAAAACATAGAGGTAATGAATGCAATAAAGAAACAATAATGAAATGTGTTAACTGCATGAAAGAGAATAAAAGACTAAAGTTTGGTCTTGATGAAAATCACTTCACCAATAACCGGGATTGTCCTGTGTATCAAAATAAATTAAATAATAAAAAGAGAAGGATGGGATTGTTAGCATAGCAACCAAAGCAAATGCGTGGGATTTAAACAAATATTCAAGGGTTAATTAATAACTTTAATCAATTGGAAATATTAGCAGAAACAGAAAAACCTGAATTCATAATTCTAACTGAAACGCACCAAACTAAAGAAATAGATGAAGGTGAAATTGAAATAGAACACTATGATCCCTATAGTACATTGTCGAACTCGTCTAGAACTGGTGGTATAATGGCCTATTTTAGGAAGCATTGGAAAATAAATAAAATTAAAAACGATATTAAGGATACAAAACATTGGATAAGTGCATACATGGCGATATATGAAAAAAACATCATTAATAGTAATTATAGTATATAGATCACCAAGTGCTCAAAATCAGAATTTTGTGATACATTTCAAGATTTTATAGAAGAAGTATGCGAAACAAACTGTGATATCTTAATTGCTGGAGATTTCAACATTGACTGGAAAAATGATTTTTATGCAAGCAAATTGGAAAGCATACTTAACGATAACGGTCTTAAGCAGGTAATGAACGAATATACTAGAATAACAATAAACTCAAAAACATTGATAGACTATATAATAACAAATAAACAAACAATTACGGCAAAAAATATATAAAATAATAAAATAGCTGATCATTAATCTATTGATATTTTAATCGAGTGTGATACCAAGCAGCAAAACTATCATATTAAAGAAATAAGCCTTTTTAAGTACAACAAAAAACAGATTCAAAAATGAATTAAGTGCAATATTAAGATGTGATGAAATTAATGATTTAAATGAATATGTTCACAACTTTGATGATTGTATCGAAAACGTAATTAAAAAATTTACTTTTAAGAAAAAAATGTCTAAAAAAAGTTATAACAAATGGTTTAATAATGAGCTCAGAGCATTAAAACGAGAAAAAGTTCTTAAATACCAAAGAGCAATCTTAGAAAATACAAATGAGGTATGGAATAGTTATAAAACAATAAGAAATACGTATAAAGTCAAAATTGAAAAAGAAAAAAGTAGTTATACTAATAATAAAATAAACAAAGCAAATAACCAAAAAGAAATGTGGAATAAAATTAAAGAACTAGTCTTAAGAAAACCCAAAAGTGTGATAAAAACTGATATATAATCAAATAGAATATAAAGACAATTTCCATAATAAAATTTTATTTTGTAAATAGTATAAATGAAATCAGATGCTCCATCGAAGATATACAATACGAAAATGAAATACCTGAGATTGACACTAAATTCAAATTTCGTACAGTAAATCTACAAGAACTGAAAACTATTTTTAAGAATATTAAGAAAAAACCAGACTATAGAAAACTATCAAGTAACATAATTCTAGATAATTGGGGCATAACAGGAAATATTATACTGAATATTATAAATAAGTCACCAGAGGCAGGGTTGTTTCCAAATAACTGGAAGGAATCAATGATATTTCCTATCCAAAAAGTAAAACATACATTAAAATGTGAAGAATACAGACCAATTAACACTTTAAAAATATGTGAAAAAGTTATTGAAAAAATAGTAAAAAATCAATTGGAAGAATACATGGAACAACACAGACTACTATCAAAGTTTCAATCAGGATTTAGAAAGAAATATTCATGTGAAACTGCAATCAATTATGTTATAAACAGATGAAAATGTAAAAAGATAAAAAATAAAATATTAGCCATTTTCCTTGACTTCAAAAGAGTATTTGAAACTATAGTTAGGGATATTCTATTGCAAAAACTTACTAGATACGGTATTCAAGACACAGAGCTAAAATGATTTCAGTCCTATCTGACAAATCGTAAACAATTCACAAATATCAATAACGAAATATCAAACGCAATAGAAAACGATTTTGGAGTACCACAGGGCTCAATTTTGGGAGCTCTTCTCTTTGTAATATATATATAAAATGACATAGAAAATGTATTAAAAAAATGTGAAATTGTATTATATGCAGATGATACATTAATTTTCACAGAAGCAGCAACAGAGGAGATATATCATGAAAATTTGAAAAATGATATGGATAACATTAACAAATGGTTAAGAATGAATAAGTTAAAATTAAATGAAAACAAGACAAAATTAATGGAAATTAATATGAACACTGACATAGCATTCAAAATAAATAATGTAATAATAGAAAAAGTAAGTAATATAAAATACCTGGGTTTCCTCATAGACAGGGATTTGAACTTTAAAGAACATGTCGAATATATATGTAAAAAAATAGGGAAAAAAATCGGGTTTTTCAAACGTTTAAGAAGTAAAGTAACAATATTAACTGCAATAAATATATACAACACCATGATAAGACCTCATTTTGAATATGGATCAACTGTGTTATTCACATGCTGTTCAGACCAACAACAGGCAAGGCTACAAAAACTCCAGAACAAGGCTATGCGCTCTATTTGAAATGCAATCGTTTCACATCAATAAGATATATGCTAGATGCACTGAAATGGCTAAATGTAAAGCAAAGACTGCAGCTAAATACAGTATGTTTTATCCAGAAAATGAAAATGGGAAATGCACCGGAATACTTGATTGAACAAATAAGATATGTTGGGGATGTTCAACCGTACAGCCTGAGGAACGCATTAGATTTTAGACTGCAACGTGCAGATACCAGTGCAATGCAAAAATCTCTATTTTCAAAAGGCCTGACCTTATACAATATTATGCCGAACCACATAAAGAGTGAAACAAATATAAATATGTTTAGAAAAGGAACAATAAATTTTGTAAAAAATATTAGTTTTTAATCAGAGTATGAAATTGTTTGTTAAATTTATTTTAAATGTAAATTGAAAAGTATTGTGAATACTACTACTATATAAATAAATAAATAAATAAAATAAAACCACACTCGATGACCTAGTAAAAAATTGTTTTTTTCACTTCCAATTTTACTCCCCAAAACTAACTCCTTAAGTCAAAATTTAACTTAGGGGGCCCTGATGAGGACATCAGTTTCTATATTAGTTCCAAATTTCAACTTTTTATATCAAATAGTTTCGGAGAAAATCTGGTGTGGAAGACAGACAGACAGACGGACAGACAGACAGACACCTAAGTCATCTTATAAGTTTTCCGTACGGAACACTAAAAATTAAAATAAAAACGATTTTAAATAATGATCTCGTATATATTTTTAGTTTTTATAACAGAAGTGCTGCAATTTATATAAACGTAAAGCAAAAAGTATGATATGAACAATTTGTGGATTATTTTATTAAAGTAATTGGCATGAAATTAAATTTCAGTATTATCTCTACACCATTAGGCAGTATTTAGAACACAAAGGAACTTAAATTATGAAACGTATTTTCAAAATATACGAAATTCCTAAAAGAAATAGTAAGATTTCAGACTTTCGGCCATTACTTAATCGGAATTTTATTACTTTTACATATTTCAGGAATTTAGCATATTCCGAATTTAAATATAGTAATAGTAGCCGTGCTTACGTGTTGGTTGCAAAAAGTAACTATAGTAATTAAATTTATGTAACGAAAACATTGAAATATTAAATGTATACCTGTCTATATATAATGTGTTTAATTAAATTTTACCCAATTATTCGTACTTATTATTTATCTGTTATGTCAATAACCTGTTTTAAGTAGAGTAAAAAGGATATAAGAAAAAACACCATTCCGAACTATCTATAATGTTCGCCAGGTTTTTACAAGTGTAATTATCATAAGTGAAATTTCTTATTATTATTCAAACACGCTTTGTGTGAATTATCAATGGTAATTGGTATTTATATTATGTATTTTAAGTTCGCGCACTCTTACATATAACAGATGTTAAATAATCGTTTAGCAATATTTAGCACAATTAATACTATTATCTTCCTAATTTCCTACGAAGATGAGAAATCTTGATTTTCGACATTAAACCGAGTTCAATTGGAGTATATTAAGGAGGTTCTCAACAAGCAGTCGTGCTCAACATACAGAAAGATCCTTCCTATGTAAACTAGCATGCGTACAATAAAAAATAGTTGAGGCGCAGTGTGCTCTTTCGCCCCGTATGCGCAGAAATACAAAAATAATCCCACTACGTAGTTTTTCGGATCTGGCAACGTAACATTGTTATTCTGATCGAAGCACGAGTTGTTAATGTTGGGTTTTAATGTTTTGGAGTATTTTTTGAGGTTACGTTTATATTGGGGATTTTTAATAGTCCATAAATAATGGCTTCGCGATTAAAGAATGGTAGATTTGCTAAAAAAAAAACTGCTGAAAAAATAAATATTAGGTAGGATACAACGAATTGTATTACCTATTACTCCATCGAAAGCTGACACAGCAGCTTTCAAGCCGACAGAGTGGTTGACACAGTCAACGCTTAAAAGCAGGTAGCATTAGCAAGTACGTCTGATGCAAAAAACAGGAAATTCAAACAAGAGTCAATAAAATAATTCAATCTAGAATTCCTGACGAGAATAGTGTAATTTCATTGGAAGAGTTAGCTATCTGAAATGAATCAGCTACAGAAGTGTTTTAGATATGAAAAGATTGAGTGATTTCAAAAGGGCAGGGCTTCATTCAAAGTTCAAAATAAAATGTGACAACTGTACTAAATGCAATTTAGTAAATACTGGAGTGATAAGAAACCAAGTCTCTGATATTAATTAATATGCTACTTATTTATGTTGAATACTAATAGATATTTGATTTGTAAATGTTGACTTTTTATTTACGATGACCCATATTTTTTTCTATATCTGTGAGCTATACGCATTTATTAAAATCAGTTGTGCGTTGATGGTATTTCAAACTCCCCTCGCAGTGCGACGTTGCAAGATGCGAACTTTTATTTATCAAATTATGCGAGGAAAACTGAAAAACGATCAAAAGTACCTCACTTTTAACATTCTTCATAAAAAAAATGAGTACCGCTTGCTATAATTTTCTTTACAGAAAAATATTTGTTATATTTTTAATTAATAATTCTAAGGTTTTTAAAATAATCGTAAGAAGATTTCCATTGCTATATAATAAAACATCGGTTTCAATATAGGTCGGGGTAGCGTTCGTATGTTAAAAATGCAAATTTAACAGCTAATATTTACAAACTTAGAAGTATTGAATTTTTTTCTACGTATCTTCTTCTTATAGTGCCATCTCTATTACTGAAGTTGGGCTGTAATCTTGGCGAATTCTTCCCTATCCTGGGCAATTCTTAATAAAGTATCCATACCTGTCCAATCTCGTATATTTTTCAGTCAGGAACATTTTCGACGCCCCCACACCTCTTTTCCCTTCCATCAACAACCGGAGCAGTGAGTAACGTGGACCACTATAAATATGTCCCAAGTAACGAGTTTTTTGTCTAAAAATGATAATAATTCTCTTTCTCTACCCATTCGACGAAGTACATCTTCATTAGTAACGCGCTCTGTTCAAGAGATATCTTCAATATTCTGCGCATAACCCATAATTCGAAAGACTCCAAACGATTCATTGATCGTACTCCCAAGGTCCAGGCCACAACTCCATATAAAAGCACTGGATATAGATAGACCTTTACAAAACGATAACGAGTATACAGAGAAAGGGTTGACTCTGTAAGGAGGAGTCTCATTTTGAGAAAAGCCGCTGTAGCCATTTCAGTGCGAACTCGTACCTCAACTTCAGGATTCAAGTCATTAATTACCCAACACCCTAGGTATTTAAATTTATTTACTTGTTCTATCAACTGATCGTTAATACGATTATCTGTTTGCAACCCGGGTGTTCTTGAAATGACCATTACTTTCGTTTTATTAACGTTTACTTTCATGCCTAAAACATCGCCTTATCTAGATATATTGTTCATAAGACGCTGAAGTCCATCCGCTGTATCTGTTATAATAACGGTATCATCAGCGTACCTTAGGTTGTTAATGATTTTGCCATTAACTTTGATACCATCTGTGGCATTCTCTAAGGAATATGTGCTCAGATTATAGATTATCAATGGTAATTGGTATTTATATTATGTATTTTAAGTCCGCGCACTCTTACATATAACAGATGTTAAATAATCATTTAGCAATATTTAGCACAATTAATACTATTATCTTCCTAACATCCTACGAAGATGAGAAATCTTGATTCTTGACATTAAACCGAGTTCAATTGGAGTATCTGAAGGAGGTTCTCAACAAGCAATCGTGCTCAACTTACAGAAAGATCCTTCCTATGTAAACTACCATGTTTAAAATAAATAACCGGTCAAGTGCAAGTTGAACTTGCGCAATTAGTGTTCCGTACGTTGATTGCTTTTAAAATAAAAAGTTTTGTATCGGAAGTATAAAATGATCAGTGACTTCACAAAACACACCCCAAATGAGTTTTCAACAAAGTTTATTTCCAATCTTTACTGAAAATTGATGATCTTGAAACTTCTGTTTTTTTATATACCAGATAAATTATTACAGGTAATACACTCGTGATAATTTTCATTCAATCTACACCCTGTGGAGAATATTCCAGAATTTTTTCAAAATTTTTTGATAAGTACTTTTCGAGATAAGGCGGATGGACAGCGATTTTTCGCGATTTTTTAAAAATAATACAAAGAAAAGTGCGCGCAAGTATTACATTATATATATATATATATATATATATATATATATTATATATATATATATATATATATATATATATATATATATATATATATAAATATATATATATATATATATATATATATATATATATATATATATATATATATTTTACTCGTGTTTTCACAAGCTTTCATTTGACACCACACTCGATTACCTAGTAAAAAAATTTTTTTTTCACTTCCGATTTCACCCCCCAAAACTAACCCCTAAGTCAAAATTTAACTTTCAAAACTACGTGGCTCTAATGCGGCCATTAATTCCTATATTATTATCAAATTTCAACTTTCTATGACAAATAGTTTCGGAGAAAATCGTGACAGACGGACAGACACCGAAGTGATCTTATAAGTGTTCCGTACGGAACACTAAAAATAGTTTAGGTGCAGTATACTCTTTCGCCCCGTCCCATATGCGCAGAAATACAAAAATAATCCCACTGCGTCGTTTTTCGGATCTGGCAACGTAACATTGTTATTCTGATCGAAGCACAAGTTGTTAATGTTGGGTTTTAATGTTTTGGAGTATTTTTTGCGGTTACGTTTATATTGGAGATTTTTAATAGTCCATAAATAATAGCTTCGCGATTAAAGAATGACAGATTTGTTAAAAAAAAACTGCTGAAAAAATAAATATTAGCATTAGTAAGTATGTGTGATGCAAAAAATAGGAAATTCAAACGGTCAATAAAATAATTCAATCTAGAATTCCTGACGAGAATAGTATAGTTTCATTGGAAGAGTCAGCTAGAAATCTGAAATGAATCAGCTACAGAAGTGTTGTAGATATGGAAAGATTGAGTGATTTCAAAAGGGAAGGGCTTCATTCAAAGTTCAAGATAAAATGTGACAACTGTACTAAATGTAATTTAGTAAATACTGGAGTGATAAGAAACCAAGTCTCTGATATTAATTAATATGCTACTTATTTATGTTGAATACTAATAGATATTTGATTTGTAAATGTTGACTTTTTATTTACGATGACCCATATTTTTTTCTATATCTGTGAGCTATACGCATTTATTAAAATCAGCTGTGCGTTGGCGGTATTTCAAACTTCCCGCGCAGTGCGACGTTGCAAAGATGCGAACTTTCATTTATCAAGTTACGCGAGGAAAACTGAAAAACGATCAAAAGTGGCTCACTTTCATCATTCTTTATAAAAAAAACGAATACCGTTTCTTTACAGAAAAATATTTGTTATATTTTTAATTAATGACTAATGATAAGTTTTTCAAAACAATTGTAAGAAAATTACCACTATTATACAATAAAACATCCGTTTCAACATAAGTCGGGGTAGGGTTCATATGTTAAAAACCGGTCAAGTGCAATTTGAACTTGCACAATTAGTGTTCCGTACGTTGATTGTTTTTAAAATAAAAAATTTTGTTAGGGTGGTACAAAATGATCAGTGACTTCACAAAACACACCCCAAATGAGTTTTCAACAAAGTTTGTTTCCAATTTTTACTGAAAACTAGTGATCTTGAAACTTTGTTTTTTTTTTTATATACCAAATAAATTATTAAAGGTAATGCACTCAATTCAATTTTTTTTTTCTTTTACTATTTTTTCGATTTTTCAGTTTTGCAATATTACTATTTTTTTAATTTTTATTTTTTTTCTTTTTTTTTTTTTAAACTTTTTGGATTTTCCAAATTTTTATTAATTTTCATTTTTTTAAAGTTTATAACGAATCGTCGATTTTTTCAAACTTTCGAAGTTTTTTTGAATTCTTATTAATTCTTTCCACTTTTGAAAATTTTTTAATTTGTAACAATTTTTTTCGATTTTTTTAATTATTTTTGATTTTGTTCAATTTTTTTTAAATTTCTTCCCGATTTTCAGTTTTCCCTTCGAATTTTTCAGTTTTTAACTTCCAAATTACGTTTCAAATTACACAACTGATTTTTCTATTTTTAACAATTTTTATCAATTTTTTGCGATTTTTTGTGTTTTTATGATTTTTTATTTCTTTTTTCGATGTTTGACGATTTTTAAGTTTTTTTAAACGATTTTATTTGGATTTTTTAAAATTTTTCTCGGTTTTCGTTTTTTTTTTCTTTTACTATTTTTTCGATTTTTCAATTTTGCAATATTACTATTTTTCAATTTTTCTTTTTTTTTTCTTTTGTTTTTTAAAAACTTTTTTAATTTTCCAAATTTTTATTAATATTCATTTTTTTAAAGTTTTATAACGAATCGTCAGTTTTGTCAAACTTTTGAAGTTTTTTTGAATTCTTATTGATTTTTTCCACTTCTGACAATTTTTCAATTTGTAACATTATTTTGGATTTTTTTAATTATTTTTGATTTTGTTCAATTTTTGTTAATTTTTTCCCGATTTTCAGATTTCCCTTCCCTGAAAACTGGTGACCTTGAAATTTTTTTTACATACCAAATAAATTATTAAAGGTAATGCACTCGTGATAATTTTCGTTCAATCTATACCCCGTGGAGAATATTCCAGAATTTTTTCAAAATTTTTTGATCAGTACTTTTCGAGATAAGGTAGGAGACAGCGATTTTTTAAAAGTAATATGAAGAAAAGTGTGCGCAAGTATTACATTATATATATTTTTTACTCGTGTTTTCACAAGCTTTCATTTGACACCACACTCGATGACCTAGTAAAAAAAATTTTTTTCACTTCCGATTTCACCCCTCAAAACGAATCCCTTAAGTCAAAATTTATGTTACGGTGGTATAAAATGATCAGTGACTTCACAAAACATACCCCAAATGAGTTTTCAACAAAGTTTGTTTCCAATCTTTACTGAAATCTGATGACCTTGAAATTTTTGTTTTTTTTTATATACCATATAAATTATTAAAGGTAATGCACTCGTGATAATTTTCGTTCAATCTACACCCCGTGGAGAATATTCCAGAATTTTTTCGAAATTTTTTGATAAGTACTTTTCGAGATAAGGCCCGGGACAGCGATTTTTCGCGAATTTTTAAATATAATACAAAGAAAAGTGCGCGCAAGTATAATATCATATATACATTTTTTACTCGTGTTTTCACAAGCTTTCATTTGACACCACACTCGATGACACAGTAAAAAATTTTTTTTTTCACTTTCGACTTCACCCCCCAAAACTAACCCCTTAAGTCAAAATTTAATTCTCAAAACTACGTGGCTCTGATGAGGCCATCAATTCCTATATTATTACCAAATTTCACCTTTCTACGTCAAATAGTTTCGGAAAAAATCGGGTGTGACAGACAGACAGACAGACAGACACCGAAGTGATCTTATAAGTGTTCCGTACGGAACACTAAAAATGCAAGTTTTAACAACCAATATTTACAAATTTAGTGCCGTAAGGAGTATTGAAATTTTTTCTACGTATAAAAAGACACTAATAATTAGAGACCGGATTATATGCAACATAAAAGTCTTGAAATATGCATGCAAATATGCATGAAAAATGCTTAAAATATGCATGAAAAGGGTCAAAATGCAATATTAAATAATAATAAAAGTAGTAATTTTTAGTTTTTATTTCAAAATCAGCATAAAATTAACAAGTTATCGACGATGTTTAAATTTAATTAACTATTATTTAACATTTTTTAAAATTATTTAACATTTTTTGTATTCTTGTACAGGTAAACAATAAGGTATTGTTCCAAATGTTGGGTAGTAAGATTGTGTCTTCGATCACTTAAAATATTTTTATAAGTGGAAAAAGACCGTTCCACATCCACTGAGGTAACTGGGCAGTATTTGAATTTGGTTGCTATGTTAGCACTTATTATTTCTGGCAAAAGTTCACCCGTCCCGTTAATAAAACTACCAATTTGACACAAAGGTTAAAAGCCTGAATTGCGCAAAATATTTTCAAACTTTTCTTTAACTCTGCGCGGGAATACATCTGGCAATGTGGAGTTTATTTGACGGATTTTTTTCATTAACTGAATTGATTCGGTCAACGCCAAACCTCGAGTTTCAAGCTTTTTAATACTCGCAGGTATGTGGGAAAAGTGAGTGCTAATCAAAGCAATGTTTTTTTTAATATCAGAATCGTTAAATGCTTCCTTGAATTGACGAACTGCCATAGCCCCTGCACTATCGAAGTCATTTACTACACCTTTGATGGCCTCGAAATGTTCATTGTAAAATAGTACAGCTTCAATCCATGTTCCCCATCGAGTTACCACTGGTTCAGGAGGTAAAGGCACATTTGGCAGTTGTTCTTTATAGGCGTTATTGCGAGCAGGTGCCGTAAGAAACACTTTCTTTGCTGATGAAATCAATTTATTTACATTTCCATATTTGGATAAAATACTTGGAGGACTTTGGCTGGCTTGATCATATAGGAAGCAGCATCTGAGAGAAATATAAACACTCTTTCATCTGCAGAAGATTCAGGAAATATTTTTTTAATTCCCTCAATCACAAATCTGGCGATCGTAGAATGATTTGTCTGGTCAAGTTCTTTGCAGGCCTCCAAATAGGAAGAAGAAGGCTCTAATCTTAATGCACCCACAATTAAATTCGCAATATAGCGACCACAACTGTCGGTAGTTTCATCAGCTGAAATCCAAATAATGTCATCCTTAAGTTCATTACATATTTCTTCCAGAACATGTTGGTAAATTGTTGGTATGTAATTTTTACGCAGTGTTGATTCGTGTGGTTTTTTTTGATTCAAACAATATTTTCGCAGAAAATCTTCGAATGTAGGATTTATAAGTTTGTGGAGAGGAATATTACTTGCAAGCAATGCTTCACATAAATCCATACTAAGGTGGTTTTTTTGTTTGCCTATAGAAGTGGAATCACCGCTACTTACTGCTGTTATAAGCTGTTGCCGTAGGCCCTTTTTTACAATCCTGCGATATGAAGACTGGCTGGTCAGTTTGAAACTTTTTTGTGCACGAAACATTTTTCTCGCAAACTCGACAATATGAAACATTTCCGTCGTATGTAAATATTCCAGGATAATCAGCTACCCACGAAGAGACACCTAATCGATATTTAGGCTATTGCAGGTAATATTCCGGCGATAAGATCGGTTCCAGAGGGCGACATTAACAATACCCTGAGCAATTTAATTGCTTAGTAATAGCGAGAAATATTGTAAATATAGGGAAAATATGCATCATTACTAAATTTTGGGTAAAATATGCAATAATCGGTGAGAATGGTCTAAATATGCAAATGCATATGAAAATATGCAAATAAATATAATCCGGTCTCTACTAATAAATATGTAAAAATTTTCTAAATAATCGTAAGAAAATTTATTTTCTTGGGAACGTCCTTAAGAGATCTTTATCTTTGAGATTGTAATACTTAATTTATTTTGTTTTAAGTATCGTGCGGAAGCGTAGTGCTCGATGCTTTCCAAATGAACGTAAACTTTGCCTTCGTTAATAATCTTTTTTTTGTAGACAATAAAATCTATTACTATAATGGTCAACAAATAATTTTTTTCGATTTTTTCCTTTAATTTTTTTTCAGTTTTGGGCTTATTGTAGTGTTCTGATTTCGAATCCGATATTAGTTTTTCTCTGACAGCTCATGTTTTTTAATATTTTCGGTCTACCTTAACTTAACGACACCCGCAGTTTATCTACCGCTTAAGCTGCTTGAAGTTGCTTAACGTTTCGTGGCTGTGCCGATGTCCCGGACTGTGGGACCAAATAGCATGATGAGGCACCTGGATACAAAAAATTCCGGAGGTAAAATAGCCCCCCGTTCGGATCTCCGGGTGGGGGCTGGTTCAGGGGCGTCGACATGCAGAGAACAGAATTTCAAAATGGATTTTTGTAACATACGAGGTTTAAATTCGAACATAAATTCAGTGCACCAACACCTGCAATCAAATAAACCTCATGTACTCGCTCTCTGTGAAACTAAGGTCAGTTCATCGACCAGCACAGTAAACTATCTTTATCCTGGGTACGATTTCTATTCCCGATTTAGGCGTAACTTTGGAATCTGTCTTTATGTCAGAAGCGACCTCTCTTGCCAACGAGAAGAGGCTCTGGAGCCCCCAAACTTTGATGTTATGTGGTTAAAAATAACGACTCAACCAACCACAAGGTTCGTCTGTATCCTCTATCGACCACCAAGTGATACAAACTTTAGAACACTTTTCGCTTCTCTTGCAGACACCATAGATCATTTACAAATTAACTATCCAAATGCCGAAATTGCCATCCTGGGCGACTTTAATGTCCACAACATCAACTGGCTTAAATATTCAAATACTACCGACGAACAAGGTCGTGAAGCCGAATCATTTTCAATCAGTTGTGGCTTGACTCAGCTTATTGATGAACCAACACGGATCCCTGATCGAGACGGAGAGTTCGCCAGTCTTCTTGATCTGTTTTTAACCACCAATCCGGAGATTTTACACGGTCAGCGTAAATCCACCGTTAGGTTCTTCCGACCATAAAATACTTTCGACATCGAGTATTCTACCAATCAGTGACAGAGAGGCGCCCAAACCGCGCAAGATTTGGCACTACAAATCTACTAAATGGGAAGATCTCATGGAATATTTTCGAACTTTCCCTTGGTTGGACGTTTGTTTTCGATCCGACGACCCATCTGACTGCGCCAGGGAGGTTTCCGATGTTATTTTGGCCGGTATGGAGGCTTACATCCCTTTTTCGAAGAAATGCCCTTCCAACGGCAAGCCTTGGTTTGACCTAAAATGCAAAGAAGCTGTTGCTTCTAAACATCTTGCATACCGACAGTGGCGTGAAGATCCTAACACCATAAATCGTAACATCTTTGTTCGTGCCAGGAACAGATGCAAAGAAATTATCGACGAAACCAAGGAGGTACACAATCAACGGATTAGAAACAAACTTCTCGCTTGTCCCGGCGATTCCAGGTCCTTTTGGTCAGTCGCTAAGGCAGTTAGTCAAAATTTCACCAAATCCGCCATACCACCACTCACACGGCCAGATAATTCTATTGCAACGACACCTGTTGAGAAAGCGAACTTGTTGGCTGAACTCTTTGCTTCACATTCTACTGTCGATTTCCAAGGAAAAACACCACCTACTATTCCCATAGTGCAGTCAAGGATGCCCGATATTGTCTTCAGACAGCGTATCATAAAACGTATTTTGATGAAGCTAGACACCAAAAAGGCTTCAGGCGCTGACGGAATACCTGCCATAGTTCTCAAGAACTGTGCGAGGGAACTAACACCAGTTTTCTGTAGACTTTTCAACCTATCCTACAGAAAGGGAATATTTCCTTCCTGCTGGAAATGTGCCACAGTTCAGCCGATACCTAAAAAAGGCAAGAAGACCTTGCCAAATAACTACCGACCAATCGCACTACTCTCAATAATATCGAAAGTCATGGAAAAGGCTATCAATCAGCATCTTCTAAAATATCTTGAAGGATTCAACATTATTAGTGATCACCAATATGGCTTTCGTAAAAATAGATCAACAGGAGATCTTCTGACTTATGTAACACATGTTTGGAACAACGCAATTGAACACTTTGGAGAATCTCGAGCGGTTGCTCTTGACATATCCAAGGCATTTGACCGTGTTTGGCACGATGGGCTGTTGGCTAAGCTACGTTCTTATGGTATGTCTGAAAAGTTATGTTTGTGGCTCTCATGTTTCCTCAGAGAGCGTTCTTTACGAGTGGCAGTTGACGGATTTCTTTCTAACACCTTCACTATCAACGCCGGTGTGCCCCAAGGTTCCATACTGTCTCCTACTCTCTTCCTCATTTATATTAACGATCTGCTGGAAAAGACCGAGAATCCAATCTACAGCTTTGCAGATGACAGTACACTTATCTCTTCATTCACTTTGAACGCTCGGACATCGACTACTCAGACGAATATCCGCAGACAGCAGGAAGTCATTCAACTTAACAAAGACCTGGAAGAAATTTTATCTTGGGGTGACAGTAACCAAGTGGAATTTAACGCTACAAAAACCCAGGCGGCAGTTTTTTCTAAAAAAGTTAACGTTGCAGAAACCGACATAGTTATGTCGGGGCGCTCCATCTCTCTAACATCGTCACTCAATCTGTTAGGCATTAATTTGGGAGCAAATATGTCCTGGCATGAACATGTTGCAGGCATAGCAAGAAGAGCTTCTCAAAAGTTGGGAATATTGTTTCGAACCAGAAAGCTTTACACTCCACAACAACTGTTAATTCTTTACAAGGCTCAAATTCGACCAACTATGGAATACTGCTCTCATGTTTGGAGCTCCGCTCCCAGACATACACTGCATTTGTTGGATTCTATCCAGAGAAGAGCTGTTCGTCTGATTGGACACCCGGAACTGACCGACGGCCTTGATTCGCTGGAACATCGAAGAACGGTTGGCGACTTGAGCCTATTCTACAAGTACTTTCATGGAAAGTGTTCGAAGGATGTGGCCCGTTTAATTCCTCCCAGAGCGGTGCATATTAGAGGTACGCGTCGCGCTAATGCTTCACATCCGTATGAGGTTCAGCTTGTTACTCCTCGTACAACGCTTTTCAAGCAGTCTTTTATATGGAGAACATCATACCTTTGGAATGGTTTACCCAGGACTGTGTTTCCCATCGAGTACAATCTACAGCGATTCAAGAACAACGTGAATCGCTTTCTCCGCACACGTGTCGCTCCTGTAGCGCTTTAGGGACTTCCCTGTATCACGTGTGCTAGACCCATAAAAAAAAAAAAAAAAAAAACCCGACTCAGAATAATTATATTTTTAATTTCAGATATGGCTTCGACACGTTGTTTACATAATCCAAATTGTTTTTGCTATATTTGTGGCGGATACATCTTTGAAAAATATCGAAAACCTATCTCATTTAAATATCTCATTGGTGAATTCATATGTAGGCTACATACTCGATATGTGTTATATAGCTTTTCAATATCCAAACTGAACCTTGGTCGGCCATATGCTAATAACCCTAATTCTGTTCTGAATTCAGAAAAAAAAGTTAACTGACATAAACCAATTCTTAACAATAATAAAACATCAAATGTTTTACAAATAAAATATATCTTTAATATGAAAATACAACTATCATAATCTTTATATAATATATTGCATAATAGAAATAAAGAATTATGAATAAATTATCTTTCAGGATTTTTGGGAAATCTAAAAAAAAAACTAACTCCTTTGGAGATACCACATATATTTTTACAAGCACTAACTGCACAACAAAAACGTCCTCTTGACATATTTTTTATAATTACTTTCAGTTCTAACGCCAAACGAGTCATTTACTTGTTGGAAAATTATTAATAATGAATTTCAGAGCATGTTATAAAAAGTTTTTCCTTAAAATCGAGTTGTAAACACAATCCGCGACCGCACTGCCAGCCATATTGTTGGTATGATAGAGGATGCATACTTAATAAAAAACAGGACCTAAAAATTTTCTTGAGCGTCGCTACTGTGTTAATGTTTACTGTGGTATTATAATATTGTGCGGTATTTGAAAGAACCGGACTAACCTTCCGAAGAGTGTGTACTATATTGTACGTGTAAAGATGAACTTGTATATACAGTCCGTGGCCAAATTATTAGACGCACTGTATTTTTTTTAGTAATTTTATGTTTCTTAAAGAGTTTTTATGCAATAATGGTATTAAACTACAATATTATTGATTTTTATTTAAAAGAATTGTTGTAGACTGCATATTTGTATTTATTTTTAACATATGGCAACACTGTGTTGACAAAGTGATCCATGAACGTAAATAAGTACAAACCTGTATCAGTCGCGATCGGAATCGAGTCAGGTACGGACGTGTTTCTGTGGCTTTATGGACTGTGATTGTTTGTTTAACAGTTTTATACTACTCAGTTATTAGTTTATTTTGTATGCAGTGTTTTAAAAAAGTAATTGGATTATTTTCATTATGGGTAGAAAAGGCGATCTTTCACCACGTAAAAAAGCTGAAGTGAAGGCCCTTGTGATTGCGAAAACATTTACAAACCGAGAAATATCACGAAGATTGGAGGTTTCTGAAGCTAGCGTACGACGCATAAAAAAGAAAATTGAGTCAGGGAAGGAATTAAGCCCGAAAAGAAAGAAAAGATGCGGTAGAAAACAAATTTTCACTTCACGGTCAGAGAGATGTTTGAAGAAAATTTGTGTAGAAAACAGATTTGCTACCACAAAGGTAATAAAATCACAACTCTAGGATGCTAGCGTAAATGCTTCTGAGCGCACTGTTCGAAGAAAATTGAAAGAATTAGATTTTAAGGCCTGTCGCCCCGCCAGGAAGCCCAAGTTAACAGCTGCAATGAAAGCAAAGCGCCTGAAGTGGGCCAAACAATGGCAAGACAAAGATTGGACTTCTGGAGATCGGTAAGATACAGCAATTTAATCAATAATTGATACATTATTATCATTTTCAGTTAAATAAAGCAAATAAACATGGAAGTTTATATATTTTTTCTATTTTTGGCAGGTCTGCTTCAGTGACGAAAGCACATTCGAAATTTTGCAGAATAAAGCTCAGTATGTGCGTCGTCGTCATGGAGAAAAGTTTCATCCTGATTGTGTCGTCCCGACGGTTAAACATCCCACTTGATGATTTGGTCAATCATCAGCGGCAAGGGCACTGGACGTCTGTACGTCGTCAAAGGAATAATGAGGCAAGATCAGTACAAAGAAGTATTACAAAATCGGTTGATTCCGCAGCTCAGAGAATGGTTTCCAAATGGGGAACCATTCACTTTCATGCAAGATGGAGCTCCCTGCCACACTGCTCGGTCTGTTAAAGCTTTTTTGGCAGAAAAAAATATATCCCTCTGTTGGATTGGCCCTGATATGAACCCCATTGAAAATGTGTGGGAGCTGATGAAAAGAGAAGTGGCTAAAGATGTGATTACCAACAAAACCCAGCTCCTAAAAAAGATTATTCATGTGTGGAATCATCATCCTCAAATGCAGGAGACAGTACAATCTTGCATTGATAGCATGCCGCGCAGAATTAAAGCTTTGATAGCGGCTAAAGGTGGCTCAACTAAATATTGACTTTTACTAACATTAATTTCACTTTTCTTTAAAACTTAATAAACTTATGCTTTTCTAAATTAATGCTGTTTTATTTATGTCAAATAAATAGGTAATTGATTGGATAGTATAAAAAATAAAAAACAAATCAATTTAAAATAATAAAACGGTACAATATCACTCGGTAATTAATATTTTACATGAAAATCTTGCAGTGCGTCTAATAATTTGGCCAGGGACTGTATAGGTATTTTTTCTATTATATAACATTAACAAACATTTGCACATGCAGCATAATGGCAAAGACAATTTAATATTAATTTCTACCGAGCACTATGGGTACTAAATTGTTTATGGTTCTCACAAACCTGGCTTTACTGTCCAATAACTCCATCGTGTGTACTTTTTTTAATGCAAGTACTCATAGTGCATAGTTTATGGTGCCTATACTATTTATTACAGCTCTAGAAGACTTATTCTACCAAATAGATTGGACAAGGAAGGGCCTAAAGATAGATGGTGTGTATCTGAGTCATTTAAGGTTCACAGACGATATTGTAGTCATCAGTAGTAATCCACAAAGATGAAGAAATGTAAAAAAAAATAAAAGTAAAACCTACTATTATATTAACCAGCACTAATAACCACATAGTTATAAATTTAAAAGGTCTCGAGATTGTTAAGGATTATGTGTCTCTGGGGGCAAAAAAATTACTACGACGAGAAATAGTGTCTCTGATGAAATTTCAAGAAGAATCAGGCTTGGATGGTGCTCATTCGGGAAATTAAGTTATATATTCAAAGATAAAGCCATCCCATATAAGTTTAAGGTCAAAGTTTACCATCAGTGCATCCGACCCGTAATTAGATATGGCGCCGATATACAAAAACTAGCTCGGACCCAGAGAGCACACGAAAGACAGGTGATCGGGATAAAACTTCAAGAAAAAAAGAAATAAGTGGATACGTAAACAAACGAAATATTATAAAGCACGTAGCAGAAAGAAAGTGGCAATGAGCTGGACATATACAACGTACGACCGATGATTGATGGACCAAGAGAACATTAGAATGGAGACCACGAGAACACAAAAGGAGAGTAGGACGTTCCAAAACAAGACTGCGGGATGATATACAGAGGGTTGCGGGCATTGGATAGATGATAACAGCTACAAATAGATTGAGATGGCAATTCAGGGGGAAAGCTTATATCCAGCATTGGATAGAATTAGGCTTATAGTGATATAGTGACACGTTTGAAAACAAAAAGATATAGTAAGTTGAAGTTAAGTTTCAGCTCCTTCAAATGTGTTTCAAATTTTTTATTCAAGTTTAATTTCAGAATTGCGTTTTTACAGTGATATTGTCTTATAATTGAAAATTAATATGTACACACACGAAAGTTGAGAATGTCAGTTTTTAACGATTAAACCATTCGTTTCCTATAAAAACAAAAACTGTACACTGTCAAAATAAGCCAAAGAAATGGTTCAATTCTGAACTTAAGACGATAAGAGATAATATACCATTTCTAACTTATTTTGCAAAAAATAACAATATTAACTTGAAAGATCAAATAATTAATGCTAGAAAATTATACACTCCTGGACAAAATTAACGCAACAGTCTGAAAATTAATTTATCTTTTTCTTATGTAAGTTTTAAAGTTTATCGAGTATTTGAATAGTAGGCTACGCATATTTTGTTTCGTTGTTCATGACCGAAATCAAAACAATTCGTTCAGATTTACAGTTTTAAATAATTTTTTAGAAGATAAACAATTTTCTGTAATAATGCGATATAGATTTTCTTTAAAAGTAAGCTTATAAATTGTTCCCTTTTTCAAAGTAATATGTTTTTGTGGTAGACTGTTTTATTTTTGACCCCGAAGAATTAGAAAAATGAATCGGACAAGGAATTTAACTGAACACGAGGTAGTGCGAGCCTCAGTTTTATTGGACGAGGGATATTGTCAGAGTTATGTTGCCAATTTGTTAGGCAAACATCGTTCCACAATAAGTCGTATGGTAAGACGCTTGAATGAAGTAGGAACTTATTCTAGAAGGCTAGGGCAAGGGCGAAAACGATGCACTAGCGACCTAGATGAACGTTTTATAAGACAATATGCTTTAAGAAATAGGACTGTCACTAGTTCTATAATAAGAAACGAACTCGAAGCTGTTCGCAATGTCACAATTTCTTCTAAAACAGTTAGAAGACGGTTAAATGAAGCTGGATTAAACAGTAGGTGACCAGCCGCTGCGCCCTTGCTTACTAGAGAGAACAGAGTTGCCAGGTTACGTTTTGCTCGAAATCACGAAAACTGGTCTGTGGATGATTGGAAACAAGTTTTCTTCACAAATGAAACTAGAATTAGTCTAAAACATCCAGATTATCGTGAGCGAGTATGGCGAAGACCAGGAGAGAGGTTTGCTCCTTGCAATATCTCTGCAAGGATTCCATTCGGCGGTGGCTCTGTTATGTTCTGGGGTGGCATCTGCTTTGGTGCTCGCCCAGAGTTAGTTCCTGTCCGTACGAGATCCATGAATGCCGACTACTATCTTGAGAATATTGTAATAGAACATGTGTGTGTCAATTTTCTGTTTATGCAAGACAACGCTCGACCTCACGTGGCTAGGGAGGTACTCGATTATCTTAATCAAGTTGATATACCGATTATGCAATGGTCACCAAAAAGCCCGGATTTGAATCCGATAGAACATGTATGGGATCACTTTAAGAAAAATGTGAAACGTCATATACCTGCTCCTAGAAACTTGAGGAAACTTGAAAATGCAGTTATCACAAAATGGGAGCAAATTCGTCAAGATTTTATCCAGAATTTAATTAGAAGCATGCCTAGGCGCATAAACGCTGTCATCCGAAGTAGAGGAGGCAACACACGCTCCTAGTGTCCCTGTTACACCATCAATTTTGCTACTAGTGTCCCAGTTTATTTTTTTCATTATTACATAATTTCAACGATTTTGTTATTAGGTCTTAAGAATAATTTTAAATCGAATTTGAAATTTGGTAGCTAATTCCCTTTTAAAGTATCCGAATAAGTTTTTTCTAACTTTTAGTGTAACCAATGTTCATAAAAAATTATTAAAATTAATTCATTATAGAGATTTGTATGATTTAATATATTGTTGCGTTAATTTTGTCCAGGAGTGTATAAACAAAGAAAAATTGAGATAAAAAACAAAGTATATAAGAGAAAAAATACTTGAGTCCTGTAACAAACAAAAACCATTGTGGGGAATGATAAATGAATCTAAAATAAAAATTAAGCCATTTTATAACAACACCTGATGATTTTAATGATTATTTTGTCAATGCGGTTTCATAATTTACTAGGGCATTGTCGGGGTCTGATGGAAGCATTCCTGATCCAGTGGCATTAACTGCCTCCTTTGTAAATAGTAGAGACACTTTTTTTTCTCACGCCTGTGGTGGAGGAATCAATCAATTGATTGATTTATAAAAATCAATTTATAAAAAAAAAACTAAGAAATAGCAGAGCCAAAGATATTGTTGGCTTAAGCAACACATTAATTAAAGAAATAGGAAAAGGGTTAGTAATACAATACTTATCAACAAATGTTTTCTTTTGGGACAATTTCCAGAAAAACTAAAAATTTCCAGGGTATGTCCAATATATAAAAAAGATGACCCCAATGAAAAGAATAATTATAGGCCCATATCGCTGGTTCCAATTCTATCAAAACTAATAGAAATGGCTTTTGCATGTAGACTGATAAACTTTCTTGATAGTAAGCATCTTCTGAATCGAATGCAGTTTGGACACAGGAAAAATCTTTCTACAACTAATGCTTTGATAGAGTTTGTGACGGATATAGTTGGGGCTTTTGAGACAGCTGAAATGGTAACCGCCGCTTTCTGCGATCTTTCAAGGGCCTTTGACTGTGTATGTCACAATACTCTACTGGCCAAACTTGGGTATTATGGAGTGAGAGGAAATGCTTATGATTTTCTAAGATCATACTTAGAAAACAGGAGACAGCTAGTGGACTGTGAAGGTGCATGGTCATCAAGCCTACCAATATTAGCGGGGGTGCCACAAGGCTCAATATTGGAACCAATCCTGTTTGTGATATATGTCAATGATTTGCCTCACTACTTAGAGGATATTAACATTATACAATATGCAGATGACACTACCCTATACTCTGCTCATAAAAATAAGCAGACATCTGAAAATACAATAAATGTTAATTTAAATAAAGCAGAAAAATGGTTCCAAGCAAACTCACTAGCTCTCAACCTAGGTAAGACTGCCATACTAAACATGTCACTAGGTAAAAATTCAAAAGATAATCCTGTTAAGTTTTTAGGGCTTTATATTGATTCAGGGCTCTCCTTTAGATGCCATAACTCAGCTCATGCCTATCAAAGGTAATTTATTTCATCCAAAAAATAAAACATTACTCAACAATGGAAACTATGAAACTTGCCTACATGGGCCTTTTCCATAGTCGACTAAATTATGCAATTTTATTATGGGGAAATACGGTTGATTAGCCAGTTATCTTTAAGCAGAAAAAGAGGGCTATAAGAGTCATCGTAAATGTGTCACAAAGGCAATCTTGCCGAGAATACTTTGGGCAATTAAAGATTATGACAGTGTCATCATTGTATATTTACCAATGCCTGTCTTTTGTTAAAAATAACGTGACTTCCTTAACAACACATGATGATATCCACGATTATGAAACAAGAAATAAAAATATGTTCATCGTTCCTCGGCACAGGCTGACTGCAACTCGTAAGAGTTTTATTGTTTCTGCTGTAAAATTTTACAACCACCTTCCAGATAATTTCAAAAGTCTATCCACATGTAAATTTAAACATGAAATAAAAAAAATATTAATATCAATACGCCCGTACAATTACAGTGAGTACTTTGGGGCAATTTGAGTATGTATATTGTCTTTCATTACACAAGGGAACAGCTGTTTTGGTGTCGAGGTTTTTTGAGCTGATTCTATATCAATTCGATGTCCTGAATTCAAATAACGTATTCATTTGTACCTAGGAGCTCAAATTTTTAAGATATACAATTTTAGAGAAATATAAGTTACATTATTGTAACTCAAATCCGTAAGTGTAGTAAACAAAAGTAGATACGAAATTTTTATTTTAGTTATACAAAATACAATATTATGTCGTACTTACAAACAAAAAAAAAACATTGAAGAAATGAAATAGTCACTCAACACTTGGAAAGCTTCTTTTCCGCGACATTCTTGAATGTTTTTTTAAACAGTCCCTTTTTAAACTCCAGCAGTAATCTGCCATCATGTGCATGTCCCATCTTCCTTGGTAGCGGTCCTCCATAACTTTAATATCTTGGTGAAATCTTTCACCTTGTTCCTCACTCATGTCTCCTAAATTTTCTGGAAAACGGTCTAAGTGGCTGTGTAAATAGTGTATTTTAATACTCATATTGCACCCTAAGGATTTGAAACTATTAAGCATCTTGTTAACCATTTCAACATAGTTTTGAGCTTTATGTTTGCCTAGAAAATTTTCTACAACTGCAATAAATGATGTCCAAGCTTCTCGTTCAACTTGATTCATTGAATTTATGAAGGCAGGATCCTTAATTAATTGTCTTATTTGTGGGCCGTCAAATATCCCTGCTTTGAGTTTTTCTGTGCTCAACTGATGCATTTTTACCCCTATATATGCAAAACAAGACCCATTCTTATCAAGAGCCTTTACAAATTGCTTCATTAAGCCCAACTTTATATGTAACGGAGGAAGTATGATTTTTTCTCTTTCAACCAAAGCGTCGTTAATGACATTCTTTTCCCCAACGTCCATGTTTTCTCTCTGAGGCCAATCTTTTCTAACCCGGTGGTGTGTTTTGTCCCTACTATCCCAGAGGCACAAGAAACACGGATATTTCGTGTAACCACTTTGCTGCCCAAGAAGAAAGTTTACCATTTTTAAGTCTACACAAATCATCCATTGATGTTCGTAATACTTTATCTTCTGCAAGACCAAAGCTATGGTATTATATTCTTCTTTCAGTTTCGTTGAATGAGCTAGTGGTATTGAACCATATTTATTCCCATTATGTAGAAGGACACATTTTAAACTTCGCTTTGAACTGTCAATAAATAGGCGCCAACCATCTGGAATATATTCAGAAAGTCCCATTTCTTTCATGAGTCCCCTAATTTCGTGACAAAATACAAGATTGTCTTCTTGAGAAAAGAATGGTAGCAGATCTTTTTCTCTTGTACGGTAAAAGGTAATTTTGGTTCCTTGTTCCAGTAAATTTTTGGCGTTCAACCTAGAAGCCAGTACTTCAGAAGCTTTTTTCGATAAATTGAGATCCCTGGTGAGATCATTTAATTCATTTTGATTGAAGCGTTGAGGAACTGATGACGTCCCCTCATAGTCACTGTTAGTTTCATTAGCATCAGAAGAGCGATCAGAGGGAAAATATTCGTCATCAGAGATATGTGGTAGCTGATGAAATGTTGGAATCGGTATTTCATCTGAGTGCGGGATAGGGCGTATTGCCGAGTCTAAATTGGGATAAGTCCACTTACTGCGGTTATTTCGATTGATTCCATTAGTATTTACTAAACAGAAATAACAATCATTGAAGTGGTTTTTTGGTTCTCTCCAAACCATTGGTACGCCGAATTTTAGACATTTTCTTTTTCCGGTAGTCCACTGCCGTAAATGCTCTGTACAAGTTTTACATACGAGATGCGGGGCCCACGTTTTGTCCTGATCACCAAGCTTAACTCCAAAGTATCCAAGATACGCTCGCTTTACAAAGTCAGTAATAGTTTGTCTGTTTTGTTGAAACATGTATTCTCCGCATATATAGCAAAACACATCAGGTTGATTTACACAACTTCTTCTTGAACTGGAACCTGAACTCATTTTAATTCTGTTCAATAACACAAAAACACTCTTTTCTTAACATAAAATAACACGCCGAATTCGATCTACTCTCATTAGTAAGAACGCACAAACTGACGAGACTTACCCGAGTTAGGTGATTAAAAGGGTCAGTTCAGGTACCTGATAGGCAATGGTTCCACTATTTATAGATTTACCTGGAATTTACTCAATTACAGACTGACAATAAAACCATTGTACCTACATTAATGAATATATAATAATTTTAGAACTCTCATAAATGAATATACTGAATAAAAACCACATTGGTAGATAAGTTGATGTATCTAAAAAAGTAGAGCTGATAGAGAAAAACGGATTGCATGTATAGATTTAGCGTCCCAAATATAGTTAAAATCAGCTCTAAAATCCCAGGCACCAAAACAAAAATATTTTTTTGTTGCCCTGTGTTATTATCTGTTTGGTTATCGATTGTATTATTTTTTAATTCACTTACATATATAATTATTTTATTTTCAACTTTATTTGACGATGCAAAGACGATGTGCAGGTTAGGTTTGCTTAACATGATTTATACAAGTTATTATGCAAATAAAGTATTATTATTATTATTATCAAGAATTTTTAGTTAAACTAAAATCTGTAATAGAAACTTCGTCTGTATATTAGCAGATTTCTAATGGTAAAATGTTATAATACTTGAAAGTTTCGAGTACAAGACGCTGAACTCTCCAAGTGATAAGGTCATACATTACGATGTTGAATCGAATATAATTTAAAAATAGCAATATGCGACGAATTAAAAAAAAAGAGAAAATGATTTTAGGCAGTGATATTCTCCTAAAGAAAGTTGAAAAATTGACCACAATTCTACACCTGTTACGCATCAAATTTTATTACAATAGAAATTTTAGCCGGATACAGTAATATGATTATTTTTTATTTTATAAGACAATAACTGAATATATTTAATGAGGTGTTTAATTTGCTAAAAGTTGCAGGAAGCAGGTTTCCGAGAGTGTTTTCTTAACTTTCTTTTTCAGTAATTGACGAATTTGTACGATATGCAATAGCAACCGATCTAAGTGCTCTTTTTCAGCATGTGTGTATAAGTACATAAATTTTATGTCATAAATCCTTAATTATATTTATATTAATTAAGGCAAATATTTACCGTCCGTAAAAATATAAAGTAAAGAAAAGATACATATTGCGGCTTAGCCAGCCAGTACAGTTTTGGACTACCGAGGCGTTTCATCTATGAATGACTAAACAAGGGCATGCAAGTTTTGCTCCATATTAGAACTCATCAACTAGCCTAGATTAAGAGACAAATTGTAAACACACAGTAATAGCAAGAGAGATAAAAAGCATAAACACAAAAATGTCAGCAGTCGATACGTAGATGATATAATTGTATGCTTTTTACAGTGCATTAATTCTTTACACAGAAATATCCATTTTACAATGGAAGAAGAAGCCCTCTCATGCAGATATCACAAATCACAATAGCTCTCACTACCCCAACCAACACAAGCTCGCGGCCTATTATAGCTTTACGAGGCTGGTTTGAAAAGTCCGTGCAAAGTCCGAGAGATGGCACCACCGGCGCGTATCGAGGTCATGTTTAGTTAGTAGCATCTCTTGAATGAACGCACACCAAGTTTCCGCCATATTGGTCTATTTCTTTGTGTTTGGCATTCGTGTGAATTAAGGAAGTCGAGTGATTTTCAAGAAATGGACGAAAAAGAATTTCGTGTGGTGATTAAACATTACTTTATGAAAGGCAAAACGCCTCAGGAGACTAAAGAGAAGCTTGATAAACATTATGGCGACTCTGCACCTTCGATTACAACAGTTTATAAGTGGTTTCAAAATTTTCGGACTGGCCATATGGGCACAAGTGACGCTGAACGTTCTGGACGGCCTGTGGAGGTTACGACTCCAGAAATCATTGATCAAATTCATGATATGGTGATGGATGACAGAAGAGTTAAGGTGCGTGGGATTGCTAGTGCTGTGGGCATCTCGACTGAACGGGTACATAATATTTTGCATAAACATTTGGACATGAGAAAGCTATCCGCAAGATGGGTGCCGCGATTGCTCACGCTTGACCAAAAACGGAATCGTGTGAAGTGTTGCAAGGATGGTTTGCAGCTGTTCCAGAAGAATCCGGAGGACTTTAAGCGTCGTTTCGTCACTGTGGATGAAACATGGATACATTACTATACTCCTGAGACCAAACAATAATCTAAACAATGGGTTACCAAGGGGGAATCTACATCGGCCGGAAAGTTTATGGCGACTGTCTTTTGGGATTCGCAAGGGATAATTCTCATCGACTATCTGGAAAAGGGTAAAACTATTACAGGTGAATATTATTCTTCGTTATTGGACCGTTTGAAAACCGAGCTGCAAGAAAAACGCCCGCGATTGGCCCACAAGTAGTTTTTTATTTTTGCACGGACTTTTCAAACCAGCCTCGTAAAAACACAGATTAACTAATATTCCCTTATCAGAATACAATTCGACTAAAAAACGGACTTTTCAAACTACATAAAACAAGTAGCCGTTAGGAAAAAACTTAGAAACAAGGCTATCTCAGAAATATGTCCATGTTTTAAGGAAAGAAAAAACCCCATTTAAATGCTTAACCTATTTCGCCAAACCAACACACAACTTGGAAAATTTTTAAATCAAAAAACATCAATATAGCACAAAACAAACAATACTATAGGAATATATCACAAAAACAACAAACCACAAATCAATAAAGATAATAAATCAGGGGTATATCAGTTAACATGCGGGTCATGTCCTAAAACATACATAGGACAACCTGGACGAACATTTATACAAAGAATTTCAGAGCACGAAAAAAATTTCATTCATAAAAAATTTAACTCAACATACGCCAGTCATCTTTTAACTCACAATTATAGGTTTAATAAGAATTTCAAAATTTTACATACCCAACAAAAAGAATTATGCCATTTCTGTGTGGATTTCTCAAGATATGTCACTATATTTTCAATAGGTGTAATAGTAAAATAAATAAATAATATAAAATTATAAAATTTATAAATAAATCAGTGGAAATTGACTAAAAACAGTCTTTTATTATATATATATATATATATATATATATATATATATATATATATATATATATATATATATATATTAAAGTTAATATTACATTTGCAGACGCAGACAAATAATTTCCATATATAATAAAAGACTGTTTTTAGTCAATTTCCACTGGTTTATTTAAATTGCGATGACGCGTTTCGCTGTCGATGCAGCTTCTTCAGATCTACATTTTATACTGTCAAGTTAGGTTTAATATTCACAGTTTTATATAATTTCTTAATTATAATATCACACCTAATTAAATTACATTGATAGTATTGGAAAATCCATACAGATTTGGAGTTAAGAGAATAAATTCAATAATGGTGAATTGCTTAAATCTACCTGGTCGTTGAGTAAAGTACCTGTAGTCCTTAATCGATTTATTTGCATAGTCTCTAAAAGGTTTAGTTTTAAACCATTTAAAAGTGGTATTTCTGTCCTTAAAACGTGGGTATATTTCTGAGATAGCCTTGTTTCTAAGTTTTTTCTTAACGATACTATTGATTAAAGTAACCGAATAACCGTTGTTAACGGCTACTTGTTTTATGTAGTTTAATTCTTAGCCGTAGCCGTTAACAACGGTTATTCGGTTACTTTAATCAATAGTATCGTTAAGAAAAAACTTAGAAACAATGCTATCTCAGAAATATACCCACGTTTTAAGGACAGAAATACCACTTTTAAATGCTTAACCTATTTCGGCAAACCAACGGAAAAACTGGGGAAATCTTTAAATCAAAAAAATATCAACATAGCGTACAAGACTAACAATACTATAGGGAAATACCTTAAAAACTACAAACCACAAATCAATAAAGACAACAAATCAGGGGTTTATCAATTAACATGTTGGTCATGTCCTAAAACATATATCGGACAAACTGGACGTACATTTAGACAAAGAATTACAGAACACGAAAAAAGTTTCATCCATAGAAAATCTAATTCAACATATGCTAATCATCTATTAACAGAAAATCACACATTTAACAAGAATTTCAAACTTTTACACACCCACAAAAAGGTTTAAAACTAAACCTTTTAGAGACTATGCAAATAAATCGATTAAGGACTACAGGTACTTTACTCAACGACCAGGTAGATTTAAGCAATTCACCATATTGAATTTATTCTCTTAACTCCAAATCTGTGTGGATTTTCCAATACTATCAATGTAATTTAATTAGGTGTAATATTATAATTAAGAAATTATATAAAACTGTGAATATTAAACCTAACTTGACAGTATAAAATGTAGATCTGAAGAAGCTGCATCGACAGCGAAACGCGTCATCGCAATTTAAATAAACCAGTGGAAATTGACTAAAAACAGTCTTTTATTATATATTTATAATGAATTTCCATCAAGTAGAAGCTACAACAATCCAAAAAATAATTTCCAAACATTTTTGACGGTTGTTTGTAAGAAACCCTGTATATCCCGCCTCATTCCTGTTAATTATTTTTCATCCCCAAAATTTACGAGTTATATTTATAACGTTAAGATCATCATCAACAGGAAGTATAATTACTTTAAGTATTTTTAAATTAATTTTTTTGCCTATCAACAAAAATCGTGGTTTTATGCTTTCTGTCAGTCGCGTGCATTATTAATTTTGTTATTCTAGATCATTGCCGAAATATATAAAAACTTATGTTTGTTTATTTGTAAAAATGTATATTTCCTATCGAGTTGTTATACTTAAGTAACAATTAAAAAAATATATTTTGTTCTGTAGAAAGTTTACTTAATTTATTTCTGTTCGATCAAGCAATTAGTATTAGTAAAGCATGCTCGGACTGTTAATCTTGTTTGACTATGTTTTATGGGCTTGACAATCACTCGAAACACTTGAAAGCAACCCCGATCGATCTTTTAATTCTCTTTTGTAGTTTAATTAAGACTGTTATGAAGTGAAGGTTTATAAATTACCCTTATCCTTAATAGGTCAGTATTGTTACTAACAATAAAACTACTTAATTACTTTGTTATTGTTACTACCTGAAACAGTTGCCTGAAGCAACTTGGCACACTTTTAACGCCATTCTGCCTTTAACGTAGGTCTATGGATAATATGCAGCTAGAATTTACGAATAATTACCAATCATTTCACTTTAATTAAATGAGACAAAACTAAAATAATTAACATTCATTGTATAGGTTATATATTCGATATATGATTGATTTATGTAATTTATATTACACTACATCAGTCATTAACTCATTAATGGCATTGATTTATGTAATGTGTAATACACTACATGAGTCATTAACTCATTAATGGCAATACTCGGTTATGGCTAAAAGAAAATATTTGTATCCCCCAAAGCGTTTAAAATTATTTCCTTCTTACATAAAGATCTAAACCAGCTACTTTTGTAAATATTTTGTACTTTTTATTGCATAATTTTGTTGATTATTATGGTTGAATGAGCACATATATAAAGAAAAAAAAACAATGAGGGTGTTTTGCAAGGTACGTACGTATTTGCATCCGCTAATAAGAGCCTCAAAGATAAAACAGTATTTACGATAATAATTTTAACCTTAAAAATGAATGAAATATGAATAATTAAAAATGGCATGTAGCATTCCGATTGCGTGTCGTAAAGCGTACCCTAAAGGTGTCTCTTTTCTTCCTCTTTGACCATGTTTAACTAGTCTCCTTTATTAAACTCTCTCTATCTGCCATTCTTTCAGTTTCTGTTCCCTTCATACCAACCACTTCAATTCTCTTTACAGCAATTACCCAATGTTCATATAACTGCATTCATCTTTCCTGTATTCATTTTGGATGTTAACATAACCCTCATTAATTTCCTTAACCTATTATCTGTAAAGAGGTCACTTGTAACCTCACACATCCTAAGCAACATTCTCATTTCGCATACATTCAGTCTTCTTTTCCTACACGTTCTTTATTGATCATGTTTCGGTTTCGTACGCCACTGTTAGCCTAAAAATTCTTTCATAAATCATTACGGACACCAGAGTATTTTCTTCAATTCATTCTCCTTTTTCATTTCTGTAATTTCTCTAAGAATTGTCCGTAAACTATTGTAGTATTACTTTCGTTCATTAGCAGGCGATATCAAAGTGACCAGCAGAGGACAAAGAGGAAATAGATTATGGTGGTGCCAAACAACATTGTAAAGTTCTCGAAGCCCAGCACCAGACCAGCCATCAGAAGATTGACCAGACGTGGTGGTGTAAAACGTATGTCTGTTTTAATCGACAAAGAAACATGTGGTGTTTCAAAAGTTTTTCTGGGAAATATTTAACTAACGAAACACTCTAAAAAAAAAACCATGATAGCTTTAGGCGTCGTTCACACCTTAAAACGCCAAAGACGTGTTTTATATTGTTTTGGAAATTAAATTTTAACACCCAAATAACAGATGTACTAGTAAAAGAGAAAAAACACACAATAATAACAAAAAGGGGAAGAATTATTATAATTCTTGAGAATCTAACTCTAATTGGCCATCTTCTCTAACTACTGTTAAAACAAATGCATCTGATAGCGAAGGGGAGTCAAAACATGTCGTTCATGAAATCACTTCTTGCCAAATCAATCCTCCACTTAAAATATCAAAGAGTTCAGTCAGAACAGTGTAACAACAGACTAAATTACAATACTGTCTTAGGGAAAAAAAGTTACCTTACTTCGCTTTTGAGCAACACCACTAAGGAAACCAAATGGTTTCTCTGTCTTGTGGTAAATCCTACCTTGGATATTTACCGGGAATATAATATAATTACAATATTAAAAGCTAATAAACCAAAAAATTTTGTAAAATTTGTAAGTCTGATAATTAGAGACTGGATTATATGCATTTGGTATTTAGACCATTCTCACCGATTATTGCATATTTTACCCAAAATCTAGTAATGATGCATATTTTCCCTATATTTACAATATTTCTCGGTATTACTAGGCAATTGAATTGCTCAGGGTATTGTTAATGTCGCCCTCTGGAACCGATCTTATCGCCGGAACATTACCTACAATAGTCTAAACATCGATTAGGTTATAGTGCCAAGCGAATACCCAAAATTACGACGGTATTTTATTCCTTTGTTTCTTGGTCGGGATATTAAGTGATAAGTATATTTATTTGAGCGTGGATCAAATAAACAATTTTCTCGAAGACGAATTTTTATTTTAAAACAAGATATCAGTTTTAACATTATTGTTGACGCGCTTGCATCAGTGTAGTCTTTTTGCAATTTTTAACATGTTGTGTTAAATTTTAATGTGTACGATGCCACCCGCAAAAAAAAAGTGTCTCTTCGTGGGTAGCTGGTTATCCTGGAACATTCACATACGACGGAAATGTTTTATATTTTCGAGTTTGCGAGAAAAAAAATGTTTTGTGCACAAAAAAGTTTCAAATTGACCAGCACGTCAAGACAAGTCTTAATATCGCAGGATTTCAAAAAAAAGGCCCACGAGAACAACTTATAACAGCAGCAATGGAAATGTAAATAAACTGATTTCATCAGCAAAGAAAGTGTTTCTTAAAGCACCTGCTCGCAATAACGCCTATAAAGAAAAACTGCCAAATGTGCCTTTACCTCCCGAACCAGTGGTAACTCGATGGGAACATGGATTGAAACTGTACTATTTTACAATGAACATTTCGAGGCCATCAAAGGTATAGTAAATGACTTCGATAGTGCAGAGGCTATGGCAGTTCGTCAATCCAAGGAAGCATTTAACGATTCTGATATTTAAAAAAAAAATATAGCTTTGATTAACGCTCACTTTTCCCACATACCTGCGGGTATTAAAAAGCTTGAAACTCGAGGTTTGGCGTTGACCGAATCAATTCACTACTCAGTATATATCACCACTACACCAAACATTTTATTTTTGCACTCGACGCGCGTTTCGCTAACCATGTTAGCTTCATCAGGAGCGATGATTGACTAAAGCTTAACTACAAATCTACCCTATTTATACTTAGCCTAACCCTTGAATTACTCAAGCGGAACTAATGACATAGGCAAGGCCATCAGTTCCGGTCAAGTAACCAGTAGAGGGGACTATAAGGAATAGGCCCTCTGTCTTTATTTAAACTACTTTTACATTTTATGATTTCCATACTTTCGTATGCGTTCAACAATCTCCTATCAGATACATTTTTTATTAATCTTAGATTATCTAATGTTACAGTATGATCAGCTTCAAGGGCATGTTCGGCAATGCTAGACTTTTCTGTTCTATTGTATCTTAAGTGTGCTAAATGTTCTTTACATCGTATTTTAATTGACTTTTAGTTTGCCCAACATACTTTTTGTCACAATCATTACAACTAATTTCATACATTCCACTTTTCTCACAATTAGGAATCTTATCTTTGGGATTTTCTAAGATATTCCTCAGATTGTCTGATGACTTATAGACTAAGGTGAGGCCTACCTTATTAAATACCTTATTGAGTCCCTTGCTATATTTCGGATTATATGGTATGGATACATACTTGGTGTTATTTTCTTCGCGTGTAAAAAAGGTGAAATTCTGAATATTAAACCTAAATTTCTGTCTATTTATTAGCTTATTTACTAAGTCATCGTCATAACCATTAACTCTAGTTATATTTCTAATACGATTCCTTTCTTTATTAAAGTTTACTCTGTTCAGAGGGAAAGTGACCAAACGATGAACTAAAAAATGTAATGAGGCTAATTTATGTTGTTTGCAATGAAATGAATCATTAGGAATATATCTATCAGTTATTGTGTCCTTTCTATAGATATCAAATTCTAATCTATTATTATTTTTAATAATTAAAATATCTAGAAAAGGCAATTGTCCTTTGTTCTCAACTTCGTAAGTGAATTTAATGGAATCATACCGGCCATTTAATTTAGAAACAAAATCATCAATATTTGCTTTCTTTGTATCAAAAATCGCGAAAATATCATCCACATACTTATACCATACCCTTGGGAAATAATCGAATTCTTGACTGGCTTCGATTTCAAACTTACTCATGAATAAATTGGCTATGAAAGGTGACAAGCAATTACCCATAGCTGTTCCTTCTTTCTGAACATAAAATTGATTGTTATATTGGAAATAATTTTGTTCCATACAAAGTTTAGATAATGTTAAGTATTCACGTATAATTTCGTCTTCAAAGTCATTCATTCTAAGTAATTCTTCGAGATATTGTAAAGTTTGTGGAATTGGCACACTTGGGAACAAAGAACTAACATCAAAAGAAATTAAGACTTCACCTTCATTAAGAACTAGATTTTTTGTTTTATTAATGAATTCTAACGAATTCTTCACTGCGAAAGTATCTAATGGTAACTTCTCAAGTTCTTTTGATAACCATTTGGATATTAAATATGTGGGTGATCCGACCGATGAAACAATGGGTCGCATTGAAGAAAATAACACCAAGTATGTTTCCATACCATATAATCCGAAATATAGCAAGGGACTCAATAAGGTATTTAATAAGGTAGGCCTCACCTTAGTCTATAAGTCATCAGACAATCTGAGGAATATCTTAGGAAATCCCAAAGATAAGATTCCTAATTGTGAGAAAAGTGGAATTTATGAAATTAGTTGTAATGATTGTGACAAAAAGTATGTTGGGCAAACTAAAAGTCAATTAAAATACGATGTAAAGAACATTTAGCACACTTAAGATACAATAGAACAGAAAAGTCTAGCATTGCCGAACATGCCCTTGAAGCTGATCATACTGTAACATTAGATAATCTAAGATTAATAAAAAATGTATCTGATAGGAGATTGTTGAAACGCATACGAAAGTATGGAAATCATAAAATGTAAAAGTAGTTTAAATAAAGACAGAGGGCCTATTGATGATGATGATGATGGCCTTGCCTATGTCATTAGTTCCGCTTGAGTAATTCAAGGGTTAGGCTAATTATAAATAGGGTAGATATGTAGTTAAGCTTTAGTCAATCATCGCTCCTGATGAAGCTAACATGGTTAGCGAAACGCGCGTCGAGTGCAAAAATAAAGTGTTTGGTGTAGTGGTGATATATACTGAGTAGTATCATTGTGCCAAAGATTCCACATTCCCAACTTAACGAATCAATTCAGTTAATTAATAAAATCCGTCAAATAAACTCCACACTGCCAGATATATTCCCGCGTAGAGTTAAAGAAAAGTTTGAAAACATCAGCACCCAGGCTTTGAACCTTTGTGTCAAATTGATAGTTTTATTATTGGGACAGGTGAACTTTTGCCAGAAACAATAAATGCTAACATAGCAGCCAAATTCAAATACTGCCCAGTTACCTCAGTGGATCTGGAACCGTCTTTTCCCACTTATAAAAATATTTTAAGTGATCGAAGACACAATCTTACTACCCAACATTTGGAACAATACCTTATTGTTTACGTGTACAAGAATACAAATGTTAAATAATTTTAAAAAATGTTAAATAATTGTTAATTAAATTTGAACATCGTCGATAACTTGTTAATTTTATGCTGATTTTGAAATTAAAAATTACTACTTTTATTATTATTTAATATTGCATATTTTGGCCCTTTTCATGCACATTTTAAGCATTTTTCATGCATATTTGTTTGCATATTTCAAGATTTTTATGTTGTATATAATTCGGTTTCTACTGATAATACTATACATTTGATCGATCCGTTAGCTGTTGATCTGGCCATCTAATTTTCAGGACAGATTAGATGTGTAATCGTGTTCTAATGTAAATATGTGAAGGCTTGGTTGAGCCTTAGTCTAATGGATCCTAATGAAGCCAATAAACACCCAACAGATTAAGTGCCTGCCACCGCGCATTTAAAATATCTTCTTATTAGCAAGCAAAAATATTGAAAACACAGTCAATTCTAAAAGACCCTAGCAAACCGCTGCCGATTAGTTGCTTTCTTATAGTTACAGAGAAAGTTATGAACAAAAAAACAATGAAGTATATAGTCTAAATTGTATGTATGTATGTTTGTTGGAATCTGTTCAAGAAGGAACTACCCTGCCAGGTTACAACATCGAATTTCTAATAGAAATTAAGAGTTAAAAGGAAGAAAGATGGCGCTAAGTCTCCAATAGATATTATAAGTGGTACGGGGCAATTTAAGTAATTTTTTGCTCCATTTATTGTTTATCGATAGCAAGCACCTAAAAAGCGAAAAGAGAAAACTTTCACTGTATTCATTGTAAGCAAATATGTAAAACAAGTTGATACATTTACATTTAGTAAAAGGCTAGACGAACTTTACTACGTAATAATTATTTATTTATTTTCTAATTGGTATTGGTTACACAGAATATTGTCCAGAAATATCGTGCATATAAATAAGAGTATAGTAAGCAAAATAATGTTAAATATGCAGTCAGTCTAAAAAGTCTCCATACACCACCTCTTTCTGTACTATTTTTCTGTTATATTTAACTAACTAATTGGAACTATGAGAAAATATGTTTAAATTAATATTTGAAACTTAGCCAGCGAGGATTAGTATTAAAAATAACTACGGAACATTTTATTTAGAAGTTACATCATTGTTATAAAAATGTAAACAAAATCAATCTCAGAAAGTCTCCATACACTTAACAATTACCAATAATAGTTTGACGAAGTTTAACGAAAAATAACAACTTCGTTTAAACTAATATTTACTGGGACCGCTCTTTGCCTTGATAATTTCCTGTAACCTTTTTGTCATGCTTGCAACCAGCTTTCTAGTAACTTCTGCTGGCATGTTCTCCCATTCGTTCTATATTCTGTTTTTTTATTCTTCTCTATTTGAAACATTATGTTTACGAACGCGCCGTTTAAGTTCCTCCCATAAATGTTGTTAACACCGGGTGATTGCGGAGGTGTATGAAGCTGCTGTCGCATATTATGGATCATCTATTCTCGCACCCAGGTTTGCGGTATGTTTCGGATCATTGTCTTGCTGGAAAATGTATCTTTTTTTGAGTGCTAATTTTTGGGCACTTTCTCTTAATTCTCTCTCAAAATGTTCAGATAAACATGCTGATTCATGATACCATTAATATATATATAAAATCGGTTTAAAGCGTGTGACGACGTTGTCCGATGTCTAGATTCCATTGTCTTCGGTCTCCCCATTGTCCTTCTAGATTTCGATCGCTCGTTGCTTTTCTAATTCCTTCTATCCAATTTTTCTTCGGTCTTCCTATTTTCTTTCTCAAATTCAGTACCCATTCCATTGTTAATTTTGGTAGTCGTGTTTGTTCCGTTTGTTGAACATGGCCAGACCAGGTTAATTGCTTCCTTTCAATATCCTTCATAACTGTGTCCACAAGTCCCACTTGCTGGCGAATCTCTTCGTTTCTTATTCTTTGCATTCTCTATATTGGCTGATCTGATCTTGAAGCATCCATTTCGGTAGCTTCTATTCTTTCCTTTTTTTCCGTAATTCTCTAGGTCTCAGATCAATATATCAAATTGCGCTTTATCATTGTGTTGTAGATATTAAATTTTCGTTTTTGTGTTATTTGTTTACTCCATAGAATCCCATTCAAACATCCTATTATTCTATCCTTTTCGTATGTACCACTTGTATCGAACATTATACCTAAATACTCTCCTTACATTCTTCGCATGCTTTTATATCTTCTGTATCGTCAATCTCTAAGTTACTAATTTTGTCTCTGATACAAAGATATTTCGTTTTCTCTGTAGTTACATCGAGCCCCCAGCTTTCGTACGTTTCTTTCAGTTTACGTGTCATATACTGTAGGTCATCTTTGTCTCCAGTAATAATTGTTTGATCATCCGCAAACTGCAAAGTGAAGATCGTTGTTTCGTTCAAAGATACCCCCATTCCAAAACATTTTCGTTTCCATTGCATTAATGCATGTTTAACATAAATCTTAAATAGAGTGGATGAAAGAGAGCAGCCTTGTCGTAATCTCTTTGTTATATAAAAAGGCCTTGACAGTATGTTACCTATTTTAATTTGAGACGTCGATTTATTATAGAGGTTTTGTACAGCTGTTATCAGAGTCTGATTAACGTTCGTAGTTTCAAGAACGTCCCATAGTTTGCACCAAGGTATTAAATCGTAAGCCTTGGTTAAGTCTACAAATAAAACATGTGTTGCTAGATTAACAGAGCTCCTTTTTTCAATTATTTGCTTCATACAAAACACATTGTCGGTACAAAATCTTCCGGCTCTAAATCCACATTGTTCTTCTTCATCGTTAAACTTCTCCTCTATCATATTTCTTAAGATTCTGCCGTATAGTCTACTAATTGTGCTTGTTAGGGAGATACTTCTGTAATTAGAGCAGCAGTTTTTTCTTCCTTTTTTATGTATTGAGGAAATATATGCTACTTTCCAATTTTGTGGAACTTCTTCTCCGTTGACATATCTGTTGGAAATTATTGTTAGCAACCTGAACAGTTTCTTTGTTCCATTCTTAAGAAATTCTACATATACTCCTCCTGGTCCAGAAGCTCTTCCAGTTTTTAGCATTTCCTATGACCGCTTCTTCATCTATTATTATTTGTTCTCCTTGTATAGTGATAGGGTTTTTTACTTTTATGGTCTTGGTTCTTGTAACAAGTTTTTGTAATGTTGTATCCATTGTTCTTGACCTATTGCCGTAACCCTTGCATTCTCTTTGCCTGTCCATTTCACATGTTTAATGAATCTCCATACTTCTGAACACTTCCTACCACCTGTGTAAGTTTCTATTTGTTGATATTTCTTGTGCCACATTTCATTTATGCTTTATTTGTTTTGTTTCTGGTTTCTCTTTTCAAGTTATATGATAGTTCTTATGATTTAGTGGAAAACCATTTTAAGTAGGCTTTCTTTTTCTGTTACTATTTCTTCTATTTCATTTGACCACCATAATTTCTTAATACTAGTATTTCTTCTATATGCGAGGGCTTCTCTCGCCGTTTGGTGAATACTTTGAATAATATTTTGGTATATTTCTTGTGTACTCTAATCTTCTGGATCCTTCAAATAATTATCGATTCTCCTTTGGTATAAATATTTAGTGCTCTCATGTAATGGGCTTTCAAGATTGTATTTCGGGTAATCAATTGGGTTTCCAGAGTCGTATTCTTTATCCTCAATTTGATAATCCTTTGTGAACGTTTTGATTATGGTACCATTAATAAAATGTAAATTTCCAACCCCTCCAGCGCACATGCACCCCCAAGCAGAACACTGCCACCCCCTTGTCTCACCGTGGAACAATTGTTTTTAATATCGAATGCGGTATTCTTCTTTTTCCAAACTTTAATTCTGTCATCGGATCCAAAAAGGTTAATTTTAATTTCATCACTAAAGATTACGGATTCCCAAAATTCAGAAGGTTTAGTAACGTATTCCTTAGCAAAAGCTAACCGCTTTTTGCGATTAGCTTCCAAAATTAACGGCTTCTTCCTGAGTGCACACACCTTATAGCCTGCCCTGTATAAACAATTTCTCACTGTTTGTGAACAAACATTTTTCAAAAATGGTTCCCTTACTTCTTTGGTGCACTTTTTTGGGATTTATAATTATTTGTCTAAAAATACTGGCCTCTTCACGCGGAGTCAGGTTTTTGGGACGACCGGAGCATAGTCGAATTTTATAGGAACTCGAACTGGTTTACAATGTACTTTATTTCTGTATAATTTTCCATCTTTCCACAAATCAATTATGATCTTTCGAAGTTGAAATGGAATTTCAGAATTTCTCTCGCTCATTTTTAATATTACTTTGTAAAGCCACTGCAAAATTACTAACAAGTGACCGATGGCCGAAAATTACACAGGTTTACAAATTTTTAATTTGGAAAAATACCAAGAACGCCACATGCCTAGATAAGTTAATTGGGACCTCCTGAACACGAAAAACGCTATAATTTTTTTTTTTTTTAAGTACCGTTTTTTAGATAACGGTACTTTTGTGTTTTTCGGTGTATGGTCCCACTCAAACCCTTATGGAGCCCAACCGAAAAGTCCGATCGAGATAAATGTCATACCGTTGGAAAGGCAACTAAATGCCTTTTCCGGCGGTATACTATAAATTTCTATGTGACAAGAAGTGGCTGAGTTATAACACCTCAAAGTTCAAAATTTGCCTATTTTTTACGTTTTTTTCAAAATTTTTCATTTTTATTTGGTTTTTTTTCTACGTTATTGTAAAGATCTGGAATGTTTTATTTTTTTACCAAGTAGTTTATTTAATAACCAACATTTTAAACGTAATTTGAAAAAAAAAAGGATGAAAAATAAAGTTTTTATTAAGGATTTTGTGGAACGACAATATTTTCATTTTCATTGCTCACACGCTATATTCGGCGTCCATCAGAATTTGAATCACTGTATACGTTGGTAGCCCTGACACACGCTATATTCGGCGTCCATCAGAATTTGAATCACTGTATACGTTGGTAGCCCTGACACACGCTATATTCGGCGTCCATCAGAATTTGAATCTGATCACAGTAAACAGTTTGGCTTTGTACGTGCAAAAAATAAAATGTGTTCAATCGATCCCAACGAATTTTGTTATGTTTGTGGAGTTCTTGTGAAAAAGAAATCACAGCATTTGATGCGAAAAATGAATACGAAAAATTTATCTGAAGCGTATAAGAAGTATTTCGGCTTTCGACCTGCGTCTCTGGACAAACCGTGGACACCGAATAATGCATGTAACAACTGCCGAACAATATTAAATAAAATTGGTAAGGGTCAAGAGTGTTTCTTCACATTTGGAAAGCCAATGCAATGGAGAAACCCGATCAGTCATACAACAGATTGTTATTTCTGTTTAACGGAAAAGGCTGTCGGACGTAGAATTGAACCAGTTTATCCAGTTGTTAGCTCGGTGACGCTGCCAGTGCCGCACTCAGTATCGTGCCCCAAACCGCAGCTGATTGTAGCAGAGCCCACAAAAATACGAAAAAGAACAACAATAAGTGATTCATCAGATGAGTGCAGTGAATCAGAAATGCAATCAAATAAGAAACCCCATTTACTTACTCAGGCAGAGCTTAATGATTTGTGCCGAGATTTGTATTTGCCGAAATCGAAATCTGAACTACTTGCATCGCGATTGCAACAGTGGGGATATTGTGCTCCTGAGACACGTGTTACATATTACCGTGATCGTAGCAAACAACTTGCAGTTTTTTTCGCAAAAACGGGAAACTTTTGTTTTTGTGCCAACATACGTGGTCTTTTCAATGCTCTCCAACAAAGTTATGACCCAGTGGAATGGCGTCTTTTTCTGGATGGAGGCAAGGATAGTTTGAAGGCAGTCTTGCTTCATAAAGGGAATACGAAACCATCAATTCCAATCGGATATGGAAAATACATAAAGGAAACATATGAAGCAATAAAAGAACTTCTCGCTCTCATACAATATGACCAACATCAATGGAAAGTTTGCTCTGATTTTAAATTAGTTGCCATACTATCTGGATTGCAAGGGGGCAATACGAAGTTTCCCTGTTTTCTATGTCTATGGGACAGCCGTGACCGTCAGAATCACTACATCCGAAAAGTTTCGCCCGAACGAAGTGGGCGTACGCACGGAGAGTACAATATTAAAAATGACCCACTCATTCCTCAGGAGAAGATAATACTTCCTCCACTGCATATTAAGCTTGGGTTATTTACAAATATTGTGAAAACGTTGCCAAAAGACAGTCTTGCCATGAATTACCTTAAACAAAAATTTCCGAGAGCCACAGCTAGCAAAATTGAAGCTGGTATATTTGATGGACCTCAAATTCGGGCTCTGTACGGTGACCAAGCATTTAATGAGTGTTTAGGTCCAGCTCATTTGGAGGCATGGGAAGCATTCCAGGACATCGTTTACAACTTTTTGGGAAACTACAGAAGTCCTGATTACGCTGAGAAGATCGATACATTACTGCAAAAATTCAATGCCATTGGTAAGCGTTGAGTGAAAGCATGTATATCAAAAAGGCCGTTATCATTTGAAAATTATTTGAAATTTATTCTTTTTAACTTTTAGGTTCAAATATGACACCTAAACTATACTTTTTATTCAGTCATTTGGATATTTTCCCCATGAACTTGGGATTCGAAAGTGATGAGCAGGGTGAAAGATTTCACCAGGAAATGCAAGAAATCGAGAGACGTTACAAGGGCTGGTGGGATGAACAAATGATGGCAGACTATTGTTGGTTCCTCATTCGCGAAGATACATCCGAAAAAAAAAACGGAAAAATTCAAGTCACTCGTCATTTTAATTTAAATTTTTTTAATTTACGCCGAATATAGCGTGTGAGCAATGAAAATGAAAATATTGTCGTTCCACAAAATCCTTAATAAAAAACTTTATTTTTCATCCTTTTTTTTTCAAATTACGTTTAAAATATTGGTTATTAAATAAACTACTTGGTAAAAAAATAAAACATTCCAGATCTTTACAATAACGTAGAAAAAAAACCAAATAAAAATGAAAAATTTTGAAAAAAACGTAAAAAAAAAAAATAGGCAAATTTTGAACTTTGAGGTGTTATAACTCAGCCACTTCTTGTCACATAGAAATTTATAGTATACCGCCGGAAAAGGCATTTAGTTGCCTTTCCAACGGTATGACATTTATCTCGATCGGACTTTTCGGTTGGGCTCCATAAGGGTTTGAGTGGGACCATACACCGAAAAAACACAAAAGTACCGTTATCTAAAAAACGGTACTTAAAAAAAAAAAAATTATAGCGTTTTTCGTGTTCAGGAGGTCCCAATTAACTTATCTAGGCATGTGGCGTTCTTGGTATTTTTTGGCTGTAAACCAGTGTTATTTATTTGTTTTCAGTTTAGCGAGCCACAGATAGCTTGAAAAAATGCGGCTGATTAGAACGTGTTTTTTTCAATGCATTTCTTGAGTGTATGGAGACTTTTTGACATTAATTTTGTTTACATTTTTATAATAATGATGTAACTTCTAAATAAAATGTTCCGTAGTAGTTTTTAATACTAATCCTCGTTGGTTAAGTTTCAAATATTAATTTAAACATGTTTTCTCATAGTTCCAATTAATTAGTTGAACATAACAGAAAAATAGTATAGAAAATAGACGGTGTATGGAGACTTTTTGGACTGACTGTATGTTAAATATAATCCAGTTGATAATTAGAGAAGAACGGGCTCGTCGACTGTTATTTCATATTTATGACTTTTGAATGCTGATAATTTTAATAGAGAACAGCTCACCATTTCCACGCAATACCAGTGGGTATTCACCAAGGATACCGGCAACAATGCCGGTAGAGAACTCACGAAAGCCAGTTGAATGCAACAAGTTTTCAATCGAATGGTAGTAAAATATTTTGTAATTTTCACATTCAAAACCATTCAGTTAAGTTGGTTACCACGTAGTAATTTATCAGTTAAAGCAGTACCTTTCTCGTCAAATTACGGTAGAATAGGTTGCCATTTATAATAACTTGTATTAAACATGGTTAATTGACCATTTCAAAACGATATTACTTTACCCACTATATATGAGTATACCTATAATTCTTCTGTAACCTAGATCTATTAGCTAGTGGTTCACACATATAACAGTTTAAAATATTTATATACGTATTATTCGGAAATACCAATAATCATGAGAGTAATATAGAACAGAATTGTGTATTGTGTTTTCCAATTTTGCAACAAAACATCCAAGAACAGGTCAAATTTTATTATCAATTACAATTTAATTATACTTTGTCATAATTAATCACTTTTCTTCATGTTTGTTAACAATCCTGAGACTATTTTTTTTTCTTTAAGCTTTCATCGTGCCCTTATTTTTTTTAACTTTTAAAAGACTACAAGAGACAGTAAAGTAAAAAAAACCGGTCAAGTGCAAGTCGAACTTGCGCAATTAGTGTTCCGTACGTTGATTGCTTTTAAAATAAAAAATGTTGTAACGGAAGTATAAAATGATCAGTGACTTCACAAAACACACCCTAAATGAGTTTTCAACAAAGTTTATTTCCAATCTTTACTGAAATTGATAACCTTGAAATTTCTGTTTTTTTATATACCAGATAAATTATTACAGGTAATGCACTCGTGATAATTTTCGTTCAGTCTACACCCCGTGGAGAATATTCCAGAGTTTTTTCAAAATTTTTTGATAAGTACTTTTCGAGATAAGGCGGGTGGACAGCGATTTTTTAAAAATAATAAAGGGTGTTTTTATAGAGGTATAAAACTTTAAGTTGGCAACACTTTTTTAATTGGCGGCCATTTTGTCAGCTATCAAGTGGTTTATGTTTAGTTTGGTTTGGCATTTCAACATGAATAGACTGACGCCTAAACAACGCTTCCAAATTATGCAAATTTATTTTGAAAATCATGGTTCTGTTCGAAATACGTATCGCGCACTACGTTCATTTTACGGTCAACATAATCGTCCATCAGAGCAATTAATTCGATTAACTATGGAACGTTTTCGCACCACGTTTACTCTAAATGATAATACGCATCCACAGAGACGTCGTACAGTGCGTACAGAAGAAGTCATTGCTGCTGTAGAGCTTAGCGTAGAGGAAGACCCGAATCAGTCTATCCGCCATCGTACACAGGAATTGGATATGTGTCCATCCACTTTATGGAAGATTTTGCGGAAAGATCTTGGTTTGCGTGCTTACAAAATTCAACTCGTGCAACAATTGAAGCCACACGATCACCTAGCAAGGCGTAGATTCGGTGAATGGGCCCAAAACAAGATTGCTGTTGATCCCGATTTTCATAAGCGAATTTTGTTTAGCGACGAAGCGCACTTTTGTTTGAATGGATACGTCAATAAACAAAACTGCCGTATTTGGAGTGATGATAATCCTCAAGTGTATGTTGAGACACCGTTACATCCAGAAAAAACTGACTGTTTGGTGTGCTTTATGGGCTGGTGGAATCATTGGTCCGTACTTCTTTAAAAACGATGCTGGTCAGAACGTTACAGTCAATGGTGACCGCTATAGAGCCATGATTACTGACTTTTTCGTTCATCAATTGAACAACCATGATGTGCAGGAACTGTGGTTTCAACAAGACGGCGCAACATGTCACACAGCTCGTGCCACAATTGATTTATTGAAGGAAACGTTGGGTAACCGCATAGTTTCACGTTTCGGACCCGTGAATTGGCCTCCAACATCGTGCGATTTAACGCCGCTAGACTATTTTCTGTGGGGATATGTGAAGTCGCTAGTCTACGCCGATAAGCCCGAAACAATTGACCACTTGGAGTAAAACATTCGCCGCGTTATTGCCGATATACGGCCACAAATGTTGGAAAAAGTCATCGAAAATTGGACCTCCAGATTAGACTACGTCCGAGCCAGCCGTGGCGGTCATATGCCAGAAGTCATATTTAAATTATAATGCCAGAAGATTATCTTTCGAATAAAGTAAATTTCATGTCAATTTAAAAAATTCATCTTTGTTTTATTCCATTTCAAAGTTCTATACCTCTATAAAAAACACCCTATACAAAGAAAAATGCGCGCAAGTATTACATTATATATATATATATATATATATATATATATATATATATATATATATATATGTTTTCACAAGCTTTCATTAGACACCACACTCGATTACCTAGTAAAAAATTTTTTTTTTCACTTCCGATTTCACCCCCCAAAACTAACCCCTTAAGTCAAAATTTAACTTTTAAAACTACATGGCTCTGATGAGGCCATCAATTCCTATATTATTACCAAATTTCAACTTTCTATGACAAATAGTTTCGGAGAAAATCGGGTGTGACAGACGGACAGACACCGAAGTGATCTTATAAGTGTTCCGTACGGAACACTAAAAGAATTTTCAAGACATTTTTGCTTCGAAATTAACGCCCAACAGATTGAATGACGATGGTAGAGGCATGGAGTGCCCCGACATAAGTAGGGATCAAGCAAGAACTGAGGAAACTACCAGGCTTCTTGAGAGTTTACTGCTGTCAGTTCGATGAACGAAGATCTCAGAGCTTGTTAAAGGAGGATTTGAGGAAGAAAAAAGTTGCCGCAAGGTCTACCGCCCAACTCCTTACACCAGAGCAGAAACTGGCGAGGAAAGGGAATTCTCAAGCAAATTTTAGAGACGATGGTTTTCTCGAAAGCGTACAAAGTTTCCACTTCTAAGGCAAAATTACAAACTAATAATCATATTTCAAAATAAGCAGGTACTGGTGCCAAATTGACAGTTGCGTCATGGGGAAAAAGAAGTTTCCTTTTTATATTATCCAATACATCTTTCTAAAGTCCGTTTGTTTGGAGTTGATAGCACACAACAGGGGTTATAAACACTAAACTTTCATAAATTATAAGCGTCCGAAAATTCTCTACCAATTATTTATATTTTTAGTTTTAATCGCCTTTATTTTCTATCTCTATACAGTGCGACCTTTTTTCTAAGAAATATTTTATTACATGACTTCTAAATTTTACAATAAGCTATATAAATCAACACATTTCAAAGTTTATTTTAATGAGTAAAAGATGAAACTAAAAATATTATTTGTATGATAAAGGCCTAAACGAGTACAATTAACAATTCTTAAAACTAGAAATCTACAGTGTTATCTCTTTGAAGTACGGGAATTTGGCTTTTAAAAAAAACCCCAGCGGTACGAGAAAAAAAACATTTGAAAAATGCACAAATTGTTGTCTATTTATTTTAAGTAAATAAGCTTGAACACAAATATATATATAAAAAAAATATAAATACATTGCAAAGGAACTTAGATTGGGTGGTTTATTTTTTGCGCCACCATACTTTAACACAAATTTAAAAATAAAATATGAATAAACAATATATTCTTAAAAGTAAAAGAAATTAACTTTGTGCATGATAAGATTGAAAACAGGTTTTTGTTTTTCCTAAGCATAATGGCATTTGGCAAATACTGCATGGCCAATTGGTACGAATATCTTTTTTTTTCGAGCTACAGTAAGCACACTTTCTACGAGTGGTTCTCATTGGCTGGTGTCCACTTTTCTGCTCTTCTTACAGCAGTTGATACTGTGGGCTTATGAGAAACTAATGATCACTGATAATATTTCCGTGGACATGGCGATTTTGTCTATCCTTTGTACCAATGCTTTGGCAACTAAGCCTTCTGAAACTTGTCTTCGGAAATCCTTCAAGGAAAGCTTAGCATTTTCTTTATGGTATAGCTTATATAATATAAATGCATTTGTTATTGTTATATCCAAAAAGAAAAAAAAAATACGATGCCACCACTTGTGACTTTTTCGATCAAGCCCATAATATAATCGCATTTGGTCGAATTTGTCAACGAAATTCATGTGTCTATTATAGTCACTAAGTAGAAAAGGGCAAGGAATAAGCAGTACACTGCCATCTTTCTCTTTTCTTTTTACTTCTGTAATAATTGTAAGGATATGATAATTAGACAACATATGCACGGATTTCTTGTCGCGCCATTTCACAGCAGTCAATCCACTATCGCTTGTATACCATTCATATTCCCCCCTTTTTAGATCTTTATCATTAGTGAAATAGGGCAAATTTTTTCTTGATACGTTTATTGTACCACAAGCATAAATTTTCGAATCTAAAAATCCTCCATTAGCTTTATGGATGAGAAGAAATTGTCAAAATATATTTTGTGATTTTTGTTTGTAAGTGGAGCAGCTAAACTCTTAACAACTCGAGCGCCCAAATTTTTTTCTGTTTGATCTCCAGTCTTCCCTGTATATATATATATATATATATATATATATATATATATATATATATATATATATCAAAATTCCAGCAATACCCTGTTTCATCCGCTAAAACCCACACTTTGTATCCCCTTGTTTTTTTGGTAAGTACTGTTTGAGCGAAGATCGCCCTTTGAACTTGATCATTGATTCGTCGACAGCTATCTTCTATGAGGCTGTAGGCATGACTGAAAATTGGTTTTAAGTTGATCAAGAAGGGGTCGCACTTTATAAAGTTTATCAAAATTAGCGGAGCCATGTACTGGCATTATGCTGTTATTATTCAGGTGAAGGTTCGAAAGAATCCAACCAAATCTATGCACTCTCATTAGCTTGCTTATATAGGGATCGTGAAGGTCTGGTACAGAACTCCAGTGATCTCGGTAACTTGAGTAATTTTTTAAGCCCATAAGAATGTTTATACCTAAAAAGGTCATGAGTTCATCAACATTTGTTTGTGAATATGCTTTACCCTTGGCTTGAAATGTTTGCTCTGCATAGAGATTGGTTTGAAACACAATATCACTCAAAAGTTCATCAGTAAATAAAAGATTAAATGCTTCATAAGGACTTAGGCTGGCACGATGTCGAATAAAATTGGGTAGGCCAATATCCGCAGTAAATGGGTCCGGAGTCTTTATATTAGAAACGCATTTATTCCAAGTAGGTACCATTTTGCTTTTCCATCTCTTTGCTAGAGTAAATAGCGGTACTGTATCTTCTGCATCCCATTCATCCGAAGAGGAAGGCTCATCTTCCCCATAATCAGACACCACAATTTCTACAACGTCAAGATGATCAAACGAAGCAGCCGGAGCATCTCCTGCAGAAGAACCTTCACTTTCTGACTCGTCACCATCAGCCTCTGAGTCGCAGTCAGAAGGAATTGAGATACAACTGTTTTCAATTCGATCTATTTCATCATAGAGTTCATTTTCTGTCATGCCTATCAAATTTAAACTGAGTGCTTCACGCCGGCGACTCATGTTTCTAACAGTGCGGTGGTACAATTTTTAAACACTAAAAAAAATAACAAAATTCAGGTTTCAAACTTCACGAGCATTAAAAATGGATATTAACCTACCTTTACTATGTGTTTTTATATGAAATTCATAAAGTAATGCACCAGATGAATAAACACAACACTTTTCTTTTAAAAACAATAACCTCAAATCACAGCAGGGCACGCGAGAAGTAAATAAATACCTAAAACCGTAAAAATAAACGCCAGCGTTCGACGAATTTGTTTCACCCAACTAATCATAGGCCAATGAGATGTTTCGCTATGGAGGGACGATTATTAAACCGACGTACGCAATAAAAATAATTTTGATTTAAGTGGTACGTTTTATGGACCACCATACAGAAAAGGTCAGCAAAAAAAGTGGTTCAATTTGTCAACCAAGGTACTGCAAAGAGTTATAAAGCTTAATGATAATAAGTACAATAAAATTATTTGAGATTTTAGCAGTTTTTGGAATATAAGTAACCAAAGTACTTATCGGTAGGTAGGTGCCTTAGTACCTAAAAATGCAATAAAAATATTCTGTGTATGGTAAGTATAAAAATAAAGCAAAAACCTATAATATGCTTACTTCAAATCAGAACAGCTATGGCTTCAACTTTCAGTTTTGCCTCGATCAAACTTCGCGGAGTCTGTAAATCTACATTTTCCCTACAAAAAAAACAATGCAGCAACTATTTATAGATTTTTAAAGGAAAGAAAACGCGGTCCTTGCACCAAACCTCAAAAACAAAGGAAACGAACCCTTAGAAGTCGATGAAGACTTTAAAAACGGAATAAGAAGAAAATTACCTCATTTTTTTTATTAAGAAAGAAATATCTACACTACATAAAGTTTTGAAAGAAATCAGAAAAGACCAGGACTTACCAGATTTAAAAAAATGGAAATTATGGAAAATTCTTCATAACCTGAATTTTCGTTGGGAAAAACACAATAGAAAATCTGTTCTTATCGATAAAACAGAAATAATTTGTTGGAGAAGGGAATATCTACGAGCAATCAGAAAATTTCGAGCCGAAGAAAGAAATATTTTTTTATTCAGATGAGACTTGGGTTAATGAAGGACTCACAGTGAAAAAATTCTAGACTGACAAAAACGTTAAAGAGCGCCAAACAAGCTAGATTACTTATAACACATATCGGTAGTGAAAACGGATTTCTCGACGGTGGCTTGTTGGAATTCGAATCAGAGTCAACTAAAGATTACCATGAGGAGATGACGGCCGATGTTTTTAAGGAATACTTCCAACAAATGATTGAATGTATACCAGCAGAATCAGTTATAGTATTAGACAATGCCCCATACCATTCTCGATTATTAGAACGACTCCCGACAAATTCATGGAAGGAAGTGGATACTCTTCAATGGATAAGAGGCAAAAATGTCAAACATAAAGATGATATGTTAAAAGCGGAACTTCTCAAAATTGCGAAACAAAATAAGGCACAGTTCAAGAAATACGTAGTCGATGAGATGGCAAAGCAACGGAATATCACAGTGCTTAAATTACCTCCATATCATCGCGAATTGAATACCATAGAGCTAATTTGGGCACAAATAAAAGGTTTCGTTGCAAGAGAGAACACCACGTTCAGACTTCAAGGCGTAAGACAATTATTAGTCGCCGGAATAGAGAGAATCAAAGATGATGGAAACTTGACAATACATCGAAGAAACTATGGAAATAGAACTCTTAATTATCAATTTAAAAGAAGTTGAGTCTTCAGATTTTGAAGATGATTGTTTTTGATTGTAATTAAAGTACTCATACATTGTGAATTGTGAATTTGTATATATACGAGGCTGGTTTGAAAAGTCCGTGCAAAGTCCGAGAGATGACACCACCGGCGCGTATCGAGGTCATGTTTAGTTAGTAGCATCTCTTGAATGAACGCACACCAAGTTTCAGCTATATTGGTCTATTTCTTTGTGTTTGGCATTCGTGTGAATCAAGGAAGTCGAGTGATTTTCAAGAAATGGACGAAAAAGAATTTCGTGTGGTGATTAAACATTACTTTATGAAAGGCAAAACGCCTCAGGAGACTAAAGAGAAGCTTGATAAACATTATGGTGACTCTGCACCTTCGATTAGAACAGTTTATAAGTGGTTTCAAAGTTTTCGGACTGACCATATGGGCACAAGTGACGCTGAACGTTCTGGACGGCCTGTGGATGTTACGACTCCAGAAATCATTGATCAAATTCATGATATGGTGATGGATGACAGAAGAGTTAAGGTGCGTGAAATTGCCAGTGCTGTGGGCATATCGACTGAACGGGTACATAATATTTTGCATAAACATTTGGACATGAGAAAGCTATCCGCAAGATGGGTGCCGCGATTGCTCACGCTTGACCAAAAACGGAATCGTGTGCAGTGTTGCAAGGATGGTTTGCAGCTGTTCCAGAAGAATCCGGAGGACTTTAAGCGTCATTTCGTCACTGTTGATGAAACATGGATACATTACTATACTCCTGAGACCAAACAACAATCTAAACAATGGGTTACCAAGGGGGAATCTGCACCAAAAAAGGCGAAGACCGTTCCTTCGGCCGGAAAGGTTATGGCGACTGTCTTTTGGGATTCACAAGGGATAATCCTCATCGACTATCTGGAAAAGGGTAAAAAACTATTACAGGTGAATATTATTCATCGTTATTGGACCGTTTGAAAACCGAGCTGCAAGAAAAACGCCCGCGATTGGCCCACAAGAAAGTCCTTTTCCATCACGACAACGCACCTCAGCAGTTGTGGTCGCAAAATTAATGGAAATAGGATTCCAACTCGTTTCACATCCCCCCTATTCTCCAGACTTGGCTCCCTCGGACTACTATTTGTTCCCCAATTTGAAGAAATGGTTGGCGGGACAAGGATTTTATTCAAACGAGGAGGTGATTGCAGAGACTAATGGATATTTTGCAGACTTGGACAAATCCTATTATTCGGAAGGGATCAACAAACTAGAACATCGTTGGACGAAGTGTATAAGCCTAAAAGGAGACTATGTCGAAAAATACAAAAGGTTTACCCCAAACACATAAGTAGTTTTTATTTTTGCACGGACTTTTCAAACCAGCCTCGTACATAGATCTATAGATTAAAAAATTTTTGCTAATAAATCTTATATTTCCAAACTCTAAAAGTAGGTTACGCTCGGACGGCTATGCTACTGATAAACCCTCATTTATATTTCATGACTCTATTGTATAGCAGAGGTTTTCTGCCTAAAATAGGGTGAACCCTTAAAACTAATTCAAAACAGGTAGCAAAATCCAGTAAAATGCATAAGAAATCTTTTTTTTGGGCGCACCCCAACATGTATCAACTTAGTTCTTTATTTTTTCACTCGACGGGGATTTCGTTAACGCAGCCATGTTGCTGCTTGAATTTGTCCGGTAGAAAATTTAAAATACTTTATTTAGTAGTACCAAACTCATTAATACAATGGATTTGTTTGAAAATAACGACTATTTGGCAATTAAAAAACTGTTTCTTATACTATTTATATTCAAACACAAGAGATAGTAGAAATGTTAACAACTCTTGTGCGACATCTTTTTGGTGTTCACAAATAATTTTTAGTGTTCCGTATAAAAATTAAAAAAAGGAACACTTATGGAATCACTTCGATGTTTGTCAATCTGTCTGTCACAACCGATTTTCTCCAAAGCCATTATATGACAGCATGATCATCATCATCCAGCCTCTCTCGCCCACTGCTGGACATAGGCCTTCTCCATGCCCTTCCAGTCCCCTCGATGTTGTGCTTTCGCTATCCAGTTCTGGGCAATTCTCTTTAGGTCGTCCGTCCATCGGCTAGGTGATCTGCCTCTGCTTCTTTTGTCTTGCCACGGTCTCCACTCAACAATTCTCTTCGTTCACCTATTGTCCGTCAAGCGCGCCACGTGACCGATCCACCTCCATTTCAGCTTCGTAATACGTTTTTACATCTACTGTCTTTGTACGATCTTTAATGATTACGTTCGGGATTCTATCTCTTCTTGTAACACCTAACATTGACCTTTCCATTGCTAGCTGTGCGACTTTTAATTTCTGTGTTGTCTTCCTTGTCAGAGTTAGAGTTTCAGCTTCATATGTCATGACTAGCATTACACATTGCTCGAATACTTTTCGTTTTAGACTTAAAGGTAAATCGTTGTTTTTGAACGTATCACGTAGCCTTCCAAAAGCTACCCACCCCAAGCCAATTCTTATTTCGTGTCCCAAATACTTGTAGTCGTCTACATGCTGTATTGTTTGTTCAGATATGTTTATTTCATTATAACATTATATGACATAGAAAGTTGAAATTTGTCACAAATGTAGGAATTCATGACCTAATCACAGCCGTATCGTCCAGAAAGTTAAATTTTGCCTGAAGGGGTTAATTTTGGGGGGTAAAATTGGAAGTTTAACAAAAATATTTTTTCAAGGTTATCGAGTGAGGTATCAAATGAAAGTTAAAAAATATATATTACACAATACTTGCGCAAATTTTTTTTATATTATTTTTAAAAAATGAGTGAATTTCCTTTGATAGTTTATTTGGAATACAAAAAAAAATTTTGAAATGTGTTAATGATAGTCTATCCACCTTTTGTTTTGAATAACATTGGGCTTCACACGTAAATCGGATAAGTGGTTCTCAAGTGATAAGCGCACTAACGGACAGACAGACAGAGAGACGTTGCATTTTATATATATTTTATTTTTTGCAACATGATATTGTTCCATATTTAATGGTTTAGGCAGTATATTGCAAGAGAACTCGCTAACGGTAACCTTTTTCCCGATTCACTATTCTCGTCACTGCTTATTCTTTATGTTACCTAACGCAACAAAATATATCCTATAGCCTGGCCAGAGAACATATGTATGTTTAAAAAAAAAAAGTACGTAAATCGGATAAGTTGTTCTCCAGTGATAAGCGCACTAACGGACAGACAGACAGACATACAAAGACATGTTGCATTTTATATATATAGCAGCACGTAAATCGGATAAGTGGTTTTCCAGTGAAAAGCGCACTAATGGACAGACAGATAGACAGAGACAGGCAGACAGACAGACAGAGAGACATTGCATTTTATATATATTATAGATAAAAGATTATGGATAACCTGGCCAGAGAACAAAGTATGAATTTAAAAAAAGCACGTAAATCGGATAAGTGGTTCTCCAGTGATAAGCGCACTAACGGACAGACAGACTGACAGACAGAGAGACGTTGCATTTTATATATATTATAGATATAGATTATTATTATTATATAACCTGGCCAAAGAATAGATGTATGAATTTAAAAAAAAGACACGTAAATTGGATAAGTGGTTCTCGTGTGATAAACCCACTAATGGACAGACAGAGAGACATTACATTTTATATATATTATAGATTATAGATATTCATTGCTACATAATATTGTTTCATATTTAATGATTTAGGCTGTGTATTGCAATAAAACGCGTTAGCGGCAAACTTTTTTCCGACTTCATTCACTATTATAGTCACTGCTCTTTCCTTATGCCTATCGTAATAAAATATAGCCTATAACCTGTCCAGAGAACATACAGTCAGTCAAAGTGAAACTCGTACACTAGCTTCAATATAATTTTATTTGTAACACAAAAAGCACACTGAAAGAATAACATTTTATCATTTAACTCCCAATTAGTATAACTAAATAACAATGCGAATAGTAAATTATTCCAAATATTTTAACAGAAAAATAAAAATATTATTTTTAAACCTCAAAATGAAACTCGTACAAATGTAAAAAAATGGCTTTCTATACTGTCTAATATTTTGTTGGTAGGCCTTTGTTTCCTATCACATCTCTTAGTCGATTGGGGACCGACCGCACCAATTTTTCACAATATTCTGGCGATATTTTTTCCCATTCTTCCTGTAATACAGCCTTGACTTGATTTTTATTAGAAATTTCATGTTTTCTGATGGCAATTTTCAAATGGCTCCATAAATTTTCAATTACATTAAGGTCTGGACTTTGTGGTGGCGTTTCGAGTACTTTTGGACAGTTGTATAAGAGCCATTGTTTAACTCGTTGTGCTTTATGCTTGGGATCATTATCCTGATAAAATTTGAATGATCCCTGCAATCCAAACTTTTCCGCGCTTTGCTTTAAATTTTGCTTCAATATGTCCAAATACATATTTTGATCCATTATACCCTCTATAAAATGTAAGTTTCCTGGGCCTTTGGCAGACATACACCCCCACACCATAACGGATCCTCCTCCATGCTTAACTGTCGCTCTTAGATTTTTTTCTTTTAGTGCTTCATTTGCCCTTCTCCATACTCTTAGCTGCCCATCCGATCCCCAAATGTTAAACTTACTCTCATCAGTGAAAATAACTTCTTTCCAGAATTCAAAATCCTTTTCACGGTATTCTTCAGCAAACTGTAGTCTTTTAACTTTATTTACTTTACTAATAAATGGCTTTTTTCTAGCAACCCTGCTATTTAATTTATGTTTTTTTAAAAGATTTCTAATTGTTTGTGGATTAACACTTTTATGCAAATATTTTTCAGCTTCCTTTGCTAGCTTAGGAGCAGAAATTTTTGGATCTTCTTCCACTTTTCGCAAAATCCATCGTTCGTCGTAATAATTAAAAATTTTTCTGGGACTTTTCCTAACTTTATTTTTTTATTCTATTTTCATTTTTGTAGCGGTCTACAATGCTTTGAACTGTTGTATGACTTCGGTTCACAATCTTGCCGATTTGACGGTAGGACTTACCCATCTGAAAATGATGGATTATCAATTCCCTTTCGGCAACGCAAGTTTGTCCTCGTTGTCGTCCCATATTTTAAAAACAAAATTAAACGACAGTAAATGTTTGAAACTATCACCAGACACTATAATTTTAGAATAAATTTGTTTCAAGGTATTTTTACAACAATTAGATACTAACTGTACGAGTTTAATTTTGGCGTTCTAAACGCAAATTTATAACAATTTGTTTACATTCCAAATTTTTTTTAGATCACTATATGCTGAGGAATTTGTACTAATACGCAGGTCACACAAAATGTATTTGCTGTTGTTTATTTTACACTGAGATAAAAATATTTAAAATTTTTATAGTGTACGAGTTTCACTTTGACTGACTGTATGTATGTTTAAAAAAAAGTACGTAAATCGGATAAGTGGTTCTCCAGTGATAAGCGCATTAACAGGCAGACAGACAGAGATACGTTGCATTTTAAGTATATTATGGATATAATAAAATATATATCTATAACCTGGTCAGAGAACAAATGTATGAATTTAAAAAATCACGTAAATCGGATAAGTGGTTCTCGAGGGATAAGCGCACTAACGGACAGACAGACAGACAGACAGAGAGACGTTGCATTTTATATATATTATAGATATAGATTATTGTTATTATTATATAACCTGGCCAAAGAATATATGTATGTATGAATTTTAAAAAGACACGGATAAGTGGTTCTCGCGTGATAAACGCACTATTGGACAGACAGACAGACAGAGAGACATTACATTTTATATATATTATAGATTATAGATATTCTTTGCTACATAATATTGTTCCATATTTAATGGTTTAGGCTGTGTATTGCAAGGGAACGCGCTAGCGGCAAACTTTTTTCCGACTTCATTCACTATTATCGTCACTGCTCATTCTTTATGCTACCTATCGTAATAAAATATAGGCTATAACTTGACCAGAGAACATATGTATGTTTAAAAAAAAAAAAGTACGTAAATCGGATAAGTTGTTCTCCAGTGATAAGCGCACTAATGGACAGACAGACAGACATACAAAGACATGTTGCATTTTATATATATATATATATATATATATATATATATATATATATATATATATATATAGATAAAAGATACTAGTTCTACTAGAGACAGAACCTTAATAGGCTACGTGTTTTGCAATTTTCCTAATGATGTAGAAGTTAACGTTATAGAAAGTTTATTTAGCCATCACAAACAAGCTTGTATCCAAATCCTAGATATTGATTTTTGAAAACTCATCTGAGATGTGTTTTGTGAAGTCACTATTTTATCCTTCCCTAACAAAAATTTTTATTTTAAAAGCAATCAATGTACGGAATACTAATTGCGCAAGTCCGACTTGCACTTAGCCGTTTTTTTTTGTTACTTGGCAACGCCTCGTCAAAAAAAATTTCATTCTTGACCTCCAGACTAGATGTCAAAACAACTATTTTTAATAGTGAACTGACACAGTATGAAGCGGCAAGAAACTAATGACGTCAGTTTGTTGATACACTTTTTTTTAATTTCTTATTTAATAATAATGTTTTCCTAATATTTTTTCTTTCTTAACTTTAATTTACAGTAATTATTTATTATTGTTACTCTATATGAAAGCAATTCTTTAAAACTACTGACCTATAAAGTCATAGTTAACTAATTACAACACAAAACGTAGATAATTACTTAATTTTTAAGCTGATAATTCATTTAATAACTTTTTTTCTTTTCATGTCCTTACTCGCCTGCTGATATTTTGCTAAATATCAAGGGTAAAAATGTATCATCGGAAAAATATGTGAGATGATCTTATACGTATTAATATTACAGTACTTATTAAATAGTTATTAAATATTTACATACATATAGAAAATGTCAGGCTATTCGTAACGGATTAATTTTATTGTTATTAATATCCTTTAAACTTTTAAAATTAAAAACACTATTCGTATTCGTATGAGAGATATTTAACCTAATGAAATGCATAATTACGTGGCTTAAAAGCAAAATAATATAGTTATCTTGTGCAATATCTATAATATATATAAAATGCAACGTTTCTCTGCCTGTCTGTCTGTCTGTCCGTTAGTGCGCGTATCACTGGAGAACCACTTATCCGATTTACGTACTTTTTTTTGAAACCTACATATGTTCTCTGGCCAGGTTATAGGATATATTTTATTGCGTTAGGTAACATAAAGAATAAGCAGTGACGATAATAGTGAATCAAATCGGAAAAAAGGTTACCGTTAGCGCGTTCTCTTGCAATATACTGCCTAAACCATTAAATATGGAACAATATCATGTTGCAAAGAATATAATATATATAAAATGCGACGTCTCTCTGTCTGTTTGTCTGTCCGTTAGTGCGCTTATCACTTGAGAACCACTTATCCGATTTACGTGTTTTTATAAATTTATACATATGTTCTATATAATTCGATATAGGCCTAGATAATACGAGATAAGGTAAGATAATGGGAGATAAATATAAATAATGGGAGATAAGGAGATATAATGGGAGATAAGCAGAGATAAATGTAGATAATGGGAGTTATGGTGAGATAATGGGAGATAAGGAGAAATACTGGGAGATAAGGAGAAATATTGCGAGATAAGTCGAGATAAGCCTAGATAATGGGAGATAAGGTGAGATAATGGGAGATAAGGAGAAATAATGGGAGATAAGGAGAAATAATGGGAAATGAGCAGAGATAAGCCTAGATAATGGAAATTATGTAGAGATAATAGGAGATAAGGAGAAATAATAGGAGATAAGGGGAAATAATGGCAGATATTTTATTACGTTAGGTAACATAAGGAATAAGCAGTGACGATAGTAGTGAATCAAGTCTACGCGAGCGAAGCCGCGGACACGGCTAGTTATATATATTTTTGAAATCGTGTTTTCACAAGCTCTCATTTAACAGCCTCGATGGCCTGGTAAAAAATACCTTTTTCACTTTTGATTTCACTCCCCAAAACTAACCCTTTAAGTCAAAATTTAACTTTCAAAACTACACCGCTCTAATAGGGCCATCAATTCCTATATTACTGCCAAATTTCAACTTTCTATGTCAAATAGTTTCGGAGAAAATCAAGTGTGATAGACGGACAGACAGACAGACAAGCGAGCAGATACGTAAGTGATTTTATAAGTGTTTCATACGGAACATTAAAAATGGTTTTTATACTTTAAAAAGAAGTGCCAAACGTATCTTTTTCTAGAATGGCTTGAAATGTTCCTAATCAGAATCAAAATCCATTAAAATTTTGGAACTCCCCATATTTTCATTTGATGCGGCTCCAGGACACTACCGTTTCTGAATCTACCCGAAAGAATGTTGAGATTGAGCATGAAATAGCTTTAGAGAATCGACGAAATAGACTGAAACATATAACAGACACTGAACATTTCATATAAACTTATTTTTTACATTATTCATTCTGATTTGGATAAAACGACTGAAAGTCCAAATATCCAAGTTGATTTGCAGCCGTTTTTGATAAGCACTCATTTGACTTTTTGGAACGAATGATAACTATCGATGACACATTACTCCATCTATATGATCCAAAGATAAAGGAACAATCGAGGGAATAAAAACATGCAGATTCGCCTCGCCCAAGAAATTTCGTTTCCGGAAAAATCATTGATAGAAATTTTTGTTGAATAAACAATTATTTTTTAGATTAGTTAGGCTAGATACTTATCAAAACACCCTCGTAAATCTTGCCAATTACTGCTTCAATGGACTTTTAGAAACTTAAAGCCGATTTAAAAATCGATAAACATTTCTCATAAAGAAGAACCCTCAATTAACAATAAGACCTGCTTCTAAGAAGTCGCCATTTGCTTTTCTGAAAGACTATAACAAGAAATAAAATTTTAATATTATCATTTTACAACAAACCGAAATAAATAAAATATGTTTAGAATAAATGAATGTATAGTTGTGATAATTAATTAGTAGGTTAGCAGTTTCAGGAAGAAATTGAAACAGGTAGAATGAGTAGTAGAGTGTGAGATATGGTTGTTATGTAATGTGAAAAACTGTGTAATGTTTGTAATTATGGTTGTATTTGTAAGAATACAAATCTATTAGAGAAATTTTATATGTAATACAAAAATAATAATAAACATATACATTTTTTATCCTCTTATGTTGGTAGATTTCTACACGATATACTTTTATATATCCACAAAGAAATATCTTTTTTAAACAAATATTTTGAGGTAATTAACTGGTAACTGAAAATTATCAGAATATTTAAATAATTTTTCCAAAAAAAAATTTTAAATTTTAAATAGATGTACAGGGTGAGTCAACGATATGCCTCTAATTCTCCATTCATGGTGGTACAAAAGTTTAGTCGTCGTTCAAAATCACGGTCTTGAAGTTCTTAGTGTAGTTCCATATGAAGGAACTTGTATTTTCTCGTAGTGCGATTAGCCGTAGATTGGGATGTGTCAGATAAGTCAGCTAGTTGACGGCTGCTGACCTAGGGATTATCTTAAACATGAAGTAAAATCTCCATTTATTTTTCCTCATTGGTAGCATTCTGGTTTACTACTTTCCGTTTCGTATACTCAACGCCACCACTACCATCAAACCGTTCCATTAAGCACTGAAAAGATTTTCTAGATGGTATACGTCAATTAGGGTACTTCGCTCCGTAAAGCCTTACTACCAAAAGACAATTTTTTCCCGCTTCTTCCAGTATATAAACATATCAATTTATTCATTTTTAGGAAAATCCATAATTATTACCTTTATACGTCACTTACTACAACAAATTAAGCTATTTTTACTTGCTTAATAGGCATGTCAAAATTGACAATGCCTACATTTTTGTTTTGTCTTGATATTATAGCGTAAGTGTATTAAAAACAAGGGTAAAAATTGAAAAATTCAAAATAAATCGAAAACTATTAGAAATAGGTATATGACTTACTTAATAAAAGTTGGATGGTTTTGTAAAATCTATCAGAAGAAATAATAATATACAGGGTGCGCCATTTAAACAATTTGAGATTTTTCAATTTAAAATAGTCGAAATGCACAAATTTATGACTGGATTGTTTTGGCCGATACTTGGTGGAGATCTATTAAGCTTAAGTTAAGTGAACAGTAAAACAACAATTTGCTTAAGCTATTATCTGTTTTAAATGCTACATTAATATTTAGTTTTTTTGTTAAGACATTTCTAATTTTATTGCTCGTCTCGCCTATATGTAAAAAATATATAAAAAATAATAAATCAAAAACAGACGAATAGCAAAAATCAGTGTTTATATCCGATTCTGAAACCAGCTTGTTCTTTAGGCTGGTAAAAGTCTAATTCTCTCTCTAAGCGCTTTGTAATTATTTTAGTGAACCATTTATACATATGCGACAGCAAGCTCATTGGTCTATAGTTCTCGAGGTCTGATATGTCTCCTTTTTTGTGTCGAAGAATGTTCACTGCGTTATTTCAGGTTATTGGGATTGTACTATATTCCAGACAGAGAGTGAAAAGAGTAACTATTATTTCCAATAATTTCTCACCACCTATTTTAATAGCTAATTAATACCCTAATAAGCCGTAAACAAAAGCAAATCACCTTCAGCCTAATTTACCCCTTAAAAGAATAGCAAGAAGGAAAAACATTCATATCTCTGACCTAAACTTAATGCTGCAATAGCTGTTACGTAGGCCAAACAGGACGGAATTTCAAAACAAGATTCGCAGAACATAATGCATCTTGTAGGTTAAAAAATGAAAAATCACACTTTGCTAAGCAGTTTTTAGAAACAGGCCATCTATTTCCCAATATTAATTGTTTGTCAATACTCCATAAGGCACCTAAAGAGTAAAAACTTGATTTCTTAGAATTTATTTTTTGTACAGACATTCAAAAAACCATAATATAAATTTACTAAATAGTCAAGTAGACGTCGGAAATTTCGTTCTCTTTACCAACTTTTATAGCATCTAATATATCCACATCTTTTCATTATATAAAAATAAATCTGTTTTAGTTTTAGTTAAGCGTTTGAAAATATAGTTGGGCTACGAAATCGTGATAACCTATTTGTAAATCTTTACAAAAATATATTTAGTGTCCGTTAACAAAGTAATTAAGTAATTTTATTGTCAAACGTATCTACTTAGGTTAACTGGATGAAATTTAGAAAACAATATACTACTGTTAAGTAAATATATTTGATTCAGTACATTATGATTTTTACATATAAATAACACACGCCCACGATGAAAAAACTTAATAATTTTACCTGATTCCTATGTTTTTTGGTGTGCTAAGTCCGAAAATAATAATAGAAAAGTCGTATCACGCACCAATTTTTCAAAATGTGAAAAGTTTATTTTTTATCATTCATTCATTATTAGGTTGGCAATAAAATCGGAATTTTATAAGGTTGGCACTTTTTGTTATATACGTGGTGAGTTTGTAGTATATCATGTTTGTGTCGAAGATCTTAGGAAATGGTATAAGAAAGCTTTTAGATTTGCTGTACCCATGGTATGGAGAGACTAAGAAAATCATTCAAATGATTGTTATTTTTGCAGCATTGATGTTTCTGGATATAACTCCAAAAATAAGAAAGTAATTGTCTATCCTAACTTTACTTCAGCTAATCGGCCGGTAGGACATGGACCGAGACTTCCTGTCCCTAAGCCACCTCAGTCTATTGATGACGTTTTACAGTCCACTCCCGAATTTATTGAAAGTCGACCGGATGATGATGAGTTTCAATGTTCTCACAGTTGTTTACACAAGCTGAGTTAAATGATTTAATGAAAGATTTGGGTTTGACTAAGGAAAAAGCAGAATTGCTTGGTTGTAGGCTGAAAGGAAAACATTTATTGGAATCTGGAACATCTATTTACCATTATAGAACAAGAGATCAACAGTTTGCAGTTTTTCAAGCAGGAAGAGGATTTGGTTTACTGCCATGATATTGGTGGTCTAATGAACGAATTTGGTTTTGAGTACAAGAAGGAAGATTGGAGGCTTTTTATAGAGTCATCAAAAACTAGTTTAAAAGGTGTTCTATTACATAACGGAAATACTTATGCTTCACTGCCGGTTGCTCATTCAGTCCATATGAAGGAAACTTAAGAAAATCTTAACATGATTTTATAGAAAATTAATTATCCAGCTCAAGATTGGATGCTATGTGGAGATTTAAAAGTTGTCTCCATGATCCTTGGTCAACAAAAGGGATTTACAAAGTTTCCATGTTTTATATCTGAGTGGGACAGCAGAGCGAGGGATCAACATTGGTCCAAAAAACAATAGCCAGTAAGAAAAGCTTTAACACCTGGCGAGAAGAACATTTTGCATAAAACTTTAGTAAACCCAAAAAAGATTCTTCTACCGGCACTACATATCAAGTTAGGTTTAATGAAACAATTTGTGAAGGCCTTGCCTAAAGACGGTGAATGTTTTAAATATTTATGTAAAAGATTTCCTCAGTTATCAGAAACCAAACTGAAAGAAGGGGTTTTCGTTGGGCCTGATATTCGTAAAATGATGTTCGATTCCAACTTTGAAGCAAGGATGATTACAAAGGAAAAGGAGGCTTGGATATCATTTAAAGAAGTTGTGACTAAGTTTTTGGGCAATGTGAAAGACCCTATATATGAACTTAGCTAATATGATAGACAAGTTCAAAAATCTGGGTTGTCTGTTGAGCTTTAAAGTCCACTTCTTGCACCACCATCTTGACTTAAAAAACTTGGCGATGTGAGTGAAAAGCAGGGGGAACGGTTCCATAAGGACATAAAGGCGATGGAGAAACGGTACCAGGGACGGTGGAATATCAACATGATGGGTGATTACTGTTGGTCACTTAATAGAGAACAACAAAATGCATCACTTGGGAGAAAAGGCTATACAAGAAACTTCACAGAGACAAGGAAAAGGAAATACAAAAAATAAGCGCCTAAAATATTCGCATTGAAATGAAATATGTTATCGTGAGTAAAAATTGTAGCCTAATCAAATAAAAGTACAGTTTAAGTTTTTAGTTTTTATGTATCAAATTTTCCCCATTTTGAAATTTAATAGATGTCATATTGTGAGAGAACTGTGGGTGATACAAAAAAAACTGATACCAGATACGGTTTCAGCACCCAAAAATACATAAAACTGATACCAGATACGGTTTCAGAACCCAAAAATTCATAACACTTAGATATATTGTTTTAAAAAGTTTTTACAAATATTTTCTTTTGTTGGCCTGTAATTGTTTCCTTAAACGTAGTAAATATTCATCATAGCATTTGTATACCTTACTATATATAGCAATAACATTTTTCTAATTGTACACTTTTCCATTATGTCGCGTATTAGAAATCTATAATAATGAACAAATAATATAAAGTAAAAAATGAATAGAAAGTTAAGATAATATTAAAATCATAAAGTAGTCACAGCATGTGCATAACAAGAATTTAGAATAACGACCGTAATAGAAACCAAAGTATACTTGCATTTTTGCACTATTACAGATTCAGGTAGAAATGTTTATACAAAGATTTTACCCAAAAGTTCAATGTCGAAATCGTGAATACTTTTCTTATAAGTTGTTCACTTTACAACATTCATTTGCATGTCAATGCCAAAATAGTTTATTCATACAATCAGGATGGTTGATCTTGACCATCAAATTTAAAATAGGATAAATATCTTCTTAGATACTGAATTACCATTTTGTAAATAATTGGGGGCGTGATATTTTTAAAATTGGAATTAAGGCAAAGTTATATATGTATATATAGTATTTCTTCTAACTATGTAAAACACACTGTTTTTTTCATGTGCATAGCGTCCGTGTTGATCATAACTTGACTTTACTTAGTCGCTTATGGCGGCACGTGGTTTAAATTTGTTCATAATTGTCCGTCCTGGATATTTACGCAATTTATAATTTTAAAAAAATAAGGTGCCCAACAAAAAGTAACCATTAAATACGAAATTTGTGCATTTTAAACGTCTCTTAATTGCTCATAACTTCAGTTAACTTGGTTGTCCATAGTTGCACGTTGCCTAAGATTTTTTGAAATTGTCAGTCCTGAATATCTATCCAATTTATTCCGCAAAAAAATAATGTGTGCAACGTAAGGTAACCATTAAGATTGAAATTTGGCTTATTTGTCCATTTTAAACGTCTTTTAATTGCTCATAACTTGGGTTTACTTGGTCGCCCGTGGTTGCATATGGTCTAAATTTCTACGTAATTGTCAGTTCTACATATCTCTGCAATTGAAACCTCAAAAAGTAATGTTTTTAACGTACAATTATCTTTTAATCCCGTAAAATATACAATACACTTATGTTACCAATAAAATCGACTTTAGCACCCTCTAAACCTAAAATTTTAGAGATCTCTGTTTACACATAACAGAAGGTTTTTAGCTGGTAGCATCGCCAAATATAAAAACTTTTTGTTGTAGTCGGTCTAATGGCAGGAATTTCATCAACACCAGAAGCTTTTTTGGTGTCTAGCTTCATTAAAATGCGTAAAATGTACTAAGGGAATAGTTGGTGGTGTTTTTTCTTGCAAGTCGACAGTAAAATGTGAAGCAAAGAGTTCATCTAAGAAGTACGCTTCCTCAACTGGTGTTATTACACTGGTATGATCTAGCCGTGTGAATTCATTACCGAAGATCGTGATCTACTTATCATGAGCTATGACCCTCCATCGGAATCTGTCTTCGGCCTTTTTAATTGTAATAATGATATAAGAAATACTAAATTATGTAGCCTGGGGAAACCGAAAATTGATATTTTTCTAAAAACTTTGTTGTAGTGTAAGGAGATGGTTTTGTAGCTTTTAATATTAAGAGTGTGCGTACATATGCACGTATGTATATCCGACTGTAACCTAAGAGTCACTAATCTATTTTTTGCTATAAGTAATCGAAACTGGTTCGATAACATTACAAATATTGAAAAAATAACAAAAACTGATTTCATCCTCACATTAGTGACTAACACGGAGTTCTAAAATAATTACTGAATTTTACTCCCTCTATATACTGTTTCTGAAATTGAAAATATTCATCAGGGCTACAATTATAGTAGATTATCAGTATTTTTGAGATTAAAAGTAAAGAACAACCCTATTTTATATGTAACATTAAAGTACTTACTGCTGAGTGGTGTATTCAAAAATTTGTCTTTGTGGGGGTACTTTATTACACTTATTCATCAGAAAGAAAAACTCGACATACTCATCTCTGGGAAATATAATAAACTTTTACTTCATTTTGTTAGTATGGTACGAAGAATTGTGTGGTTGTAAAGTGATTTTAATTTATAAAGGATTTTTTTGTTATGTTTTCTTGTCATTTTGCTAAGGGCAGTGTGTTTCTATCTCTTAGTTAGGTTGTGGTTAATTTATATTTGAAAGAAGCATGACGTTGACATTTTGTTGGTTCGTTTTAAAGTTGAAAAGTTAGTGAAAATCAGTGGGATTGTTATTAAAGAGATGTCAGATATGTTGTAAGAGTTTTCATTTTGACTGCCTATTTGTAATAGATTAGAGAAAATTAAACTCAGATCTTCAATGTCAGTTTTTTCATTGATCGAGTTAGGTTCAAGGTGGATTTCCACCATCTCCCTAAAGATTCTCTTGCGGAGATTTCTCTCTTTACATAGGATTTTGGTTTCATCAAAATTAAATTCATGTGAAAATTGGCTACTATGCTGGGCAAGCGCACAAGAGTTTTTCTTTAATCTGCAATCACTTTTGTGGGAAGTGTGAAGTCTTTTAGGACTCTAGATGTTCGTCCTATATAGATTTTTTCACATTGAGAGCAAGGGATGCTGTAAACTATTTCATCTTTGTCTTTTAGACAAGTGAAAATATTGTTGATAGTTTTTTTGTGTTTAAAAGCAATTTTTAAATTAGGTAATTTGTTGAAAAGTTGTTTTGGTGGAGATTTCTTTTATGTATGGGAATGAAAAATAACATTTGATTCGGTTTTCAGAGAGGAAAGCACTAATATCCGGTGTAAGATTGTTGTTTTGTTGTACGGGGGGTGTGGTTAAGTTAAATAATTATATATATATATATATATATATATATATATATATATATATATATATATATGTATATATATATTTATATACATATATATATATATATATATATATATATATATATATATATATTATTGCATACATTAAATGAATGTTGCGTTGATGCGTACATTAAATGAATAAAGTTTAACTGGTGAGAGTATTGATAAAAAATAATTCGATATGCCTAGAGGAACTTGACTTATAAATAAAAATAGACTTTTTGTTATTAGTAGTTTATTATTATTTTATTATATTTATTATGAATATATGAAGCTAGTTACACAAAAACAGATTAATTAACATCAGTTCAGGTACGTTACGTGCTCAATAAATATCACGTAGAGCCTAAACATTGCGCAAATGACACCAGTTAAAATAGATTTTTAAATAAAATGAATTGAAGTTAAATAGAAAATGTGTGACGTTAGTTCAGGTTCTATGTTATAGAAATATTTACAACTGAAAATTTACATTTTCTACAATATATTATTTGTGTTAAAATTGAAAAGCACAATTTTCTCTTGTGCTTTTCATATATATATATATATATATATATATATATATATATATATATACATATATATATATATATATATATATATATATATATATATATAGATATATATATATATATATATATATATATATATATATATATATATATATATATATATATATACAGGAGATAAATCATAACCGATTTGTGGAATAGAAAGTATCAAACTTTATTGGAGATGAGGTCTAAATGGAGGCCCAGGTGGTAGAAATTAAACTCTTGGTATTTAATGTCAAGCTTTCGATAATGTTAATTATCTTCTTCAAACGCATGTTTCTGGAAGCAATGGTGTGTGTCTGCAGTACAAAATGCATATTAAATATGCACGTTAAAACTATGCTATATATATATATATATATATATATATATATATATATATATATATATATAGTACAATCAAGATTATCCAAACCGCGATTATCTGAAATCCGGCTTATCCGAAACAAACTGTTAAAAAGCAAATTGTATTCCCATTAAACGAAAAAATCCCCATTATTCCAAACAGACGATGAGTAGTTTCCTTAACGCGTCGGGGACTCTCCGACGTCTAGAATTTCACCGCTGTCTATGTTTTGGTTAGTCGACGAGTGTTATAAGTTACTCATTAAGTCTATTATTATCGCAGAGGTAATAGTTTCGTTTTAATAGATATTTTACAAAATGAAGCGTCACAATAATAAGCGTAAACGTGTTGTTATTACCTTAAAAGAGAAACTTGAAGCAATTCAACATTTAGATAATGGTGAACTTCTTAAAAATATAGCGAAGGATTTAGGTGTAGCCGTGAGTACTGTTTCAGAGTAGAGAAAAAATCGCGAAAAACTTGAAAAATGGTGTAGTGTTTTGTCATCGCCCACACAGGCACGAAAAAGTATGAAAAGCGGTGAATATCAAAAAGTGGATGATTCTTTATTTTTATGGTTTACCAGAATCGAGAACGTGGAATACAACTTTCAAGAACAATTTTAAAACATAAGGCAGTGGGTTTAAGCGAAGAGTTGCCGGTTATTGAAGCGCCTGCATGTGATAGATGGCTAAACAGGTGGAAAAAAAGACATGGTGTACGTCAACTGAAAGTATGTGGAGAAAGATTGTCGGCTGATGTATCTGCTGCAAAAAAAAATTGCAGAGAATTTTGAGCAGCTTATGAAAGAACATGGTTTACAACCAGACCAAATCTATAATTGTGATGAAACAGGCTTGAACTACAAAATGTTACCGTCAAATACCTTAGCTTCAAAAACGAAAGCTGGAGCACCTGGTTACAAACGTAGCAAAGAACGTATTACTGTTCTTGCATGCCGTAATGCTTCTGGAAGACACAAACTCCCATTATTATGTATTGCTAAGTCAGCAAATCCACGAACCTTTAAGAATATTCGTCGCAATGCTTTTCCTGTTTTGTATAAAAATGAAAACAATGCCTGGATAAACGCGACTCTATTTAAAGACTGGTTTTTTGGAGATTTTGTTCCCAAATTGGAACTTTTTTTAAAAGAACATGGATATCCTAGAAAATGTATTCTGTTACTAGGTAACGCTTCCACTCACCCAAGTGCGGAGCAACTTGAAAGTGGGGAAATAAAAGCAATGTTTTTCCCTCCTGCTGTAACTTCTCTCATTCAGCCTATGGATCAGGGTGTACTGAAAAATTTAAAACGCAGTTACAGGCGTTTGTTATTGGAGCATATTTTAGAAGAAGTAGATGAAGGTGGTAATCTTACTAATTGTCTAAAAAAGATAAATTTGAAAAATCTTATATATTGGATAGCTTCAGCCTGAAATCAAGTAAAGAGTAGTACTCTGGAAAAATCTTGGTCAAAATTGATTCCACAAGAAGAGAGACATTACTCAGAGGCAAAAACAGAAGATAATGAAAGTTTACATCAAATTATTACAAGAATATCAGGATGTGAAAGTGTTACGGAAACCGATATTTGTGAATGATTAAACAGTGATAGTGTGGATGATGAAATGACTGACCAAGAATTAATTAAAAGTGTATGCAAAAATGTTAATAAAATAGACAGTGAGGGCGATGATGATAACGAAGTAGAAGCCACTGACAATATTTCAGTAAAAATGTCACATTCAGAATGACTAGAGGCCCCAAAAAGAGCGTTAACTTATGTAGAACGACAAGAAAATTCAACCGCCGCGCCGCGGACGTTTTGCTTACCAAACGTTGGGGAGACACTGCAGCCAAAAACAGAACTAACGCCAAACTAGTGCAGTTAAAAATTACCTCATTTTTAAGGCATTAAAGTTAAGAATGAAACTGTTTCATTTTCGATTTTTCGTACATATACATAAAATAAGTAAACTAATTGTTCTATTCTTTGTTTTACTAAATACCTATGTTAGTAATAGCATATCGTATAAATGCTTTTAAGTCAATCTGCAACGTTGTATTCATTCTAAACTTCTATTTTGTAAAAAAATTAGGATTAACCAAAATTTCGATTATCTGAAATCACTTAGGTCCATATTATTTCGGATAATCGAAATTCTATTGTATATATATACTAGCCGGGCCCGCGGCTCCGCTCGCGTGGACTTGATTCACTACTATCGTCACTGCTTATTCCTTATGTTACCCAACGTAATAAAATATCTCCCATTATTTCTCCTTATCTCCCAATATTTCTCCTTATTTCCCATTATCTCTACATAATTTCTAATATCTAGGCTTATCTATGCTCATCTCCCATTATTTCTCCTTATCTCCCCATTATTTCTCCTTTTCTCCCATTATCTCACCTTATTTCTCATTATCTAGGCTTATCTCGATTTATCTCCCATTTTTTCTCCTTATCCTCCATTATTTCTCCTTATCTCCCATTATCTCACCATAACTCCCATTATCTAGACTTATCTCTGCTTATCTCCCATTATCTCTCCCTATCTCCCATTATTTATACTTATCTCCCATTAACTCACCTTATCTCCCATTATCGAGGCTTATCTCGACTTATCTCCCATTATTTCTCCTTATCTCCCATTATCTAGGCTTATATCGAATTATATAGAACATATGTATAAATTTATAAAAACACGTAAATCGGATAAGTGGTTCTCGAGTGATAAGCGCACTAACAGACAGACAGACAGGCAGAGAGACGTTGCATTTTATATATATTGTATTCTTTGCTACATGTTATTGTTCCATATTTAATGCTTTAGGGAGTGTAATGCAAGAGAACGCGCTAGCGGCAAACTTTTCTCCGACTTGATTCACTATTATTGTCACTGCTTATTTCTTATGTCACCTAATAAAATATATCCTATAACCTGGCCAGAGAACATACGTATGTTTAAAAAAAAAGCACGTAAATCGGATAAGTGGTTCTCCAGGGATAAGCACATTAACGGACGGACAGACAGACAGACGGACAGAGAGACATTGCATTTTATATATATTTATAGATATTCTCTGCTACATAATATTGTTCCATATTTAATGGTTTGGACTGTGTATTGCAAGAGAACGCGCTAGCGGCAAACTTTGTCCGACTTCATTTACTATTATTGTCACTGCTCATTCCTGATGCTACCTATCGTAATAAAATATAGCCTATAACCTGGCCGGAGAACATATGTATGTTTTTAAAAAAAAAAGTACGAAAATCGGATAAGCAGTTCTCCAGTGATAAGCGCACTAACGGACAGACAGACAGAGATACCTTGCATTTTATATATTATAGATGTAATAAAATATATACCTATAACCTGGTCAGAGAACATATGTATGAATTTTAAAAATCACGTAAATCGGATAAGTGGTTCTCGAGGATAAGCGCATTAACGGACAGACAGACATTTTATATATATTATAGATATAGATTATTGTTATTATTATATAACCTGGCCAAAGAATATATGTATGAATTTAAAAAAAGACAGGTAAATCGGATAAGTGGTTCCCGCGTGATAAACGCACTAATGGACAGACAGACAGAGAGACATTGCATTTTATATATATTATAGATTATACATTACAGATATTCTTTGCTACATAATATTGTTCCATATTTAATGGTTTAGGCTGTGTATTGCAAAGGAACGCGCTAGCGGCAAACTTATTTCCGACATCATTTACTATTTTACGTCACTGCTCATTCCTTATGCTACCTAGACGTTGCATTTTATATATATTATAGAGATGTAATAAAATATATATCTAAAACCTGGTCAGAGAACATATGTACGAATTTAAACGGATAAGTGGTTCTCGAGGGATAAACGCACTAACGGACAGACAGACAGACAGAGAGAGGTTGCAATTTGTTTATATTATAGGTATAGATTATTATTATTATTATATAACCTGGCCAAAGAATATATGTATGAATTTAAAATAAAAACCGGTCAAGTGCAAGTTGAACTTGCACAATTAGTGTTCCGTACGTTGATTGTTTTTAAAATAAAAAATTTTGTTAGGGTGGTATAAAATGATGAGTGACTTCACAAAACACACCTCAAAGGAGTTTTCAACAAGGGTTGTTTCCAATCTTTACTGAAAACTGGTGACCTTGAAATTTTGTTTTTTTTTATATACCAAATAAATTATTAAAGGTAATGCACTCGTGATAATTTTCGTTCAATCTATACCCACCCCGTGGAGAATATTCCAGAATTTTTCCAAAATTTTTTGATCAGTGCTTTTCGAGATAAGGTAGGGGACAGCGATTTTTTTTAAAAGTAATACGAAGAAAAGTGTGCGCAAGTATTACATTATATACGAATATATATATATATATATATATATATATATATATATATATATATATATATATATATATATATATATATATATATATATATATATATATACATATATATATATATATATATATATATATATATATATATATATATATATATATATATATATATATATATATATATATATATATATATATATATATATATATATATATATATATATATATATATATATATATATATATATATATATATATTTTACTCGTGTTTTCACAAGCTTTCATTGGACATCACACTCGATGACCTAGTAAAAAAAAAATTTTTTTCACTTCCGATTTCACCCCTCAAAACGAACCCATTAAGTCAAAATTTATGTTACGGTGGTATAAAATGATCAGTGACTTCACAAAACACGCCCCAAATGAGTTTTCAACAAAGTTTGTTTCCAATCTTTACTGAAATCTGATGACCTTGAAATTTTTGTTTTTTTTTATATACCATATAAATTATTAAAGGTAATGCACTCGTGATAATTTTCGTTCAATCCACACCCCGTGGAGAATATTCCAGAATTTTTTCGAAATTTTTGATAAGTACTTTTCGAGATAAGGCCCGGGACAGCGATTTTTCGCGAATTTTTAAAAATAATACAAAGAAAAGTGCGCGCAAGTATAATATTATATATATATTTTTTACTCGTGTTTTTACAAGCTTTCATTTGACACTACACTCGATGACCTAGTAAAAAAATTTTTTTTTCGCTTCCGACTTCACCCCCCAAAACTAACCCCTTAAGTCAAAATTTAATTCTCAAAACTACATGGCTCTGATGAGGCCATCAATTCCTATATTATTACCAAATTTCACCTTTCTATGTCAAATAGTTTCGGAGAAAATCGGGTGTGACAGACAGACAGACAGACAGACAGACACCGAAGTGATCTTATAAGTGTTCCGTACGGAACACTAAAAAGACGTAAATCGGATAAGTGGTTCTCGCGTGATAAACGCACCAGTGGACAGACAGACAGACAGAGAGACATTGCATTTTATATATATTATAGATTCTAGATATTCTCTACTACATAATATTGTTCCATATTTAATGGTTTAGACTGTGTATTGCAAGGGAACGCGCTAGCGATAAACTTTTTTCCGACTTCATTCACTATTATCGTCACTGCTCATTCCTTATGCTACCTATCGTAATAAAATATAGCCTATAACCTGGCCAGAGAACATATGTATGTTTTAAAAAAAAAGTACGTAAATCGGATAAATGGTTCTCCAGTGATAAGGTCACTAACGGACAGACAGACAGACAGACAGACAGACAGAGAGACGTTGCATTTTATATATATTATAGATATATATATATATATATATATATATATATATATATATATATATATATATATATATATATATATATATAACCATCGCCCAACTATCATATGTATTTGCTGAGAGACCAGAAAAAAATCTCAATGAAACTAGACAAAAAATATCGACCTCTATTACTTTCACTTCATTCCTCTGAGGTGATATCGTTCAATAATTAAAGGATTCTTTCCTACTTTAAGTATTATATGTATATGTATTGTTAAATTTGAAATAGATATCTGTTTTCGTTATACCATTATCGTGCTATCTGACAAACAGATTTACGGAATTGGAAAACTGAGTTTTTCGTCATTTAGAAACTGTAAAATATGAAGAAATGCAATAAATATTAGGAAATGGAAAACAGAGTCCAAAGGAAACTGTAGTGTTTAAGAGATATCGATTTGCCGGAAGGGAGTCGCGGTCTTATACAATTTCAGTGAAATTAAGAAACATTTTTCTAGCTTTGTTGTGGAAATAATGAATAAATATTAAGAAATATTATTTCTAGGCAAACATATAAGGGTTTAAAGAGGGTAAAAGGTTGAAGAGATTGTATTATACGCTGTATTGGGGGCTATGGAAGTCGAAGAATTTGAAAATTATGTTATTTTTCTTTATTTTGAATCTCGACAGAAATAATAAATATATATTATATAATATATATATATATATATATATATATATATATATATATATATATATATATATATATATATATATATATATATATACATATATACATATGTATATATATATATATATATATATATATATATATATATATATATATATATATATATATATATATATATACATATGTATATACATATATATATATATATATATATATATATATATATATATATATATATATATACATATATATATATATATATATATATATATATATATATATATATATATATATATATATATATATATGATTCTGTGCTTTTGTTTATTTCTTAGAATTTTGGTTCTACTTATTAAAACAACTTATTTTATTTTATTTAGTCTTTACTGACGTTTCGCCTTGAATTGAAATTGGTACAATTTGTCAATTGTCCTGAAAATGGTACAATTCACGTAACGTTATAAAAACAGTTTACACAGTTTTTTTTATATATAGCTAATTTAAAAATAATGTACGCTAATTATACTGTTTTAAAATCAATACAAAAAATATTACTGAAATATTTGATTTGGTATATGGTCCGTACCTAATAAACTCAGTATTTTTCATACACAGGTCGTTATTGATCGAAATATTGGATGTTTACTAGTTTGTAAAGGTGAGATTAAAATAAATTGTGCCTTTGGTTTAAAAAAAGTAGATGGTTTTTATGTTGTTATTTTTAGAGTTCCGTACGGAACACTTATAAGATCACTTCGGTGTCTGTCCGTCTGTCTATCCGTCTGTCTGTCCGTCTGTCCGTCTGTCTGTCCGTCTGTCCGTCTGTCACACCCGATTTTCTCCGAAACTATTTGTCATAGAAAGTTGAAATTTGGTAATAATATAGGAATTGATGGCCTCATCAGAGCCATGTAGTTTTGAAAGTTAAATTTTGATTTAAGGGGTTAGTTTTGGGGGGTCAAATCGGAAGTGAAAAAAAAATTTTTTTACTAGGTAATCGAGTGTGGTGTCAAATGAAAGCTTGTGAAAACACGAGTAAAAAAATATATATAATGTAATACTTGCGCGCACTTTTCTTTGTATTATTTTTAAAAAATCGCGAAAAATCGCTATCCACCCACCTTATCTCGAAAAGTACTTATCAAAAAATTTTGAAAAAATTCTGGAATATTCTCCACGGGGTGTAGATTGAACGAAAATTATCACGAGTGCATTACCTGTAATAATTTATCGGATATATAAAAAAAAAACAGAAATTTCTGTAAAGAAGCCTCCAAGTGGAAATACGAAATATAAAAACGGCATGTACATGGTGTGTCAAAAGTTATACAAATGATAAAATAACTTATAATTAAAAAAAAAAAACATTTTTATAAACACAAGCTGTCATTTTTTAGGTGTTACAATAAAAATCATTTGCCAAAGTTTTACTTTATGTTGTATTTCTCAAAAATGAATTGTTAATAAAATTGCACTGTTAAATTTTGACTACTTGTGACCATATGTTATTAGTTTAAAACTATTATTTTTGTCTAGATTTATTATTGTAGATTGTATTTTAATTTGAATAAAATCGACTTAAAGATTACACTTTAATGTTTTTTTCGTGTAACCGTCAATGGTTTGAGGACTTCTGGACTCAGCAGTAGTGACTATGTAAGGAGAGAAATCTTGTCAATACGGATCATTGAATGACGTTCCTCAGGGTTCCGACTATTCTACGCGGGGACATTCCAAAAGTTTCTAAACTAACGGTATAAAATCTAGAATCGTTACTTTTAGGCTTCTTGATTCTCGTCACATTTCAGTAAAGATTGGAAATAAACTTTGTTGAAAACTCATTTGGGGTGTGTTTTGTGAAGTCACTGGTTATTTATACTTCCGTTACAACATTTTTTATTTTAAAACAGTCAACGTACGGAACACTAATTACGCAAGTTCAACTTGCACTTGACCGGTTATTTTTATTTCATGTGGATTATATTTTGATAAATATGGCTGAGGCAGACTATATCAGTTCTATCATTTACAACATCAGGATCTCGTCTTATTTCCATCATTTCCTTGATTTTTAGTTTTTGGTAATTAGAGTCTCTATTTAAAATCTTTGTAATTCATGTTTAGTGTCTTTGGTCTGTTTGTTAAGTGCTGTGGAGGCGTTTGGCGTATATTTGTGTCCGATTAGTCGGTTTTGTAGTTATTGGCTCGTCATCCCTATATATTTTTTCGAGCATTCTGCACATGAAAAGGAATAAATGACATTTGATTGTTTCATTTTTGGTGTTTTGCTTTTTACTTGTGTAAATAATGTACTTAATTTATTATGACTTTTGTAGCATATTATGATATTATGTTTCTTTAAGGCGAATTGTATTCTTTCTGATAGTTCATTTATGTAGGGCAGTATTAAACGTTTTGTGATGTCGTTTTTGGACATGTTTATTAATGGTTTTTTTTAGTTGATTGTACAATCTATAAGTTCTTTTATTAAATATATGTTCTATGTGTTTTTTCCTTGTAGCCATTGGATATTAAGACTTCTTTTACTTTTTTTAGGCATTCAGGTCTGTATTTTTTAGGCATTCAGGCCTGTTAGTAGTATGGCTCTATCCATCAAACCTATTATGGCACTAGTTTTTTGTTTTTTTTGAATAATTTGAATCGTTATTTAGATATCTACCAGACTATGTTGGTTTGATGTACCATTTAGTTTCTACTTTATTATTTTCGTTGTTCCTATACAGTATCATGTCAAGGAAGTTTAATTTACCGTTTTCCTCAATTTCAGTTGTGAATTGTAATTTGCAATGAAATTTATTAAACTTATTCAGCAATTCTTCAGTTTTGTCCACTGAAATTGCTGTAATGCAATCATCAACGAATCGTTTGTAAAACACTGTATTAAACGTTAGTTTACTGAGCACATCTTCTCACCTTTACAAACTAGTAAACATCCAATATTTCGATCAATAACGACCTGTGTATCAAAATAAAAATTAGGTACGTACCATATACCAAATCAAATATTTCAGTAAATATTTTTTGCCTTAATTTTAAAACAGTATAATTAGCGTACATATTTTTAAATTAATTATATATATAAAAAAAATGTGTAAACTGTTTTTATAGCGTGAGGTGAATTGTAAAAAATTTTTAATTTTTAATTTTAAATCGTAAAATGTGTTCTGTAACTTTTTAAAAAATTTTTAGATACTTTGAGAATGTCCACAAAAAAATGGGCGAAACATCAGTAAAGACTAAATAAAATCAAATAAGTTGTTTTAATAAATAGAACTAAAACCCTAAGAAATAAAAAAAGCACAGAAACATACATATATCGAAAAGGTTCAACAAAAAAAGAAATTTTATATATATTTATATATATATATATATATATATATATATATATATATATATATATATATATATATATATACATATATATATATATATATATATATATATATATATATATACATATATATATATATATATATATATGTATATATATATATATATATATATATATATATATATATATATATATATATGTATATATATATATATATATATATATATATATATATATATATATATATATATATATATATTTTATATATATATATATATATATATATATATATATATATATATATATATATATATATATATATATATATACATAACTTAATTAGGTCTCACACATTTACATATCTCACGATCCAATATATATTGTGAGTTTTTTTCTTATTCAATTTTGTATATTAGTTATAGCATCTTACTACCTAATAGCCAATAAATTAATCTAGCTCAATCTAGAATCTAGTAATAAAAGTGCAAAAGAAATATTTATTACCTAAATATTTACTACTCATTATATATCACCACTACACCAAACACTTTATTTTTGCACTCGACGCGCGTTTCGCTAACCATGTTAGCTTCATCAGGAGCGATGATTGACTAATCAATCATCGCTCCTGATGAAGCTAACATGGTTAGCGAAACGCGCGTCGAGTGCAAAAATAAAGTGTTTGGTGTAGTGGTGATATATACTGAGTAGTATCATTGTGCCAAAGATTCCACATTCCCAACTTACCTAAATATTTGTTTAATTATAAAAAATAAAATAAAATTATTTTGTCTCAGTATCTAACCTTTTGCCACCAGTGTTTGTACTGAAAAGTATATTTAAAAAAACCTCCACCATATTGTCAAGCCACAGAGTTTTTTATATCTGATGAATTATTAATCGTAGATAATTTTCGCTCAATCTACACTTTATGGAGAATATTCCAGAATTTTTTCAAAATTTTTTAGTCAGTTCTTTTCAAACTAAGGAGGAACAGCGATTTTTGGCCATTTTTTTTAATACACAAGCTTTCATTTAACACTCCACTCGATGACCTTGGAAAAGAAAATATTCACTTCCTCCACCAGCTTACCGCTTAAGTAAAAATTTAATTTTCAAAACTACACGGCTCTGATTAGGCCATCAATTCCTATGTTAATGCCAAATAACAACTTTCTATGTCAATAGTTTTGAAAAAAATCGGGTGTTACAGACGGACACTGAAGTGATCGCATAAGTGTTCCGTACGAAACACTAAAAAGTAATTAAATTTACACAAACATTTATGAAAAAAATTAAAGATACTATTGAAGATTTGATACGTTTTATTAAATAATGTCCTGAAAAATGTGAGTGCATCAAAAAATTATACACAGTTTATATGTTATGTATGTAAAAAACTGCTCACCTTGTAACTTCAGTATCAATCCACTTATCCACAAAATCGCACTTAATTACGCCACGGTCTGCAACGGACTTAATTCAAAATCATAATTCGTGCTCCCCATGTGCAGCACCATCTCGCGTGAAAGTCTTTTTTTTGGCGGGGGGTCACTTTCGCGGGAGCACCGCGATCCCCCGGGGGTCCATGTAGCTGGACGATAAACACTCTTACTTTCAGTGGCGAGCGAAATTTCGACAACAAGGTTTTATTAACCAAAGTTGAATGTTGATTTTGTTGAATAATTGCATTGTTTTAAGCAAAAAGATGTAGGGAAACAAAAGTACTCTTATACAAAAAAATTGTAAAGTTATTTACCCGGTACTTTCTTTGCAAACATGCAAACAATGAATTTGACTTTCTCATCTTAAATAATAACTTAATCCTAACACTACAGCGTGGTATTTTATACACACTTTCTTTGGCTCAATGATACTAATCAGTATATATCGCCACTACACCAAACACTTTATTTTTGCACTCGACGCGCGTTTCGCTAACTATGTTAACTTCCTCAGGAGCCATGATTGACTATGCAGTCAGTCAGTCATCGCTCCTGATGAAGCTAACATGATTAGCGAACGCACATCAAGTGCAAAAATAAAGTGTTTGGTGTAGTGGTGACATATAATGAGTAGTATGGAAGATATTTTTTTTAAAAAAATTGTCCATTATCTTAACCAATAACCTAGAGAAATTGTAATATTTATTATTTAAACTATACAACATTTGACAACCTTTACATCTTTTAACCCTTTTCACGCTCAAAAACTGAATGTAATGAAATTAATTTTCAGATTTCTTGACTCCAAAAACCCTAAAAGGAACATACAACACAATATATATGAAGCAACCCCCTAATCATTTGCCCTAGTCGTTCAACCCCTTACAGATTTTACTATAAATAATGTGCCTAAAATTTGTCTATGATCTTCATCAAAAACAAGGAAATATTGTCATTCACTTTCACCTCTTTCCTTTGTTAAAATTGAAAATAATGAAAAAATAACTTAACAGTCAGATTCCTCGATTACAAGAACGCTAAGAAAGATATATAGCACTATGTTTACGGAACAACCTTTTTAACCACCCCTTTAATTCTAAATACACTTCACTATAAATAAAATGAATTCCATTAAGAGATCTCTATATTGAAGGAGTGGGCCAATTGATGCTTTTTTTGAAAAAAACTGAAGGAAATCTTGGTCCTCAGGGTATGCCTTTATTTTTCTTTCTCACTCTATATATGTTGTAGTGATTCGGAAACGAGACGAACTTTACTTATTATTCCTATTATCTACACCAAATTTCGCCCGAACAACCTTACTATTTCTACCCTCACGGATTTTTCTAAGCTCACTGTAAACATTAGAAGTGCAGAACAATTCAATTTTCCCGACACCCCAAAATCTATAATATATATAAAATGCAACGTCTCTCTGTATGTCTGTCCGTTAGTGCGCTTATCACTGGAGAACCACTTATCCAATTTACGTGTTTTTTTTTTAAAAAAAATACATATGTTCTCTGGCCAGGTTATAGACTATATTTTATTGAGTTAGATAACCTAAGGAATAAGCAGTGACCATAATAGTGAATCAAGTCGGAAAAAAGTTTACCGCTAGCGCGTTCTCTTGCAATACACTTCCTAAACCATTAAATATGGAACAATATCATATAGCAAAGAATATCTGTAATATATATAAAATGCAACGTCTCTCTGTCTGTCTGTCTGTCCGTTAGCGCGCTCATCACTCGAGAACCACTTATCCGATTTACGTGTTTTTTTTTTAAATTCATACATTTGTTCTCTGGCCAGGTTATCTATAATCTTCTATAATATATATATATATATATATATATATAAAATGCAATGTCTCTCTGTCTGTCTGTCCGTTAGCGCGCTCATCACTCGAGAACCACTTATCCGATTTACGTGTTTTTTTTTTTAAATTCATACATTTGTTCTCTGGCCAGGTTATCTATAATCTTCTATAATATATATAAAATGCAATGTCTCTCTGTCTGTCTGTCTGTCTGTCCGTTAGCGCGCTCATCACTCGAGAACCACTTATCCGATTTACGTGTTTTTTTTAATTCTTAATTTATTATATATCAAAAAAATCTATAATATATATAAAACGTAACGTCTCTCTGTCTGTCTGTCCATTAGTGCGCTTAGCACTCAAGAACCACTTATCCGATTTACATATTTTTTTTTTAATAAAAAACAAAGCGAATAAACAGAGACAAAATGCTAATATATAGGAAAAAAGATGGCAGTTTAGCGGTAAGCTTGAATTTATGAACGGAATACTTTAAAGAAACATTAAATGTATATGAAAATGAGAAGTTGAATGAGAAATAGGAAGCAAAATTAACTGAAGGGCCGGAGGGGATAAACAAACCCTGCAAAGAAGAAATAAGAAAAATACTCAGAACCCAACAAAAAATAAGGCCCCGGTGGAAATTGTATAACAACAGAAATGATAAAAGCTGGAGCAGTAGATCTGGAAAATGAAATATGTCGGTTGGTGCAAGGAATATGGGAAACAGAAAAGATGCCAGTGAGCTGGAGAGAGTTGCTCATTTGTCCAATATACAAAAAAGGAGAAAAAACTATATGTGCTAATTAAAGACCAATGGCCTTACTGACTCTGTAAGTAGAGAAGGACTCTACAAGATACTGTAAATTGGTTCGCATGGTGAGAATGACCCTGAATGACAAAGAAAATAGAGTGTTGGTTGAGGGCAAAGTAACAGAAAAGTTTAAGGTGAAGAGAGGATTAAGACAGGGGGATCCAGTGTCAACATGTCTATTTAATTTGGTACTAGAGAAGATGACAAACCTGCCAATGCTTGGCCTATGCGGATGATGTAGCAGTGGGCAGCAAAAGGGAACCTCAAAAAAGCAATAAGTAGGATAGAAGAAAGGGAAGGATGAGAGGACTAAAGATAAATGAGAAAAAACAAAATACATGGAAATTACAAAGAAGAAGGATAATAAAAACAACAAAAGTTTAGATATAATAAACAATTTAGGGAAAAGATATATGTTTAAAAAAATTGACAAATTTAATTATCTAGGGGTAACAATAACAAGTGGACAAGAAAGGACCAAGATACAAGAAAGAATAACGAAAGGACAGAGATGTTTGGGGGCAATGAATCTAATATTGAAATCAAAGAATGTATCAAGAAAAGCAAAAGAAAGAATATATATGACAGTTGTCAGACCCACGGTGACATATAGATGCAACACGTGGAAACTGAATGCAAGAGAAAAGGAGACGTCGGAGGTGTCTGAAAGGAAAGCTTTGAGAAGAATCTACGGAGGAAGGAAAGAAGAGGGACTGTGGAGAAGAAGAACAAACTACGAATTAAAATGCCTATATACGAAACCCCTTATAAGCCAAATCATAAGAAGCCAGCGATTAAGATGGTTGAGACACGTGGCAAGGATGAAGGAAGTTCTAATAAGAGGAGTGGTTGGAAGAAGAGGCAAGGGTAGATCTCGATCTACAATAGATTCAGGTAGTAAAGCAAGATCCGGAGTTGATGAGAATCCCGCACTGGGAAAAGCTAACAGGACACAAAAAGAAGTGGAGACAAGTATGCAACCAAGTCATGGGCCTTTAAGGCCCCTCGAGCTATATAATAATATATACATAACGAATACGCAGTGACGATAACGGCGAATCAAGTCCACACGAGCGGAGCCGCGGGCACGGCTAGTCGCTTATAAAACAAAAGACAGAGGTCTGCTCATTCTCCAAACATACCAAACACATGAAATTTACTACGACGCCAGTCTATAATCCGAAGGCCTTGATCCAGCCCCCTGAGTTTGCCATCATTGCTAGATCCGTTTATTTAAAGCTGATCATATTTAATACTAGGTATTAAGATACTCCATTCAACTAGATCTTTACTCTTCTTCATTTTTCGTTATAGACTAGGATTCTCATCCTGTTGCATGTTTTAAACTTCTGTGGATGATTATTTCCAACTCTCGAACCATCGGTTAGGTCGTCTACATCGTAGTCGTCTTCCGTTAGGTTTTTGGTTCGTACATATTATGACCAATCTGCCTTCATCCATTTTTGTACATGGTCCTGCCATCCTTTCTTCCTCTACTTCACCTGACATCTTCTTCTCACTTCCATATCTCTGTCCGTCCCGCAATGTTATTCCCAACATTGATCGCAATACCCTCATCTTAGATCTTTACTAGTTTAACACTATCTCGGTAAGTTGCATCTACTAATGATCTAGGAAGAATCAAAGGGTCTGGTGGGTTTCGGATCCCCAATCAGGCGAATAGTGCTTTTCTGATAGAATCTATCAAATCTAACAAAAGGTCACTCCTTTGGCATTTTGAGCTACCGATTGGAAAGGGTGGATTCTAATTTCTCTGGAAATCGACAATGTATGACAGTGTAATCAAAAAATTGACCTTTTCAACAATAATTTTGTCTGACCATGTAAATAAAGGTATGGTTGACTCAGTGAAATTTTGATGGATATAGAAGCACCAGACCAAAAATATTTTAAGATGGTAGGACCAGCGAAAAATATGTTTTTGATTCTCCAGTTTGACTTCTCGGTTGTAATTATTTGTTTACATGTCTACCGCCGCTTAAGTAGGAATGTGTCGCACATTCGTTAAAAAAATGTATTTTATTTAAAATTTTTTACATCATTTGATAGTAAAGGATTGCCTTTAAATTGCTAATGATTCGTAGTTCGTCCAGTCACCATCAGCGTCGATGATCACCTGACATCTTCGGCATGCTTTTTACAAGATTTTCCGCGTATTCTAGGGGCACAGATTTCCAAATTGCCCGAATTTGCCGTGACAGCTGCTTCAGTATGTACCCTTTTTTACTACGAAGCTTCTACTTGGTGTATGACCACACATTCTCAATTGAGTTTGATCTGGCGACTGGGATGGCCAATCTAGTGTGATGATACCTGATTCCACTTTCCACAGGCTACCGACTGTAAATCATTGCTTTTATTTATAAGAGTATCACCTGTGAAGCATATATAGTTATATCTCTCCGATATAAAATAAATATTAATTATAACTAGAGACCGGATTATATGCATTTGCATATTTTCATATGCATTTGCATATTTAGACCATTCTCCCCGATTACTGCATATTTTACCCAAGATCTAGTAATGATGCGTATTTTCCCTATATTTACAATATTTCTCGGTATTACTAGGCAATTGAATTGCTCAGGGTATTGTTAATGTCGCCGTCTGGAACCGATCTTATCGCCGGAACATTACCTGCAATAGTTTAAACATATTAGGTTATAGTGCCAAGGGAATACCCAAAATTACGACGGTATTTTATTCCTTTGTTTCTTGGTCGGGATATTAAGTGATAAGTAGTTAGTTTCTAAGAATATTTGTTTGAGCGTGGATCAAATAAATAATTTTCTCGAAGACGAATTTTTATTTTAAAACAAGATATCAGTTTTAACATTATTGTTGACGCGCTTGCATCGATGTAGTCTTTTTGCAATTTTTAACGTATTGTGTTAAAGTTTAACGTGTACCATGCCACCCATAAAAAAAAGTGTCTCTTCATGGGTAGCTGATTATCCTGGAACATTTACATACGACGGAAATGTTTTATATTGTCGAGTTTGCGAGAAAAATATTTCGTGCACAAAAAAATTTTAAATTGACCAGCATGTCAAGACTATAGGCAAACAAAGGAACCACTTTAGCATGGATTTATGTGAAGCATTGCTTACAAGTAATATTCCTCTCCACAAACTTACAAATCCTACATTCAAAGATTCCCCGCGGAAATATTGCTTGAATCAAAAAATACCAGACGAATTGACACTGCGTAAAAAAAATTACATACCAACAATTTACCAACATGTTCTGGAAGAAATACGTAATGAACTTAAGGATGACATTACAGTAATACCCCGCTTAGCGCGACCCCGTTACGCGCGGTTTCACTATAACGCGAATTTCAAATTTCGCGCTCATGTAGTCATTAACTTCTCTATGGTCGCGGGGGATCCCCGCTTTCTCTGAATATTCTCTTTGAAGAATTGGGAATTCCCTGTCCTTCGACTTTGTTCTATGGGGATTTCCTCGTTCGTTTCGTGTGTTCATTTGTTCCGTAATGTTAGTTCGGTCGGCTGGCAGTTTTGTTTTAATATTTATTGGAGATACATACATACATAATTTAACCCTACGTTAAAAATGCCGCCTGTAAAGAAAAAAGAGCGTAAAAGCGTCACTTTGGAATTGAAGATGAAAGTGTTAAGAAGAATGGAAAATGGAGGCAAAGCAACAATTGTTGGGAGAGATTTTGGACTCTCAGAATCGACTGTGAGAACGATTTATAAAAATCGGGAAAAAATTAAAATCTCCAGCGAAGGTTCAACACCTATAAGTGCAACAAAACTTTCTCGTTCGAGATCATCTATCTTAGAAAGAATGGAGAAATTACTGTCAGTCTGGATCGAAGATTTGAATAAGAAGAACACACCACTAAGTCAAGATCTCATATGCACAAAAGCAAAATCTTTGTATGAGATGCTGAAAACAAAAGAAGGAGAAGGGAGTGCCACTCCGACTTTTGCTGCCAGCAGAGGCTGGTTCCATCGGTTCAAGCAGCGTTCTAATCTTCACAATATCCACATAACAGGCGAGGCGGCCAGCGCGGACATTCAAGCTGCAGCTGAGTTTCCAGACAAGTTTCAAGACTTCGTTAGACGAGAGAAAATTCCTGCTTGTCTCATCTTCAATGTTGTTGAGACCGCACTTTACTGGAAAAAAATGCCATCTCGAACATTCATTTCTAAGGAAGAACGTCAAGCCAGTGGTTTCAAAGCTGCGAAAGATCGACTAACACTTCTGCTGGGTGGTAATGCCACTGGTGATTTCAAACTGAAACCTTTACTAGTGTACCATTCAGAAACACCCCGTGCAATGCGAGGCACAGACAAGACAAGTCTACCAGTTGTGTGGCGATCAAACAGAAAGGCGTGGGTTACACGGGAAATTTTCAAGAATGGTATTCTAATAGTTTTTGCCCATCAGTCAAATCATACTGTGACAGAAATGGGCTTGAACCTAAAGTTATATTACTCTTAGACAATGCCCCAGGACATCCAACCTCACTTGATACGCCCAGAGACTTAAAAGTGTACGTAAAGTTCCTTCCACCAAACACTACGTCAATATTACAACCTATGGACCAGGGAGCAATAGCAAACTTCAAAGCTTATTACCATCGCCGCACTTTTAGCCAACTAATTCATGAAACTGACGGGGAAGGAAGACAGTCTATGCGAGAGTGGTGGAAGTCATACAACATTATGAAGTCTATTCACAACATAGAAGAGGCTTGGAAGGAAGTTAAAATGAGTTGTATGAATGGGGTGTGGCGTAATCTTTGGCCAGATGTAGTGGAAGCACCTAGAAGAATTGTCCAGATGCAGAGACAAGTGCTTGAAGACATTGCTGCAATGATTGAGGGGTCTGAACTTGAAGATGTCACGGTAGAAGATCTCGTAGAACTTGTAGCAACGCACGACGATCCTATTAGCAATGAAGATCTGATCGAGTTACAGAATAATCCTATCTACGATGAGGAAGAACAAGTAGAAGAGAAAGTTTTATCTTCAGGGGAAATACAAAATGCACTTTCAAAAATTTATTCAGGTTTGGACATATTGCAGAGTATAGACAATAATGATGACCGTGTCTTGACCGTGTGTCAAACAATTAAAAACAGTGTTGGGTGTTATGAACGTATTTTACAAGAACGTAAACAAAACGTTACCCAAAAGACAATAGATGTATTTTTCCGTAAAAAATAAGAGTATGTATTGCATAAAGTGTTCTTAGAATTAAAGTGATTGATTAAAATGATTTGTATTTTTTTGTATTAAATTTTGACTATGTTTAATCATAAACCTCGATATACGCGAATTTCAGTTAACGCGATTTTTTTTCGGAACGTATCCCTCGCGTAAAGCGGGGTATTACTGTATTTGGATTTCAGCTGATGAAACTACCGACAGTTGTGATCGCTGTATTGCCAATTTAATTGTGGGTGCATTAAGATTAGAGCCTTCTTCTTCCTATTTGGTGGCCTGCAAAGAACTTGACAAAACGCCTACGATCGCCAGATTTGTGAATGGGGGTATTAAAAAAATATTTCCTGAATCTTCTGCAGATGAAAGAGTGTTTATATTTCTCTCAGATGCTGCTCCCCATATAATCAAGGCAGCCAAAGTCCTCCAAGCATTTTGTCCAAATTTAATTCACGTGACGTGCTTTGCTCACGGAGTCCATCGACTCGCTGAAGAAGTACGATCCACGTTTGGAAATGTAAATAAACTGATTTCATCAGCAAAGAAAGTGTTTCTTAAGACACCTGCTCGCAATAACGCCTATAAAGAACAACTGCCAAATGTACCTTTACCTCCCAAACCAGGGGAACTCGATGGGGAATATGGATTGAAGCTGTACTATTTTACAATGAACATTTCGAGGCCATTACAGGTGTAGTAAATGACTTCGATAGTGCAGAGGCTATGGCAGTTCGTCAATCCAAGGAAGCATTTAACGTTTTGGATTGTTGTAGCTTCTACTTGATGGAAATTCATTATAAATATATAATAAAAGACTGTTTTTAGTCAATTTCCTAGACTTAACAATCAGTAAAGCCATGAAAAAACATGAATTTGCAATATATCACAAACCTTGTCATACAGATACCACAATTCACAATAGTTCTCACCACCCTAACCATCATAAACTCGCCGCTTATCATAGTTTTATACATAGACTAACTAATATCCCCTTATCAGAAGAAAATTTTACTAAAGAATTAAACTACATAAAACAAGTAGCCGTTAACAACGGTTATTCGGTTACTTTAATCAATAGTATCGTTAAGAAAAAACTTAGAAACAAGGCAATCTCAGAAATATACCCACGTTTTAAGGACAGAAATACTACTTTTAAATGCTTAACCTATTTCGGCAAACCAACGGAAAAACTGGGGAAATTTTTAAATCAAAAAAATATCAACATAGCTTACAAGACTAACAATACTATAGGGAAATATCTTAAAAACTACAAACCACAAATCAATAAAGACAATAAATCAGGGGTTTATCAATTAACATGTGGGTCATGTCCTAAAACATACATCGGACAAACTGGACGTACATTTAGACAAAGAATTACAGAAGACGAAAAAAGTTTCATCCATAGAAAATCTAATTCAAGATATGCTAATCATCTTTTAACAGAAAATCACACATTTAACAAGAATTTCAAAATTTTTACACACCCAACAAAAAGGTTTAAAACTAAACCTTTTAGAGACAATGCAAATAAATCGATTAAGGACTACAGGTATTTTACTCAACGACCAGGTAGATTTAAGCAATTCACCATTATTGAATTTATTCTCCTAACTCCAAACCTGTGTGGATTTTCCAAAACTATCAATGTAATTTAATTAGGTGTAATATTATAATTAAGAAATTATATAAAACTGTGAATATTAAACCTAACTTGACATCTACCGGTCATTTTTACACTGGGAAATCCGGCCGACAAAATGAATGCCACAGTCACCACTTCCAGCACAGACTGGGACCACTTCCAACGCCTCCTGGCGACCACGGGTCCCATCCCAAAAATTTCCACAACCCAGGATCTGGATTCGGCAGTCAATAAACTGACTGCTGATATCCAGACAGCCCTTGCCCAGGCCACAACGTCACGAACCCAACCAGTCTCTTCTCAAGGTAGACTACCCCCAGCTATCAAAGAGCAGATCAGGGATAAAAACCGGCTGCTCAGAAGAGCCCTCAGGACGGGACACCCCCGCCTCAAAAGGCTCGCAAATCAAGCAACGCAGCAGGTGAAAGACTCACTTGCTGAATTCCACAGCAGCAGGTGGGAGTCCAAAGTAGAATCCCTCACTACCCAGGACTGTTCTCTTTGGAAAATGGCAACAGCCCTTTCCAATGACGAGCCAAGGTCCATGCCAGCCCTCACCCACGCCGGCACCACAGCCTCCACAACCCAGGAGAAGGCTGACCTTCTGGCAGATCTGCTAGAGGAACAGTTTTCTCCTAACACTCCTGCCCATCCCGATCCAGCCCGTGATCTTAGGGTCGCTACAACCATACAGACCCTAAATCTTGCCCAGCCCCCTCGCAATACGTACTTCACAACCCCCTCCGCTGTTAATGAGATCATTCGATTTACCTCAATCCGAAAAGCCCCAGGTCATGATAAAATTACAAATAAAGCCCTCAAAAAACTCCCCAAGAAACAAATCTCAGAAGCCACCAATATCATTAACAGCATATTTTCCACTCTACTGGAAAAAAGCTGAGGTCATTATGATCAAAAAACCAGGCTCTCCATCCCACGAGGCAAGCAGCTATCGGCCAATCAGCCTACTTCCAGGCCTTGGCAAGATAGCTGAAAAAGTCATCCTCGAAATCGTCAGAGCAAAGTCCACAGCGCTCCGTGTTGTCCCTGACGAACAGTATGGCTTCCAGCCCCTTCATGGCACCATCCATCACACCACGAAACTCGCCCAAACCATTTCCAACAGCTTCAACAAACGTCACAAAGTTGGAGCTGTGTTTCTCGATGTAGCAAAGGCCTTCGACCGAGTCTGGCACGAAGGCCTCATTCTGAAACTGATCCGACACGGTTACCCCCTTTTCATTAACAAACTCATTCAATCCTTCGTCTCTGACAGAACATTCCAAGTCAGAGTCGATAAGGCCATCTCCGAAGTCAAGGCCATTAGAGCCGGAGTCCCTCAAGGCTCCGTCCTCTCCCCCCACCTCTTTAACATTTTCACAGCCGACATTCCAAAAACGGATCAGACTACCCTACTCCTGTATGCTGACGACACAGCCATCATAGCAGAATCCAGCAGCTACAGAATCATCACCAGTAGATTGCAGCGCCACCTGAACGTCCTCGCCCCCTGGTTCGACCGATGGAAGATCCAGCTAAACCCATGTAAGACACAGGCCATCGTCTTCGCCAAAGGCAACGGCACTCCTTATGGACAACTCCAGCTCCAGGGATCCCGCATCCAATGGGCAACCACCATCAAGTACCTGGGAATCCAGTATGACAAACACCTCATCTGGAAAGACCAGGTCTGTGCTGCCTCAAGGAAAGCCAAGCAACTACTGGGCAAGCTGTACCCAATCATCAGCCGGTCCAGTAAGTTGCAACCAAAAATCAAGCTGCTAATTTATAAAACCATCGTGAGGGCAGGACTCACACACGCCTGCCCTACTTGGTCTAAACTCACCAAGACACGCAGAGCTCAACTTCAGGCAGTACAGAACAAGGCCCTGAGGATGATCACGGGAGCCCCATGGTTCGTCCGAAACCGGCAATTGCATAGAGACCTCGGTGTGCCAACAATCAAGGCACACATGAGGTCCACCAACATCAAGTTCTTCGCAAAGGCGCTACAACACCCAAACGCCACCATAAGGAGCGCATTCCACGTGCCCGCCAACGCCCGCCATCACTATCCAAGACCTTCTGACCCCATATCCGACGAAGACGATGGCCCTCCCCCACCCCCATGAAGATTGTAACCTAGATTAAGTTTAGAATTAAGTTCTAGATTAGTTTAAAATTAAGCTCTAGTTAAGTTAGATTAGTCAACCAATGTAATTAAAACCCAATGTCCTAGGTTAAGTTAATTAGGATTACTGTATAGAACCTAGGTTAAGTAGTATAGGAATATAAGCTATCATAAATGTAAGTAAGAGGCATAGCCTAACTTAAATTCAATAAAGACAATGACCTAACTTGACAGTGTAAAATGTAGATCTGAAGAAGCTGCAAGCGAAACGCGTCATCACAATTTAAATACACCAGTGGAAATTGACTAAAAACAGTCTTTTATTATATATTAAGCATTTAACGATTCTGATATTAAAAAAAACATAGCTTTGATTAGCACTCACTTTTCCCACATGCCTGCGGGTATTAAAAAGCTTGAAACTCGAGGTTTGGCGTTGACCGAATCAATTCACTTAATGAATAAAATCCGTCAAATAAACTCCACATTGCCAGATGTATTCCCGCGTAGAGTTAAAGAAAAGTTTGAAAACATTTCATGAAATAACCCAGGCTTTGAAGCTTTGTGTCAAATTGATAGTTTAGTTAATGAGACGGGTGAAACAATAAGTGCTAACATAGCACCCAAATTCAAATACTGCCCAGTTACCTCAGTGGATGTGGAACGGTCTTTTTCCACTTATAAAAATATTTTAAGTGATCGAAGACACAATCTTACTACCCAACATTTGGAACAATACCTTATTGTTTACATGTACAAAAATACAAATGTTAAATAGTTTTAAAAAATGTTAAATAATTGTTAATTAAATTTAAACATCGTCGATAACTTGTTAATTTTATGGTGATTTTGAAACAAAAAACTAAAAATTACTACTTTTATTATTATTTAATATTGCATATTTTGACCCTTTTCGTGCATATTTTAAGCATTTTTCATGCATATTTGCATCCATATTTCAAGATTTTTATGTTGCATATAATCCGGTCTCTAATTATAATATCCGATATCACATTTTTATAGCAAGGTAGCGTCCAATATTCCTCACACTAAGTTCAGGGCACAATACTTCTTTTTAATTGTTTTTAATACCGGTTTTTTTTCTGTGTACTCTGTATGAATAATGGACATGCAACAAAGTTATATTATTATTTTAGGTTTTGTAATACCTGTCGGGTGTGGTACCTACTTAAGTGGTTCATGTTAGTTCAATCTGATAATCTGCATGCGTCTATTATCTCCAGCATTTGTTCTTTATGATCATAAGACTGGTAATGATGCGACTTGTGATAACCTGGCTTATCAATCGATCAAGATTGTAGTACAAGGTTCAAAAACCTAATGGAAATGTGATAGGAAATTGCATCCAGATTTTTAATCAAATTATACAACTTTATTTGAACACTGTTCTTTCTTCGATATATGAGGGTCATTCCTGACAGAGTTATGCCGCCAAATGACCAAATTATAGTGATATTTATTAAATATTATCTATGAGATGGCATGCTGTGAGGTATCAGATACGTGTGTTTAGTTTTCTTGTAGTGATCGTGTAAAAAAAGTTTTAACATTTTCCAAAAGATACAGCCTTAGCCAAAAGTATTAGGCCCTCTACAATTTAGTTCATTTCTTGTGTTTCAGGGTAAAAAATTAAATTCGTGTGTTTTGTAAAATCGTATATTGAGATAAAATTATGAAATAAATTAATATTTGATGTGTCCGCCCTTAGCTTTAATTACAGCAGCAATTCTTCGGGGCATGCTGCGTACAAGCCTACTACATCCAATTGTACTTATGGCATTCCACTCATCCATCAAAGCGCTTTTTAGCGCTGCTTTTGATGTTATGCTATGCTCCCGTATCTTGCGCTTCAGCATACCTCAAAAATGCTCGATAAGATTTAGATCTAGAGACTGGGCCGGCCAATCCAACAAGACAATGTTATTGTCTGTAAACCAGCGCATCGTAGCCGCTGATTTATGACAAGGTGCATTATCTTGCTGGAATTTGATGTCGTCGAAATTAGTGTCGCCAAAAATGCACGTTAGCAAAGGCATCAGTACAGTTTCTAGTATATTTATGTACTTTTGGCTGTTCATGCGGCCTTCACAAACGAACATTTCGCCGACACCTTTAGCAGCCATGCAGCCCCAGATAATAATGCTGCCTCCTCCGTGTTTTACAGTAGGTACCACGCAATATGGATGGTATTCCTCGTCGACACGCCGCCTTACGAATGTCACACCTGACGTTCTGAATAGCTGTAAGAATAGAAAAAATACTCAATTAAAAAAATAGTTACTATTTTGACTAAAACGGATTAAATCAAGAGTAATTGTATGCAGTTATTTGTTAAAATAAATCATATAAAAACTTACCTCAAAGTTGGATTAATCGGACCATACAACATCTCCTTCCTCCTCCGATTCTCTTCGCTAAAATGTTGGTGCTTCAGAGCCCACTCTAAGCGTTTCTTCCTATTGGTCTCTGAAAGCCAAGGCTTCTTTCTAGCTTTGCACCCTCTTAATCCAGCTTCTGACAGTCTTCTCTTTGCTGTTCGAGAACTAATCGGCATCCCAGTCTCTTCCGACAGAGTTGCAGCGAGCTCAGATGATGTTTTTCTCGATTTTTAATAGACTCGCGGTTGAGTTTTCTGTTCTGTCGCTCATTAGTCTTACGTTTTCTGCCCGTTCTTATTTTGTTGGTATGGAAGCCAGTCTCCACAAACCTTTTAATAGCACATTGCACTGCGCACCGAGAATATTTCACTAACTTGGTTATTTCTACTTGAGACTTGCCTTGTTCATGTAGGGTTTGAATTTTAATTCGTTTTTCGATACCAAGCTCACTTTTCTTAGGCATTTCTCAAATATATGAATGTCTAGTTCACAAATAAAACACGCACAGAAGCTTCTTGACACTACAAGTAGTAAAAAGAGACTAATAAGACATTAAAAATATTTTTCAAAAAAAACCTCATTATCGCGATTTTGTGGGCCAGGTGTTTTATGGACCTGTAAAAGAGATTGTCTATAGTTTAAGTTAGCTTTTGGCCATCGCCGCCTATAGTATTGTTAAAAAATTAGTTAGTTTCACGTGTTTATTAGGGGTGCCTAATACTTTTGGCCAAAGCTGTAGATTAAAGGGAACTTATAAAATACTACAAGTTAAACTGTTTAAATCCAACTGACTTTCAAAAAAAGTTAATTACATTAAATGATTCTGCCTCGTCGTAAGCGAGCTGTTGAATTTAAATGTGGTCGTACCTCCATTCAAGATTATAGACGCTAAGGACACCCGAAAACATCTACAACCGACGAGATTATAGGAAAAATTCAGATTAGCGTACTAAATGATCGACGACTGAAAGTACGCTAGTTCGATAACATTATAAACATCTCGATAAGCCGTCTCCACCAAACTTTACATGATCTTTTGGGTATGAGAAAACTTTCTACTCGATGGGTGCCGCGTTTCTTAACAATCGACCTACAACGAATTCGAAAAAACATTTCCGAAGAGTGTTTAGACTTGTTTAAACATAATTCCAGTAAATTTTTTCTACGTTTCGTAACAGTAGGTGAAACATGAATTCATCATTACACGCCAGAGATGAAGGAGCAGTCGAAATAGTTGGTGGGAGTAAGTGAAAACGAAACCAAACACTGTTCCATTGTGCTTATAAACCACTGAGCGAAAGCTAGAACCATGACCGAGGAGTATTATGCCTCACTGCTGGATCAGTTGAAGAGTGGTATTCAGGGGAAAAGTCCACATCCCACAAAAAAACAAAGTGCTTTTTCATCACGATAATGCGCCTTCACACACGTTTCGGATTGTTACTGGAAAACTACATAAACTTTGCTTCGAAATGCTTCCACAGCCACCGTATTGGCCAGATTTGGCTCCCAGCGATTATTTCTTGTTTTCAAACTTGAAAAAATGAGTATATGGACGAATGAATGGTGATGAATGAAGTTAAAGTGGAGACGAAAGCTTATTTTGTAGAGTTGGATAAATTTTATTTTTTTCACTTTCGATTTCACCCCCAAAACTAATTCCTTACGTCAAAATTTAATTTTAAAAACTACATTACTGTGATTGGGCCATCAATTCCTATAATTGTGACAAATTTTAACTTTCTACGTCAAATAGTTTCGGAGAAAATCGGGCGTGACAGACAGATAGACGGACACCGAGGTGATCCCATAAGTGTTCCCTATGGAACACTAAAAAGTATTAAAAAGAAATTGATTTCGCCGCCAAACAATAAGCAAGTACAGGTGCTATCAACTGAAAAACATAATAAAAGATATTTTTTCTTTACTTTTTACAATAATGTCAATATTTGGTACTTCGGTCCATGTAATAAGCTTTCAGCTTTCCTTTGGACCACGAGATCTTTTACCAAAACCAATCAAAGAAAAATTACTTATCCCGCCAGTAATAAAAAGAGATAAAGGTGGTGTGAAAGATATGTGAGGGAAAGAGAACCCAGTTAACAATGCAAAGTGCTTCTTTAGTTAATTTAAGGCTTTCTCAGACGATCAAAATTGTACCCGAAATACGTATATTATATAACCATACTGATCTCCTTTTTTTGATTTTTTTAACCTATCGCGATAAATAATATGTCTATAGGCAGCGCATTAGTTGCTTTTTAAATTATCTAAATAGTTTATTTGTAAAAACGCCTGGAGAGAAAATAACATCTCTTTCCCTAGAACAGGGGTCGGCAACCTTTTAACTAAGGGGTGCCAGGTTTCATCCATACAACATTTTGCGTGCCGACATAGGTACTTACAACAACTAAAATTAACAAAAATTAACTTAATTTAACTTAAAATATTGCTTTTAGAAGGTTTAATTACAAAAAAAATTTAACATTTAACAAATAATTTTATTATACTAGTCCTAGGACCTAGTGTGAACCCTGTGCTTGAAGTTCTTTAGAAAGTTTTCTTATATCCGGTTCATGTCTGGTTATTTTCAGTGTCACACATGCTTCCGAGTTGTCTGTTGTCAGCCTGCTTTGGTACGTGTTTAAAATCACTCTCATATGGGAAAAAAGTTGTTCACAGATATAGGATGATCTGAAAGCTGTAAGCATGGCAAACGCTACTTTCTTAAGACAAATAAATTTCTCTGGTAAACTCATCCAACAACTGAGTATCTCGTTTGAATGGTTCTGGCAGTCACCTTCTAATACCCTTCTTAATTCTACAAATTTCGTGTTCCATAACTCGGAGCTTTTAAATTCAATGTATTGAAGATCAAAATCATTAATGTCCATCCACGAGAAAAGAGATATGTCAAAGCAACTGCTGGAAAAATCCATTAAATATGGTTTGATTAAAAAAGCGAACATAGGACCATGTTTATCAAAATCCTGACCCCTCTCGATAAACTCCTCTTTTAAATTAGTCATATATTTAAGAATTTCGTCTATTAGTGCACCATCGTCGACACTGGATATATAAGTTTTTAAATTTGGAAAATATTTATATGTGTTTCTAGTAATATCGCTGATAAATAAATCTATTTTTAATTTGAATGATTTCCAGGATTCGTATAAATCCAGAACCGTTTTGCCTGAACCTTGTAACTTTAAGTTGAGTTCACTGAGATGGTTTGTAAAATCAGTAAGAAACATTAACATACAGATCCAGTTCTTATCTTCTACTAAGATGGAATCTTTGGCACAATGATACTACTCAGTATATATCACCACTACACCAAACACTTTATTTTTGCAGTGCAAAAATAAAGCGTTTGGTGTAGTGGTGATATACACTGAGTAGTCTTATCTTCTAGTTCAGCATAAGCATCCAGTTGATTTTTTTCAAACAAGAACGATTTAATTTCGCCCAGACATTGCACAAATCTAGAGAGCACTTTACTACGGCTGAGCCAGCGCACATAATTGTGCAATGGTATATCTCAATATGGAGATTTTAGCGCACAAACTCTCTTGGTGAATTATGCAATGAAAATTCAAAAACTGATCGACCCATGCGTTCAATAAGAAGGGAAACAAATCCTTTATGTCTCCCAATCATAACAGGAGCGCCATCTGTCGTTACGCAAAAATTTTATTTAAATCAATGTTCCGCTTTTCAAAATGTTTAACAAATTCTGAAAATATATCCTCTCCTCTTGTAGTTCCCTGCAATGGGAGCAGACAAATCAGCTCTTCATACACACTGCCATCATCGAAGTATCGCGCAACGATTGCCAGACGGGCAATGTCATTAATATCGACACTTTCATCCAATGCTACATTAAATACAAAACTGTGTTTGATAGCGTCTCTCTGGTGTTTTTGGACATTTTGTGTCATTTCCTGGCCAATATTGTATCCTTATTGGGCAAGTCGTCGAATAAAATCTCGCCAGTACTCAAAAACGTTTGCTTCATAAATTCTCCGTCAGTGAACGGCCTACCCTTTTGTGCCAGCGATTGTGCAATTTTGAAACTGCATTCAGTTACCTGATTTTTTCCTTGGAAAACTTTGCTTAAGAATGTTGACTGTTTCTCGTATTGTTTACTTGCTCTTTGTATTGCCTCCCTTTTATCAGCGTTATCTTTAAATGAGAATTCATGTTTTATCTGGAAATGTCGAACGTCTACCTTCTGTTTCTTCGCGGCCATAACACAACGTAATTTTAATTTTTAAACTTTTCGACGACTGTTGACTGGAACGGATGTTACTTCTATACTAAATGATCCAAACGTGTAGCCGCTTGCTATATATAGAAAAATAATGTTTCCAGAAAATTCCAATAATTACGTTTATTAAATTTCTTAGAACAAAAATTATTATCTATAACGCGCCCATTGCAATCAAAGGGCCGCCTAGAAGTTAAATCTAACAAAAAACTGAAGTTCGGCAATATAAAAAGAGTTGCGGCGCGCGTCAGAACGATTGAAGTCAAGTCAAACAAAAAACCGTCTTTTGATCTGAATTGAGGACGTTTATTTGTGTTTTTGCCTAGGCTTATATTTTGAGGCTTGCCGTCTTTAATACTTGCCGAAATTAAAGCCAAACCAATGTATTCAGTAAAATTATAAATTACAAAATATATATTTTGTAGTTTTTGGTAATAATACCTAGGACCTATATAATATATCGTTTTTGTTTGTATCGTTAAAGTAATACTGTCTTCGTGCCATAGGTTGCCGACCCCTGCCCTAGAACCACCTTTTCAAATTTAAAAAGACGTAATAATCGCTGCAGGCAAATCTGGTGAATTCGGCGGATAAGGAAGCAATTCATAGTCCAATTTCACAATGATTTTACAGATTTGTGAGTTGATGCACTATCTTGGTAACACGACACTTTTGTCTTCGCTAAATGTGGCCTTTTTTTTGATTTCACCATTTAAGCGATCTAACAAACCAACGTAATAGTTTCCGATGATTGTTCGCCCCTTCTCAAGATAGTTAATCAGTATCATGCCGCGTGCATCCCAAAATACTTGTCAAAACCTTTCCAGCTGAAGTTTATGTTTTTGGACGCCTCGGTCGGCTTTCATGAGGTTCCGGCCACTATGCGGACTGACTTTGGGAATCAGGCGTGTCGTAGTGGATCCATGTTTCTTCCATTGTTACGATTCGAGCAAAAAAACTCCTTAGATTACGCCGAAATAGTGCCAAACAGTGTTCTGGATCCTCAATACATTATAGTTTTTGATCAATCATGGGAGTGTGCGGCACCCATCGGGCACGTAGCCTTTTCATATGCGAACGTACATGCAAAGTATACCTTATGCATTCTGTTGATACTTTCACGATGTCAGCTATCTCTCTCTCTCTTTCACTTTGCGGTCATTTAGAGCCATACGGTGGATTTTTTTGTGCTTTTTAGAGTGACTGCCACATTTGGACGTCCGGAACATGGTTCATCATCGGTTGTACCACCGCATTTAAGTTCATTAAACTATCGACATATAGTTACTTTCGACGGAGCAGATGTGTTATAACATTTCCCAAGCCATTCTTGGGTTCTGACTGTATTTTTTTTTCCATTAAAAGGAGTGCTTAATCAACATACGGAATCCTTTTTGTTCCATCATTTTGCAAAAATCAAAAGTAGTATTAGTGGATTATGCTTTTAAGAGTAGATTATTAAAAAAACTACAGTGTTTTAACTTTATTGAAATTGCGCCTCAAGATGCACTATGTGATTTAGCAAACTAATATTCCCATAGTGCAGTCAAGGATGCCCGAAACTGTCTTCAGACAGCGTATCTTAAAACGTATTTTGATGAAGCTAGACACCAAAAAGGCTTCTGGCGCTGACGGAATATCTGCCCATAATTCTCAAAAACTGTGCGAGGGAACTAACACCAGTTTTCTGTAGACTTTTCAACCTATCTTACAGAAAGGGAATATTTCCTTCCAGCTGGATATGTGCCACAGTTCAGCCAATACTTAAAAAAGGCAAGAAGACCTTGCCAAATAACTACCGACCAATCGCACTGCTTTCAATAATATCGAAAGTCATGGAAAAGGCTATCAATCAGCATCTTCTAAAATATCTTGAAGGATTCAACATTATTAGCGATCACCAATATGGCTTTCGTAAAAATAGATCAACAGGAGATGTCCTGACTTATGTAACACATGTTTGGAACAACGCAATTGAACACTTTGGAGAATCTCGAGCGGTTCCTCTTGACATATCCAAGGCATTCGACCGTGTTTGGCACGATGGGCTGTTGGCTAAGTTACGTTCTTATAGTATGTCTGAAAAGTTCTGTTTGTGGCTCTCATGTTTCCTCGGGGAGCGTTCTTTGCGAGTGGCAGTCCACGGATTTCTTTCTTTCTCACCTTTACTATCAATGCCAGTGTACCCCAAGGCTCCATACTATCTCCTACTCTCTTTCTCGTTTTTTCTCGTTTATATTAACGATCTGCTGGAAAAGACCGAGAATCCATTCTACAGCTTTGCAGATGACAGTACACTTATCTCTTCATTCACTTTGAACGCTCGGACGTCGGCTACTCAGACGAATATCCGCAGACAGGAGGAAGTCATTCAACTTAACAAAGAACTGGAAGAAATTCTATCTTGGGGTGACAGTAACCAAGTGGAATTTAACGCTACAAAAACCCAGGCGGCAGTTTTTTCTAAAAAAGTTAACGTTGCTGAACTCAACATAGTTATGTCGTGGCACTCCATTCCTCTAACATTGTCACTCAATTTGTTGGACGTTAATTTGGGAGCAAATATGTCCTGGCATGAACATGTTGCAGACATAGCAAAGAGAGCTTCTCAGAAGTTGGGAATATTATTTCGAACCAGAAAGCTATACACTTCACAGCAACTGTTAATTCTTTACAAAGCTCAAATTCGACCAACTATGGATTACTGCTCCCATGTTTGGGGCTCCGCTCCCAAACATACACTGCATTGTTGGATTCTATTCAGAGAAGAGCTGTTCGTCTTATCGGAGACCCGGAACTGACAGGTGGCCTTGATTCGCTGGAAAATCGAAGAACGGTTGGCGACTTGAGCCTATTCTACAAGTATTTTCATGGAAAGTGTTCGAAGGATGTGGCCCGCTTAATTCCTCCGAGAACGGTGCATGTTAGAAGTACACGTCACGCTAATACTTCACATCCGTATGAGGTTCAGCTTGTTATTCCTCGTACAACGCTTTTCAAGCAGTCATTTATATGGAGAACATCATCTCTTTGGAATAATTTGCCCAGGACTGTGTTTCCCACCGAGTACAATTTACAGCGATTTAAGAACAACGTGAATCGCTTTCTCCGCACACTTGTCGCTCCTGTAGAGCTTTAGGGTATTTCCTGTAGCACGTGTGCTAGACCCATAAAAAAAAAAGTCCATTTTTTTTCTTTGGATCTGGCTATGTGTCCTGCATAATCCCATTTCAGGCATGTCACTCTCTTTACAACGTCCGCCACTCTCATTATTTCTCTTATCCACGTATTCCTCTTTTTATCTCTCAAAATTGATCTTTCCATTGCTCTTTGTGTTGTCTGTAATTTCGTTACTGTTTGTTTTGTTAGGGTCCAAGTCTGTGCTCCGTAAGTTAAAACTGGCAGTACACACTGATCGAACACTTTCGCCCGGAGGTGTAGAGGAATTTTCTTGTTACTAAGTATATAAGATAGTTTCCTAATTTCCGTCCATGTCAGTCTCCTTCTGCGATCTATTTCTAGTTCTTTGTTTTCTTTTGTCAGTGTTATAATTTGTCCGAGATACGTATATGAGTTGACATTCCCAATTCGTGTTTCTCTGATAACAATTTCCTGATCTTCTGGACACATTGTCTTGGTTTTACTTAAATTGACCTACTACGCTTGATTGTATTTCTACATAGTTTTCAAGTCTTCCAGTTTATCCGTAATTAAGACTACGTCGTCGGCAAATTTTAGGTGTTTTAGGCGTTCTCCACATATGTTTATTCCTTTGTCTGGCCAGTGTATTTTCCTAAATATCTCCTCCAGGGCAAGTGTAAACATTTTGGTGAAATTGTGTCGCCCTGTCGTATACCTCTGTTAACAGGGAACTTTCCTGTGCTGTCGTGTATTTTCACCGATAATGTGGCTTTTTTATATATATTACCTATCAAAGCTGTATAACGAGAATCCATACGTGCATAGTTGAGTCTTTCCATTATTGCCCAGTGTTCGATGGAGTCGAATGCCTTTTCGTAATTTACAAAGGCCATATAGAGTTCAAGGTTATATTCAACTGTTTTTTCTATGAGTATTCTTGCGGTTAATAGGTGATCATAAATTCCGTAGTCTTGTTCGACTGATTGGTGCTGATCCAGTTTCTTTGTTATTCTATTGGTAATGATCTGTGTGAATAATTTGTAGAGGTGTGACATTAGGCTAATTGGACGATAGTTTCGTAAGAGAGACAGATCTCCTTTTTTGAACAAGATGATCATTATTGCATTGTTCCAAGTTTCCGGAACTTCTCCTTTTTCTAGGCATAGGTTAAACAGCATCACACGATCACCTCTTCGGCTTCCTTTATCATCTCTATTACTATGTCATCTTCTCCTGGTGCCCTATTATTCTTCATACTTCGTAGAGCGTGTATGATTTCATCGTTACTTATTTCGGATATATCTTCCGAACTTACGTTAATAATTTTATCATGTTCTTTGTTTGTGCATGTTGTCTGAATTTGGGAGCTGTATAATGTTGTGTAAAATTCTTCGATTGTTGTTAGTATTTATTGCCGGTCTCTGATTTCTCTGTTATTTTCCTTAATCATCAGGATTTCACTTTTCCCATTTTTTGGCGGAGACATTTCTTGTTTTGGTTATTTTTGATTACTTCTTCTATTAATCTTTCATAGTTCCTTTCTAGTCTTTTCGTATCATCTTCCGTGTATCTTTTCTGACTGTTCTGTATTCTTGCGTGCCATATTTACCCTGCTTGTATAAGGTTCTTCTCTCTTCTATTTTTTGTTTCGTTTCTATTGTTAACTTGTCCGATCTTAATTTTGTATTTCCGGCAGTCTTAAAAGCCGTTTCTGTTATCGGAGTTGTTAGATCTCTTGATAGCTCGTTTAGATCTTTTTTAATATGTTGAATATCACCTATTGTCTTGCTCAGTCCGTTTGTCTACTTTTCTCTGTTTCCTTTAAGTTTATTAATGTTATGACTTTCTCGTTTTGATTTAGGTTTTATTCTCTTCTCTTTTCCTGTTATTATGATTTTTGCTCTTATGATACAATGTTCACTTCCGATGTTAAAGGAGTTTAGTGCTGTGACGTATTTTACAATTGATTTTGAGGAACACAAGATATAGTCTATTTCATTTCTAGGTCTTGCATCGGGACTGATCCACGTCCATTCTCTTTTTTTGTTAAAGTTGGTGTTCAAGGCATATAGTCTTTGATTTTCTAAGAAGTTTTCGAACATGTTCCCTCTGTGATTTCTTATACCTAATGCGTATTTTCCAATATATCTTTCATTTTCGTTTTGTTGGTGTCCTAGAACGGCGTTAAAGTCTCCTAGTATGAGGTCGTGATCACCCTTATAGGTGTTAAATGCGATTTCTTTGTTGAAACTGAACACAAAACTTTATTTTTTGATGTCAAGTCAAAATTAGGAACTTCAAAAAATACTGGAAATAATAGTTTTGTTCAATATTAATAAAAATAAAAACCGGTCAAGTGCAAGTTGAACTTGCGCAATTAGTGTTCCGTACGTTGATTGCTTTTAAAATAAAAAATTTTGTTACAGAGGTATAAAATGATCAGTGACTTCACAAAATACACTCCAAATGAGTTTTCAACAAGGTTTGTTTCCAATCTTTACTGAAATCTGATGACCTTGAAATTTTTGTTTTTTTTTATATACTAGATAAATTATTAAAGGTAATGCACTCGTGATAATTTTCGTTCAATCTACATCCCGTGGAGAATATTCCAGAATTTTTTCGAAATTTTTTGATAAGTACTTTTCGAGATAAGGCGGGGGACAGAGATTTTTCGTGATTTTTAAAAATAATACAAAGAGAAGTGCGCGCAAGTATAACATTATATATATATATATTTTTTACTCGTATTTTCACAAGCTTTCATCTGACACCACACTCGATGACCTAGTAAAAAAATTTTCCGACTTCACCCCCAAAACTAACCCCTTAAGTCAAAATTTAACTCTCAAAACTACATGGCTCTGATGAGGCCATCAATTCCTATATTATTACCAAATTTCACCTTTCTACGTCAAATAGGTTCTGAGAAAATCGGGTGTGACAGACAGACAGACACCGAAGTGATCTTATAAGTGTTCCGTACGGAACACTAATAAAAACAATTTTGCGTGTTTTTTGTCAAACATGAACACTAAAACCTAATATTTTTAAGTTTTTATGATAAATGTAGATTCAAAACATTTAAATATGTCCGAGATAATAGTTTTACTCCATAATTTTAATGATTATACAGTTTTACATTATTTATTAAAATGTATGTTTTCAATTTAATCGTTTTTAGTGTTCCGTACGGAACACTTATAAGATCACTTCGGTGTCTGTCCGTCTGTCTGTCCGTCTGTCTGTCCGTCTGTCCGTCTGTCCGTCTGTCCGTCTGTCCGTCTGTCCGTCTGTCCGTCTGTCCGTCTGTCCGTCTGTCACACCCGATTTTCTCCGAAACTATTTGTCATAGAAAGTTGAAATTTGGTAGTAATATAAGAATTGATGGCCTCATCAGAGCCATGTAGTTTTGAAAGTTAAATTTTGACTTAAGGGGTTAGTTTTGGGGGGTGAAATCGGAAGTGAAAAAAAAATTTTTTTACTAGGTAATCGAGTGTGGTGTCAAATGAAAGCTTGTGAAAACAAGAGTTCATTACCTGTAATAATTTATCTGGTATATAAAAAAAACAGAAATTTCAAGGTCATCAATTTTCAGTAAAGATTGGAAATAAACTTTGTTGAAACTTATTTGGGGTGTATTTTGTGAAGTCACTGATCATTTTATATCACCGTAACATAAATTTTTACTTAAGGGATTCGTTTTGAGGGGTGAAATCGGAAGTGAAAAAAAAAATTTTTTTACTAGATCATCGAGTGTGGTGTCAAATGAAAGCTTGTGAAAACACGAGTAAAAAATATATATATAATGTAATACTTGCGCACACTTTTCTTCGTATTACTTTTAAAAAATCGTGAAAAATCGCTGTCCTCTATCTTATCTCGAAAAGTACTGACCAAAAAATTTTGAAAAAATCCTGAAATATTCTCCACGGGGTATAGATTGAACGAAAATTATCATTACCTTTAATAATTTATCTGGTATAGAAAAAAAAAACCAAAATTTCAAGGTCACCAGTTTTCAGTAAAGATTGGAAATAAACTTTGTTGAAAACTTATTTGGGGTGTGTTTTGTGAAGTCACTGATCATTTTATATTACCGTAACATAAATTTTGACTTAAGGGATTCGTTTTAAGGGGTGAAATCGGAAGTGAAAAAAAAATTTTTTTACTAGGTCATCGAGAGTGGTGTCAAATGAAAGCTTGTGAAAACACGAGTAAAAAATATATATATAATGTAATACTTGCGCACACTTTTCTTCGTATTACTTTTAAAAAATCGTGAAAAATCGCTGTCCTCTATCTTATCTCGAAAAGTACTGACCAAAAAATTTTGAAAAAATCCTGAAATATTCTCCACGGGGTATAGATTGAACGAAAATTATCATTACCTTTAATAATTTATCTGGTATAGAAAAAAAAACAAAATTTCGAGGTCACCAGTTTTCAGTAAAGATTGGAAACAAACTTTGTTGAAAACTCATTTGGGGTCTGTTTTGTGAAGTCACTGATCATTTTATACCACCCTAACAAAATTTTTTATTTTAAAAACAATCAACGTACGGAACACTAATTGTGCAAGTTCAACTTGCACTTGACCGGTTTTTTTTTTTTTTTTTTTTTTAACTTTAAGTCTGTTTTCTGAAAAACACCTCACGGTGGTTGTTTTTTTTTATGATTTTTTTTGAATTTAGAATAAAAAAATACTTACGGAAACACGTTCCTCACTTAAAAGACAGATTATTTTTTTGTAAATCTATGTAATTTATTTGGTATATGTAAAGAAAATCAAGGTCATTGAGTGGGGTGTCAAATAAAAGTCTGGGAAAACAAGAATTTAAAAATATATATAATGTAATACTCGCACAAAATTTTCTTTATATCATTTTTTAAAAAATTGCCAAAAATTGCTGTCCCCCACCCTATCTCTAAAAGTACCAATCAAAAACTTTCGAAAAAATGTTCGAATATTCTCCATAAAGTACAAATTGCAGAAAAATTATCACGAATGCATTATCTTTGATAATTCATATATATATATATATATATATATATATATATATATATATATATATATATATATATATATATATCAAGGATTTTCCACAGTTGACGCTGTTTTCCTTCTCTCAGCCTTTGATTCCATCCGTTTCTATCTTCCCAGTCTCCATCTGTTAGACCCCTGTCCTCCATAGCCTCGTCCACATCGTCTCTCCACGATAGTCTGGGTCTTCCTCTTTTTCTTCTCCCTATAGGGCTCCACTCCGTTATTTTCTTTATCCACCTATTACCTTCGCTCCTTCTTATGTGGCCATACCATTTTAATCGTTTTTCTTTAATGGTGTTTATTGCGTTCTCTTTGATGTTCATTCTGCTTCTTAATTCTTCATTTGTTATTCTCTCCATATGTGTCACTCTACAACATCTTCTCCAATACTCCATCTCTACCGCGTTAATTTTAGATTTATTTCTTTTGTTGATCGTCCATGTTTCTGACCCGTATGTCATTAGGCTTTGTATTATTGATTTGTATATGCGTGTTTTGTTTCTCTTTGTAATGTGCTTGTCCCACAGGATCGAATTTAATTGTCTTATGCATGTCCGCGTTTGTCCCAATCTAGCTTTAATCTCTTCTTCTGATGTTGCGTTTTTTGAAATGATGGTTCCTAAATATTTAAATCTATCGGTTCCTTTGATTATTGTTTCGTTATCGACTTCTAGATTCTCCACGTTTCCCTCCTTTGTTGTTAGATATTCCGTTTTATCAAAGTTTATTGCTAATCCTGCTTTAGTGTATTCTTCTTTCAGTTTTCTTACCATATAACTGAGGTCTTCCTCATCTTGCGCTATGATTACTTGGTCGTCTGCGAAACTTAGAGTATCTAAGTAATCTTCTCGTATTGAGACTCCCACTACACTTTTGCTTCCATTTTTTTAATGTTTGTTCGAGGTATATTTTGAATAGTGTGGGGGATGTAGAGCATCCTTGTAATAGGCCTTTTGATGTTTGGAGTCTCTTCCCTATCGTATGTCCTATTTTTATGTTCACTGTGTTGTTTTCGTAGAGAGCATTTACTGCGTATATTAGTTCCATAATCTTTGTCTTGGTACTGAGTCATAGGCCTTTCTTATGTCTATGAAGGCTAAATGAACTTCTCTATTCTTTACCAGTTTTTTTTTCATTGTTTGTTTTATAGTGTATATGTGGTCTATACATGATTTTCCGGCCGTAAAGCCTGCTTGGTCTTCTCCAATTTTTCCCTTATGATATTTTTAATAATTTTTCCATACAAACATCCCATACTCGATATTATGCTTAGGCCTCTATAGTTTGTGCATTTTCTACGGTCTCCCTTTTTAAATAAAGATACTATATGGGCTTTTGACCATTCCTCTGGTATTTTTTCTCCATTTATCGCTCTGTGGAACATGTTTCTCAGCATTCGATGTAATTTATTAGACCCGTACTTAATCATTTCATTTACCACACCCCCCAGGCCCTACAGATTTATTATTTTTGAGTGTTTTTATTGTCTTCTTTACTTCTTCATAGCTTAGTTCTATCTCTTTTTTTTCCTTATTCTGTTCTTCTTCAGGGTTCTCTTCCTGGAATTCTTGTCTGTCTTCTATTAGCAGCTTCTTATAATATTCTTCCCACTCGCTTTCTGGGATATACTCTATATACATCTTCTCTCTATTGTTGGTCCTTAATGCTTAAATTATTATCCATGACTCTGTGCTTCTAGTTCCTCCTATATACTGTTCTACATTTTCGCACGATTTTTCCCATCTCTCGTTCTTTTCTTTGCTTATCATCCTTCTCGTTTCTGCATTTTTCTGTTTATATTTCTGTAGATCTTCTTCTGATTTTGTAAACTGATAATTTATCTGGTATATAAAAACAAAGACCGGAAATAAAGTTTGTTTAAAACTCATTTGAGGTGTTTTGTGAAGTCACTGATCATTTTATACCTACGCCGTAACAAAAAAATGTTATTTTAACAGCAGTCATGGTACGAAACACCAATTACGCAAGTGCAAGTCCAACTTGCACTTGGTCGATTTTTTGAAATTATTATCAAATTTTATTAAAATCTTTCATAATCAACAAGGAAAATATGATTAACTAAATTTGTCAATCTGAGGGAGGCTTTAGAAATAAGTGTAATTATATAAAGTACTTTTGCCAGTAACCAAAGCTCAGTACGACATGGTACGACCCTTTTTGCAGGTAAATATTTTGTCGGGTATATACGTAAAGCCAACATAATTCCCTAAATACAATATGGATGCACCTGGGCCTTAAAGATAAAATAAACAAAGCCGAAAACAGTTTCGTTCCTTCTTGAAATTTCAATTTTAATTTTGCTAATCCTTTTTGACCATTTGCATTATGGTTATTTAGGTTTTGTTACTTGGCTTCAGCTGCAGTGTTGCCGGTAAAAATTGTATCTACCTGCTTTGCAATAAACAAAATTATTTAAAATTTCTATTCAAAATTTTAAATCTGGGATAATTATTTCCGTTGTTACCAGTGTTAAATAATCCTATAATATTATTTTTAGCATCTAGTGCAGTACTTAAAAGAGAATCCCTATATATATATATATATATATATATATATATATATATATATATATATATATATATATATATATATATATATATATATATATATATATATATATATATATATATATATATATATATATATATATATATATATATATATATATATATATATATATATATATATATATATATTTTTCTTTTTCCTGACCGTTAATGAATAAATTTAGTACAGTTTTTTGTTCTTGGTCTTGCGGTCAATTTTTAATGAAACAAGTTTACTTTTGGTTAACGTTTCGGTTTATTTTATTTAAACCATCTTCAGAACTACAAGAAAGAAAAATGTTTAAGATATAAAATTGATGATTAGTTTTGTTTTATACAGAAATATATATAAAGAATAAGTATTAGTGTTTAATTATATTTTTCCTACCTTATATCTAGTTGGATCTTTTGGTTTACATGTTAACAGTTTCACAGTTTTCGTAATACTAAATTTAAAAATTTAAAAATATGTGAACCTTTTAAATTTAGTATTACGAAAACTGTGAAACTATTAACATGTAAACCAAAAGATCCAAATAAATATAAGGTAGGAAAACTATAATTAAACACTAATACTTATTCTTTATATATATTGCTGTATAAAACAACACTAATCATCAATTTTACATCTTAATAATTTTTTTCTTTCTTGTAGTTCTAAAGATGGTTTAAATAAAATAAACCGAAACGTTAACCAAAAGTAAACTTGTTTCATTAAAAATTGACCGCAAGACCAAGAACAAAAAACTATCCTAAATATATATATATATATATATATATATATATATATATATATACTCGTATATATATATATATATATATATATATATATATATATATATATATATATATATATATATATATATATATATACAAGGCTGGTTTGAAAAGTCCGTGCAAAAATAAAAACTACTTATGTGTTTGGGGTAAACCTTTTTTATTTTTCGACATAGTCTCCTTTTAGGCTTATACACTTCGTCCAACGATGTTCTAGTTTGTTGATCCCTTCCGAATAATAGGATTTGTCCAAGTCTGCAAAATATCCATTAGTGTCTGCAATCACCTCCTCGTTTGAATAAAATCTTTGTCCCGCCAGCCATTTCTTCAAATTGGGGAACAAATAGTAGTCCGAGGGAGCCAAGTCTGGAGAATAGGGGGGATGTGAAACGAGTTGGAATCCTATTTCCATTAATTTTGCGACCACAACTGCTGAGGTGTGTGCTTGTGCGTTGTCGTGATGGAAAATGACTTTCTTGTGGGCCAATCGCGGGCGTTTTTCTTGCAGCTCGGTTTTCAAACGGTCCAATAACGATGAATAATATTCACCTGTAATAGTTTTACCCTTTTCCAGATAGTCGATGAGGATTATCCCTTGCGAATCCCAAAAGACAGTCTCCATAACCTTTCAGGCCGAAGGAACGGTCTTCGCCTTTTTTGGTGCAGATTCCCCCTTGTTAACCCCATTGTTTAGATTGTTGTTTGGTCTCAGGAGTATAGTAATGTATCCATGTTTCATCCACAGTGACGAAACGACGCTTAAAGTCCTCCGGATTCTTCTGGAACAGCTGCAAACCATCCTTGCAACATTTCACACGATTCCGTTTTTAGTCAAGCGAGAGCAATCGCGGCACCCATCTTGCGGATAGCTTTCTCATGTCCAAATGTTTGTGCAAAATATTATGTACCCATCCAGTCGAGATGCCCACAGCGCTAGCAATCTCACGCACCTTAACTCTTCTGTCATCCATCACCATATCATGGATTTGATCAATGATTTCTGGAGTCGTAACCTCCACAGGCCGTCCAGAACGTTCAGCGTCACTTGTGCCCATATGGCCAGTCCGAAAATTTTGAAACCACTTATAAACTGTTCTAATCGAAGGTGCAGAGTCACCATAATGTTTATCAAGCTTCTCTTTAGTCTCCTGAGGCGTTTTGCCTTTCATAAAGTAATGTTTAATCACCACACGAAATTCTTTTTTCGTCCATTTCTTGAAAATCACTCGACTTCCTTGATTCACACGAATGCCAAACAAAAAGAAATAGACCAATATGGCTGAAACTTGGTGTGCGTTCATTCAAGAGATGCTACTAACTAAACATGACCTCGATACGCGCCGGTGGTGCCATCTCTCGGACTTTGCACGGACTTTTCAAACCAGCTTCGTATATTGGTCGCATGCTTCAATTTCGATGTTATTATACAGTTTCAGGGCCTGACTATCCCCACCGATCCGCAAGTACTTTGTTCTGCTCATGTTTACTGAGTCCCCAATTGTTATATTGGTCTATGAGCTTCCTTGTCATATATTCCAGATCTTCTGGATCTTGGGCGATAACCACCTGATCATCGGCAAAATGTAGCGTATAGAGTGTTGTCTCATCGTCTATTTCGATACCCATTCCTCGACAACTCTTCCTCCAATGATCGAGGGCCGCATCAATATATACTTTGAATAACGTTGGGGGCAAGCAACACCCTTGTCTAAAACCTTTTGTGACGTGAAAGCTTTCAGATATTTCTTTACCAATCTTTATTCTTGACTGACAATTTGAATATAGTTGTTTTATCGCTTGTATGACGGTAACGTTAATAGATGTTCTTTCCAATACCTGCCACAGTTTCTTTATTGGTACATTATCGTAGGCCTTTGTTAAATCAATAAAGATTAGATGGACTTCTCTGTTGGTTGTTACTTTCTTTTCAGTTAGTTGATTAAGGTTAAAAATGTTATCCATACAAGTTCTTCCTGCTCTGAATCCCGCTTGCTGTTCAATTTCGTACGGAGCATATTCTTGTTCAATCAGTTTTCCATAAAGTCTGCTTAAGGAGCTGGTGACCGATATGCACCTGTAGTTCTCATATTTATCCTTCCTTCCCTTTTTGTGAACTGGCGTTATCCATGCCATTTTCCATTCTTCGGGAATTTGGTCGTCATTTATAAATTTTTCGAAAAGGTTGGTGAACATGTTCTTTAGTTTGTTAGATCCAGATTTCAACAATTCTGCAGGAATTCCCTCTGGTCCACTACCTCTACCGTTCTACATTGTTTTGATTGCTTTTAATATCATATCTCTATTTATTTTTATACTTGGTCCCTGAACTTTGTGAGTGGATGGAGACCGGGTAATAAATTCTGATCGATGTTCAGCCATTTCGTGTTGGTAATGGTCTTTCCACGTTTTCATGCTTATAATGGGTAATAGTGTTTTTTGAGAGTTATTTGCTCTTAGTGCTCTAACGAGTTTCCAAGCCTCTGATGATCGGCTTCCCCCATCTACCATCTAACTTGTACTTTTAGTCGCCTTCTACAGTAGGCAAAACGTACCGGGGGTTATATTCTGTCTCGTAGTTACTTTATAACCGTTGCACAAATTGAATACAGTTGAAAAAACCTTACGTTGAATAAACAATTTTGGCTTGTTCTTTTATTATACTAGGATGGAAACTTATCAATAGGTCTTCGTATACTTCAAATTTGATATTAGCAAAATTAACATAGCGAAAGCTTTTTTAGAAATGAGCAATAAACACGTTTCCATTAGTTGCAAACATTTTTGCCGATCCTCTATGTGTGAATTTTTAAATAAACAGGCGTGAGTCATCGTATGACAAAATATGCTGCTCCTATCTTGAACACACCACACCAATGTTAAATGAACGTATAGTGTGTTATACCGTAAACTAAAGAATTGACATAAGAGCTTAAAATTAGGATTACGTTTACATGAAAACATATATAAATCAAAAATGTTGTATGTCGAATGAATTACATGTTGAAACTATGCAGTAAAAAACCAGTTAAGGTTGGCAAAATATGAAAAGTATTGGTTTAGACAAAGAAATTTAAGTTTTGTCGTGTATTACAACATATAATTTAGAATAGAAACAATAAATTGCATTTCTTACAGTAAGGGTACGAAATATATACGAAATACAACAAATTACTTCTTACTGTTGGTGTTTACCAGGTGTACAAGTATGAAATGCGAACTTGTTTTATAAAGATTTGACACTGCGCCATTTTGTTGTGCCATCAATAAGTGTCAGACGCGCACGAGTGATAAATTGGAAAAGTGTGTGCATAGTGTTGTTTTGTTCAATATGTCGAAATTTATACCGAACAAAGAGCATTCGCCGACAGCATTAATTTTTTGTTTTTATTTGAAGAAAACTGCTGTTGAATCATACCAATTACTTCGAGAAGCTTATGGTGAACATGCTCCATCGCAAGATACGTGTGAACGATGGTTTCGGCGTTTCAAAAGTGGTGACTTCGATGTTGCAGACAAGGAACGTGGAAAACCGCCAAAAAAATACGAAGATGTGGAATTGCAAGCATTATTGGACGAAGATGATTCGCAAAAACAAAAACAACTCGCCGAGCAATTGGGCGTTAGTCAACAAGCTGTTTTCAGTCGGCTACAAGAGATAGGAAAGATTGTTGTCAGTTGAGCGACAGGCAAATGGAAAAGCGCAAAAACACGTGTGATATTTTGCTCGCTCAGTACAAAATGAAGTCGTTTTTGCATCGTATAGTTACAGGAGATGAAAAGTGGATTTATTTTGAGAATCTCAAGTCCAAAAAAGCATGGATAGACCCAGGCCCACCATCCACATCGACCGCAAGACCGAATCGCTTTGGCAGAAAGACGATGATCTGTGTTTGGTGGGACCGGAGGGGCGTGGTCTATTATGAGCTGTTAAAACCTGGGAAAAACGGTTAATACTAAACGTTACCAACAACAATTGACCGATTTGAACAGTTCACTTCTTGAAAAAAGGCCAGAATACCGAAAGAGGCAACACAAAGTCATTTTTCTTCATGACAATGCTCCATCACATACGGCAAAACCAGTTCACGACCCGTTGGAAGCACTCAGCTGGGAAGTTCTACCCCATGCGGCTTACTCACCAGACTTGGCTCCTTCCGATTACCATTTGTTTGCATCGATGGGTCACGCACTTGCTGAGCAGACTTTCGGTATTATTGAAAGCAGTGCGACTGGTCGGTAGTTTTTTGGCAAGGTCTTTTTGCCTTTGTTAGGTATCGGCTGAACTATTCCCTTTCTGTAAGATAGGTTGAAAAATCTACAGAAAACTGTTCCCTCGCACAGTTTTTGAGAACTATGGCAGTTATTCCGTCAGCGCCAGAAGCCTTTTTGATTGATTTTTGAATTGAAAATATAGAAGATATCACCACCCTAATCTTTTCACATCCCGCAATGTTATCAACAAAAACATACTTCAGATATTATTGTTGACACAGGTTTAAAACCAATATCTCTTTTTGTTCGAAGGTTATCGTACCAACCGGAGAAATAGACAAACCAATAGATTTATAGAAATTGGAAACTACGTTTTTCATAGTTTAGGGACGCTGAAAAAGACAAAAATATTTGTAAACTCCCTAAGTAATAGATTTAATAGATAGAGATGCTTTTTCTTAGAGAAATAATTTAAAATTCTGTAATAAGCAGTGACAAAAAACAATCGCGATAATTTCCAAGGAATATCAGTTACTGCATCCACGAGTAGAATCTATGGAAAGGTCTTAAAGATTAAAATGAAGAAGGAATATCAAGATTTCGAAGCAGAAGAGCAAACAGCCTTTCACACAGGACGTTCCATAACAGATCACATTTTCTTCTTAACTCAATTAGTAGAAAAAAAAGATGACACGAAACCAAAAAGTTCACTTACTGTTCGTTGACTGGAGAAAAGCATATGACAGTGTTCCTCGGCAGAAATTGTGGCAATCAATAGAAAGTACAAATATTAACATAGAGTTGATGAAAACTGCAAAAAGTAAAACAGAAACACAAATAATATTACGATTTATTACGTCAAAAAGTCTGAAGGAAGGATGATGTTTATCCCCCATCCTTTTTAAGGTATATCTGAAAAACATACTAAAGAGATGGGAGCCGATGTGCAGACCGATAGGAATACCATTAATTGACATGTTGTAAACGTTATGCTTCGCGGATGGCTCAAGACTGCGACGACTATTCGACGAATACAAAAATGAGAGTTTAGAAATCAATATGAAGAAAACGGAATATCAGTGCATTGTAGGACAACAAAAAGTTTTTATACTGGACGATCCAACGACAATAAAACACTGCGACGACTACAAATATCTGAGTATAAGAATTTATGAGGATGAATAAACTGGAAAAGGCAATAAGAAAAAGAAATACAGCATAATACTTATATATACGTAAGAAGAATAGCCTCTGAAGAAAAGAGTATTAGCCATGCTGAAAGAAACGGAAATGGACTTCTGAAGAAGAGCAGAAGGAAGATCCAGAAAATAGTCACCAACGCACGTGTTAAAGAAATCATGTGAATTAAGCACAGCATTACAGATGACATTCTAACCAAACAATTTATCTGGTTTGGGCACATCCCAAGAATAAACGAACATCGAATCTTAAAACAAATCTTAAATAAATAGGTCTGGAAGATCTATGGAACGACCGAAAGAGATAGGGATTGGTAGTCGGAAAACGTCGGAGAACTTTGTAAAACGACATTACTACTGCAATAAAAATCCCCACGAACGGAAGGAAATTTCTATTTTGCTGCAAATTGTATTCGGTAGCCAAAAACCTTGGGCAAATCATTTCAAAGGGATGATGTTCTACATATAAAGACTACTTGAAAAGGGCTGTACGTACCCTTATTGCCTTCTTAACAAGTAGACTCTTTCGGTTTAAGGTCTACCTCCATTTACTTTGAGATTTTTTGCGTTCGGGAGATACTCAGAACGAAATATTTAAACTTGGTTTCTTCTATAATATATATAAAATGCAACGTCTCTCTCTCTGTCTGCCTGTCTGTCCGTTAGTACGCTTATCACTGGAGTACCACTTATCCGATTTACGTACTTTTTTTTTGAAAACATACATATGTTCTCTGGCCAGGTTATAGGCTATATTTTATTACGATAGGTAGCATAAGGAATGAGCAGTAACGATATTAGTCGGAAGTCGGAAAACATTTTGTCGCTAGCGCGTTCCCTTGCAATACACAGCCTAAACCATTAAATATGGAACAATATTACGTAGCACAGAATATCTATAATCTATAATCTTTATCTATATATATATATATATATATATATATATATATATATATATATATATATATATATATATATATATATATATATATATATATATCTGTCTGTGTGTCTGTCCGTTAGTGCGCTTATCACTGGAGAACCACTTATCCGATTTACGTACTTTTTTTTGAAAACATACATATGTTCTCTGGCCAGGTTATAGGCTATATTTTATTACGATAGGTAGCAAAAGGAATGAGCAGAGACGGTAATAGTCGGGAGTCGGAAAAAAGTTTGTCGCTAGCGCGTTCCCTTGCAATACACAGCCTAAACCATTAAATATGGAACAATATTATGTAGCACAGAATATCTATAATCTATAATATATATAAAACGCAATGTCTCTCTGTCTGTCTGTCTGTCCAGTAGTGCGTTTATCACGCGAGAACCACTTATCCGATTTACGTGTCTTTTTATAAATTCATACATATATTCTTTGTCCAGGTTATATAATAATAATAATAATCTATATATATATATATATATATATATATATATATATATATATATATATATATATATATATATATATATATATATATGCAACGTCTCTCAGTCTGTCTGTCTGTCTGTTAGTTCAGGTTAGTTGCAGTGACGATAATAGTGAATCAAGTCGGAAAAAAGGTTACCGTTAGCACGTTCTCTTGCAATAGACTGCCTAAACCATTAAATATGGAACAATATCATGTTGCAAAGAATATAATATATATAAAAATGCCACGTCTCTCTGTCTGACTGTCTGTCCATTAGTGAGCTTATCACTTGAAAACCACTTATCCGATTTACGTGTTTTAATAAAATTATACATATATGTTATATATAATTCGATATAAGCCTAGATAATGGGAGATAACGTGAGGTAATGGGCTATAAGTATAAATAATGGGAGATAAGCAGAGATAAGTCTAGATAATGGGAGTTATGGTGAGATAATGGGAGACAAGGAGAAATTATGGAAGATACTGATAAATATTGCGAAATAAGTGGAGATAAGCCTAGATAATGAGAAATAAGGTGAGATAATGGGGGATAAGGGGAAATAATAGTAGATAAGGAGAAATAATGGGGGCTGAGCAGAGATAAGCCTAGATAATGGAAATTATGTAGAGATAATGGGAGATAAGGAGAAATAATGGGAGATAAGGGGAAATAATGGCAGATATTTTATTACGTTAGGTAACATAAGGAATAAGCAGTGACGATGGCAGTGAATCAAGTCTACGCGAGTGGAGCCGCGGGCACGGCTAATACATTCAAATATTTAAGTAAAAAAAATTCTACGAATGCGCTGCAAATTTTTTTCACGCACGAAATAAACACCAGGGCTAATAAACTTTCGGGATTTGCTTATTCTTACTCGAAGGTACGGCTCCCTGTACTTGATACTTCTACCATTCTCAGTACTATTTTGGGTTAAAAATTCATGGTATTATTTAAAACGCTTCGTTGTTTAAAACGTCATATTTTAAATTCATTCAACCGAAGTACGTATATTCTTATACGAAGAAATAAAGTGTAAAAGTCATTAAAATCCACAGGACCTTCACAACAAAAGAAACCTGACATCTTTATAACTTTCTTCAAAGATTGCCGTTGAATGATTAGTTACATTTAATAACAGGCAATATAGTTGGAAAAGGGAAATTTTGAAATGTTAATATGAATCTTGAACGTAAAGAAATTTCTCAATGTTAGTTACATTTTTAGTGTTTTTTTTTTTATGGATCTAGCACACGTGCTACAGGGGAGTCCCTAAAGCGCTACAGGAGCGACACGTGTGCGGAGAAAGCGATTCACGTTGTTCTTGAATCGCTGCAAATTGTACTCGGTGAGAAACACAGTCCTGGGCAAATTATTCCAAAGGGATGATGTTCTCCATATAAAAGACTGCTTGACAAGCGTTGTACGAGGAGTAACAAGCTGAACCTCATACGCATGTGAAGTATCAGCGCGACGTGTACTTCTAACATGCACCGTTCTGGGAGGAATTAAACGGGCCACATCCTTCGAACACTTTCCATGAAAATACTTGTAGAATAGGCTCAAGTCGCCAACCGTTCTTCGATGTTCCAACGAATCAAGGCCGCCGGTCAGTTTCGAGTCTCCAATCAGACGAACAGCTCTTCTCTGAATAGAATCCAACAAATGCAGTGTATGTTTGGGAGCGGAGCTCCAAACATGAGAGCAATATTCCATAGTTGGTCGAATTTGAACTTTGTAAAGAATTAACAGTTGTTGTGGAGTGTAAAGCTTACTGGTTCGAAATAATATTCCCATCATGCCAGGACATATTTGCTCTCAAACTAACGCCCAACATTGAGCGACGATGCTAGGGGAAAGGAGTGCCCCGACAAAACTATGTCGGGTTCAGCAACGTTAACTTTTTTAGAAAAAACTGCCGCCTGGGATTTTGTAACGTTAAATTCCACTTGGTTACTGTCACCCACCCAAGATAGAATTTCTTCCAGGTCTTTGTTAAGTTGAACGACCTCCTGCTGTCTGCGGATATTCGCCTGAGCAGCCGATGTCCGAACGTTCAAAGTGAATGAAGAGATAAGCGTACTGTCGTCTGCAAAGCTGTAGATTGGATTCCCGAGCTTTTTTTTGATTCGACAATGAAGAAATTTTAATCATAAGTATTTTTAGTCCCATATATGGGGTTTAAGGGAATGGAAGAGTGCATTAAAGGGAATTACACCGAATATAACATGTTATACGTAATTTTCAGCGTTCTTGGAATTGAGAAATCAAAAAATGATGTTCAAAATTAGCAATTTTAGCAAATTACTTTAAAGACTTTCCTGTGCGTTACTTAATTTTATGATCCATAATTAAGTACCGATTGTAACGTTTGAATTAGCAGGTGTACAAGTATGAAATGCGAATTTCAGACAACAGATGGTGCACCAATGCAGTTTGTGCTATAAAGATTTGACACTGCGCCATTTTGTTATGTCATCAACAAGTGTCAGACGCGCACGAGTGATAAATTGGAAAAGTATGTGCATAGTGTTGTGTTGTTGTGTTCAATGTGTCGAAATTTATACCGAACAAAGAGCATTCGCGGACAGCATGAATTTTTTGTTTTCATTTGAAGAAAACTGCTGTTGAATCAAACCGATTACTTCGAGAAGCTTATAGTGAACATGCTCCATCGCAAGATACGTGTGAATGATGGTTTCGACGTTTCAAAAGTAGTGACTTCGATGTTGCAGACAAGGAACGTGGAAAACCGCCAAAAAAATACGAAGATGTGGAATTGCAAGCATTGTTGGACGAAGATGATTCGCAAACACAAAAACAACTCGCCGAGCAATTGGGCGTTAGTCAACAAGCTGTTTCCAATCGGCTACGAGAGATGGGAAAGATTCAGAAGACCGGTAGATGGGTACCACATGAGTTGAACGACAGGCAAATGGAAAAGCGCAAAAGTACGTGTGACATATTGCTCGCTCGGTACAAGGAAGTCGTTTTTGCATCGTATAGTTACAGGGGATGAAAAATGCATTTATTTTGAGAATCCCAAGAGCAAAAAATTATGGGTAGAACCAGGCGCACCATCCACATGGACCGCAAGACCGAATCGCTTTGGCAGAAAGACGATGTTCTGTTTTTGGTGGGACCAGAGGGGCGTAGTCTATTATGAGCTGTTAAAACCTGAGGAAACGGTTAATACTAAACGTTACCAACAACAATTGACTGATTTGAATCGTTCGCTGCTTGAAAAAAGGCCAGAATACCGAAAGAGGTAACACAAAATCATTTTTCTTCATAAAAATGCACCATCATATACGGCAAAACCAGTTCGCGACACGTTGGAAGCACTCAGCTGGGAAGTTTCTACCCCATGCGGCTTACTCACCAGACTTGGCTCCTTCCGATTACCACTTGTTTGCATCGATGGGTCGCGCACTTGCTGAGCAGCGCTTTGGTTCGTACGAAGATATGAAAAAATGGCTCGATGAATGGTTCGCAGCAAAAGGAGAAGATTTTTACTGGCGTGGTATTCACAAATTGCCCGAAAGATGGGAAAAATGTATAACAAGCGATGGGGCATACTTTGAATAAAGCACTTTTTATCATTCTTCCAAATTTAACATGTTTTTTTTAGAAAAAAAATCCGCATTTCATACTTGTACACCTGATAAATAATTTTTTGCTATGAGACCAGTATTTTCTTTAAAGCTATGTTTGGTAGGGAATTCCTGGATAAATCAATCACATGGTTTTTTTAAAATTGAAGACTATATCTAACTATTTACAAAGTGTGTGGAAAATGTGTTTAATATTTTCGTTTAGATGTTCTTTATGGTTTTGTTACCTTTATTGGAACGGCTATACTTATAATTATGAGGAAATCAAACTATTTAATTTTAAAAATAAATAAATAAAAACATACTGTATCAAGATAAGAGTTTTTATTTTCTAAAAACGTCGGTGTCTCTTTTAATATGGTTTAATCGTATTTATGGTCTTATATCACTATATGAATTATTTATAACGTAACATTTAAAAACTTCGAACGATATTATTAAATTAAATCTTTATTTCCTGATGTTAATAACCCTAAGACTATACTTACTATTGTTTGTTTTAATTCGAGCGTTCAGCATTCATTAGTATGTAAATTTTACACCTCTCACTTTTAGTGCGATATCTTTTTTTATGGATCAAGAAAAAAATAGAACGGCAAAAGTAAATAATAATAATAATAAATGTTTTTTTTTTTTAATCTATCAAGTGATTTACCGACTACTGCCAGTGAAAATATGTACATAGTTCGAATATAAGTACAGTAGAACCCCGGTTATCCGAGGTAACGTGGGGGGGCACCCTCCTCGGAAAACTGAAAACTCGGATAATCCGGATTTGTTTTTTATTCATTCAAAAAATAAACAGCAATACTTTAAACCGATGTATTAACGTTTTTAACATATAAATAGGTACATACATTATAAAACAGTGAAATAGGTATCTATGCGCTTCTGTTTCATATTGCATCTTCTTTTTCTCGCTGCAATGTTTCTCCATCTATTAAGAAGAAGCAAATCCGCTGGGGTTGCCTCTGGTTGTTGTTCGATATACCTCAAAGCTTTTTCCAAAGAAGCAAAACCTTCTTGATGAGAGATCTTAGTGGGAGACTGTTCATCCACCGCCGCTTCGTCATCGTCACCGTTATCTGATTTTTCGGTTTCCTGAAAGACATTCGTTCTTTTTTCAATACTCATTTGTTCTTCTAAATCATCTGCTGTAATCCATTCAACAACATCTTCTCTTGTCACATTTTTGCAACCTTTTAATTTTTGCATTAATTCAAATAAACCTTTTTCTTTTTCTTCTATCTCGCTGTCAAAATTTGAACAGGACATTTCTCCATGGCTTCTCAATTTCAAAGATAATTCATTTAATGGAGTATCATCTTCACTGTCATTATAGTCCTCAAAATCAATAACTTTTGACCAAGATTTTTGAATAGTGGTAGTACGCACAGAATCCCAAGCTTGACTTACCCAGTAAATAACATTTTTCAGTGTAACCTTTCTCATCCCATTGATAATATCCTCCTTTTCTGTGTATTCTAACAGATGTTCAAGATATAAACGCCTATAATTTTTTTTATTGTTTTCGAGGATGCCTTGATCCATTGGTTGCATTATGCTGGTTACATTTGGAGGAAACAAATTTACAATAATTTCGCCCACATGAAGTCCTTCTACAGGGTGAAAGGGGACATTATCCATTAACAAGATTGCTTTAATAGGAAGACGGTTTCTGTTCAAAAATTTAGTCACAGATGGCACGAACTCTTCTTCAAACCAGTTAGTAAATAAGGTCGCATCCATCTATGCGCTCTTCTGACTTTTGTTAAGGCTTTGGGTTAGATGTCTTTTAAAGCTCTTGGACGTGCAGACTTGCCAATCACCATCAGTGGGTTTTGTGCTTGCCAGATGCATTGGAACATACCATTATAGTTAATCTTTCCTTACTTCGTTTGTGCCCAGGAGGTGATTTTTCCTGTCGAGATGCCAATGTTTTTGATGGAAACATCTTATAATTCAGACCAATTTCGTCACAGTTGTAAATTTGATAACATGTGTATCCACAATCTTCAATTTGGTTTTTAAAGTTCTGCTTAAACTTCTCAATTGATGACACATCAGCAGAAAGCTTTTCACCACATATAGTCAGTTGTCGTACACCGTACCGTTTTTTCCAGCGGTCAAGCCATCCAGAACTAGCGGTAAACTGATCTATCTCTAGGAATGGCCTACTAATCATTATTGCTTTCTGTTGTGAAATTGGGCCTGACAAAAGCACACCTTTTGATCTCTATTGGTTAAACCACATAAATAAAGCTTCGTTAACCCTTTCATAGTCGCCGGTTTTCATTGATTTTCTTCCTGAGGACGAGGAGGCTTGATTTATACACCACTCTTTTATTTTTGTGCCGTTTCTTTTCCAATCTCCATAATCTCGTGCAACAACTTTAATTGTTTCTCCTGCTTTAATTCTTCTGATAGCTTTCAAATATTCTTCAATAGGAACGACGATTCTTTTACGCTTGTTTTGCTCCATTATAATACGAGAAACAAAAAATCAAACAAAGCAGTTCGTATTAATTACGCTTAACTACCAGAACTCCAACCAAATAAATTATGTGAGTATACTCGTACTTCTCCGTAGTAAACGCTATAATGCACTACATTCACGCATTTACATGCGGAAAGAATCCAAAAACATAAATAGGGGAACACTTCACACGGGCCAGGGGGATTCCCCGAAGGCCCCGACGATTTTAAATGGAAAATGTAAATACATATTTTAGCAGCTCGGTTAATACGCAGCATAGACGTGCGTACCTCGGTTAATCCGGAGCTCGGATAATCGCGACTCGGTTAATCGGGGTTCTACTGTACTTAATTTGACTTTCTCAGGTAAAAAAAGAGGAAATTTCAATAATACGAATAAAATCGTGTAACATATCGAGACTTACCCCTTTCATCCCCTTTCCTTGCAACAATATCGCTCAAAAAACCCTGACAATACGTAAAGAAAGGCAAAAATTGCAAGGGGTAATTCTTTCCCTTTAGTAAGGGACGTAAAAACAATAATTTAGCTACTGTGCCAAAGGTAAGCAAGTTTAGATCAATTTAACTGTTTGTATTTCTAAAGCTTTTTCTATAGTCAACTTAAGGGGTTACATACACCTCGGATTTTCAAAATTTGGATTTTTTACAGGTTTTTATTCTCTATACTTCTAAGAATTATTCAAAACATTTTTTTTTAAGAAAATTCCATTCCATTGCCAAATTACAGTATTAAATGTGACCTGGCGTCGGATTAAGATCGCTACTTGTCTTCAGACACTGTCTGTAATATTACTCACTCAATTTTTAATGTTTTTTAACTTTTTTTTTAAATCTCAATAATTACTTTTTATACAAAATGTCGAGAGGTTTTTTTTTTAAATTTTTCTAATAGACAATTTTTATAAATAATTAACCATGAATTTTTTGTAAGTTGGGAATGTGGAATCTTTGGCACAATGATACTACTCAATATATATCACCACCACTACACCAAACACTTTATTTTTGCGATCGACGCGCGTTTCACTAACCATGTTAGCTTCATCAGGAGCAATGATTGACTAAAGCTAAACTACAAATCTACCCTATTTATACTTAGCCTAATCCTTGAATTACTCAAGCGGAACTAATGACATAGGCAAGGCCATCAATTCCGGTCAAGTAACCAATAGAGGGGACTATAAGGAATAGGCCCTCTGTCTTTATTTAAACTACTTCTACATTTTATGATTTCCATACTTTCGTATGCGTTTAATAATCTCCTATCAGATACATTTTTTATCAATCTTAGATTATCTAGTGTTACAGTATGATCAGCTTCAAGGGCATGTTCGGCAATGCTAGACTTTTCTGTTCTATTGTATTTTAAGTGTGCTAAATGTTCTTTAAATCGTGTTTTAATTGACCTTTTAGTTTGCCCAACATACTTTTTGTCACAATCATTACAACTAATTTCATAAATTCCACTTTTCTCACAATTAGGAATCTTATCTTTGGGATTTCCTAAGATATTCCTCAGATTGTCTGATGACTTATAGACTAAAGTGAGGCCTACCTTATTAAATACCTTATTGAGTCCCTTGCTATATTTCGGATTATATGGTATGGAGACATACTTGGTGTTATTTTCTTCGCGTGTAAAAAAGGTGGAATTCTGAATATTAAACCTAAACTTATGTCTATTTATTAGCTTATTTACTAAGTCGTCGTCATAACCATTAACTCTAGTTATATTTCTAATACGATTCCTTTCTTTATTAAAGTTTACTCTATTCAGAGGGAAAGTGATTAAACGATGAACTAAAAAATGTAATGAGGCTAATTTATGTTGTTTGCAATGAAATGAATCATTAGGAATATATCTGAATTTTTTGGTCAAAAATTGCATAATAAAGTTTGAAAAACAGTAAATTTTTTATTTTTGAAAAAAAAAACCTTGGACAATTTTTAACTATTACATTATTTTACAAAATTAATTTTTATTTTTGCACATTGGATTATTTTTTGTGAAGTTATCCTACAGACAAGGAGGCGCCATAGTTTTCATCAGTGGTCCATGTATCCGACAAAAAATAATCTTAACATTTAAAACATATTTAAAAAAAAAAAATCAAGATCTCCCAGTATTTCCTGTACATAAAGTTACTGTGGATTTCTGGGATGAAGATATGACCATTTAACTCAACTTACCTTAGTCCAAAAATTCGTAATTTCTAAGATACAGGGTGTTAAAGTTATACTTTTATTTTAGTTTTTTTTAAGAAGCTTTTCTAATAATTGTACTATTCGCTCAAGATTCGGTGCTTAGGGGTTTTCTGAGATGAGAAATCGAAATCAGCTTACAGTTTTGTTGCAAATTGTAGGGGGCGCCACTTATTGCACTTTTTATACCACTCTGTATGATATTTTTCATTAAATATTCGTATTTATCGCCTTCTCTGGTCTAAAAAAGCTATCTTGGCAAATGTTGCTCCTGGCAACAATTTCTGAGGTAATGGGATGTTTGTTTCCATTTTTTATATCCGTTGTCAAATTTGCAGTTGCGTTCTTTCACACTTCATCCAGGCTTAGGACAGGTCTAAAAGAATAGTTTTTGAAATTTAGAGCATGCTTAAAGGCAAACAGGCTAACAACAACAATAAATTTAAAGACCAACGGGCCAACAACAGTAAAAATGTAAAAATCAACTGGCTAAGGGCATAAAAGATTACCCACAAACTGATAAATTCGAATAAAGTTTAATCGCTCAACTGAGAAGGTATTAGTTTCACAATAAATGTTCAATATGGCCCCCACCTTCGTTAATGCATAAATTATTACGTCGCAGGAAATTTAAATGTACTCTTCTTAAAATGGCTTCATCTCGCAAAGCGTTAGTAGCATTTTGAATCCTATTCCACCACTGCTCAATGTTATCAATTTAAACTTGATAAACTTTCGATTTCAATACACCCAAAAGGAAAAATGCGCATGGATTTAAGTCTAGGGAACCAGGTAGCCAGTGAATAGGAGCATCTTCACCTCTTCCGATCCATTTATCTGGGTAACTTTGGTTCAAAAAAATTATCACATTACGCGCAAAACGGAGTGGTGCACCAACATGCATGAAAAACATATCGTGACGTAAATTAACGGGTAAGTTTTCAATACTTCAGGAATAGTTTCACGGATGATATTCAAGTAAATGTCACCATCAAGTCGATCTGGTAATCTAAACGGCCCGATCAAATAGTTCGCGACAAATCCCATCCAGACATTAATACTGAATTCGCGTTGAGACTGTCTTTGTTGCACAGCATGTAGGTTTTCTTCAGCGTAAACATGATTATTATGCATATTTGTTATACCACGTCAAGTGAAGCGCGTTTCGTCTGTAAACAGGATTTTAATTTCAAAAGCCAGAATAGTCGCTATGCGTGATCGAATAATTTGTGAAAAATGCAAACAAGATTCATGACCTGAAGGTAAGGGTTCCTGGGCGATCCGTATTGTTGTCTAATGATTCGGTTAGTTGTACTTTTTAATATTCCCGTTTGACGTTCAATTAAACGAGTGCTGATTCCAGGATTATCGTGTACAATTTCAAGGATTTCCTCTTCAACATCGGGTGCTCTAGCTTGTGAAGGCCGCTCAGCACTATTCCTAATCTGCTTAAATTGTCCAATTTCTCAAAGTCACCTCTCAATATTGGCAAAAGTCTGATGATTAGGAGTCCGATGATGCGAAAATCTGCCCCATAAGGACTTATATTAACTTAAACACTTAAAATCCCATGCATTTTAAGTGGGAAATTGAGATGCCTTGTGGGGTGGTTTCATCATCAAAAATCTTCATTTTTATAATCGCAATCTCAGTTCTAACACAAATACTTTCGATATAGAGTGTAAGACTACGATTAGTTTGGGAAATAGGGGGCACCTTAATATATATGTATATATATATATATATATATATATATATATATATATATATATATATATATATATATATATATATAATCAAATTAATTTATCTTATTCTCATGTCAGTTTTAAAATTTATCGAGAATTTGAATAGTAGGCTATGCATATTTTGTTTCGTTGTTCATGGCAAAAATCAAAACAATTCGTTTAGATTTACAGTTTTAAAGAATTTTTAGAAGATAAACAATTTTCTGTAATAATGCGATAGATTTTCTTTAAAAGTAAGCTTATAAATTGTTCCCTTTTTCAAAGTAATACGTTTTTGTGGTAGACTGTTATATTTTTGACCCCAAAGAATTAGAAAAATGAATCGAACAAGGAATTTAACTGAACACGAGTTAGTGCGAGCCTCAGTTTTATTGGACGAGGGATATTGTCAGAGTTATGTTACCAATTTGTTAGGTAAACATCGTTCCACAATAAGTCGTATGGTAAGACGCTTGAATAAAGTAGGAACTTATTCTAGAAGGCTAGAGCAAGGACGAAAACGATGCACTAGCGACTTAGATGAACGTTTATAATATGCTTAAAGAAACAGGACTGTCACTAGTTCTATAATAAGAAACGAACTTGAAGCTGTTCACAATGTCACAATTTCTTCTAAAACAGTTAGAAGACGGTTAAATGAAGCTGGATTAAACAGTAGGAGACCAGCCACCGCGCCCTTGCTTACTAGAGAGAACAGAGTTGCCAGGTTACGTTTTGCTCGAAATCACGAAAACTGGTCTGTCGATGATTGGAAACAAGTTTTCTTCACAGATGAAACTAGGGTTAGTCTAAAACATCCAGATGGTCGTGCCGAATTTGAATCCGATAGAATATGTATGGGATCACCTTAAGAAAAATGTGAAACGTCATATACCTGCACCTAGAAACCTGAGGGAACTTGAAAATGCAATTATCACAGAATGAGAGCAAATTCCTCAAGATTTTATTCAAAATTTAATTAGAAGCATGCCTAGGCACATAAACGCTGTCATCCGAAGTAGAGGAGGCAACACACGCTACTAGTGTAACCGTTACACCATTAATTTTGCTACTAGTGTCCCAGTTTATTTTTTCATTATTACATAATTTCAACGATTTTGTTATTAGGTCTTAAGAATAATTTTAATTCAAATCTTATAGAGAAATTTGGTAGCTAATTCACTTTTAAAGTATCCGAATAAGTTTTTTCTAACTTTTAGTGTAACCAATATTCATAAAAAATTAATAAAATTAATTCTTGATAGAGATTTGTATGATTTAATATATTGTTGCGTTAATTTTGTCCAGGAGTGTATATATATATATATATATATATATATATATATATATATATATATATATATATATATATATATATATGTATATATATATATATATATATATATATATATATATATATATATATATATATATATTTAATAATACATACGAGGCTGGTTTGAAAAGTCCGTGCAAAAATAAAAACTACTTATGTGTTTGGAGTAAACCTTTTTTATTTTTCGACATAGTCTCCTTTTAGGCTTATACACTTCGTCCAACGATGTTCTAGGTTGTTGATCCCTTCCGAATAATAGGATTTGTCCAAGTCTGCAAAATATCCATTAGTGTCTGCAATCACCTCCTCGTTTGAATAAAATCTTTGTCCGGCCAGCCATTACTTCAAATTGGGGAACAAATAGTAGTCCGAGGGAGCCAAGTCTGGAGAATAGGGGGGATGTGAAACGAATTGGAATCCTATTTCCATTAATTTTGCGACCACAACTGCTGAGGTGTGTGCTGGTGCGTTGTCGTGATGGAAAAGGACTTTCTTGTGGGCCAATCGCGGGCGTTTTTTCTTGCAGCTGGGTTTTTAAACGGTCCAATAACGATGAATAATATTCACCTGTAATAGTTTTATCCTTTTCCAGATAGTCGGAGGAACGGTCTTCGCCTTTTTTGGTGCAGATTCCCCCTTGGTAACCCATTGTTTAGATTGTTGTTTGGTCTCAGGAGTATAGTAATGTATCCATGTTTCATCCACAGTGACGAAACGATGCTTAAAGTCCTCTGGATTCTTCTGGAACAGCTGCAAACCATCCTCGCAACACTTCACACGATTCCGTTTTTGGTCAAGCGTGAGCAATCGCGGCACCCATCTTGCGGATAGCTTTCTCATGTCCAAATATTTATGCAAAATATTATGTACCCCTTCAGTCGAGATGCCCACAGCACTAGCAATCTCACGCACCTTAACTCTTCTGTCATCCATCACCATATCATGGATTTGATCAATGATTTCTGGAGTCGTAACCTCCACAGGCCGTCCAGAACGTTCAGCGTCACTTGTGCCCATATGGCCAGTCCGAAAATTTTGAAACCACTTATAAACTGTTCTAATCGAAGGTGCAGAGTCACCATAATGTTTATCAAGCTTCTCTTTAGTCTCCTGAGGCGTTTTGCCTTTCATAAAGTAATGTTTAATCACCACACGAAATTCTTTTTCGTCCATTTCTTGAAAATCACTCGACTTCCTTGATTCACACGAATGCTAAACACAAAGAAATAGACCAATATGGCTGAAACTTGGTGTGCGTTCATTCAAGAGATGCTACTAACTAAACATGACCTCGATACGCGCCGGTGGTGCCATCTCTCGGACTTTTCAAACCAGCCTCGTATAAATAAATCAGAGCCATTTATTTTGAATAACCATAAACCAAAATGACCGCTAAAACGACTGGACCCGTTGCCGGCATCTTCCAATCTTATACAATATACACAATACGTCTTTATTTTCTTAATGAGTACTTACTTTACGAAGATTGTTATATCAACGTGAGAAAATGAATCTGGGCTAGTGAGTTGAGTTATTTGTTTATAAGGAAAATTAGCAAAATATATATAAATTTAAGGCGATTTAGGAAGCCAGGAACCAAAACAATGAGATATAAAACTTGGCTGGTGTAAGAAATTGCAACAATGAAATATTACAGGTGTACTCGTATTATATGAACCAATGTCGTTAAGATGATTAATAATTATAATTATTGTTGTTGCAACATACAAAAAAATGAAGAAATTAGTTTGTATGTGTATTCGTAAATTTGTTTTCAAATGTGTGACAGACAGTACTTTTAAGAGTGTCCCAAATTGAATCATCACTTTTACTATCTTGTTGTTTATCATTAGTGCAACAATTAGTCAACTTACTTATAGAACTAGTACAATTTTTACGCTAATTAAGATTAAGATTAAAATAGAGAAAGAAATAAACATTCTTTTTTCAGTTTTTTTTATGTAGTTTATGGAATACCTTGTATATTGTTATTCCAATGAAAACGAATTCTGTTACTTCTCCTGCACACACGGAGTTTTAAACTAAATACTGAATTTGACTTTCTCATACTAGAACAACCTAATTCAAGTATTACAACTGTCTATTTTGAACTACCTCATAATGATATGAGGTTTTAATTAAATGAAAAATCGTTGTTCCTGAAATTAAATCGTGTCAATTTAAAGTAACTTTGCGAGATACATCCTTAGGGATCTTTACTTTTTGAAATTAGAATAGTGAACTATGACCTAGTGTAATGGACACCAGTCTCTATTAATACTGTTAAAGTCCGTTTGTTTGTAGGTGATAGCACACAACATGGGTTATAAATAGAGACCGGATTATATGCAACATAAAAATCTTGAAATAAGCATTCAAATATGCATGAAAAAGGCTTAAAATATGCATGAAAAGGGTCAAAATATACAATATTAAATAATAATAAAAGTAGTAATCTTTAGTTTTTTATTTCAAAATCAACATAAAATTAACAAGTTATCGACGATGTTTAAATTTAATTAACAATTATTTAACATTTTTTAAAATTATTTAACATTTGTATTCTTGTACACGTAAACAATAAGGTATTGTTACAAATGTTGGGTAGTAAGATTGTGTCTTCGATCACTTAAAATACTTTTATAAGTGGAAAAAGACCGTTCCACATCCACTGAGGTAACTGGGCAGTATTTGAATTTGGGTGCTATGTTAGCACTTATTGTTTCTGGCAAAAGTTCACCCGTCCCATTAATAAAACTATCAATTTGACACAAAGATTCAAAGCCTAGGTTATTGCACAAAATGTTTTCAAACTTTTCTTTAACTCTACGCGGCAATACATCTGGCAATGTGGAGTTTATTTGACGGATTTTACTCATTAAGAGTTTCAAGCTTTTTAATACCCTCAGGTATGTGGGAAAAGTGAGTGCTAAACAAAGCTGTGTTTTTTTAATATCAGAATCGTTAAATGTTTCCTTGGATTGACGAACTGCCATAGCCTCTGCACTATCGAAGTCATTTACTACGCCTTTGATGGCCTCGAAATGTTCATTGTAAAATAGTACAGCTTCAATCCATGTTCCCCATCGAGTTACCACTGGTTCGGGAGGTAAAGGCACATTTGGCAGTTTTTCTTTATAGACGTTATTGCGAGCAGGTGCCTTAAGAAACACTTTCTTTACTGACGAAATCAGTTTATTTACATTTCCAAACGTGGATCGTACTTCTTCAGCGGGTCGATGGACTCCGTAAGCAAAGCACGTCACATGAATTAAATTTGGATAAAATACTTGGAAGACTTATGCTGCCTTGATCATATAGGGAGTAGTATCTAAGAGAAATATAAACACTCTTTCATCTGCAGAAGATTCAGGAAATATTTTTTTAATACCCTCATTCCCAAATCTGGCGATCATAGAATGATTTGTCGTGTCAAGTTCTTTGCAAATAGGAAGAAGAAGGCTCTAATCTTAATGCACCCACAATTAAATTCGCAATATAGCGACCACAACTATCGGTAGTTTCATCAACTGAAATCCAAATAATGTCATCCTTAAGTTCATTACGTATTTCTTCCAGAACATGTTGGTAAATTGTTGGTATGTAATTTTTACGCAATGTTGATTCGTCTGGTATTTTTTGATTCAAGCAATATTTTCGCAGAAAATCTTTGAATGCAGGATTTGTAAGTTTATGGAGAGGAATATTCCTTGCAAGCAATGCTTCACATAAATCCATGCTAAAGTGGTTTTTTTTTGTTTACCTATAGAAGTGGAATCACTACTACTTGCCGCTGTTGAAAGTTGTTGTCGCGGGCCTTTTTTTTGCAATCCTGCGATATGAAGACTTGTCTTGACATGCTGGTCAACTTAAAACTTTTTTGTGCACGAAACATTTTTCTCGCAAACTGGACAATATAAAACATTTTCGTAGTATGTAAATGTTCCAGGATAATCAGCTACCCACGAAGAGATATTTTTTTTGCAGGTGGCATGGTACACGTTAAACTTTAACACGACACGTTAAAAATTGCAAAAAGACTACACTGATGCAAGCGCGTCAACAATAATGTTAAAACTGATATCTTGTTTTAAAATAAAAATTCGTCTTCGAGAAAATTGTTTATTTGATCCACGCTCAAACAAATATTCTTAGAAACTAACTACTTATCACTTAATATCCCAACCAAAAAACAAAGGAATAAAATACCGTCGTAATTTTGGGTATTCCCTTGGCACTATAACCTAATCGATGTTTAGACTATTGCAGGTAATGTTCCGGCGATAAGATCGGTTCCAGAAGGCGACATTAACAATACCCTGAGCAATTCAATTGTCTAGTAATACCGAGAAATATTGTAAATATAGGGAAAATATGCATCATTACTAAATTTTGGGTAAAATATGCAATAATCGGTGAGAATGGTGTAAATATGCAAATGCATATGAAAATATGCAAATGCATATAATCCGGGCTGTACTTATAAACATTAAAATGTCCTAAGATATAAGCGTCCGAAATTTCTGTACCAATTATTTGCATTTTTACATACACCAGTGCGACCTTTTTCTAAAAAATATTTTATTACATGCTTTCTACACTTTACAATAAATCAACGCATTTCAAAGTTTATTTTAATGAGTAAATGAGGAAACTAAAAATCTTATTTGTATGCTAAAGGTTTAAACGAGTACAATTAACAATTCTTAAGAACTAGAAATCTACAGTGTATAAAGCTTAATGACAATAGGTACAATAAAATTATTCGAGATTTTGGCAGTTATTGGAATATAATTAACCAAAGTACTTATCAGTAGGTAGGTGCCTAAGTAGCTAAGTATGCAATAAAAGTATTCTGTGTAAGTATAAAAATAAAGCAAAAACGTATAATATGCTTAATTCAAATCAGAGCGGTGATGGCTTCAACTTTCAGTTTTGCCCTAGTCAAACTTCGCAGAGTCTGTAAATCCGCAATTTTTCTGCAAGAAAAAACAATTAACGTCCACGATGCCCTAGTGCATCAACAGCCAACAAGCCAAGTCCGTGAAATTGTAGAAACCTGTACCTACATGACGGGAGTTGGGATCAGCAACTATTTATAAATTTTCTAAAAGAAAGAAAATGCGGTCCTTACAATGAACCTCAGAATCATAAAGTAAAGGAGCCCTTAGAGGTCGACGAAAGCTTTAAAAACGCAATAAGAAAAAAAGTACACCATTTTTTTATTAAGAAAGAAATACCTACACTAAATAAAGTTTTGCAAAAAATCTGAGAAGACCAGGACTTACTAGATTTTAAAAAATGGAAATTATGGAAAAACCTTCATACCCTGAATTTTCGTTGGGAAAAACACAATAGAAAATCTGTTCTTATCGATAACATAGAAATAATTTGTTGGAGAAGAAAATATCTACCAGCAATCAAAAAATTTCGAGCCGAAGAAAGAAATATTTTTTATTTAGATGGAACTTGAGTTAATGAGGGACACACAGTGAATAAATTCTGGATTGACAAAAACATTAAGAGTGCCAAACAAGGTTTTATGGAAGGTTGGTCAACTGGATTACAACCCCCTTCAGGGAAAGCTCACACGCTAATTATAGCACATATTGGTAGTGAAAACGAATTTCTCGACAGTGACTTGTTGGAATTTGAATCAAAGTCAACTAAAGATTACCATGAGGAGATGACGGCCGATATTTTTGAGGGGTACTTCCAAGAAATGATTGAATGTATACCAGCAGAATCAGTTATAGTATTAGACAATGCCCCATACCATTCTCGATTATTAGAACGACTCTCGACAAATTCATGGAAGAAAGTGGATACTCTTCAATGGATAAGAGGCAAAAATGTCAAACATAGAGATGGTATGTTAAAAGCGGAACTTCTCAAAATTGCGAAACAAAATAAGGCACAGTTTAAGAAATACGTAGTCGATGAGATGGCAAAGCAACGGAATATCACAATGCTTAAATTACCTCCATATCATCGCGAATTGAATACCATAGAGCTAATTTGGGCACAAATGAAAGGTTTCGTTGCAAGGGAGAACACCACGTTCAGACTTCAAGACGTAAGACAATTATTAGTAGCCGGAATAGAGAGAATCAAAGATGATGGAAACTTGACAATACATCGAAGAAACTGTGGAAATAGAACCCTTAATTACACAGCCCCACAAAAAAAAAAGTTGGGTATACTTTTGATGCGATATATCAGATCCGTAGTATTTTTGCCCGCTGATCACGAATCTGACGTCAGAATATCGCCATCACATCTCAATTTTTTTTCTAACCTCAAAAAATAGGTAAAAATTAGTAAAAATTAAGAAAAATATACTCCTAAAAAATTGATTCAAGCTTTTTCATGAATCCAAAGATGTATTAATATGTAAAAAGCACGCACGCTAAGCTAATATTCATCGGTTGGATTCAGCCATACAGTTCTGTTTTCTTTCTAACCTCAATAAATCAGACAGATATAGTGCTTCTCGAATGTAAAAACGAATTCAAATTAAAATTCAACCGATCCTTACCTTCAACAGATAAGAGACAAAAATCTCCAACATTAAGATGGTAGGTTAAAAGCAGAACTTCTCAAAATTGCGAAACAAAATAGAGCCCAGTTCAAAAATTCGCAGTCGATGAGATGGCAAAGGAACGGAATATCACAGTGTTTAGATGACCTCCATATCATTGTGAATTGAAGTCCATAGAGCTAATTTGGGCACAAATGAAAGTTTTCGTTGCTAGGGAAAACCCACGTTCAAACTTCAAGGCGTAAGGCAATTATTACTCGCCAGAATAGAGAGGATCAAAGAGGATAATTGGAAAAATGCCATTCGACATGTTATAGAAGAAGAAAAAAAAAAAGTGGAAACTTAACGAATATATTGAAGAAACTGTGGAAGTAGAACCCTTAATTGTCAATTTAAGAGAAGTCGAGTCTTTAGATGTTGAAGCTGATGATTGTTTTTGATTATAATTAAAGTACTTAACACATGGGCTGAAAAGTCCCGGGCCTAACAAAGAAAACACGATTTTTTTGGTTCAAAATTAGCTTTATTCATCAACGTAATCTCCATCAAAAGCAACGCAATCATTCCAGCGCCGCTCTAACATTTCAATACCACTTTTGTAGAACGATTTATCTTTTGCCTCAAAATAGGCCTCAGTTTCAGCGATAACCTCTTCATTCGTGCGAAATTTCTTACCGGCGAGCATTTTTTTCAGGTCTGCGAACAGCCAGTAGTCGCTGGGAGCCAAATCTGGCGAATACGGTGGATGTGGGAGCAATTCGAAGTTCAATTCATGTAGTTTTGCCATTGTTTTGATTGACTTGTGACACGGTGCGTTGTCTTGATGAAACAAAATTTTTTTCTTTGCCATATGCGGTCGTTTCTTTGCAATTTCGGCCTTCAAACGCTCCAATAACGCTATATAATATTCACTGTTGATGGTATTTCCTTTCTCAAGATAGTCGATGAATATTACACCACGCACATCCCAAAATACCGAGGCCATAACCTTTCCAGCCGATTGTTGTGCTTTCGGGCGCTTTGGACGAGGTTCACCAGTTGCTGTCCACTCAGATGACGATCGTTTTGATTCCGGAGTGAAGTGATGGATCCATGTTTCATCCATTGTCACATATCGACGCAAAAATTCCGGTTTGTTACGTTTAAACATGGCCAAACACTGCTCAGAATCATCAACACGTTCTTGTTTTTGATCAACAGTGAGCAAACGCGGCACCCACTTTGAACAGAGCTTTCTCATAGTCAAATGCTCATGCAATATAAAGCCAACACATTCTTTTGATATCTTTACGATGTCAGCTAACTCACGCAACTTCACTTTTCGATCATTCAAAACGATTTTATGGATTTTTTTGATGTTTTCTGGTGTTACCGCCTCATTTGGACGTCCACTGCGTTCTGCATCATCGGTGTCTCTACGACCACGTTTGAAGTCAGCAAACTAACGTTTTATTGTTGTTTCTGATGGAGCGGAGTCCCCATAACACTTTTCAAGCCATTGCTTCGCTTGAACGGTATTTTTTCCCATCAAGAAGCAGTGTAAAATTAAAACACGAAATTGTTTTTGATCCATTGTTTTGAAAATAACAAAAGTAGCGTCACTCTTAGCACAATAACTCACAAACTAATGAATAGAATATCATGAAATTTTAACAGCTGTCTTTTGAAGGTTAGTATTAACTGAAAAAAAGGTGACTGCAATAAAACTAGCGCCATCTATGTGTTAGGCCCGGGACTTTTCAGCCCATGTGTTATATATCGTGAATTGTGAATTTGTATACATACATAAATCTATAGATTTAAAAAAATTTGGTAATAAATCTTATATTTCTATAACTTTATTTTGAAGATACTTTTATTTATTAAACACTAAAAGCAGGTTACGCTGAGAACGGTTAATCATATGAAATATCGCTTCATTCGAAGCATAGGAAACAAGATATTTACAAAAAACCGATTCATGACGTTTGACTATCTTGACTCGCGGACACGAGATTCTATGAGACTTTTGAGCTAACTTTTAGAACGTCAAAACAAGGATTTACGCAAATTTTCAACTTTTCAACTTTCATTCCGAGGTTGAATTCCTATTTTGTGGACAATAAAGTACACACACTATTTTTAGTTCGCCTTAAAAATAAAGTAGTGCCGTTCATTTACAATACCAAGCAACCTTCCGGCGATTTCGCATTCACCTGGTATAGTAAGGCAGTCCTACCACCTAAGGAACGAACAAAAGACATCCACCTAACTGTATTCTCAGATGAATGTTTCCTCAAGTGAAAAGAAAAGAAACAAACTTATTTAACGCCCTTCAATAAAAAGAGAAAGCAGCACGCCGCGTGTATCCGATTTGTAAGCATAGTCTGTTTGTTACGAATAAGAGGGATGTAACCAAGTAAAATGCGATGGTGTAATTTATTCCCTTTTTATTGCTTTATTAAAAGTGTTTTCTGGTGTTATTATATTGGAATTACCTGTGTTTATGGAGGGTTACTTCAGGTTTATTGCAGGGTTAGATAAATTGTAGCTTGGGAATATCGGAAATTGATGTTTCTAGATATCGAAAGTCATTGAAAAAATTAAATCCATTAAATACATATATATATATATATATATATATATATATATATATATATATATATATATATATATATATATACATATATATATATATATATATATATATATATATATATATATATATATATATATATATATATATATATATATATATATATATATATATATATATATATATATATATATATATATATATATATATATATATATATGGGTCATTCCATGCCAACTTTTGACCCCGACCCCTTTCGATTTGGCTGAAAGTTTTTTTATCTTTTTCTACCCTATGAAAAACGGTTCTCAGAATTTTTTCAAATTTTTTTACCCACCTCCAAAAAAGTTATGAATTTTTCCAAAAAAAATGGCTCTTTTTTTTTCAAACTACCATAACTTTGTTAAAAATTGGCCGATCGAGACGATTTGTTTTCAAAATTTTCGTAATTAAATGTACTTTTTAAAAAAAAAATACAAAAAAATTTTTAGATAATATAATCTACGAAATTTTTGCCTTTTTTGAGAAAAACCGTTAATTTTTTGAAGTATATATATATATATATATATATATATATATATATATATATATATATATATATACAGAGAGAAGTCTGCTTATAACGAACCCGTTTATAGCGAATTTCCGGTTATAAACGAACTTCCGGATAAAGCGAACCAAATTTGGATGTTTTGTGTCCGTTTATAACGAACTTGCCACTCCCTGTGCTCGATGTTGCGCGACTTGATATAGGGAATTCACAAAAACTCGCTGGGAACCCCTATTCTACTTGTTTCCGCCGCGTCGCTAGCTCGAGCAGTATTATTTTCAATTCACTTGTTATGTTATGCGGTTCTAATGCATATTTGATCAAAGTAGCAAAGTGAATGTTAAGTTTTTATTTTAAAATAAGTACACAAAAACGTAAAGCGTTTACTTTAAAAGACAAACACGATATTATAAGGAAAATAGAAAATGGAGTTAAACAAAGTGATGTTTGCAAACAGTTGAATTTAACTAAATATAAGGTTTCTACCATATGGAAGAAGAGGCAAGAAATCATATCAATCTATGATAAAAGAAACTTTAGTTATAAAAAAATAAGAAAATCTACACATACCAAGTCGATAAAGGACTCTTAAATGGTTTAGTCAAAAACGACATGAACATGTTCCTATTACCAGCTATACTTTACAAGAGAAAGCTAGTAAATTGGGAAGAAAAATAGAGAAAACCGAGGTAAACTGATCTAGAAGTTGGATTGAACGATTTAAAAAGCGACATAATATTCGTGGGGGTGAGACAGTAGAAGAAACTACAGGAGTGGCTGTTGTTGATCCATGATCCAATGTATGACCGCAAATTCGAGAAAGTTATGAACATATGGACATTTTTAATGCGGATGAAACGGATGACGCCTGATAAGAAATTAAAGTGTGTCGGAGAGAATTGTGCTGGTAGAAAATTATCAAAAGTAAGGATTACAGTGTTGGTAACTGCAAATATGTCTGGAAGAGAAAAAAGAAAATTTTTGGTGATAGGAAAGTCCGCCAAACCCAGGTGTTTTAAAATCAAACATTTACCAGTAAAATACAAATTAAACAGTAAAGCCTGGATGACATCATAAATTTTTAAAAACGAACTGTATAAACTACGCATTTTAATGTTTTCGTTTATGCTAGTATATATACCAACATACATAACACAACTCTACAATTTTTTTTTTTGTTTTTGTCCTAAAGTTATTTTACGATTTTTCTATTCATTATGCTCCAAAATAAAGGAAAAGTACCCATATTCCATATAAAGTTTGCTTTTGTGGTAGTTATGATAATAATACATTTTTTTGAGTTATCGTAGAAATATTAAATAGTTCTGGTATATTTAAAAATACCGCGAAAAAATAAAGGGGTCGTAACTTTCACACAGTGTCTACAGATGTCACTTAAGTGATAAACAACAATTGACTGTTTTGTAGAAGACTTAAAGAGGTTAAAATGTCGTCGAGAAAGTGTAAATATAATGCTGATGCATTTTATAAATATATGTGGTATATTTATTAAAGTACGAGATATAAAATTTTATTTAAACACATGTGGCTTTGTGAAGCCTACAAAGCCTATTTCAACTGCCCTGTTCGGAATCTAGACAAGCCCACATGTTGCTTGTAGTAATTGCAAAAGATGTTTAGAAGGTAAACAATTTTTAGTAAAAAAAAATATAAATATGTTTATTTTTATCTTTATTTATTTCAGGTTGGTATCGAGGTGAGAAACGGATATGAAATTCGCAGTACCGAGAATTTGGCGAGAGCCAGGATACCACGTTAATGACTGTTATTTTTGCGTAGTAAATCCAGCTAAAAGACGTAGAGGCAAAAGTGCGAAACCCTTCGAATATCCTGACCTTGCTTCATCTTCTGCTCCAATCTCACATAGCCCACAACTTCCAGTACCTCCTAAAAAATTGTCTCAGTCAAGCTCATCTCAGAGTTCAGATAAAAATATTGAAGATGAAGAATTTGTACTGTCACAGGAACCACCGAAACCCCATTTTCTTACCTCAGAAGACTTTAATGACTTAATAAGAGATTTGAATTTGCCGAAGAGTAAGGCAGAGCTTTTGGGTTCTCGTTTGAAGCAATGGAATTTGCTTCTTGATGTCAAAATAACAGATCAACGAAGTCGGCATGAAACTTTTGCTACGTTCTTCACCAAAAAAGATGGACTTTGTTATTGTAACGATATAAGAGGTTTGTTTGAAGCAATTGGGATGCCCTGTGTTCCCAGTGAATGGCGTTTATTTATTGACAACTCGATGAAAAGCTTGAAAGCCGTTTTATTACATAACGGAAATAAATTTCCGTCTCTTCCAGTCGCTCATTCTGTACATCTAAAAGAAAACTATGTAAGTGTTAAAATTTTACTAGAAGCTTTAAAATATCAAGAGTATAAGTGGCAGTTCATTGGAGATTTTAAGATGGTAGGTTTTTTAATGGGACTACAGGGTGGATATACAAAATGTCCGTGTTATCTCTGTTTGTGGGATAGTAGAGCGGATGCTCAACACTATGTTCAACGATCATGGCCACTAAGAACGGAATTTTGTGTTGGAAAACAAAACGTTAAATGTGAACCTATTGCTAAACCTGAAAATATATTAATGCCGCCTTTACACATCAAGTTAGGGCTTATGAAACAATTCGTAAAAAAGCTAGATGAAAAATATGAATCTTTTACATTTTTAAAAAAAAAAAAAATTCCAAAGCTTTAACCTTTGCTTCTAACAGCAAAGGTTAAAGCTGGAATTTTTGTCGGTCCACAAATTAAAAAAAATTTTGCCAGTGAAGAATTTCCAAAATTACTTACTAGTGCTCAAAAAAAAATTTGGAAGAGTTTTAAAGCAGTAGTCTTTGGATTTCTAGGGAATAACAAAGTTGAAAATTACGAAGAGCTAGTTGAAAACATGTTAAAAAACTTGAAAATCATGAGTTGCTTAATGTCTCTAAAAGTACATATGCTGCATGCTCATTTAGATAAATTTGAAAACAACATGGGGGCGTACTCAGAAGAACAAGGAGAACGTTTTCATCAAGATATTATGAACTTCGAACAACGTTATCAGGGCCAATACAACCAAAATATGATGGGGGACTACATTTGGGGTTTAGTAAGAGAAAGTACTTATGAACATGAAAGAAAAAGTAAGAGTTCACTTTTAAACTCTTTTCCACTATTTTGTAATTTGATATGATAGTAAAAGTTGATAAAAATCATATATAAATATATTTGTTTCGATTTATCAATAAATAAAAATTTAAACTATGGATTTTCTAAAATACTGTTCAACCGTTCTCTTGCATACAAAAGCAAACTTTTTTAGGCCATATATATTTTTTTCATCTGTCGATAAATCTATCGAAATTTCATACCCTCTTATCAAAGTCAAAATTCGTGTTGTCCTGTGTAATAATAACTTTAGTGTGATTTGTTTTATTTTTCTTTAAACGTTTAATAATTATTATTATTCATTTTTCTAAGCATTAGCGCCTAATCTAAATAAAAATGTAGTGAAAAATGATATTAGATTTTGTTTACTGTTTGTAACGAACTTCGGATATAGCGAACCATTTTTAGTGATTTTTTGGAGTTCGTTATAAACAGACTTAACTGTATATGTATGTATTATGTTTGTATGTATGTATATATATATATATATATATATATATATATATATATATATATATATATATATATATAGATGCGTATTTGATTATCGGGAATCGGTCTGGACTGTAAATAAAATTTATTTCTTCTTTAATACTCAGTATTAAAGAAGATAACTTCTTCAGGAGTAACTGCAATATTAATACACTGATTAGTTTAGTAATTAAAATGTTAAAATATAAAACAAATAAATATGAACAAACGGACAAATAAATAAAACAACATACGAAAATTTTCGAAATCAAAACTCAACATCTCGATTTTTCTATTCAAACATAGTTGATTGAGTTGGGGTCCCGGTTTAAGTAGTACATTTCTTTAAAAGAACAGTAGCATGCAACTTTTTAACAATTTTTCCTATATTTCTGTATGTTTTTCTAACTTTCCACAAATTAGTTATGATCTTTCGAACTTGAAATGGAATTTCACAATTTTTCTCGCTCATTTTTAATACTACTTTGGAAACCCACTGCAAAATTACTAGCAACAAGTGACAGATTATAAAGTATGGCCGAAAATTATCCATTTGTTTTCAGTTTAGCGAGCAATAGATAGCTTGATAAAATGCGGCTGATTATAACGTATTTTTTTCAATGCGATTCTTGAGTGGAGGCTTTTTTGACGTTAATTTTGTTTACAATTCTATAACAATGCTGTAACTTCTATATAAAATGTTCCGTAGTTGTTTTTAATACTAATCCTCATTGGTTAGGTTTCAAATATTAATTTAAACATATTTTCTCATAGTTCCAATTAATCTATAACATATATAAAATGCAACGTCTCTCTGTCTGTCTGCCTGTCTGTCTGTCTGTCCGTCTGTCTGTCTGTCTGTCCGTTAGTGCGCTTATCACTGGAGAACCACTTATCCGATTTACGTACTTTTTTCTTTAAAACATACATATGTTCTCTGGCCAGGTTATAGGCTATATTTTATTACGATAGGTAGCATAAGGAATGAGCAGTGACGTAAAATAGTGAATGAAGTCGGAAAAAAGTTTGCCGCTAACGCGTTCCCTTGCAATACACAGCCTAAACCATTAAATATGGAACAATATTATATAGCAGAGAATATCTATAACCTATAATCTATAATATATATAAAATTGAATGTCCATTTGTGCGTTTATCACGCGAGAACCACTTATCCGATTTACGTGTCTTTTTTTTAAATTCATACATATATTCTTTGGCCAGGTTATATAATAATAATAATAATTTATATCTATAATATATATAAAATGCAACGTTTCCCTGCCTGTCTGTGTGTCCGTTAGTACGCTTATCCCTCGAGAACCACTTATCCGATTTACGTGATTTTTTAAATTCATACATATGTTCTCTAACCAGGTTATAGATATATATTTTATTACATCTATAATATATATAAAATGCAACGTATCTCTGTCTGTCTGTCTGCCCGTTAGTGCGCTTTTCACTGGAGAACCACTTATCCGATTTACGTACTTTTTTTTTAAACATGCTAAACCATTAAATATGGAACGATATCATGTATATGTATAATATATATAAAATGCAACCTCTATCTCTGTCTGTCTGTCTGTCCGTTAGTACGCTTATCACTGGAGAACCACTTATCCGATTTACGTGTTTTTTTTTTTTTAAACATACATATGTTCTCTGCCCAGGTTATAGGATATATTTTATTACGTTAGGTGACATAAGTAATAAGCAGTGACGATAATAGTGAATCAAGTCGGAGAAAAGTTTGCTGCTAGCGCGTTCTCTTGTAATACACTGCCTAAAGCATTAAATAGGGAATAATATCATGTAGAAAAAAATATAATATATATAAAATGCAACGTCTTCCTGTCTATCTGGCTGTCCGTTAGTGTGCTTATCACTCGAGAACCACTTATCCGATTTACGTGTTTTTTTTTAAATTCATACATTTGTTCCCTGGCCAGGTTATCTATAATCTCCTATCTAGAATATATATAAAATGCAACGTCTCTCTGACTGTCTGTCGTCCTGTCTCTCTGCCTGTCTGACTGTCTGTCCGTTAGTGCGCTTATCACTTGAGAACCACTTATCCGATTTACGTGTTTTTATAAATTTATACATATGTTCTATATAATTCAATATAAGCCTAGATAATAGGAGATGAGATAATGGGAGATAAGGGGAAATAATAGAAGATAAGTCGAGATAAGCCTCGATAATGGAAGATAAGGTGAGATAATGGGAGATAAATATGATTAATGGGAGATAAGGAGAAATAATGGGAGATAAGCAGAGATAAGTCTAGATAATAGGAGTTATGGCGAGATAATGGGAGATAAGGCGAAATAATGGCAGATAAGGAGAAATATTGCGAGATAAGCCTAGATAATGGGAGATAGAGTGGGATAATGGGAGATAATAAGGAGAAATAATGGGAGACAAGGAGAAATAATGGGAGATAAGGAGAAATAATGGGAGATAAGCAGAGATAAGCCTAGATAATGGAAATTATGTAGAGATAATGGGAGATAAGGAGAAATATCGGGAGATAAGGGGAAATAATGGGAGATATTTTATTACGTTGGGTAACATAAGGAATAAGCAGTGACGATAGTAGTGAATCAAGTCCACGCGAGCGGAGCCGCGGGCCCGGCTAGTTAGTTAAATATAACAGAAAAATAGTATAGAAAGCAGGTGGTGTATGGAGATTTTTTGGACTAACTGTAGTGTAAATTGAGCAAAAATTATCACGAGTGCATTTCGTTTTATAATTTATCTGATATGTGGAGAGTGAAACCAAAAGTGAAAAAAAAAAAATACCAAGTCATGGAGTGGGGTGTCAAATAAAAGCTTGTGAAAACACGAGTTCGAAAATATATATGATGTAATACTTGTATTATTTAAAAAAAAAATGGCCATAAACCCCTGTCTCCCCTCCCTATCTCGAAAAGTACTAATGAAAAATTTTGAAAAAATTATGGAATATTCTTCATACTGTGTAGAGTGAGCGAAAATTATCACGAATGCATTTCGTTTAATAAATTATCTGATATATGGGGAGTTAAATCGAATGGGGTGTCAAATAAAAGCTTGTAAAAACACTAGTTCATATATATGTATATATATATATATATATATATATATATATATATATATATATATATATATGATGTAATACTTGCGCACGCTTTTTTTTGTATAAATTGCCAAAAATCGACGTCCCCCCCTCCCCGGTTTTTAACCAAAACAATCGCTTCTTACCTACTTAACTATACCTAAATAATAGTAAAAATATAACACAATCGAATGGCAAAAATTTTGTTTTGAAAACGTGGCAACACCGCAGGGTTGCAATAGGCCTACGGGGGGTGAGAAAAAGGCCCAAAACCAGGGTGCCGGCAGAAATTGCCGTCAAATCGCAAGTTAGTGTCATGTGAATCGGATCGTGTTTTTATCTCGTTTTTACGTGCTCCTAACACTGTTTCCATCTTAGTGCTTCTTTCCGGGCGCCATAACTTTCTAAATGGTAAGTGTTAATTTTTACGCTTTAGGTAATCTACCTGTTGGTCAAAAACTCTTATCCAATGTTTCTTAATCAGTTAATGAAGAAGGTTTTATTTGATCTAGTTTCTCAATTATTGGTTGTGTGAATGTTTTCACACTGTCAAATACTACAACGTTTCCCATTTAGGATATTAATTTATTATCGCTCAATATTTTATTAACGTTAATCACAGTTTCTCATAGTTTATTTGATATATCCAAGAAATTCGATCGCATTGGGCATGCGATTCTTATAATAGTATGTTTGGAAGATTTTGTTTATGACTCTCAAAGATCGTTCGTTGCAAGTGATAGTTGATGGATTCCCTTCCGACACCTTCACCATTAACGTTGGTGTACTCCAGGGCTCTATAACCTGCCCTACTTACTAGGATGTAACTTGACAGAAAGTATGCCTTAGCATGTCGAGTGCTAGTCAATAATTATTTTATTATTTCGTACTAGATAGGTTTACACTTTCGAACACATTCTGCCTTGTTACATTCTATCTAGTAGAAAGCTGTCCGCTAAATCAGAAGGCCAAAATTCTTTGGATACCTTGATTCCTTAGAACACAGAAGAAAAGTTGCAAGACATTTTAATACATCATATTCGCGTGCAGTTCAGATTGTCACCCCCTTCAAGAATTTTTTTATATAGAGAATCTTACTCCTTGAAAATGAACTTTCCAAGATAGGAATTCCCGCCTGATTTAACCTACAATAATTCAAAACAGACATAAATCGCTATTATTGCGCACGCACTACTCGTTTAGTGATTTTGTGTTTTCTCTTCCGCGCATTTACTCTGCTGATGAAACATGTGATGCTTTTTAGTCTTCCGTACGGAACACTTATAAGATTGCTTCGGTGTCTGTCTGTCCGTCTGTCACACCCGATTTTCTCCGAAACTATTTGTCATAGAAAGTTGAAATTTGGTAATAATATAGGAATTGATGGGCTCATCAGAGCCATGTAGTTTTGAAAGTTAAAACTTAGGGGTTAGTTTTGGGGGGTGAAATCGGAAGTAAAAAAAAATTTTTTTTACTAGGTAATCGAGTGTGGTGTCAAATAAAAGCTTGTGAAAACACGAGTAAAAAATATATATATAATGTAATACTTGCGCGCACTTTTCTTTGTATTATTTTTTAAAAATCGCGAAAAATCGTTGTCCACCCGCCTTATCTCGAAAAGTACTTATCAAAAAATTTTGAAAAAATTCTGGAATATTCTCCAAGAGGTGTAGATTGAACGAAAACTATCACGAGTGCATTACCTTTAATAATTTATCTGATATATAAAAAAGGACATCAATTTTCAGTAAAGATTGGAAACAAACTTTGTTGAAAACTCATTTGGGGTGTGTTTTTATGAAGTCACTGATCAGCAGTCAACGTACGGAACACTAACTGCGCAAGTTCAACTTGCACTTGACCGGTTATTTAAAATCAAAATATATATCACATCGTATTTTAATTTCAGACGGATATTTTAACACATGAAACATATTAAATAATTTTACGTACAATCTCAATGCATTTCTCTATGTGTATATTTGCTGTATTTGTTTTCTTGTATTTTTTACTTCAAAAATACTTTTAGTGTTCCGTTCCAGAATTGAAAAACGGAATACTTATGAAATAACTTCGGTGTCTGTCTGTCTGAACGTCACAGCCGATCTTCTCTAAAACTATTTGACACAGAAAGTTGAAATTTTTCACAAGTATAGGAATTGATGGTCTAATCACAGCCGTGTAGTTTTGAAAAAATTTTGACTTACGGGCTGAGGTTTGGGGGGTGAAATCGAAAGTAAAATTTGACGTCATTAACTGGGCGTGCCAAATGAAAGTTTGTGAAAACACGAGTTCAGAACAATATATGATGTAATATTCGCTCAAACTTTTCTTTAGTTTATTTTTATTTCCAAAAAAAATTTCTGAAATATTCTCCATAAATTTCCACTTTATTTTAGTTTCAGTGATTAAATGAAAAATTATCTTTGATAATTTTCATCTAAATAAAGTGTAAATTTGACAAAATCACAAAAGAATTAAAATTCATGTTATGTTAAGTCTATCCTATTTGACTATCATTGGGATTATACAAATGATAAAAGACACCACTTCTATTAGAGACAGAACCTTGACCTTTCTTTTAAAATTGTCGTAATGTTATAGAATCTCACGTTGCAGAAAGTTTTTTTAGCCCTCAGAGTCAAGTTTGTGTTCGAATCCCAGATTTTTTAAAACTCATTTGGGGTGTATTTTGTGAAGTGACTGATCATTTTATAACAAATATGATTTATTTTTAAAGCCGTACGGAACACTAACTGCGCAAGTCCGACTTGCACTTAACCTTTTTCATCAAAAATGAAACTTACAAGTTTTTACGGTTTAGAGTAGATGAGAAATCGTCATTATTGTGAATAGACCCTGTCAATTTAAAGTAATTTTCCACTGAATTCAGTGTTCTAATCTGGAACAGTAAAGTTCCCTTAATACATATATAGTACCTCGTACAATGGTAAGAGAAAATTACTTTGACTGTCAAATCCAGTCACATCAGCGTAGTGACAAAACTACTTGGTGTTGTATTTGACGAGACATATTATTTATTCAAAAACTATAACCAAATGGATTTTGATCAGTTTTGTCATTGAATAAACAAGTTGGGATAGAATACCAACCGCATTGCCTGTGTACACATATTTTAAAAATAGTACTGAAAATAGTATTAAATACAGTGCAATTTAAAAACTACACCCCACATCTGACACTATTTTCACGTCAGCGCATAAAATATCACCTTTTCTCTCTTATGTTATGGTAAGACATTTTTTGCATATTTTGACATTAACCAAGATGTCTTTATACGTATATATATATATATATATATATATATATATATATATATATATATATATATATATATATATATATAATATATATATGTATATATATATATATATATATATATATATATGTGTATGTATATGATAAGACAATGATAATAATAGTTATCATTTGTCATATTGCCTGATTTTTTTTTTTTTTATGGGTCTAGCACACGTGCTGCAGGGAAGTCCCTAAAGCGCTCCAGGAGCGGCACGAGTACGGAAAAAGCGATTCACGTTGTTCTTGAATCGCTGTAAATTGTACTCGGTGGGCAACATAGCTCTGGGCAAATTATTCCAAAGGGATGATGTTCTCCATATAAAAGATTGCTTGAAAAGCGTTGTACGCGGAGTAACAAGCTGAACCTCATACGGATGCGAAGCACCAGCGCGACGTGTATTTCTAACATGCACCGCTTTGGGAGGAATTAAGCGGGCTACATCCTTCGAACACTTTCCATGAAAATACTTGTAGAACAGACTCAAGTCGCCAACCGTTCTTCGATGTTCCAGCGAATCAAGGCCGCCGGTCAATTCCGGGTCCTCAATCAGACGGACCGGTCTTCTCTGAACAGCAATATTCCATAGTTGGTCGAATTTGGGCTTTGTAAAGAATTAACAGTTGCTGTGGGGTGTAAAGCTTTCTGGTTCTAAATAATATTCCCAACTTTTGAAAAGCTCTCCTTGCTATGCCTGCAACATGTTCATGCCAAGACATATTTGCTCCCAAACTAACGCCGAACAAATTGAGCGACAATGCTAAGGGAATGGAGTGCCCCGACATAGCTATGTCGAGTTCAGCAACGTTAACTTTTTTTAGAAAAAACTGCCGCTTGGGTTTTTGTAGCGTTAAATTCCACTTGGTTACTGTCACCCCAAGATAGAATTTCTTCCGGGTCTTTGTTAAGTTGAACGACCTCCTGCTGTCTGCGGATATTCGCCTGAGCAGCCGATGTCCGAGCGTTCAAGGTGAATGAAGAGACAAGCGTACTGTCATCTGCAAAGCTATAGATTGGATTCCCGGTCCTTTCCAGCAGATCGTTAATGTAGATGAGAAAGAGAGTAGGAGACAGTATGGAGCCCTGGGGCACACCGGCGTTGATAGTGAGGGTGTTAAAAGAAATCCGTCGACCGCCACTCGTAAAGAACGCTCTCTGAGGAAACATGAGAGCCACAAACAGAACCTTTCAGACATACCATAAGAGCGTAACTTAGCCAACCGTTCATCGTGCCGATTATTTGCGAAAATGGTGTAACCTTTATTAATGATAAATACTATATCTTGGCAACTGTATACAATTTAAAATATTTTTTCTGTAATCCTGATTTATCAGTTTTTGTTAGCGTATAATACTAAAAAAAATTGAAATAGTTTTAAATTTTTTAACTCTAAAAATAGCTTCTAAATATGTAACTTGCCTCTTTGGTGTTTGTGCAATGATGGAACCTATGCATAGTCCAGCAGCAATAGGTGGGGACCAACTGAATTCATCTTCGTATCTAATATGGATATTCGTTATATTAATTTGGAAGTAATTTAAAACATTGGCTATTACCATAAAGAAGAAATTAAAGGCGGCGGTCAAAGATCGACATTATGGTGTAGCCACCTTCTAATAGATGGCTCTACATAATTTTGTTGGTCTTCGGGTCGCCGCCTATTATACCGCCTACCTAAATGGTAGGTTACTGGATTAAATAAACTTATTAAAAATTCATATTTTCTATTGCAACAGAGGAGAGGATAAAAATTTGCTATGAGGCAACAATAAAAGACGATGATAAATTTTAAAAGGAATGCTGGTTTCAGGAAGTTAGGAAACACTATTAAGTGTTGTGTTTACTTCTAAAAAGATCCCAACTGTTTGCACTATCTCAGAAAAATTCAGGAAAGTTCAATCTGTGCTTTCCATAATGCTAAAATACTGTTTCAGGTAAAGATATAATCTCTATAGTGTACCCGAAAAATTAGTAAGCTTTAAAAAGATATTTATTCAATATGAGCCACATTGTATACCATCTCAGGACGAGTTTCGGTACGTCCCCCCTTTCAAAGTTAAAATTATGGACCATCTATAATTTCAGACCATGAGTATATTTTTCAAAAATTTGTCGCCGAGACTATTTCTCAAACTGGTCGGTAACGCCCTTCGAAAAATTTCCGGCTTTGACAGTGACCGTGAATTTTAGCCTGGTATTGATTTTGGCCAAAACAACACGCACCGGCAAGAAATGCGTGTTATGCGTACGAACAAGAAGGGCCTTACTTCATCTGAGAGAAAGCGACGATGCCACGTTTGGAGAAAAATCAAGGTCCTTTTGGAAATTTTTGTTGCGCCGAGAAACTTTGTGATAGAACATTATAAATATTGAACATGATCACTTTAAAGAGTTGATTGAGTGGTCCGTTACTTTGTGACAGTACATTTTAACAATAAATAAAATTTATTTAACTCAATCAAAAAAACTTAAAAAACTAATAGAGAGTAAAAAATATACCGAAACTTTAGATAATACTCAACAAAAAACTTTCTATAATAGATTTATCAATATCTCTAATACAAATTTCACAGAAAGTGAGAAAAAAACTGCTTGAAAAAGGACCAAAATATAACCCTAACTTTAATATAAAAAATACTACCGAAACACTAATATCCGAAATTGAATCAGCCACAAAAAACATAGGAACCCAAATATTAAAAAAGAAAAAATAAAACATATAATGATAAATACAAAAAACACTACTTGCAGTAACCAAGAACAATTAACGATAGCGTCCATTCAGTCTAAAATAAAAGAGAATAACTTACTGATAACAAAAGCCGACAAAGGCAACTCCATCATAGCTCTTGATAAAAACCATTACATTCAAAAAGTAAATGATTTTTTGGAAAAAGAAAATCCAGTAAAACTAAAAAAAGATCCAACGGATAAAATTCAAAAACAACTCAAGACCCTGCTAAATGAAACCCTGAGCATTGTGGATGAAAGAGAAAAGTTTAAAATAATAAACTAAAATCCTACATCACCAAAACTTTATGGCCTGATAAAAATACATAAAGAAAATTCGCCAATAAGACCGGTAGTATCGTACAGCAACACCCCCCTAAAAAATCTGGCAACACATCTCAACACCATCTTCAAAGAAATTACACAATTCAATCCAAAATACAAAACAAAAAACTCTATAGACCTTACAAATAAACTTAAAAATATCTCCATCCCAAATAACGCCCTTCTGGTTTCATTCGATGTAACAAATATGTTCTCCAATATCCCAAATAAAGATTGTTTAGAAATTATAAAAACTATGTTACAAAAAAACAACGTCAATATAACAATACAAAAAGATATATTGAAACTGTTCGAATTTTGTATATCCGAAAATTATTTTCAGTTCAATAATCAATTTTTCAAACAAAGAGATGGACTTGCCATGGGGTCTCCACTTAGTCCTTTGCTAGCCGAAATCTTTATGTCAGAATTGGAAAACAGTTTTCTAAAAACTCAACACGCGAAAAATATTCTCTTTTGGTTTAGATATGTGGACGACATCTTAGTATGTTTCCTTGGAAATGATACTGAACTAAATTCCACTTTAAATCAGCTAAATAATTTACACCCCAACATAAAATTCACACTTGAAAAGGAAACCGATAATAAAATAAATTTCTTAGATATTACAATTTTAAAAAAGGAAATAGACTAGAATTCGATATCTTCCGCAAACCAACCTTTTCAGATGTCACCATCCCAGCTGACTCAATACACCCTAACTCCCATAAACTGGCAGCCTATAGATCTATGATCCATAGAGCCTTCAATATCCCTCTTAGTAAAAATAATTTAAAAAAAGAACTGGACACAATCAAAAATATAGCACTCAATAACGGCTTCCAACCTAAAATAATTAATACCTTAATAAGCCGTAAACGAAAACAAATCACTCTCAGCTTAATCTACCCCGTAAAAGAATACCGAGAAAAGAAAACATTCATACCTCTGACATATTTTGGTCCCATCTCGGATAAAATATCCCAAGTTCTCACGACCGAAAAAAAACAAGAATAGCTTTAAAACCCGCTCAAAAATTATCCAATATATTTTTTAATGCCAAAGATAAAACTAATAAATATAATAAATCAGGAGTTTATAAACTTAATTGTCAAGAGTGCAATAGCTGTTACGTAGGCCAAACGGGACGGAATTTCAAGACAAGATTCGCAGAACACAATGCCTCTTATAGGCTAAAAAATGAAAAATCACAGTTTGCTAAACATTTCTTAGAAACAGGCCATACTTTTCCCAATATCGATTGTTTACAAATACTCCATATGGCACCTAAAGGGTCAAAACTCAACTTCTTAGAATCTATAGAAATTTACAGACATTCAAAGGACCATAATATAAATTTACTGAATAGTCAATTAGACGTAGCAAATTCTCCTTTGTTCAAAGTTTTTTAACATAAAATAGACCCACATCTGTTCATCATATAAACATAAAATACCAAAAATCTGTTTTAGTCTTAGTTAAGCGTTTGACAATGTAGTTGTACTACGAAATCGCGATAACGCAATTGTAAAATCTTTACAAATATATTTAGTGACAGTTAACAAAGTAATTAAGTAGTTTTATTGTTAATGATCACTTTACTTTGTTAACTTATCACTTTATAAAGTCATAAATTAACAAAGCCAGTCTTTATTGAAGAGTTTATACATATAATTCGTCTGGATTTCTCCTGTGTTGGTTGAATAAGTAATGTTATAGTTTCGCCTATCAACCTGCCAGCTTAGTCAGAACTTGATCCGAGATCTGGCTTCTTGGAATCCATTAAAATGGTAATGATTCAGTGGTACGTTCAGTCCCCATCAGCGTCGTTGATTGTCTGGCATCTTCGGGACATACTTTCGACGACATGCTTTAATTTTTGCGCCCCTTAGCGCAAAGTTAATTGAGAATTTCGGGAAGACATGTCAATAATCATTTTTTCGTCATTGTCTGGCACTTTTTCCTCTCGAGCCACGGTCTGATAGGTCATCAACATTGTTTACTTACACTTACTTACATGTTTGATACTTAGCATCCGCTGTAGAGTCATTTTCAGATCTTTTGGATGATTACATAAGAACACACACCCCTCGAAGCACTGCACTCATGTTCGATAATGTACTATTTGACCATAAATACGGTTAGAAATGAATCTTTTTCCACAAAGTATTGTCACAGTAAACATAAAACAGAGTAGCGACAGTCCCAGTCGGGACCTTTGATCTCAAAGGGTTCGAATTTGTAATGATCACATGACCTGTCGCCATATTGCTGGTATGATGTCCGCGAGTTTTTGAAATATTCAAGAAAAATCCTAGTCTGTAGAATAAAAGTGAATTTTGCTGACTGAAAAGAAGACAAAAACGAGAAAAGTTTTTTTTAGAAACATTTTTATCACGTTCTTATTAGAACAGATATACAAATAACCGGTCCAAGGGCAAGTTGAACTTGCGCAATTAGTGTTCCGTACGTTGATTGCATTTAGGATAAAAATTTTTGTTACGGTGATTTCACAAAACACAGCCCAATTAAGTTTTCAGCAAAGTTTGTTTCCGATCTTTACTGAAAACTGATATCCTTGAATTTTTTGTTTTTTTTTTATATACCAGATAAATTATTAAAAATAATTCACTCGAGATAATTTTCGTCTACTCTATACCCTGTGGAAAATATTCTAGAATTTTTTCAAAATTTTTTGATCAGTACTTTTCGAGAAGGGGGGCGGCAGCGATTTGTCGCGATTTTTTAAAAATAATACAAAGAAAAGTGAGCGGAAGTATTACATCTATAATATATATAAAATGCAACGTCTCTCTGTCTGTCTGTCTGCCCGTTAGTGCGCCTATCACTGAAGAACCACTTATCCGATTTACGTACTTTTTTTTTTAAAACATACATATGTTCTCTGGCCAGGTTATAGGCTATATTTTATTACGATAGGTAGCATAAGGAATGAGCAGTGACGTAAAATAGTGAATGATGTCGGAAATAAGTTTGCCAATATTATGTAGCAAAGAATATCTGTAATGTATAATCTATAATATATAAAAAATGCAATGTCTCTCTGTCTGTCTGTCCATTAGTGCGTTTATTACGCGGGAACCACTTATCCGATTTACCTGTCTTTTTTTAAATTCATACATATATTCTTTGGCCAGGTTATATAATAATAATAATAATCTATATCTATAATATATATAAAATGCAATGTTTGTCTGTCTGTCTGTCCGTTAATGCGCTTATCCCTCGAGAACCACTTATCCGATTTACGTGATTTTTTAAATTCATACATATGTTCTCTGACCAGGTTATATATATTTTATTACATCTATAATATATATATAAAATGCGTATCTCTGTCTGTCTGTCTGTCCGTTAGTGCGCTTATCACTGGAGAACCACTTATCCGATTTTCGTACTTTTTTTTTAAAAAAAACATACATATGTTCTCCGGCCAGGTTATAGGCTATATTTTATTACGATAGGTAGCATAAGGAATGAGCAGTGACAATATTAGTAAATGAAGTCGGACAAAGTTTGCCGCTAGCGCGTTCTCTTGCAATACACAGTCCAAACCATTATGGAACAATATTATGTAGCAGAGAATATCTATAATATATATAAAATGCAATATCTTTCTGTCCGTCTGTCTGTCTATCCGTCCGTTAGTGTGCTTATCACTGGAGAACCACTTATCCGATTTACGTGCTTTTTTTTAAACATACGTATGTTCTCTGGCGAGGTTATAGGATATATTTTATTAGGTGACATAAGGAATAAGCAGTGACGATAATAGTGAATCAAGTCGGAGAAAAGTTTGCCGCTAGCGCGTTCTCTTGCAATACACTCCCTAAAGCATTAAATATGGAACAATATCATGTAGCAAAGAATACAATATATATAAAATGCAACGTCTCTCTGTCTGTCTGTCCGTTAGTGCGCTTATCACTCGAGAACCATTATCCGATTTACGTGTTTTTATAAATTTATACAAATGTTCTATATAATTCGATATAAGCCTAGATATTGGGAGATAAGGTGAGATAATGGGAGATAAGGAGAAATAATGGAAGATAAGTCGCGATAAGCCTCGATAATGGGAGATAAGGTGAGATAATAGGAGATAAGTATAAATAATGGGAGATAAGGAGAGATAATGGGAGATAAGCAGAGATAAGTCTAGATAATGGGAGATAAGGAGAAATAATGGGAGATAAGTCGAGATAAGCCTAGATAATGGGAAACAAGGTGAGATAATGGGAGATAAGGAGAAATAATGGGAGATAAGGGGAAATAATGGGAGATGAGCAGAGATAAGCCTAGATAATGGAAATTATGTAGAGATAATGGGAAATAAGGAGAAATATTGGGAGATAAGGAGAAATAATGGGAGATATTTTATTACGTTGGGTAACATAAGGAATAAGCAGTGACGATAGTAGTGAATCAAGTCTACGCGAGCGGAGCCGCGGGCCCGGCTAGTTATATATATTTTTGAACTCTTGTTTCTGCAAGCTTTCATTTTCGACACCTCACTAGATGAGCTAGTAAAAAATTTTTTTTTCACTTCCGATGTCACCCCCCTTAAGTCAAAATTTAACTTTCAAAACTACACGGCTCTGATGAGGCCATCAATTGTCCTTATATTTTATCGAATCCCAATAATTTGGAGATATTGAAAATAATTATAATCATCATTTTAAGATGAGATCTTCTTTCTTGGGACAATGATGTGAATACACTTTTCCTCTCCATTTTATCATTAATTAAATCTAATATAATAATTTTCATACAACTAATGGCTTTTCGTGTCTGTATACTACTTATATAGAAAAATTAAATCCATACGCTGTTATATTCAAGCTCATTCGTGCTGCCCATGCCCAGATTGAGTTTTGAAAGTTTTGTTAGCGAATTTTAGCAAATAATATAACTTAATTCTAGCAAACATTCTGCCCTGAATTCAGAAAAAAGTACAAGTGGACTAATATAAACAAAAATAAAACATCAACTGTTTTACAAATAAAATGTACCTCTAAAGTCCATTTGTTTGGAGTTGATAGCACACAACATGGATTATAAACAAATATCATAAACCATAAGCGTCCGAAATTTCTCTACCAATTATTTGCATTTTTAGTTCTAATCACTTTTTATTTTCTATCTCTATACGACAGTGCGACCGTTTTCTAAAAAATATTTTATTACATGCCTTCTAAACTTTACCATAAGCTATACACGTATAAATCAACGCATTTCAAAGTTTATTTTAATGAATAAATGATGAAAAATACTAAAAATCTTATTTGTATGACAAAGGCCTATACAAGTACAATTAACAATTCTTAAGAACTAGAAATCTACAGTTAAAAAACACTGTATCTACTCTTTTGGTACTTATTTTTTCTTAAACTACAAAACTATATTGTGTAACTTCGAGAAAGGTTAATATAATATTATTAATGAATTATGAACGTATATGTATAGACCTCTATTTTCTATGTGAATGATTCTTAGAGGTTCTATACCTTTTTGTGTTCTGTTATCTGTATTGATTTTGATAATGTAATTAACGCTTGCTTTTATTTACAATGAATTAATATTTAGATCAAAGAGTCAATACAATAATTTCCTAATTATAGTTACATACAATACTTAGTTATGACCAAGCTGACTTGTCACTTACAACTATATTGGGAATGCGAAATCTTTGGCACAATGACACTACTCAGTATATATCACCACTACACCAAACACTTTATTTTTGCACTCGACGCGCGTTTCGCTAACCATATTAGCTTCATTAAGAGAAATGATTGACTCATATATACTGAGTATTGTCAATTACAGTTTAAAAGGAAAATAACTATATTTAATTTATAGTATAGGTATACAACAATAGAAATAAGTTCTTTATAGGAGGAATATTAATAACAGGTAACTAAATCTTCAAAATTTTAATAATAACCATAATTACCATCAAAATGGACTTCGATTAGGTGTACTGTCCATTTAAGGAACTTATTTTCAGAATATTTTACCCTCTGGCACACGTCATCTGACAAAATCATATTACAAAAATTTCTTTGGAATCACATTAAAATTTTTCTTATTTTTAATACCATATTTGATTCAATAATCCATTTATATCAGTTATTTCAATAATCCCATTCCCCAGTGGTTTTGTGATCTCAACACGACACTTAATATTTAAACTTTCAAACCTGTCTAAAATTTAAAAACAATAAATATGTTGTTATAGGTTCTGTATTCCTTACAATATATTCACAGAAACTTTTTGAAAGATTGGCATGAAAAAGGAGCAATGTAATTTATAGAGAAAAATAGAAAAAAAGTCACTTTCAAAGTATTAATTGTACTTGCAATTAAACAGTGTTAACTTTATCAGGTTTATTATTAGAAAAGGTGTGTCAAACAATTAATTCAGATGAAGTTATTGAAAACTAGAAGCCTCTTGAGAATACACCTTTTAGAAAAAAATAATATGTTTTATTTATAATTTATCAAATATAAATAGTTTTAAATAACTGAATACTAGTTTACACAAAAATAAATCTTTCTAAAAACCAGAATTTGGAGGATTATTACATCATAAAAAATTACACAGGCACACAAAAAAAGTTTTTCACTACTGAACAGATCACTATACCTATATGTATTTTTGGGCGCAGAAACCGAATCCGAGGTCAGAATTGAGCAATCACGTCAGGATTTTTAAATAACCAGCCGAACTAAGTTTAGAAATAAATTTCAAGCTTTAATGACCAAATCACTCTACCAATACGAACATTTTATTAAATCAATCAAGGTTCCCTGGAAGGCCGTCTCTTGAGCAAATACGCCTAATAACCTCCTTTCCCCATGATTATATAAATTGATATAAAGCTTAATGATAATAGGTACAATAAAATTATTTGCGATTTTAGCAGTTATTGGAATATACGAGTAATTAACCAAAGTACTTATCACTAGGTAGGTGCCTAAGTACCTAAGTATGCAATAAAAATATTCTGTGTAAGTATAAAAATAAAGCAAAAACGTATAATATACTTAGTTCAAATCAGAACAGTTTCTCGATTATTAGGACGACTCCCGACAAATTCATGGAAAAAAGTGGATATTCTTCAACAGATAAGAGGCAAAAATCTCAAACATAAAGATGGTATGTTTCAAGCGGAACTTCTCAAAATTGTGAAACAAAATAAGGCACAGTAAATTTTGAAAAAATTCTAGAATATTCTCCACAAGGTGTAGATTGAACGAAAATTATCACGGGTGTACTAACTTTAATAATTCATCTAATATAAAAAAAAAATGGGAATAGTTAAAAGAATTCCTCTTTTACATTTACTCCATTAGCAGCATAATTTTTTTTAAGTAAATACTCTTTTGTCTTGCATTAGGTTTAGTTATAACTAAATTAACCTCATTTTTCAAGTATGATTTTGCGAAATTAAAGGCTGGGCAATTTATTTCAACAATTATTTAAACTACTACGGAATTTATTTTAGTATTATATAGATATACACTACAGTCAGAAAGTATTTGCCCACCTAGAAATTTCAAAATTTCAATGTAACTGCCAAAATTTAATAGCTAATTAAACCCTTTTATTAGATTAGGTAAATTTAATTGTTCTTTAAGTGTCCATCATAAAATTGTTTAGATAATCCTTGGTGAGGTGAAATCCCAAATTAAAAACCAATTAGAACAAATTTTCAAGTTTTGCATGATAATCGTTTTGAGGCGATTTCTGAGAATTCCAGTTGAAGTAAGAGCTCATTTCAAGTTTCTAGGATTATGGACATTTTATGATAAAAACTATGCTATAAATACCATTGCCCTTTGTAAAGTAACCATATACAAACAGTACTTTGTCATTGCTATAGGCTCAATTATTTTGTGAAAATGCCTGAAACGAAACAAGTTTCCGTTGAAAATCGGGCTCTGATAATTGCCAGACATCAAAATGGTCACTCGAGTCGACAAATCGCGAGTGATATGCGGATGCCAAGGAGAACGGGGGACTGCATCGTAAAACAAATTTCTGCGGGATATGAAATTCTCAACCAAAAACGACTCCCGTTGAAGACAGAGCTATAACAATCACCAGCAGACGTAATCGCCGCTTAATCGCACTAGAAATCACCGCTCAAGTAAACCTGGAGCGGCCCATCCCCATCAGCGTGACAACCGTGAAGAACCACTTCTTAGGCAAGTGAATAAACATAAACGATTAGAATGGGCCCGAGGACATGAAAATTGGACATCAGACCAATGGAATTCCGTCCTTAGAAGCGACGAATCTAAATTCGAAATTTTTGGTTCAAATTGACAAGTTTACGTCCGACGGTCAGTTGGAGAGAGGATGTTGCAAGCCTGTCAGTTGCCTACTGTAATAACATGGTGGAGGTTCAGTAATGATTTGGGGTTGTTTTGGCAACGGTAAAATTAGAAAAATCTTTGCTTCCTTCTGGAAGGGATAGTTTTCAGGGAAAATTTATTTTTCAGCATGACAACGACCCTAAACATTCTGCTAAACAAATTAGAGAACTTTTGGACCAATGAAAATCCGATGACGTCCTGGAAGTGATGACTTGGCATCCACAATTACCCGACTTAAACCCCATTGAATCGCTGGGGGAGCATTTGGACAGGTGTGTTCGAAAACTCAATCCAACATCAGAAAATCATTTGTGGGAACTTTTACAAGCAGAATGGGTTAAAATAACCGAAGAAACTCTGAAGAAACTGCTGGACAGAATGCCGAAACTCTATAAAGCGGTAATTAAAAACAAAGGAGGTCACATACATAGATGAGAAAAATCCTGGAAAATCATGAATATTTTTCTGATTTTCTAGACTGTAAATAATGTGAAAATAAAAATAATTCATTAAAATAAAAAAAAAATATTATCTCGGTTTTTGTTGTCTTGGGACTGAAATAACTAAGTGGGCAAATACTTTCTGACGGTAGGGTAGAGTTAAATTTCAGAAAAGAAAACGATAAAAAAGCGTAAACTGTATTTTTCCTAAAGCCAGGTTGAGACGCCTGGTTTTTAAATAAAAACTGCAAAGAGATATTATAACAATAATTTAAAAGTAATAATTTTGCATCCACCAATAACAAACACAAAATTCTATTACCTTAGTTAATAACAAAGCTAATAATAGTTTTTAGTACACCCCACAGACATTGCTATCTGCGTAAAACAATTCTATCGTGGGTGTAATTATACACCTAACCAAGCATTTATAAAAAATATAAATCGGAATACGATACCTAATAATCATGCACCGCTAAATCATTCATAAGTAGATAATGGGTTAAAATTATGACCCTAACATATAACCTTGAAAGAATACCTGTTTGTTAAGGTGGTTGTTAGCTGACATTCGTAGAATGTAGGTACCGTTACGTTACATATGAAAGGGTTGATCGTTAGTGGGTCACGACTACTGTTATTTTTTATAAAACGATTTTTTATTGTAATAAAAGGAAATATTCCGTTTCCCTAAATACAATGAATGTTATCAGACGCCTCTCATAAAAAAGTCCAAGTTTAAAATAATTATAATTACAAATAAATAACCAGCCAAGTGCAAGTCGGTGCAAGGTATAAAATGATAAATGACTTCTCTCTAACGCACTCGTGATAATTTTCGTTCAATCTACATTCTGTGAAGAATATTCCAGAATTTTTTCAAAATGTTTTGATCAGTACTTTTCGAAATAAAGGGGGAGGACAGAGACTTTTCGCAATTTTTAAAAAACAAATACAAAGAAAAGTGTGCGCAAGTATCACATTACGAGGCTGGTTTGAAAAGTCCGTGCAAAGTCCGAGATGGCACCACCGGCGCGTATCGAGGTCATGTTTAGTTAGTAGCATCTCTTGAATGAACGCACACCAAGTTTCAGCCATATTGGTCTATTTCTTTGTGTTTGGCATTCGTGTGAATCAAGGAAGTCGAGTGATTTTTAAGAAATGGACGAAAAAGAATTTCGTGTGTGATTAAACATTACTTTATGAAAAGCAAAACGCCTCAGGAGACTAAAGAGAAGCTTGATAAATATTATGGTGACTCTGCACCTTCGATTAGAACAGTTTATAAGTGGTTTCAAAATTTTCGGACTGGCCATATGGGCACAAGTGACGCTGAACGTTCTGGACGGCCTGTGGAGGTTACGACTCCAGAAATCATTGATCAAATCCATGGTATGGTGATGGATGACAGAACAGTTAAGGTGCGTGAGATTGCTAGTGCTGTGGGCATCTCGACTGAACGGGTACATAATATTTTGCATAAACATTTGGACATGAGAAAGCTATCCGCAAGATGGGTGCCGCGATTGCTCACGCTTGACCAAAAACGGAATCGTGTGAAGTGTTGCAAGGATGGTTTGCAGCGGTTCCAGAAGAATCCGGAGGACTTTAAGCGTCGTTTCGTCACTGTGGATGAAACATAGATACATTACTATACTCCTGAGACCAAACAACAATCTAAACAATGGGTTACCAAGGGGGAATCTGCACCAAAAAAGGCGAAGACCGTTCCTTCGGCCGGAAAGGTTATGGCGACTGTCTTTTGGGATTCGCAAGGGATAATCCTCATCGACTATCTGGAAAAGGGTAAAACTATTACAGGTGAATATTATTCATTGTTATTGGACCGTTTAAAAAACCGAGCTGCAAGAAAAACGCCCGCGATTAGCCCACAAGAAAGTCCTTTTCCATCACGACAACGCACCAGCACACACCTCAGCAGTTATGGTCGCAAAATTAATGAAAATGGGATTCCAACTCGTTTCACATCCCCCCTATTCTCCAGACTTGGCTCCCTCGGACTACTATTTGTTCCCCAATTTGAAGAAATGGCTGGCGGGACAAAGATTTTATTCAAACGAGGAGGTGATTGTAGACACTAATGGATATTTTGCAGACTTGGACAAATCCTATTATTCGGAAGGGATCAACAAACTAGAACATCGTTGGACGAAGTGTATAAGCCTAAAGGGAGACTATGTCGAAAAATAAAAAAGGTTTACCCCAAACACATAAGTAGTTTTTATTTCTGCACGGACTTTTCAAACCAGCCTCGTATATATATTTTTGAACTCGTGTTTTTACAAACTTTCATTTGACACCCTACTCGACGACCTGGTAAAAAAAAAATTTTTCCGCTTCCGATTTCACACCCCAAAACTAACCCCTTAAATCAAAATTTAACTTTCAAAACTACACTGCGCTAATGAGGCCATTAGTTCCTATATTATGCGAAATTTCAACTTTCTACGTCAAATAGTTTCGGAGAAAATCAGGTGTGACAGACAGACAGACGGACAGACACCGAAGTGATCTTATAAGGGTTCCGTGTGGAACACTAAAGTATATTTGTTTGGAGTTGATAGCAGAATTCTCTCATTGTAGATGCAAATAGATTTTGGAGTGCGTCCAAAAAAAAGAGATGTCATGCATTTTACTGGATTTTGCTACCTGTTTTGAATTATATATATATATATATATATATATATATATATATATATATATATATATATATATATATATAAAACTTGATTCGTTTTTCTTGGGCACTTAGGTTCTTTTGGAAAAATACAAACTAGTTTATTTGACGTTTCGCCTTATTTTTTTTTTAGGCATTTTCAAAAATTCTTTATTTTTTAATATTCATTCTAAAATTAGAAAATACGAGGTTAAAATCTTTTAAGTCAAATTACAGGTTTAAAAACATATAACATTTTTACGCACACTCGGACATTTAAAATATTTACACATAACAAAAATATAAAACATTTACTCACGAGTATATACCTTGAAAGTCAATTATTTGTGTGTTTGTGAATTTCAAATTCTATATTTCTTATCAAAATATCGTGTCTCGTATTTTTTATTGATTTTTTAAATTTTATTATCTGTAATGGGTGTCTTAACCAAAAAACTATTATCGATGTTAAGTATATATACCATTTTGTATTATTAAGAGGATATGCATGCCACGTTGTTTATTTTTTAATTCAATTTGTGTAGATATGACTGATTCCTCTTATGTCAGTCCTACCATTCACATGATTTCATCTTTTTAGTGTTCCGTACGGAACACTTATAAGATCACTTCGGTGTCTGTCCGTCTGTCTGTCCGTCTGTCACACCCGATTTTCTCCGAAACTACTTGTCATAGAAAGTTGAAATTTGGTAATAATATAGATGGCCTCATCAGAGCCATGTAGTTTTGAAAGTTAAATTTTGACTTAAGGAGTTAGTTTTGGGGGGTGAAATCGGAAGTGAAAAAAAATTTTTTTACTAGGTAATCGAGTGTGGTGTCAAATGAAAGCTTGTGAAAATACGAGTAAAATATATATATATATATATATATATATATATATATATATATAATGTAATACTTGCGCGCACTTTTCTTTGTATTATTTTTTAAAAATCGCGAAAAATCGCTGTCCACCCGCCTTATCTCGGAAAGTGCTCATCAAAAAATTTTGAAAAAATTCTGGAATATTCTCCACGGGGTGTAGATTGAACGAAAATTATCACGAGTGCATTACCTGTAATAATTTATCTGGTATATAAAAAAAAACAGAAATTTCAAGGTCATCAATTTTCAGTAAAGTTTGGAAATAAACTTTGTTGAAAACTTATTTGGGGTGTGTTTTTGTGAAGTCACTGATCATTTTATGTCACCATAACATAAATTTTGACTTAAGGGATTCGTTTTGAGGGGTGAAATCGGAAGTGAAAAAAAAAATTTTTTACTAGGTTAGCGAGTGTGGTGTCAAATGAAAGCTTGTGAAAACACGAGTAAAAAATATATATATAATGTAATACTTGCGCACACTTTTCTTCGTATTACTTTTAAAAAATCGTGAAAAATCGCTGTCCCCTACCTTATCTCGAAAAGTACTGATCAAAAAATTTTGAAAAAATCCTGGAATATTCTCCACGAGGTATAAATTGAACGAAAATTATCATTACCTTTAATAATTTATCTGGTATATAAAAAAAAAAACCAAAATTTCAAGGTCACCAGTTTTCAGTAAAGATTGAAAACAAACTTTGTTGAAAACTCATTTGGGGTGTGTTTTGTGAAGTCACTGATCATTTTATACCACCCTAACAAAATTTTTTATTTTAAAAACAATCAACGTACGGAACACTAATTGTGCAAGTTCAACTTGCACTTGACCGGTTTTTTTATTTCAAACATCTCTTTGATCTGTAGTTTGGTATAATTCCGGTCTTTGCAGAGGACCTTGGTTTCATTAAATTTAAAGTCATCTTTTTCTTCTGCTTCGTGTTTACTAAGAACAGTGGAAGCATTCCTAGTATATTTGTGTCCATTCAGTCTGTTTTTTAGTTACTTAGAAGTCATTCCAATATATTTCTTCGGACAATCCGCACACGGTATTACATACACAACATTAGATTCATTCATTGTGGTGATATGGCTTTTTAAGTTTGTAAACGTTTATTTTGAGTTTTATGGCAAACTATAATATATTTTTTCAAGACCCATTTCAGCTTCTCAGAAAGTTCCTTTGTATAAGGAAGTGGTAAAAATTTATCACAGTTTTGTTTACTATTTTTGGTGTTGTTTTTTGAGTTATAAAACTTGTATATTCTCTTTTTTATTGTTCGATTGACGTCATTCTCTTTAAAATTGTTTTGTATTAAGACCGTTTTTACTTTTTTTAGCGCGTCTGGTCTTAGTTCAGGGGAACTCAATTTTATTGCTCAGTCTGTTAGGCCCACTATAACGCTGATTTTCTGCGACATTGCATGTTTAGAGTGAAAATTCAAATATCTCCCTGACCAAGTAGGTTTTGTTTACCACTATGTAAGGATTTTATATCCTCTTAATAATACAAAATGGTATATATACTTAACATCAATAATAGTTTTTTTGGTTAAGATAGTTAATAAAATTTAAAAAATGAATAAAAAATACAAGACACGATATTTTGATAAGAAATATAGAATTTGAAATTCACAAACACACAAATAGTTGACTTTCAAGGTATATACTCGTGAGTAAATTGTTTTATATTGTTGTTATAGTGTAAATATTTTAAATGTCCGAGTGTGCGTAATAATGTTATATGTTTTTAAACCTGTAATTTGACTTAAAAGATTTTAACCTTATATTTTCTACTAAGTTGGGAATGTGGAATCTTTGGCACAATGATACTACTCAGTATATATCACCACTACACCAAACACTTTATTTTTGCACTCGACGCGCGTTTCGCTAACCATGTTAGCTTCATCAGGAGCGATGATGAAGCTAACATGGTTAGCGAAACGCGAGTCGAGTGCAAAAATAAAGTGTTTGGTGTAGTGGTGATATATACTGAGTAGTTGTATTTTCTAATTTTAGAATGAATATTAAAAAATAAAAAATTTTTGAAAATGCCTAAAAAAATAAGGCGAAACGTCAAACAAATTAGTTTGTATTTTCCAAAAGAACTTAAAAGATTTTAACCTCGTATTGTGCCCAAGAAAAACGAATCAAGTTTATATATATATATATATATATATATATATATATATATATATATATATATATATATATATATATCTGCTATACAATAAAATCATAAAATGTAATGAAGATTCATCGGTAGGATAGCCGTCCGAGCTTAACTTGCTTTTAGTGTTTAATAAATAAAATTATCTTAAAAATAAAGTTATAGATATATAAGATTTATTACCAAAAATTTTTTAATCTATAGATCTATGTATATATACTAATTCACAATTCACGATATATAAGTACTTTAAGAGCTGAAGTTGTTTGTTTATTTCTGATACTTGTTTTATGTTCTTAGATCCGGGTGGAAATTCTTCTGTTTGTTTGCCCTATGTACAAGTTGTGGCAGTCTCCGCATGGGATGCTGTAATTTACATTGTTTTCTAGTTTTCTCTTGTCCTTGGAGTTCCCCAGGATATCTGCCAGAGTGTTTTGTGGTTTGTATGCTGTGCCTATGTTGTGTTTTCTTAGGACTCTTCCAATTCACATACGGTAATACGCCTCTACTTTGGTTCGGATCCTGTTTTTTCTGTCCTTGTCTGTGGATGGCGCTGCCTTTCTAATGCTCTCCGTATGGACTGATCTTTATATCCGTTTTGCTTAAGGGCCCTAGTGATTTGTGTAATTTCATTTGTTAGACGAACGGATTCAAACCCGGAATTTTAATGTATTACATTCCAAAAACCGTGAAAACCCCTATTGTAACATATATATATATATATATATATATATATATATATATATATATATATATATATATATATATATATATATATATGTATATATATGTATATATATATATATATATATATATATATATATATACGAGGCTGGTTTGAAAAGTCCGTGCAAAAATAAAAAACTACTTATGTGTTTGGGGTAAAACTTTTTTATTTTTCGACATAGTCTCCTTTTAGGCTTATACACTTCGTCCAACGATGTTCTAGTTTGTTGATCCCTTCCGAATAATAGGATTTGTCAAAGTCTGTAAAATATCCATTAGTATCTGCAATCACCTCCTCGTTTGAATAAAATCTTTGTCCCGCCAGCCATTTCTTCAAATTGGGGAACAAATAGTAGTCCGAGGGAGCCAAGTCTGGAGAATAGGGGGGATGTGAAACGAGTTGGAATCCTATTTCCATTAATTTTGCGACCACAACTGCTGAGGTGTGTGCTGGTGCGTTGTCGTGATGGAAAAGGACTTTCTTGTGGGCCAATCGCGGGTGTTTTTCTTGCAGCTCGGTGTTCAAACGGTCCAATAACGATGAATAATATTCACCTGTAATAGTTTTTTTACCCTTTTCCAGATAGTCGATGAGGATTATCCCTTGCGAGTCCCAAAAGACAGTCGCCATAACCTTTCCGGCCGAAGGAACGGTCTTCGCCTTTTTTGGTGCAGATTCCCCCCTTGGTAACCCATTGTTTAGATTGTTGTTTGATCTCAGGAGTATAGTAATGTATCCATGTTTCATCCACAGTGACGAAACGACGCTTAAAGTCCTCCGGATTCTTCTGGAACAGCTGCAAACCATCCTTGCAACACTTCACACGATTCCGTTTTTGGTCAAGCGTGAGCAATCGCGGCACCCATCTTGCGAATAACTTTCTCATGTCCAAATGTTTATGCAAAATATTATGTACCCGTTCAGTCGAGATGCCCACAGCACTAGCAATCTCACGCACCTTAACTCTTCTGTCATCCATCACCATATCGTGGATTTGATCAATGATTTCTGGAGTCGTAACCTCCACAGGCCGTCCAGAACGTTTAGCGTCACTTGTGCCCATATGGCCACACGAATGCCAAACACAAAGGAATAGACCAATATGGCTAAAACTTGGTGTGCGTTCATTCAAGAGATGCTACTAACTAAACATGACCTCGATACGCGCCGGTGGTGCCATCTCTCGGACTTTGTACGGACTTTTCAAACCAGCCTCGTATATATATATATATATATATATATATATATATATATATATATGTATATATGTATGTATATGTATAAAATTATATAAAAAAAACCCACTATGAGCCTCCCACACAACGTGGTTTCTTACAAAAAGACATACTACCTACATGAAAAACCTTTTTAAAAATTTTGCACGCTAAACTTCTTTTCAATCATCTAACTACCTACGAAGGTATCATTATGTACCAGAACGGTTCTGTTCCTTTGCCAAAAATGGTACTCGGTTAGATCTACTAAAAATAGACCCAACATCCCGATCTGTCTCTCCGAAAAGACCTAAAAACGCATTATAACTAGGCCAGGATATAATTATCTCAAACTGCAGTTTAAAGTGGTACTAAAGTTAAAGAGGCCAGTGGCGTTCGCTAATACTATTCTAACAGTGTTGAAATTAGTACTTTTAACATAAGAGTGACTGTTTGGTGATAGGAATCATAAGCAAATATTATATGGCACGATTGTGAAGAGTAGCGTTCACGTGTATTAAACACTATACAACGAACTATAATTATTTTCTATGTAAATATTTAATAAAAAAATTATAAAATGTTTTAGATTTCGAGGAAATGCATCATAAATTGTGATAAATTCATTAAAAACATGACAGTGTTCTATATTTTGAAACTTCCTTATACTGTTTAGTTACAGTTGCGTACAAAAGTTTTGGGTCACAAAATATTTTTCTGATTAATTGAGTTATAAAGGGAGAAGAGAGGAAGAGTCAAATACACCATCATAAACTACTTTAATTATACTAGCAACATATACAACGTAAAAATCTTCTACTATAAAGAATAATCATTTATAACAAAAATAACATTTTTCGGTTGTTTATAAGTATTTGGCCAACTTCAAATTTCACAATAAAAAGTTACATAACATAGCAAAAATCACTATAACTCAGAAAAAAGTACTTTGTAGCCGTACCTTTCGAAGCTAATTGATTCGATTAATTTGAGAATTCTGTCTCTAATGATACTGGCCCACCCTTGTTGAACTTTTTTCCAGAGAGCACCTTTATTTGATTTCCCACTTTCATTTTCAACTCTTCCCACAAATGTTCTATGGGATTTTTCTTCCTGAAAAATTGTTCAAAAGCTTGGACCGATGTTTCGGATCATTATCTTATTGAAAAATCCATCCACGTGTCATATTTTGACGTCCATAAGGAAGCATGTATTCTGATGTATATAACAGCGTCCATAGTACCACCAATATGCTTAACACTCGGTATTTGATGCCGAGAATCATATCTAGTACCTTTCGGTCGTCGAACATATCTTGTTTCATCATTTCCAAATAAATTAACTTTAGTTTGGTCTGAAAACAGTACTTGTTCTAGTCTTCAACTGTTCAGTTTTGGTGTATTTTTGCAGATTCTAATCTGGCGTTATTTTTTTTACTGATGGACGATTTTTTTACTTCAACACTTCCAACAAGTCCAACTTGTGTTAGTTTACGAAAAACAGTACTCCTACTGATGTATAAATTTTCTTCACCTAATTTATTTACATCTGTAATTGTTTTTCTTTTAATTACTTTGTCAACACGAATAATTGTTTTCCTTAGTCTTCCAGAACATGGTTTATCATTCAGAGTCTTGTTGTTTCCCATTTTTTAATTATATTGTAAACTGTTGTTTTTCCTATGGATAAAACTTGAGCTATTTCACGTGAAAATGTTCCGTCCAACCTTATAATAGTTTTCCGAATGTCTAATGACGTGCGTTTAGGCATCTTCCCTCAATGATACTGATACATCATTATGAAGTGAACTAAATTCTTGAGTATACTTAGATTCACGATCAGAAATGTAAACATAAGTGAGTAGATCACAGTTTCTTAGAAGTTGGCCCGATACTTATGAATAACCGAAAAATGTTATTTTTGTTAGGAATGATTGCAATTTATGGTATAAGATTTTTTAGTTGTATATGTTGTTAGTATAATTAGAGTAGTTTACGATGCTGTATTTCGTTTTTTTGCTCTTCTCCATTTATAACTCAATTAATCACAAAATTATGGTGGTCCAAAACTTTTGCACACATTTGTATATACGTCAAGAACGTCAGGAAGTAATTTTTTTCTTAACGAACCTCTTCGATATTCTAAATAATTTTTCCCTAAGATTATTCTAGGAGCTTGCTTCGCGAAAGAACTCTAACGCATACCATACAGAATTTAACTGATTTGATAAATTAATTACGTGATTCAACAGAGAAGTCAATTGTTACACCCAAAAATTTAACATTTTTGCTGGGATTTAAATTTAAGATACTACTGTTCCAAATAAAGATTATTGTATAATTGTATGAATTCCTGACAACCGGCTTTAAACATCACACCTTTTCTTTTTATTTATAACTTCATTAATGTAGAAACCATCTTTTAAGTTATCCCACTAAATCCACTATATCACCACTCACACGGTTAGATAATACTATTGTAACAACACAATTTTGAGAGGGCCCAAGCTAATTATTTCATTCCACTTTGAATGCTCGAACATCGGCTATATATATATATATATATATATATATATATATATATATATATATATATATATATCAAGGATTTTCTACAGCTGACGCTGTCTTCCTTCTCTCAGCCTTTGATTCCATCCGTTTCTATCTTCCCAGTCTCCATCTGTTAGACCCCTGTCCTCCATAGACTCGTCCACATCGTCTCTCCACGATCGTCTGGGTCTTCCTCTTTTTTTTCTCCCTATAGGGCTCCACTCCGTTATTTTCTTTATCCACCTATTATCTTCGCTCCGTCTTATGTGTCCATACCATTTTAATCGTTTTTCTTCAATGGTGTTTATTGCGTTCTCTTTGATGTTCATTCTGCTTCTTATTTCTTCATTTTGTTATTCTCTCCATACGTGTCACTCTACAACATCTTCTCAAATACTCCATCTCTGTCGCGTTAATTTTAGATTTCTTTCTTTTGTTGATCGTCCATGTTTCTGACCCGTATGTCATTATGCTTTGTATTATTGATTTGTATATGCGTGTTTTGTTTTTCTTTGTAATGTGCTTGTCCGACAGGATCGAATTTAATTGTCTTATGCATGTCCGCGTTTGTCCTAATCTAGCTTTAATCTCTTCTTCTGATGTTGCGTTTTTTGAAATGATGGTTCCTAAATATTTAAATCTATCGGTTCCTTTGATTATTGTTTCGTTATCGACTTCTAGATTCTCCACGTATTCCCTCCTTTGTTGTTAGATATTCCATTTTATCAAAGTTTATTGCTAATCCTGCTTTAGTGTATTCTTCTTTCAGTTTTCTTACCATATAACTGAGGTCTTCCTCATCTTGCGCTATGGTTACTTGGTCGTCTGCGAAACTTAGAGTATATAAGTAATATTCTCGTATTGAGACTCCCATTCCACTACATTTTTGCTTCCATTTTTTTAATGTTTGTATATTTTGGGTGTAGTGTTGGGGATGTAGAGAGAGATTCTTGTAATAGGCCTTTTGATGTTTAGAGTCTCTTCCTTATTTTATGTCCTATTTTTATGTTCACTGTGTTGTTTTCGTAGAGAGCTTTTACTGCGTATATTAGTTCTTTGTCAATGCCTATTTCTTTCATTGCGTTCCATAATCTTTGTCTTGGTACTGAGTCATAGGCCTTTCTTATGTCTATGAAGGCTAGATGAACTTCTCTATTCTTTGCCAGTTTTTTTTTCATTGTTTGTTTTATAGTGTATATGTGGTCTATACATGATTTTCCGGCCGTAAAGCCTGCTTGGTCTTCTCCAATTTTTCCTTTTATATTTTCCAAGTAAATTTAACGCTCAAAAGTTCCCAGGCGACAGTTTTTCCTAAAAGAGTTAACGTTACTAAACCTGTCTGCCCTCAAAAAAGCGTTCGTGACTTTAGCATAAATAATTAGTTGGCTTTCTGTCTATATATTTTGAAACATTATTCTGAGGTGCCAATGGATTAGATTTTATATTAAATCTGTCCAACAGTTTAACACTAACACTGGCTAGTATAATTTTTAAACCTAAGTAGAGTGATTTACACCTTCAAACGCCTGGGATGGTACAACTCGGCCACCTTCCGATTACAGTGGAGTATAAAAACTTTTCTTACTTTTCAAGTCTTTGATCCTGACTAACTGTCTTTTATTCCCGACACATTTTGTATCTACTCTTCTACAGTCTTCGTGGAATAGATCTACCATCATTAACCCGATTCAGTATTGTCTTATTCGTAACCCCCTTTAATATTTTATATTTTGAAGTTCATCTACTTCTACATCATTATCAAGCGCTTATAATTTTACTCTATTTCCTAATCGTGTACCCTAATTACGAACTTATCCTTGAACCGCAGTTTTCCAATATACTGAAAATCTTTCGCCCCTGTATTTTTAGCAATAAATTAGAAAATAAACAATGAATCCTGCCACTGCTTTTCAGCCCTTATCCTGTCTCCACTAATTCGATAACCTCGCCACGGCTCATTACACGCCGTATTCACCAAAACGAGGCCTGCACGTCTTCGTGCTACTTTCCAGACGGGTTTATTCTGCACGAATAAGTGTGCTATTTTTAGGGTGCGGAAATAAGAAAGAAGAAAAATTCCCGACGAAATATCATACAATATTATACAAGCTGTAATGAAATTCACTGAATATATTAAAAAGGGTGACTCGTGAGGTCTATAAAAAGACATTCAATACTTTTTTTTTCGAATCGTTGGAAAATTAAAAAAAGGCACAACTGGATTTTACAAGCCCAATCTACCCGCTCCTGAAAGGCCGTCATTGTACGTACTAGCTCAAGTGCATGCCTGTGTTGCCAAACATACGTTTTTCTTCCACAATTACAGATTTTCAAATTTTTAGGTAAAATTAATCTAATAACAAATGAAAATAATAATAGAAAACACGTAATAAAAATAAATAGTTCCTTGATTACGCTCCAGAAGAACTCGATCATTGCCCCTTAACAGCTGATTTTGACTTTTATGTTAACATCTGTTTGGGTTTGGGCAAAATAAAAACAGAATTTCTAATAGGTTTTTTTCTTAACTTTTCCAAAATTAATACCGAAATGGTAAACGATTTTCTTGTAAGAAATGTAAGATTTTTTCAGTGCTAAAATGAAAAAATAAAGTAGGCTTAAAAACATTTATTTATTATTTTTGTGTACCTTAAATGTGCAATTGATATCCATATAAATTATTTTAGGTTGTGCGTAACATGTTTATAACTAAGCCAACTGTACCGAACGACACAAACTATGACATTTTCTGCTATATTCTACACTTTCTAAAATTTTTTTTAATTATCACCACTATATTAGTCTATAGATATATATATATATATATATATATATATATATATATATATATATATATATATATATATATATATGGATTTCCTTAAAAAAACCTGCAATAATATTGATCTTTACCTCACTTTACCCACGACATAATGCAAAATTGGTAAACGTTCGCTATAAATAAACAAACTAAATGTGAATTTAGCTTTTTAGTAGTGGGCGTTATCGCTTGGCCACTGCCAATCAGAGAAAAAACCACTAAAAAAGTACCGACAAAGTCAGCTGACGTCGAAAATAAATCTTTTGCCGTTTTTAGGATCTCTTGCAACCTCCCCTTACAATTTCTTTATTGTCCCATCGTTTTTACAATGAAGTAAATACAATCTTAGTGAATTACATGTGTTTTTACTGATTATAGTAAAATATTGAAATATAAAACTTGTTTGAGAAAAGTTTATTCAAATCTGAGCAACACTGTAAACTTTACATTGTGGTTAACGATCGGCAATATTGTGGAGTTGTATGTGTTTACCAGTGGCGGCGCGAAAAAATATTCATGTCATCATTTCTTTAGGGTCTATTTTTTCACTTATTATTGAGATCCGCTATTTAAAGTGAATTTTCTGCAATCGGTCTTGCTACAAGGAGGCGCCAGTTCCAATATATGCAGTGAATTTCATAACATCTTGTATAAACTAAAAATACGTTTAGAAATTAGGAAAGCTAGTTTGTCCAGGTAATTCAAAATACAAATTCATTAAATATTGGTTAGTTTCAATATTGTGAGAATTTTTCCTAGTTTTTGGTTAGGATGTTGCATAAAATTTTAGCTACTTATTTATAGTAAAAGACATGATGTGAAAGAAATGAGCTTAAGGGTTAGAAGGGTGGTTTCGTATATCTCATATAGTTCTATTTCAGTGTGCTTTTTTTATTATTTCCGATTTTAACAGAAATAGTATGTAGAAGGGATAGCGATCTGATTACAGAGTAACCTAAAAAAATGTTAGTTGATTATAGAACAAGTGTTAAAGATGAGGTAGGTAAATTATTGTTTTATCCTCCCTGATTTTTGCTTTTTTTAACATTTTAGGATTCTTAGATCACGAAAAACATGTTTTCCCATTTTCGTGGGTGTGTCTATCTCAGGGGTGCTCAAACGGTCGATCGCGAGTGCTTTTTGAGTCGATCTCGAGAAAAAAATTCCGATATAGAACTATTCACAGATTTTGTTTTAGGTAACTAAAACAAAATGTAATGAATAAACTACTAAAATTTTTTCGATCCACAATTAGGCCAGAATAACCCCCTCATCCCCTTTCTTTTATCGTAATAACCCCCTGCTAGCGGCAAAAGGCGGCTTTATCAAAGGAACGCGCGGTACTTGTCAAAGAAAAGCCGCGTTTTTGATTCCCGCCGATTTTTCTAGAAACTTCGGGCGGCGTGTTTGACGGGAACATTCGAGACTTCGTTCGCGCCGATATAAATGTTGCGCCTGCAGGAGTAGGAGTCAGTCTGAGTTGTAACTTGAAGGCGATAGATCGATACAAAGTTTATTAATAAATAGCCCAAAATAAGTGCGGCGAAGGAAAGTAAAACTTATCATTTTAATAACGATTGGGAGGAAGAATTTTTCTTTTGTATGGTAAAGGATAAGTGCATGTTCACAAGACCAGCCAAACAATCAAAAGCGATAATAATAACGCGATAACGATCGCGTTATTTAAAAATATCTCATATATTGGCGAAACACAAGAAACCATTTGATGATGGATTGGTTGTGAAGGAAGCATTTATTGAAGTGGGTGAGGCTATATTTGGAGATTTTAAAAATAAAACAGAGATTATGTCTGCTATTAGAGAACTTCAGTTATCTCGTCCGACTGTCACAAGGCGTGTTGAAGTCATGAGTCAGGACATGGGAGATAAACTAAAACATGATATCATGGAATGTACATACTTTTCTTTACAGTTCGACGAATCCACCGATATGACAGACACTGCCCAGCTGTGTATTTTTATTCGAATGGTATTCAATGACATGTCGGATAAGGGAGAGTTTTTGACAATGATTCCTCTGAAAGGAAAGACCCGTGGCGAAGATATATATGACGTTTTTCTTCGATTTTGCTACCAATATATAAACTAGTGTGCGTTACAACCGATGGAGCACCAGCAATAACTGGAAACAAAAACGGTTTCGTGGCATTGTGTCGAGCTAATGATGATTTCCCTTCATTTTTCTCCTTCCATTGGATTAATACATCAACAAGTTTTGTGTTCAAAAGTTCTAAACATGGAGGAGATTATGGGCATTGCAATAAAAATTGTGAATTCTATCCGTGCACGTAGCTTGCAACGACGGCTCTTTAAATTGCAGTTGGAAGATAGTGAGTCAGCTGAACACACTGATTTAGTTCTTCGCACGGACGTCAGGTGGTTGAGTCGCGGAAAATTCCTAGATAGGTTTCAAGAATTATTGCCCGAAATAACAGCTTTTCTGGACGAAAGAGGTGATGACACTCCGATGCTGAAAAATGGAAAATGGCTGACTGATTTGGCATTTTTGACAGACATCACAATGCATTTAAACACCATTAATTTGGAGCTTCAAGGTAAAGGAAACTATTATTGAGATGATTAGCGCAATAAACGCATTCAAAAGTAAATTGCAACTTATGATAGATCAACTGAAAATAAAGGATCTGAAAAATTTTCCGTCTTTGAAAGCAAGGATTCCTCAGTTGAATTATGATATTTATGAGGCAGAATTATCAAATATTTTGGGCCAATTCGAAATACGTTTTTATGATTTCAGTAAATTTGCAAATATCACATCATTTATGAGTTATCCTTTTTCGTGTAAAAAAACATTGAGGAATTAGCTACTGAAATAGCAAGTCAGTTTAACATGGACTCATGTTCTGTTGAAAATGAGTTAGTGCAGATTATATCAGATATACATCTCAAAGCCACACCATCTGATACAGAATTCTGGTGTTTTATATATCTGAAGATAAAATATTCGAATCTAAGGCAAATCGCCCTTCAACTGACGGCAATGTTTGGGTCAACTTACTTATGCGAGTCTGCATTTTCTGAAATGAAGATAATTAAGTCAAAATATCGCAATCGACTAACTGACGAACATATGTCATCATGCTTGCGATTAGCACTCGGTAATTACGTACCATCTTATGAAAAGTATGCTGAGGACATGCAGTGCCACGCTTCAATATCCAAAGTCACTCTTTAGTTAAGTTTAGACACTATAACTCGTTTGTTTTGTAAGAACCAATAAACTCGCAATTTTGAATAATTATGAGTTTTTTCATTGACATTTTAGAGCAGACCTACACTTACCTTGACTAAAAAAATGCATATTGTGCGGAAAACTAATATCTATGCCACGATACATCCTACCTAGACGACAATCCTGCATCACACTTACTTGCAGCCTCTCAGAGTCGATCGATCGTAGTCTAACAATACTGAGGTAGATCGCCAGCAGTTCAAGTTTGAGCACCCCCTGGTCTGATTCTGAAATAAAATAGTATAATACTTAAAATTAGGAATAAAACCTATGCGGCGATATCGTTTCAGGGGGAGGGAGTGAAAAGTGTGGGTGTTTAATTGTTTTATGGAAATTTACTTTCCCTCAACTTGAGGAAGTCAAATTCGCTATTTATTTCAGGACTGCATATCTGCAAGAAAAGAACTGAGTAAATAAATCACTTTACTCATTCGACACATTACATAAATAATCAGCTGTATAATTTTCTCCTTTTTAGACCATAAAACTACAATTTTTATTTTTTTTTAAATTACGTTCATTTTTGTCCATGATGACGAACAGGACTGTGCTTGCCATTTACAGCGATTCAAGACAAACATAAATCGCTGTTTCCGCGCACGCCAGGCTTCTATAGCATTTTAGAACTTTCCCTGGAGCAAGTGTGTCATGCTCATAAAACTTGAAAAATTGAAGATGTAGATTCACAACTGTTTTGTAACTATTTCATGCGTGATTGGCCGAATTGGTTAATTCGTTCAACGAACAGTCCCCTTGTAATGCTTTAATCGCCTAGTGGAATTTACTACTTTTCGTAGCAAAAATATGCTATTTCGTCAAATTTACCTCCGTCGACCAAAACGGAGCCTGCATCGCCAGCAAAGCATTATTTTTCAGAAACCCGAATTCTCGGAATCGAATCTCGAGTTCCAAGGCTAAATAATGCACCCCGAGAGAGGTGCTGCATGTGTTCAGTTCGTGCAAATCAGGGTGGTCCCGTTAATCGGTGTTTTCGGGTAATTATACTTTAAATAATATTTGGATTGGTGATTCTACCGGCCAGGGGCAAGGCAGTTTTTTTGCAGCTTCGTTGGTCCACGACCCATTATGTATTTTATTAAAAACGATTATGTTTAAAAATTGCTTATTCTTTCATTTAAGAAATGTTGAAAAATTCTAATAATACCAATAAAATTATACAAAATTCCATAATCTCTTTCACTCCATCCGTTATTAAAATTAATGAAAAAATAATTATTTTTTCATATTCTCACAGTCCAAAAATCCTTGAAAAGACAGATAGCATATGAAAACACCCCTCTAGTCCTTACTTCACTCCACTAACCCTTTAAATATTTTACTCTAAATAATATGC